>VNKQ01000006.1:1200000-1800000 GCA_016508695.1 Hyphodiscus hymeniophilus | reverse complement strand
CTGTTATTAGACCGTCCATAAAACAAGACCAGTATATGAGATCCTTCCAACAATCGTTGCTGTATTGTCATCTGGAGTCCACTCAACAGCATACTTGGATGGTTCTACGCAGTTTTCGCCAATGTCCTTTCTCAGAAGTGCAAGCCGTCCTGCGTTATTGAGTGACCGATCGAGCTCCCCATACCATGAGCTACTGATCGAGTACGTCCAAGTCATCGGATCTTCTGGGTCAAGGACATTTTGTACTTAGAAACTGTCAGACCTTTGGACCAAATTCGAAATCATTGGGATAGGCATCATGACTGGCCAGAGATGAAACTCATGATCCCAGCTGGATTGTATGCCATACAAAAGATAGGATTAGCACTCCTAACATGCCTCGCTTTCTCTACAGCTCTATAATTGGCTGTGTTCATGAAGCTCATTAAGTTTGACGATTTAGGTGTTGCGACTGCTTTACCAAGCAGCTCCATCCTCACAGCAGATGGTGAGCCATCGGCGCCAATGTCCAAATCACCCTCAGTCCCATCGGCAAATCTGACCATGACACCATGACCATCAGGGTGGTAGGTCAGTCCAGAAAGTGCTTTTGGAGTAATGGATTTCCAGTCCTTCACTACACAAAGCACGCATTAGATTTCAATCCACCCGAATCATGCCGGGCATGGCGAGCTCTTTGGGCACTTCACCTGACGTACTGTTGTAGATCTGGGTTTTTACGATTATGCCGGAGAAGGGATCGCCGTAGGCTTCATGGAGGCGCTCGTATAGCGTGGGTGGGAGCACTGTTTTGAGGTGTGGGACGGACCGGTCGATTGCCATTGTCCACTCTCGATTTGCTTGATATCCTTGGGGTTTTTTCTCGAAGATGGTTGCGTGGATACCGGCCTATAGAGGTCAGCCTCGAGAACGATGTGACTGGATGATGTTTATACCTGTTTTAGTTCTTGAGCTAGAAGGAGACCAGTGACGTCTGCTCCAATAATGAGAACATCGAGGTCGATCGACGTAGGTGATGTCCATATTCTTGATAATCGATCATAAAATATGGATTAAGTTCCAAGACAGTGCAGATTGTTGAAACGCAAACAAGTCCAGCGTGGAGGGAACATAAAGCTATATATATACAGACAAGTTAGAGCACAGCTTTCTGGTCTTTATCTCCAATTCGTCTTAGGAGCTTGCTATTGGACCGACGTACGACAACCTCTACGCTTCAGCCTGCGCTTACGTTGTAAATATGAACTAGTAAAATACCTGTTTTAATCTTCATAATTGGAGATCCATGTATGTAAAATCACAAGTAGCCGAATGGAACAGACATAATTGCACAAGAGAGGTCTCGACGTAAGGATATAAGAAGGAAGACAAGGAGGTAGCTATACCGACAAGAGCAGGAATCAATCATTAAACCTCGCAGTAGTATTCAACTACTCTTGGAGGGACGACAAAGGAGGTGATTACTTATGTGAAGGATTTAAGGTTATAAAGAAGGATGCGGTCAAGGAAGCAAGGCCTGTTACAATGTCATAGCAGTATTCTCCTTGGTGTTACATGCAGTCCAAAAACCTGTCCTCGGCTGTTCCACAAGTAGGTAGACAGAGTGAGTGAGACCTCAAGGCTACAGCAGAGAAGGGAGAAGGGTACCTCGAATATGCTGCTGCTGCAGCTTGCCTTGCCCTTGGGGTGATGTACTTGGAAAGGCTCCGAGGCCAAAGGAACATCAAGATCTACATAACATCACCTCACATCGAAACATTAGACATTCTGTGGAGATCTTATTCGGTATTGCACAAAGCCCAATCCACCGCCAGCACTTGGGTATGTAGCAGTCCTCAAAAAGAAAGCACCACATCCTCGCAACCCCAGATCGAGTCCACCGTTTATCACAGAAAGATCCGTATCTAAGCTTACTGGTGAAGCTCATCCATCTCAGCCACACTACCGTAAGATGCCACCCCATCCATGCAAGTTTTATTCGCATATCGAGACACATCCACCGCAAGGGATCGGGTACACAAGGAAAATGAAATCGAAAAGCAGGTCCAGAGACAAGATATCCGGAAAGGATTCCCAAACGCCCTTATTTTGCTGTGCAGAGTTTTGGGTTGTTGCAATATCCATCTTCTATCCGTCAAACGTACGCAACGAGGAGGAGAACCATATATCTAAACGCTCATCGTGATGTTCGAGGAGAGTCGTGAATGCAAGAGCCGAGGTGACGAAACGAAAGAAAGGTAGAGGGGTGACATGTCTACTTTCTTCGGAACGAGCAGCCCTCAGTCAATCGCGCCTTTCCACCAGTTGGTTGGCAAAGAACAGTTGAGCAGCCGGCGCAGATAACGACGGTTTGCGCATGCGAGTATACAGTGGTGATGGTGAAGCAGCCGGGGCACTTGACATCCATGAAGAAGGATCGAGGGGCAGGGACAAGGTTCTGTGAGACTCAAAGTCAACTTCTAGACTTCAACACACGGGTGGAGGTCTGAATATGATCGAGAGAATCTTACCTTGAGCTTGTGTCTACGCGCCTCGGCGGCAGGGGTTGGGTTGAGGAGATCGACTGCGAGAACCTATTCAAGCAGCACAACGTTAGCCATTGATATTCCATGGCCATCACGAGGCTCAATCTCGCATCCATCTCATCTCAATCATCTCCGTCACTCCCGATTTGGCCCGCAGAGATGCCATTGTGATCGCTTCATCTTTGAGTCTGTTGTTGATAGGTCGTGTGCCAATTTGCCTTCACCGACTCATCGTAATCCATTGGGGGGGATTCCTCACCATCTTGACGGTTTGCAGTAAAGATGCGTATGATTTTGAAGTGACTGACGGGTCTTTCGTCGATTTTCTTGAGTCTTGGGGACGTAGAGAGCGTTTGTCAGTCGTTGTCGATGAATCGAGGTGAAGGGGGGAAAGGTGGAAGCGGAGGCATTCAAAATAGCGAGAAATTGAAAATTAGCGTGTGCGTCACGTGTGGATCCATTTCTGCCTCGAGTGGGGGTCCAACCTGTGACCAATCAAGAATAAGCTCAGCCGACTGGCAAGGCGGCGCAACTTTAAAGGCAACAGAACATGAGACTTTTGAGTTCAGACGAACAACATGGCGGCCCCTGTAGATGAGCGCATAGCTGTGCCAATAGACGATCCTAACGCCGACACAGAATGGTATTTAGTTCTACTCAGAACGATAAGCAAAATTAATAATTGCCAGGAATGATATCCTTCGCAAACACGGCGTCATCCCAGAAAAGCCTCCTTCTCCAACCCCGCAAATCGAGGAAGCAATCCTCGAATACCGAAGACTCGCACACGAGAACCGTCTCGAAGGCAAGGATCTTGACGAACTCGACGAACTCGAAGACTTAGAAGACGAGAATTTCCTCGAGCAGTATCGTCAGCAAAGAACCAAAGAGCTCGCAGCCTTGACGAAGAAAGCTGTACATGGTTCCGTTTATCCTATTTCGAAGCCTGACTACTCTCGCGAAGTTACGGATGCCAGTGAGAATGGACCTGTTCTAGTGAACTTGACAAGTGGTCTTGGTACAAACGTGGAGAGTCGGGTATTGTCTGAGCTTTGGCGAAAGGCTGCAGTGGAATTTGGAGAGGTCAAGTTTTGTGAAATCAGAGGCGATATGGCAATCGAGGGGTATCCAGACAAAAACTGTCCAACGATATTAGTCTACCACAAGGGCGATATCGTGAAGCAGGTTGTTACCTTGATGACATTTGGAGGCGTCAGGGTGAGCATGCCGGAGATAGACATGCTACTTATCGATGTGGGGGCAGTCAAAGCCAACGATATGAGGATCATGAAGAGAAGAAGGGAAGCAGAAGATCTGGAGGAAGAGGAGAGGGAGAAGGGCGGCATAAGAGGATCGAAGAAGACAACAGTGGAGGATGACGATGATGATTGGGATTAGATTGCATATTGCATGGCATCATGGAGTTACGGTGGATGGAAAAGAGCGCTACGAGCCTCTATGTTTTATGGAAGTGTTCCGTTTTGCTTCTGCTGTGAAATGAATTCGTACTGTTAAATGCTTTGTAGAGAACTTAGTCCCAGCCTCGCTGAAGCTTGCAACTGCCAAGATTAGGATTGGGACCACGTTCCAACGAAAGCACGAGAGACTTTCCATATTTGAGAACCAAGTCTTTCCCCAAGAATAGGAAATTCCTATGCAATGGGTGTGTAATAATTCCAAATTCTACAGGATAATACTCTCGATTGCTTGACCTCCTATATTCAGGTGCTTCGGAAAGTGAAGCTTGAAACATACCTAGCATCTGAGAGTAAGAAGCGCCAAGTCATATACGTTCTCTCCATATGTGAGTTGAATTCAATATTTCAGTAGCAATGACGAGAATAGCATCAACCTGAAAAGCCCCTGACATTAGCGAAGCTGGCACGTGCGCACCGCATCGTCATTCACGCGACTGTTTACATCTTTCGAGACCAGCACCACCAGTATTCGAGTGTCCATCAATTGATCGATCGCAGTATTTACCAGACATCTCCATCTAGATGGCAGATGAGCCCAGTCTCCCAAGACTAGCATGCGATCCCATTAACCACTCATTTTTGAGTGGTAGAGCCCGCAAACGCGTCCGACTCGAGAGCCCGCTGATATCCAGCGATCCGGCTCTCTTCTCCAGCGACGATGACCCCTCTGCAGAGAACTATACGCAAGGGCGCCGCAAGCAAACATACAGAGGTCCCTGGTATAGCCAGCGACCAGCTTCGGATCAAGACTCGCAGGACTTTCCAGACAATCCAAAGAAGTCAAAGAGGACATTTGAACGGCAGTTTGACAGTGGGGTGTGGCTTGGATCCGATGGCACGGATCTGGATGAAAGCGCAGATGGTATGCTTTCAAACAATGAGAGCTGGAACCTGCCTATGAGGCAATCTCGAGCCATACAGACCAAGGATGACCCACCGTCTCCAGAAGTGCTCGCCCGTGAGCAAATTGAGCTGTGTCTGGAGGAGGGGAACGAGAGCATTGATCTGTCGTAAGTAACCAGCAACGGAAGAAGTTTCGCGACTGACTGGACGTTCGCAGATCTCAATGTCTAACACTTCTTTCAAATGCAACTATCCGACCGCTCGCTGCATTCTCTTGCGTGCCTCCGGTCACTGAGGGTGTCTTTTCTCGAATTGAACCAATGTTGAAGATCTTCCTGGCCTCGAATAACCTCACAAAACTGCCAGCGGAACTTTTTAATCTTAACAGCCTGACTGTGTTAAGTCTGCGCGCGAATCGAATATATGAACTACCACCTGGGATTGGAAAGCTGCGTAATCTTCAGGAGTTGAACATTTCTCAAAATGGCATGCAATACCTGCCTTTCGAAATCTTGGATCTATTTTCTGAGGACCACCGTCTTCAAACCTTCATAATACATCCAAATAACTTCTTCCAAGCGCGCTTTCCAGAGCAAGAGAGCGCACAAATAATCCAAAAAGATTTGCCATATAAAATTGGTTTGGGGAATCGTGCCCGTCCCCGGCGCGTTGCTCCAGGTCGCATCTCAGCAGACGAGCGACGACGACCCTTTTCTCCACAGTGGGAAGTATCATACAAAGCACGAACTGAAGTCCGATTCTTGGATATCAATGGCAGTCATTTAAAAGGACCGAACTTCTCAAATCAAATTCTGTTTGGCCCGCAGAAATTTAACGAGCTGCCTGTTGCAGCAGTAGGAGATATACCCACTCCTCCCCTTCCAAGGGGTAATCAGCTATCTCGCGCTCCATCACTGCTCGAAGTCGCTCTAGTCGCCTGCTCGCGAACGCCGCAGCTGCCTTATCTACAATCGATGTTACCCAAGCCCTGCCCCGAGTACTTCCCCAGGTTATTAGCCACAGTTGCCGCAAAGAAGGAGTCTGGAACTACCAAATGTACAATATGCGATCGAGATTTCATAGTCCCCAGAACAGAGTGGATCGAGTGGTGGGAGATCGCGAAGCGCGTCGGTGAGAAGGGCATGGCAAGTGCAGCTAGCCCATTGAGACAGATGGAAAATGAGAGAGATGTCTTGGAGCGCATGGTGCCGCTGATGAGGAGGGGTTGCAGCTGGCTCTGTGTCCCGGAGACGCTCAACATAGAATGGGAGAAGATGGCTGTAACTATTTAGATGTTGGTAAACCGGTAGATTTCCGGCTCGATCGTAGAATTAATGCTTCGGCCCACTATCTATCTGCTCTCCTAATCAAGTACTGTGGATCCCTATTCAGTTCTTTGTAAAGGCATCCGATAGAATCGAACCATATATTTCTTTCTTTGTAAAATGAGGCTTCGCAAGTATTGATTGCGGTAAATCCTTACGAAATTCAACACAGTCTTCAATAACTTGTTGACATGCCCAGTTATGAGCATGAAGAAACGCGTACCTTCCTGCTTAAGGAGCATGGAGAGACCGTTATCTCACCAAAAGACTTCACGCAGGTTGGGCCGTATTTAATGGGATTGGTAAGAAGGGCTTCTTGAAGGAGAACGAGCTGGGCAGTATAGAGGTGTATTGGGATTTTCGCAATTACTCGTGCGATTCCTAGCTCCAGCCCTACGTAGACTATTTCAAAAAGCTGAGATTTATTATATACGGCCGAGGTGAGAAGGCAGATCCAACAGCGCATCTGATCCGCTCACTGAAGGTGCTCGAGGATCGGGACAAATCTGAGTTTTGTCCACCTCGACTTCGCCCGCATTGCTAAAAACTGGATGGCTATTTTCAGTCAGTGACTGATAGATGACCCTCTATTTAAAAGCCAGACAGCCTGATATTAGAACCATTCCTGACATGCAAAGTGAACGGTTGGAACTCAGTTGCTGGTATTCAGTAGCTTTTATTCTACTTATTGCTGTATCGTCGATTAAAACATATGTACTCCGTTTCCTGCAGCAACAGCTTTGGAAGGTACCCGAGAACGATTGACGCCTATCTCGAAAAGTCTAATAACTCTTCAGAGGTCGCTGCCAGCTTCTGCCTAATAAGTGGATAATGTGGATTTCATGTATGTGTGTTCGTCGCTGTACCAGATCGATTTTCAATGCGCCTCGTTACACGGTATGCGTCGTGTGATCATGGCTATTCAACAAACGTCGGTGACTTCCATAACCATTTTTTCCGTCCTCATCCCTTCTTAACCATGGAACCATCATAGTGTAAGTGGCGGAACCACCCACCGGAGGACGCAACGATCCCAAAACCCCCACTCCAATGTATGTGTAATGAGCCTCTCTCGCCTCAAGAGCTTATAATCTCCATTCCAGACATAGGATCTCATAACAATGCTAAAAAGATAATCGACGACAAATTACTGGTAATCCTGGTCGAAGAACTCTTCGTCTCTCGGGATGCCACTATTCGCATACCGATTGTTCCTTGTGTTTGCCCTCACAGATCGCTCCTTGGATGGCATGCCACCAACAGCATTCTTCTTCATTGCAGGTTTCATACCCGCCGACGCCGCTTCGTTTAACCTGACCGGCCTGTCCGAACTTCTTCTGTCCGAACTCCTTCTGTCCGAACTCCTTCGACTCTCCCTTCGACTCTCAATTGGTCTTACCGTCCTCTCAGCAGCCATCCCGCGCTCCGCTGAACCCGCGAATTGATCATTAAGCTGCGTTGAAGCAGGCCTCCTGCTGAAAGGTCTCCCATCTGGCCCATATTCTGTAAGAAAGCCAGTCCCTTCTCTTGACGAGTTTCCATTCTGTAAACCTGCCCTAGAATCCTGCGTGCTCTGATCTGTGACTGTACGGCCGGGCGTGGCGTATTCCTCTGGAGCGAATGCTACATGCGGATGTTCCTGATCGAGATCGGGATCGAAGTGTTCACCTTTCTCTTTTGCAGCGTCTTGACCGGGGTTCGCAGTCTCGTACTCGAGCATCTTGATAAATAAGTAGAAGCCGGATGCCAGGAGGGCGCCGAGTATTGGCCCAACCCAGTAGATCCAGTGGTAGCTGTGGAATGAGCGCGCGACTACCGAAGGCCCGAAGGAGCGCGCTGGGTTGACGGAGCCGCCTGTATAGTATACTCCTGTGAGAGAACATGTTAGATGGAACATCGTGAGTGGTAGGTAGTGGGAATGTGAACCTGTGAGTTCTGCAATGAAGAGTGATAGGCCAATTCCGACTGGTGCAATGAACGTGCCCTTATGCTTCTCTGCTGCAAGCATGAAGATCGTGAAGACTAGCTGGGCGCTGAGAAACATTTCGATGAAAAGACCTTGCGTGATGGATGTTCCCCCGCCTAGGCTGGTTCTGACTGTTAAAGGGCCGGGAAAGAGTGCAGAGACAATGGCTGCGGCTGTGATACCACCCAGAATTTGGGATATAGTGAGGAGTGCTCCACGCATGTAGGGGAGTGCGCCGACGAGGCACATACCGAGTGTGACCTGTGATACCTGGTCAACATAAAGATGTCTTTGGATTCCAAATTGCTCGATTTTGAGACTGTCTTACAGCTGGATTAAAAAGACCACCACTGATCCTGAAGAAGACCCAGGCGTTAACGGCTAACGAAAAGCCAAAGCACAAAGAAATGTACAGCAATTGAGCCGGATCAGAGACCGCGCCGATTTCGTTCGTGCCGCTGGCTGGCGCAGACAGGAGGGCGACTTGTGTCCCAGAAAAGGCGAAGAACAGGAAAAGTGTGGTCCCAGTAAATTCTGCACTTGTCGCTACGAAGTGGTTTCGAGCCTTGAAAGAGTAAGCGTTTGACACGTTTTGGAGCAAATGCACACTTGTTTACCCCATCAGGAATCCAGTTGAGGTATGGGAGTCGATTAGATTTAATTGAACCGGACTTCGAGCCAGTTCGATCGAGTTTTTGATGGTTGAAAAACGGTAGGACGAAGCCTCCCCATTTTTAACCTCGTTGATATTCATGCTGAATGCAAAAAGTGTGAAGAAAGCTTCGTGAATAAGAATAAGTAAAACAAGTACCACCAAAACGGCGCATGAGAAAGAATTAAAAAGGATATTTTGATTTGCGGAAATAATAGTAGCGCTGATATGCACGGCAGATAACGCTCCCGATATTCTTGCCCTCGCACGTCATGTTGTTTGGCACGAATTAACTATTAACATACGGAATGCTGCAAGATAAACACTAACGAAAGCCCATGACGGTTTTTGGGGTAGTCGGCCATGCAAAGAGTGGCTAAAATAAAGAGGTGGCAGGTATGAGCGACTCAGTGGCTTTACTGCATTCCCAAAAGGGAGACGCAATGGCGTGGAGTTAGTCTCAGCCAAGTAGTAGTTCATAGCCGCAAGATCAGACTGAAGGGATATCGAATAGGAAAACTTTCAAAAGTGCACGGTACGCTGGCTGTTCAGCTATGCATGAAGCTTTTCCGCCTGGCCAGTTCTGTTTCTATGCCGTCAAACGTTAGCAGGACCAATGGGAGAAACGCGTATTGTCCACGGTAAATGCAGATCTGGCGATCAGACGGGACGGAAGAGTGATGATTCCAGAGCCCCATGTACTCTGCGTACGCAAAGCGTAATTGTAGAATCAGCACGGGCTGAATGTAGTACTCGAGTATCCTCTTGAGCATCGGTGGGCTTGGATGACCCGCCAACCCTCGCCCCGCGCATTGGAGCCGCCACCGCAATCGTTGACGTCGACAACGCCACGCAAGAAATGGCGGCTTGGGATTGCGCGGTCTTCGAGATTCTAGACTTCAGTTCGAATAATAGACATCAGTCCCAATCATGTTAACTACCGTGAATCCAGGGGTGGCAGGGGATTGTACGTCCAATATCAAAGGAGTGGTCGAGATACCACATCCACAATCCGCAATCCTAAATCCTAAATGCAAGACATGCTCCCTCACGATGGGAAACTATCTCCTGTCGGGTCCGCATAACACTGGATTGAGAAGCCTCAAAGTACCAGTAGGTGCGCAATTTGTAGGATGTTGATACAGGAAGAAAAGCGTTCGTCTCATCTACACCTGCTTCATTCCCACGGCTCACTCGAGCCGCAGACCCTCTGGGAAAGTCCACGGGACATTCCGTATGTTACTTAAGTCCCTTGGACCGTGGATGAGTTGAAGAGACCGCAGATCTGCACTTCGTTGCGTTCGGAGACGAAGTTGTTCTTCGAGTAATCAAAAGAGATCAAGGCCGTGGTGACATAGACTTCGAAATTGATTGATAGGAGCAGCTGGGAGACGATCTCCAATATGTAGAGGTTCCGAGTCGGGACAAGCCTTGCCGCCCTTCGGTTTATCCAGTAGAATCAAGGCAGCGACCTCACCCAACCGTGGTACGATGTTGGTAAACAAAGGCCCCTTTCTTACACCCCTTCTTGATATCCTACAAATGCTGTAGATCACATTACCAGATCACATTATTCCTACCAAACCCTCGTGATATTCGCTTGACAAAC
Organism: Hyphodiscus hymeniophilus; assembly: GCA_016508695.1. Classification (NCBI taxonomy): domain Eukaryota; kingdom Fungi; phylum Ascomycota; class Leotiomycetes; order Helotiales; family Hyphodiscaceae; genus Hyphodiscus; species Hyphodiscus hymeniophilus. Next base: position 1,789,602 of record VNKQ01000006.1, on the reverse strand, counting down.
CCGTTTCGGAATCGCAGTCAGTTGCTTCTGTATGTGCTGGCAGCTGCTGTAAAGCCACACCGCATCCCTGTTGATCTACAAGTTTACAACCATCCGTCCCGCTTCAGCCACACAATCGTCCGTAGCCAGCTCGACTCACCCACCACCAACGTCTTCCGCGAAGCATCACACGAGCCTTCAGCAGTGCGTTGGCTATACACTCTTTCACCCTTCCTCCATACCTTCTCGCATCGGATGAGCCATTCACCCTTTGCTCGCTGCAGCCGTAGAGCTAGAGCTGATAGAACTTGAGGTATTCTCGAATGCTCACATAATGCGGCCTCCAAGAGTCGTCATAGTCGTCGCCTTCTTCTTGACGACGGTCTTTCTGACATTCCTCTCTCTTCGATCTTCGCATCGATCACATACCATTACGACTACTGCACCCTCGTCGCAGAATGGCCTACAATCATTCTTCTCCTTCAAGGTCCCTTTCTCACTCTTCCCGCCAAATGCGATCATTACACTCACCCACGAGAACTCGACCGCCTTTCTGGCGCGACCCGCTGCATTTGGCCCTCGTCTCCCCGCAGACGGGCTAAAGGGTCAAGTATGGATTGGAAGTGGCTTTGGGGATGATAGTATGCGCCAAGGCGCAGTTGGTACAAGTGCTGAGGGCGAGTTGGGGTGTAGCGATGTGCCAGGCTGGGTTGAAAGCTCTACGAAATCGAATGGTAGAACATCAGAATCAGCGAAAGCCGAGGACGGCAACAAGGCGACGAGTGCGGCTACATTACAGAAGAGATCGGACAACGAAGATGGGCCTTTTGATCGGACTGCTGAGCCGGAAGAAACGGTCCGGGGGGAGAAAGACGATCCACGACCTACCATTGACGATGGCACCGACGACTATCTACATCACCCTCTACCCGACTCTACGGTGTCTAAGCCTACGGCTAAAGACGCTGCCGACTCGAACGGAAATCACGCAGATATTCAGTCTCTGCAAGAAGGCGCGGAGATTGCTGGAAAGGTAGTGCTTTTAAGTCGTGGCGGTTGTGGATTCTTGGAGAAGGTCAAATGGGCACAGCGACGAGGGGGCATAGCGGTGATTGTTGGAGATGATCTCAAGGGAGGGTCGCTGTTCCAGATGTACGCTCGAGGGGATACTTCGAATGTCACCATACCATCTGTTTTTACATCGCGGACAACAGCACATCTTCTATCGTCCCTGGTAGGATCAGGAGGCTTCATTGAGAATTCTGTTGATGGGCACGGCAACCCAACACTGAAAGTCCAACACACCGACAAAACGAAGCAGGCAGGCAAGAAGCAAAACTCCAATCCTACTTTCACCCCCACTACTACTGTGCCGAAATCAACTTTGGCAGCTCGGGTAGCTTCAAAAGCCTCTACGAGAAAGGGATCTACTCTAACGGAAAGCAAGGCGGAAGCTATGACAACACAACGGCCTGGTTGGTTCAAGTCCTTGTTCTTTGGGTCGGCCACGGGCAATTCCAAATCAGACAGCAGCCGCCCACCGAGTAGTGGGCAATTAGATTGGATTTTGGTGGATGATTGGAAGGATGATGATAAGAATAACAACAAAGTAGCTTCAATCCCAAAGCCAGATACGATAGCCGAGACGGGGAAGAAGCCCGCTCAGAAGAACAAGGGCGGTGACGATTTCGTGATCGGGGTCCAGGATTGGCGGGACCCTGATCTGGTGGGTATTTCGGGGAAAGACAATGAGGGTAAAGCGCAAGCAGCGAAGGCAGGTGGAAAGATGGGTTCTACGAAAACGAGAGACTCCACTCCTCAACCAACAAAAGCGGGAAAGAAACATATCGGGGGCGCTTTACAAAATATTCCTGAGTACATTCCGCCTTTGAGAGGTGGTATCAATACACCCGGCAGTGGAGAGTACGGGGAGAGGGAGGGTTCATTTGACAAAAGCCCAACCAAGTTTCCTCAAGAGGATGCCACTCTACCGGGGGAGAAATCAAAGGGTATTTTGAATGCCATTTTTGGTGTAGATGAGGAGGATGCAGACTTCCCGGTGTCGGCCTCAAACAGCAATCCAAAGTTCGCAGATGCTCAGAAAGCCGCAGGGGACGTTGGCGACGACGATGAGTATGATGGGCTCTGGGTTACTTTGACTCCAACAAGTGGAGCAAGTCCTTTCCTAGATACACTCCTCGTCCTGGTGGTAAGTCCATTGGTTACTTTGACTGTGGTCTATGCTCTTCTCTTAGTGAGATCTCGAATACGACGACGTCGTTGGCGAGCACCGAAGTCCGTCGTGGAAAGGTTGCCAGTAAGAACATATCAGACTATTGTAACATCTGGTAGTCAGTCCCCCAGATTACCGAATTCTACAAGCTCGTCATCGACTACCCCTCTTCTTCAACAATCTTCTTCGTGTATTACAACTCGACCTCGCCCGCGGTCAAGGACTACTACCGGGATACCAGAACCTGGAGATCTGATACGAGTCAATTCTGCTCCATTACAAGTACCTATGATTACTCCACGTGCTCCAGAGCATGAGAAGAACGCAAGTGTCTCGAGTGAATGGAAGAAGTATATGGGCAAGCAAGTTGAATGTGTCGTCTGCTTAGAAGAATACATAGACGGGGTTAGTCGTGTCATGAGTCTCCCATGTGGCCATGAATTCCACGTGGATTGCATGTAAGTTCGTCTCATTACTACATTAGAGCGAGGCTGATTGTATCATAGAACACCATGGCTCACAACCCGCCGGAGAACCTGCCCCATCTGCAAAGGCGATGTCGTTCGATCTCTTGCACGAGGGTCTCCATCAAGTCCTCGATACGAACCCTATCATGACGACAGCGAGGACGATGTCCAGATCCAGGCCGTAGAATCAGTCAACAACTCATCCTCATCCGCACTTCCCATCCCACTCAGCAACGGCGACGAAGACGAAGGAGATCTAGAACAAGGCATCGCATCTCCCACTCCAACCCGGCCTCGAAGAACGGACCGGACTGGAAGTTGGCGGAGCATGATAGTGGGCAGTCTTGGATCTACGTCACGAAGTCCTCAACCATCGCACGAACACCGCAACCGCTAGGCGGAGAACTGTAATTTTCTACTCTACCGGTGTATAGGGGATTGGTGGGTTTTGTGGGAGGATCGGATGGAGCACAGCGTAGGCGCAATGACACTCGTTTTTTTTTTCTTTCATCCATCCTTCTTGTAATCCCCTTTGTCAACTCGTCGTTGTTCGGAGCGCTTGTAAGCATAGGCCGAAGACACCACGACCCATCTCATAGAGAAACGAGTCCTTGAATGACCCAAAACTATCTTGACATACATTTTTCCCCCTCTGATTACAAACCAATCGTAGTTGACTCCAGACGAACAACGAAACCAATGGGTAAGCTCTTCACACTCTGCCCTTTGCCAGTATCTAAGTCGATGATTCCCATCTGAGCAATCCGGATATCAGAGGTCTAGTAATCACAAGAGTCACTTCCCCTCTGTTGAATATCTCAAATCGTTGATCTAGATTGACTCTTAAGACGTACGGATATCCGAGGTTCTATCTACGGCGGAGGGGGTGATTTGCAAAGTCCCATTTGTTCTCATCTCGCGCTCCTTAGTCTGCTCTCTTCTCTTCTCATCGCGTAACGATCATCGTGATTTTTTTTATGCTCTTTTGGGGAGGCGAATGTCCCAGAAGCCGCCCGAAACGGAGAAAGTATCGGGCCTTGACGCTTCGAGGATTGGGAAGTAGTCGGCTGAGAGGTAATAATCATGTTCTGTCTCCTCAACCTCAAGCCTCGCAGCGATGGAGCCGAGGAGACGTTGGAGCCAACCTTAAACCTTCCTTCCCGAGCTCTTCAAGCTGGAGAAATGATCGAAATGGCTCTGTTGGCATCTCTCCCGAGCTCCCTCCCTGCTGCAATGCGATACGTTGCCGCCTCATTGCCACGTCTCCATGGAGAAAGGGGGGAGTGAGAGTTCATCTTATCATCTATCATCGTTATGACGGACAAGCTTACCGGAAAATAAGGCTTCCCGCTACATTCTGTACCAGACTTCGACTTCAGTCTATTTCCCTTTCTAGGTCTTTTACAGTATAGAACTAGTTCCCGGTAACGATCTCGTCTTCTGTACTTTCTGATATCATCTCCATCTTCACGGAACCCTGTTTTGACTTGGTGGGTATGTGGTAGAAATATCCTTGTTATTATAGGAGAAGCTTGAATCATATAAATTATTTAAACGTCTAATAGATTATTTGATGATAACTCTTGAAGCACAAATTACGCCGGAAGGAAATAAATAAAAGCTTCCGTCATTTCCAGAATTATATCTACCTTATCATTATTATCTCCCAACCAGTCTATACGCCCACAAGGACAACACAATTATACAATGTGAAAGGGATTCGGCAATCTCCAAACGACCAACGCGAGATCCTGGTGGATCTGGCAGCCGATCGAGACTTCGGTCTGCTAACGAATTGCCAAACCACGCTCATGATCCCCAAGAAATATTAACATGAGGCGTACGCGCGATGAGCCATTGCTAAGGCATTTTTAATCTTCATCTATGAGGGGTATCGTCGCATAGGCAACGAAATGAAAAGGCACCTGCTCAGACGGCGGCGGTAGGAGCGTGTGTGCCATTGCTAGCAGCGACGTTATCGGCAGCGACACCATTATTGTGAACACCATTGTCTCGAGTGCCATTGAAATCCTTCAAGGGAATTGGCTCATCGTACTCTCGGAAGTTGAATCCAAGGGATCGAGGATCAATCGTGCGATGTCCCATGATCAGCAAGGCGCCAAAGACTGGCTTTGCCAAGATATCGAGGATACCGTAGAAGACAGCTTCGGAATCAGGAGAAATGATGTTTCCACCCTCGCAAAGGCCCCAGGCAATGGGGTAGATGAACCACAATGCAATGGTCCAGACGGCACAGATCATGTAAGTCTTGCCAATGTTCTGCCCCAGGACTCTCGCCTGTTGGAGACCCACCCAGCAGACGTTGAATGCGATGAAGAATAGAGCGACCATAGCAAAAACGAAGTATCCCCACTTGTACGACGAGGCAACAAGGGCGCCAACAAGTCCAGTTATAACCATGATCTCATCCACGAGGAGAGTATACAAGATGGTTGGCCATGGAAGTCCAGCTGTGAGAAGAATGTCCAGCAATAGGAGCTGCGAATTATGTCAGGAAAGCGAAGCCACACGAGCCATACAAGTTCTACTTACAGGAGTTGTGACAACCCAATCGATGTAACGAACATAGAAGATCTCTCTGTAAAAGCCGGCCACCTTGGGGTTCGAGCGCTGGAACTCGACAGGGATAGCGGCGTATCCTAGGTTAGACGCCATAGTGAAGTATGCGATCGCGGCGACCATAGTAATAGAGGCTGTAGATGATCAAGTCAGCATTCAAAGGACGTGAATATCGTCGGGGAAACTTGCCGGTGATATAGTGAAAGATACGATTTCTGCGAGGAACGGTGAAGCTCAACCCCATGAAGGCGATAGTAGATACAGCCATCACAGCTGTGACAGCCCAATACCAATCCGAGCCATGGGTGGTGATGTTGATGTCGGATGCTGGAAGATAACTTGTTAGCAATCTAAAGAACTATCTCCCAAGGTCAAAACGTTCAAGTGAGTAGATTGGTTGGGGACCTACACATAGGATACATGAAGTCGTTGGGATTCGCATTTAAGGCGTCATTGCTGCGCTTGAAGATGCCCGACATCTTGCTTAACAGAAGAGGTTGATTGCTGCAATCTGCAAAGATGCAAGTGGGTCTGAAGAAAAGGGTTGGTGAAAGCAAGCGGTGGACGATTGAACTTGAGGATGAAAAACAGAACTGTTACACGCGAAGGAAACGGGAAGAGTTTGCTTATGAACTCTAGCTAGATGATAAGCTTCCTACCTTGATAGTGAGGATGAAAGAAAGTAGCAACTGACGTGTAGTATCGATACATATAGTGACGTCGACGAAGTGAGGGAAAGAAAGCATCAGCTGTAGAGTGCCAGCCAAACCGAGCTGGGTGTGTGTGAAGTAATTTCTGACATCAAGCAGACCGCCAACCGTCAAGTCAGTCAAGGGGGTGAGACTAGTTGGAGCAGCATGACAACTATGCCGTTTTGTGTTGTGTCTGTGTTGTGTCTGTGTTGTCTCTGATAACTCAAGCTTTGAGGCGCTTTTAGAAACACCCCCCCTCCCTGCATTATTTCCCCGTCATCTCCCCGTCACATGCAACTATGGGGCATCTTTCTTTGTTGACTTGGCAAACATCCATTGGGCTGGCTAGACCACTTGTACTGTACTTCTTTGGATATCTGAGTTGTTGAATGATAGAGATCCAGAGAAGTGAAGCCCTTTCTCCAACCCACGAAGACTTTTGAGCCTCATTCCCTTGGCGCGTTCACCTGTGCAATAGAGAAACCCGAGGCTGGTGAGCATGAGAGGAAGCAGTCTTCTTTCGAAGGCAGGAGGAGCCTCCTCTCAAATTCCAACTATTGTATCCAACCATTGTATCCAGCATTGCATGCGCACCTTGTCCCCACTGCGACAGGATAGTTGCATCATCCGATGAGTCCAACTTGCAAACAGAGTCATCGTCTCTGGATCTCTCAACCGTGCGAGGTCACATTCGTCGACTTGGTTGATGATGTCAGCATCCATCGTTTGATAGATAGCAACCAGACCAGACCAGACCAGACCAGCGCAGAGCTAGGAGAAATACCTCCTTCTAGTCCTTGGATGAGATGAGGTTAAAAATGGTACAAGGTTCTTACATTTCTAGCTCCCACACAAGCATGCGCTCGGACCAACGTGCATCTCATCTCCCGTGGAGATGCGCCGTTCACTGGTTTGCCGTTGAGAGACGATGACTTCATGAGAATTAAAGAATCAACTCGGATACCTGCTTGATGCTTTGACGTCTCATTGATTCATTCAACGGTGGTCGGGAGATCAGTTCCCCGATCCTATGATATAATATCCTTCGTAGACTATTAGACTGACATCAGCCTCGATCTCTAGCGACAATCAAGCATTTGCCGATCTCCGCCAGTACGCCTCGCAACGCCACGCCACCTGAATGGACGGTCCGTAGTGTATTCGTATCCCTGCTACTCGGAAAATATATCCTCACTCTACCACCGTACGTACGTTGGTAATGTGGTTGAATCCAAACGGGTTTGGCTGTAGTTGTGAGACAACCCACGCAGTCGGAGCTCTTTGTAGTTCAGTAGCTACCGTAATTCCAGCTCTTGTTTTTACTTTTCAATGTGTAGAATATACTGGCTTTACTTTATAAGATAGACGGGCATATATGGGATATCAGAATGCCATGTTTGGCCGGATATTGTATTTGACACTCGCTACTCTACTATACTACAATGCGGCAACTTACTTACCTTACTTATTGTGGTATTTACCTGTAGACTCCCGCGCATCACGAAACCCTCTCCTTTCAAAAGCATGAGCATGAAAGTCCATTCCCTCATCCCAACCACCCATCCGAATCACCCTCTCTCCAGTGCTGAGATCGATCACAGCTCTAGCCTTTACCCTCACAGAGCTCAAGCAAACAGCAAACCTTCGTCCAGACACCAGAGACAAACATCCAGAAAGAACCGATTATATCCCGCGACACCTGTCTAACGTGCGCACTTTAAACCCACCCCTCCCAGACGGTCTTGCGTAGGGCAAATCTCCCAACCCCCTAAACCGCCTGGCTTCTATTCTGTCTTGTAATAGAGTCACTCTCAATTCTCTCATCTCATGCTACTCTCGCACCCCTTGAAGAAGACCGCAAGAGACAATCTAGACGTCATCACGTCATCACGTCACGAGCTCGAATTACTCACGAGGCTGATCGCGGATCAAACATGTGGGTTCGAATCACTGACGCTGACGGGAGATACCTTGAGGGTTTCGAATGCGGCGTTTACAGCTCCATCTTAGGTTCGAATGGCGTGATGTTGCTCTAGAAGGCCATACATCGCAAAGCCGCATCGCCTCATCTCACAGACTGTAAGAAACTGTATATCAAACGCCATGTCACAGTATGCATGTACAAATCCTTCATTAGATTTCGATTTCATACTATAGAGGTAAATAATGGAAGGGGAGAGACGCATTTGCGTGTATTGTTTCGCGATCCGTATATTTCTGCCATCACTGCATCGGCCTAATCCCCGGTAGATGTGAAATGAAATATATCAGGACTCTGTCATTATGGATGTTAGAAGCTTGGAGTCTTGCAGAACAGGATGCGGAGCGGTGTTGATGCCCGGTGGATGAAATGGCTCGGTTGAATTGAGCAGATTGGAGACGCAGTATCTCCTCGCTCAACTCCCGATGCACAAGACCCTATTAAAGCCTCCCACTGCCCCAACCTCTCTTACGCTTTGGCTCCCAAGCAATGACCAACCCACTATTAACATAAGCCAACGTCCCGACCAACACCACCAAAGCCAGTATCCCTATCCCCAGGTCGCTCAGGATCGCCCCGCCTTTTCTAACACGATCAATATCCCTCGTTCCCTTCCCTTGTCTCACTCCCTGATCTCTGACCACCTCTTTCCCTGTCCACGGATTACCTCTCCCTAGATCCTTGAGGATCTGCTCAGTGGTAATCTTGGCCCCCGCGAGAACAATCGGTACGCCCGTGCCGGGATGCGTGCTGGCACCAACGAAGTACACGCCATTGATCGAGGGATGTTTTGTTTTTGGTCGGAAAGCGAGGACGTTGAAGAAGCTGTGTGATAGGCCTAAAATGGAACCTTTATCGAGATTAAAGGTTTCTTCCCATGATGTTGGGGTATTTAACGATTCATGGACGATCAAAGGAGCGAGTGGGGCACAGTTTGTTCTCGATTCGATCGTCTGGATGATTGTCTTCCGCGCTGAATCGACGATAGAAGGCCAATCTTGCTCGGCCTTTAGTCCTGCACCTGAACTGGCGCTGGGATCCCCGTGTGGATTCTTGGATGTCGAGGAATTGAGAAGATGCCCAACTGGCACCAAGACAACCAAGGAGTCTTTCCCGTCCGGAGCCGCGGTGGGATCGATTCGTGAAGGCACATTCACGTAAAAGGATGGTTCGTGGGGAATAGACTGCCTATCGAAGATCGAATCAAATGACTCTCGGTACTCGTCTGCAAGAAAGATATTATGCGCGTTTAGTTCGGGAATCTTTTGTGAGAGCGCCCAATAAAAGGATATCGAAGAGCAGGACCCTGAGCGCTTTTGAAGGGATTGAGCATAGGATGTCGAAGGACTGGAAGGGAAGAGGTTGTTGTATGCATAGACCAGATCCGCATTCACTACCACCAGGTCTGCTGTGAGCTCCTCACCAGACAAAAGCCGTACCCCGGTAGCTGTCCTGCCATCTGGTGTTGTAAGTATGGATTCCACGGGCGTATCGAGCCTGATATCAACCCCTAACCGTTCACATACCCTCACAAGCGCAGCAACCACGGCGTGGAAACCACCAACCGGATACCAAATTCCCTCCGCCAGCTCCGTATACTGCAGCAACGAATACGTGCCGGGCGCATCAAAAGGGCTCATTCCCATATACATACTCCCAAATGTAAACACCCTTCTCAATCTCTCCGTCCAGAAGTACTTCGCCGCCCTAGAATAGATGCTCTCAAACGGGTGCAACTCTAGCAAATGCTTTAAAAAGTTCCATCTCGCGAGATTAAATATGGAGGTGAAATTCCTATGAAGAACCTCGCGGACGGAGATCTCATAATGGCGATGCGCTTCTGCGAGCCAGGACAGGTACCGCTCGAATCCGGCTTTGCCTTCCCATTTCTCGATCTCGCGCTTCATGACCGCCATGTCGGAGCTGAGCTGGAAGGACTCGCCGTCACCGAACCAGAGGTTGTAGTTTGGTTCACATTTCAGTAGTGAGACGCCTTCGGCGGAGAGGGAGGTATCGAGGTCGTGAAAGGTCTCTTCGAAGAGTTTCGGGAGGAGAAGTAACGAAGGCCCTTGGTCGAAACGGTACCCTTTGTAGTTTATGAGACTGCAGCGTCCGCCCGTAAAGCTGTTCTTCTCGAGAACTGTAACGGAGAATCCTGCTTTTGCGAGACGGGCTGCGGTCGCGACGCCGCCTACTCCTGCACCTATATGGGAAATTCAGTAAGTCGTGAAGGAGGTAGGGTATTTTGCTATGACTTGTGACTTACCCACGACAATGGCTGTCTGTTTGTCCTCTGATGTTGCCATTGTAGGTTGATAAGAAGGGCGACTACGCAGTACAGGACTGGTAGTATTGTTTCTGCATTCACATGTTGATGGTAATATGGTTGTGGACCTTTTAGTGCATCTAGAAGAGTGAAGTCGCTCGCCAAATCATGACGCTGCTGATTAGAGCTGCAAGGAGCATGGACCGCTGAATGGCCTAAGCACATATTTCTCACAGCTCACGCTTGGAAAACAACGGTAAATCATGATCCATGCTTGATGCTTACTGTATAGTCTATCCTGCGCTCAATGCTTTCCATGCAACCTTCAGCCTTCTAAGAGTAGGCACTGTAGCTTTTCCTTCTTTCACTTGGTACCCTTTTTCTCTCAAAACTCTCCCAATCTCCATATAACTCTCAACCGCCACTCTCATAGGAGCTCTCACATCATGTGGAAGCTGTGCAAGTGCTGGTTGGGCTTCTTTATATACCTCAAAAGCCTTGTCCAGTAACTTTCCGCGCAGGTTCTTCGTTTCAGGGCCGTCCGGCTTGTCGAGAATATCTTCCGGGGTCATACCTTCTACTTTTAACCAAGACGTTGGCAGGTATACTCTTCCGATCGCTGCATCTCTAGTAATATCTCGGGCAATATTAACGTATTGCAGCGCAATCCCCATATGCGCTCCGGATCGAACAAGATGATCTCGCTGATTCGTAGTCGCTGTACAGGGACCATGGTGGAAAACTAGTTCCAAACACAATTCTGCTACCGTTCCTGCAACTCGAGCCGAGTAGGTCTCCAGGTCATATTCACTGGTGATTGGAAAAACTTGAAGCTTCGTAGAGGACTTGTCGGAATGAAATTCGAGATCGGTTTTAAATCCTTCCAGCAATTCGTACAACGGTCCGTACGGTAAAACGTGTGTCGGCAACTGTAGCAAAGCAGATTGCGACGTCTCCGGGAAGTTTCCGGAGATGTAAGAGTGCACATCTGGGTGTTTCGAGACAATCCGGGCCTCCTCGGAAGCGTATACCAAATCAAGGTATCGAGTGAGCCTCGCAATCCATGCTCGTGCTTCATCTTGGGTACTCGCATTGTCCACGAGATCATCAGCAACTCGGCAAAAAGAGTACCTGTAGAGATTAGCGGAAGGTCTTGATACCAAGTATACGTCCTCACAGTAGGATCAGATCGGTGCGGAGACGGCCTGAAAATACCGAGCTTGCTAGGTAAAAGCTTCTGCTTTTCTTCTGAAGTCTATTAACTGCGTCGTGGAGTCCGACAATCCTGCTTTCATCATACATGGACGTATCCGTCATGAGGGCCTGTATTAGGAGAATCGGCGATGGCAGCCTCGGTACCTTCGGGAACAAATTCGGGAAGGTTGTGAGTACTGCAAGGGCATTGTCAAATGCAACAAGACCAAACACAATCAAGGTATTAGTTGCGAGGAAGAAAATTGCCTCCTCAATCTCTAGCCCCTCCCATAAGTGCAATCCAAGCTTTGTCCCAGATTCAATTGTCCATGTGCCCCTCTTCAGAGCAAGCGTATCAACGACCCAAAGGTAGAGAGTTGGGAGGGCAATGGGGATGATTGTGCTGGTCGCTGGGAGGCCGATCAGGAATTGGTAAGACAAGGACCACAACAACAGCGCAAATGGTCCGGCCCATGCCAATATCAACCCCAAATATGTGCCTTCACCTCCACTCCAGATCAATATCATTCCATACATCACAGCTGCGACCAAGACGACTGCACCAAGCTTCCTCTGGACCCTGTACGGAATCGGTGATTTGTGGTCTTTTCGTGGGCGGAGGTAGCTTGGATTAAACACAGGCTTGCTCATCAGCAGATAAATTAGACTAGTATTGTATGTTTGGATGACGAAAAAGAAGACCTCCTCGAGCGGTATGGAGAACAGAAGCGGTCCAACTACAACCCTCGGTGGGTACGTCCATATTTTGCGCCGGATCAGATATGAGTCCCAAGGAATGGTTGAAACGACCGCAACAGATATGAGGAACAGTATCTTGTACACATCGATGCGATTCAAAAATGGCCGGTAAATGAAAGTCAGGGCGATGGCCGGAGGGATCGTGTATTTCAAATGTCTGGAGAGAATCAGCTCAGGACCACCGTTGGACAACTGGGGACACTGACACCAAGGCATATTCGAACCCCATGATTAGGCGAAGCTGGAATATATGAACAATCGCGACAAATGCATCACTCTATGCTATATACAGAGAAGGTGAATTCGAAAGTTTGTAAGATGGCAATGCGTGATGGACGGCGACGGCGACTTCGTAACATGGCACAGTATGTAAGCACCACCTTGGACGAGTTGGACGAGGCTGTCTGCGGTGTGCAGGTCCGCCGCTTCAACCAACCAGCGCGCGGTGCCTTGGTCGTTGTGCAGCCAATGGCCTGACAATACAATGAGGATGGGAGGCATGAGGATTGGCAGAGAGCTCTTGGCAGGAGATTAGCGAGGATGTGTAGATGCACACCCTCCTATCATGACGCATGCTAGGAGTAAGCATTCACCCATTGTGTTCAAGTTCCGGTGTACACAAGTCGATTCCAATACCCATGCTCTGGGGTTTATACTCGTCCTATCTGAATTTTCCATGCCAGGAGACTTCGCACACGTGAGGACTGGTTACATATAGCTGAAGAGAGGTGTGACTAACAGTATAGCAGGGGTTCCTGCATCGAAGTAAGGACATGACGACTTGTGTCTCCTCGTAGCAGGGATGCCCCGCATCGTGCCGCGTCATGATGTCCGACATCCAGCACCATCCCATCCATTCTTACTGTCGTCATACTGTATGCAAAGCAATAGCTCGAAAACAGAGCCGCGGTTCTTTTCGCACTACGGTTGTAGAGTTGTAGTCTCTGGCCCATCATGGACAGTCCAATACCAACGTTCCAGACCTTTGCAGCGACTAGGCATCGGCCTTCCAAGATCAACAACCTCATCAGTCAAGCGCCTGCATAGCGATAGAGACTCATCATAGTTTTTGCACACTACTGCTCTACTGCTCTCACCCAAGATGATTGCATAGTGCTCGGATACTCCTTTGCCTGTATGCAATTGTATCCCATAGCTTCGCATCTCAGTCGTTGCCCTTCGATTATCCCCCATACCTATGTGTATCGCAAGAACTTCACCACCTGCTCTGTTCAAATAGCCCTCATGACTATTCATGAGAAGCAGGGCAGGTCTGGCCGACCTCATCCATACCTCCATGGCAATTTCGCACCAATCCACTCCGTCCAGCCTCTCACTGCTTGCTCCTTTACCGGCACGATACCCCAGGAACTCGCTGGCGGGGAATACGTACGGAATGGGGGCAATCCGGTGACGAACGAGGACTTGGGACGAGACGCACATTGGTTTGATGGAGATGGCATGCTGAGTGGGGTGGCATTTCGAAGGAAGAAAGACGGTTCAATACAGCCAGCTTTCGTGAACCAATACATCCTCACAGATGCATATCTTTCGACGGTTTCTACCCCCTCTCTTCGACTGCCGATCCTCCCAAGCATAGCGACACTTGTGAACCCAGCTTCATCGCTTCTGGCCATTATCCTTCGAATCCTCCGAACGATATTTCTTGTCATTTTGTCGAATCTTGCAGGCTCTCGGCAAGCAATAAAGAAGATCAGCGTTGCAAACACTGGGATTCTATATCATGATGGAAGAGCTCTGGCAACTTGCGAAAGTGGACCTCCAATGAGAGTTTCATTGCCGGGTCTCGAAACAGTTGGCTGGTTTGACGGCAGTAAAGCAGAAGGCGAGCCTATTCGAGAAGACATATCGACAGGCGCATTTGGAGGACATGGCCTCTTGAGCTTCATGAAAGAGTGGACGACAGCACATCCGCGAATCGATCCCATTACTAACGACCTTATACTTTTCCATTCCACTTTCATAGCGCCTTTTGTACATTACTCCATTATACCCAGCACGCAGAATTCATCCTTTCAACAGCCACGACTCGTCAACGCTGCCGTGCCTGGAATCAAGTCCGCCAAAATGATGCATGATTTCGGGGTATCGCTGACACATACGGTGATCATGGATCTTCCATTGTCGCTTGACCCTTGGAATCTGGCAAAGAACGAACCTGTGGTATCATACGATCCTTCAGGACGCTCTCGATTCGGCATCTTCCCTCGATGGCAACCAGAAGCCATTCGCTGGTTTGAAACGAATCCATGCTGTATCTTCCACACAGCGAATACTTGGGACGAGGTCACCATGAACCCTTTCACCAATACTCCTAAGAGCACGGCAGTCAATATGCTCGCATGTAGACTTACAAGTGCCTCTCTCGTCTTCAGTGCCGGCGATGTCGCAGTTCCGATCCCAAAACCAACATCGTCAATTTTATACCCAGCAGAGGAAGAGCAATGTCGGCTATACTATTACCGCTTCTCTCTCTCCAGCACCGAAAATACCATAAGTCATCAATTCGCCCTCTCTTCCATCCCATTTGAATTCCCGTCTCTCAGAGATGACGTTTCCATGACAGCAGCACGTTACATATACGGCTGTTCAGTATCCGACAGCTCATTTGGCGCTGCTCTGGGTCGCGCAGTGAAAATCGATTCCCTCGTCAAGATCGATGCCACTGCTCTTATCCAAAATTCAAATCAGGCTGCTCCAACGCCAATCATAGGCTGTGTAGACAATCGTTCCGTGTCGGAGATTCTCGCCTCAAAAGACCCCAGCGATCCAATCAAAATCTTCAAACTCCCACCGGGTATCTATGCTCAGGAATCTCGATTCGTGGCACGTGCCAACGGAAAAAGCGAGGATGATGGCTGGCTTCTTTCGTACGTCTTTGATGAGAGCCAGCTTGACGAAGACGGAAATGCGGGACCGGGATCGAAGAGCGAATTGTGGATTATTGAAGCGACGGAGATGAAAGAGGTTGTTTGCAGGGTAATGCTACCTCAGCGAGTACCGTACGGTCTTCATGGGAACTGGTTCTCGGAAGGACAGATTCTGAATCAACGACCTGTGGACTCGTTGCGGCATCTTCCCATTTCCAAAGGAAAAGACCTGGGCGAGCCTGAAGAGGAGGATGGTTTTTGGGTGGATATTTGCATGAGCGTTAGGAGCTGGGTGCTCGATATCGTCGGATGATGAGCGAGCTAGATTTCACTCATATAGCTTGGAAGCTAATCTTGTGTATTCGGGAAAGGCTGCAGCATGCATTGCATTAGCGGCGTTGATGGCATTTAACTCGTTGAATTGTTTCGGAGCATACCCATCTTGTATCAATCATCGGATCATCCCACTTAGGACACGAGTAGAACAGAAATATGGATAATGAGCAGCTTGTGCGCCGTTACAATGCTATCGAGTCTTTCGTCGTATTTGGCTGCCCACCCGATTTATGTGGTACTCGAACTTGGACATGTGTCTGATAAATTCTGGGCTGGGTCTCCGGCAGTGGGATCCAAAATCGTGGTATCGTTGCTAAGTGCAAACCCAGCGATCAATTCCTCGATCTCGTGTGGGAATTATCATGCGGAAGGTATGCTGGGCATGAGAAGCATCTTGCTGTTGAACCCCTAGTTCCCGACATGAAAACGCATGGATGCACCAGAATCAGCAATATAGAGGGGCGGCAACATTTCTTATCAATTCATTGGACTATTTTCTACCCTCATGAACCCAGAAATACCACATTCTAAGGAGCCAACCTCTTAGGCGTCCTCGGATAATCAGCAGCCAGATGCACACTGGGCAGATTCAGATACCACGCCACCACACGATCAAGACCAATACCACCGCCGCCATGCGGCGGCACACCCACACTTCTGAAGACATCAACATACTCCTTAATACCAGGCTGATTAGGATCAAGGCCCTTCGCCTTGATCGTCTTCTCCAACTCATGCGGCAAGTGTACTCGTTGGCCACCGCTCAGGATCTCCTGCCCTCTCATCATGAAATCGTACGCGTTTGTGACTTTCGGATTCTCCGGGTCGGGGAGCGCATAGAAGGGCCTAGCATCGATGGGGAATTTATCGAGGACGTAGAAATCGGTGTTGTATTTCTTGCGGATGAGAGCGCCGAGGGCTTTCTCCTGGGGCGTGGACATATCCTCGTCGTCGGTGACGTTGGCGAATTCAGGTGGACCTTCGGCGCGGAGGAGGGCTTGACCTTCGGCGAAGGTGAGGCGGACTTCTTTGCCTTCTTCGGGAAGCAGGAACTCTTCTGAGGGGTAGATAGAACGGATTAGTTCGATTTCCTCGCGATAGTTGTCTCGTAGGCCTTTGAAAATGTGCAACAGGACGCCTTCGAGTGTGTGAAGGACTTCGTGATAATGCTCTTCGATTTCCATCTCCAGATCAAGTCCGATAAACTGCACTTATTAGAAAGAGTTGAGCAGGAGGAAGAAGAACATACCTCGGTCATGTGTCTAGGCGTGTTTGAATTCTCTGCACGGAAAACAGGCCCAACGCAGTAAACTCTCTTCCGGCCTCCTGCAATCTCAAATTGCTTATAAAATTGCGGCGATTGAGCGAGAAAAGCCTCTTTGCCGAAATATGGCAGTCTGAATACATTCGCACCACCTTCTGAAGCCGCGCCAATCAAGCTGGGTGGGTGGAACTTTTTGAAACCCCTCGTTCTCAAGTATTCGCAGAACAGATCCTCAACGGCAATTCGAACATCAGCGATAGCCTGGGAAACCGGAGCGCGCTTGTGCATGGCGGGGTTATTAAGATGTACCGCCAAACTCGCAACAGGTGTGCCCTCCGTAATAACCAAGTTCTCCGTAGCCTCCGAGATATCCTCATCATCCAGCTTTCCAACAGCCCTACTCGCAGCTCCCAAGCCCAGTCCCAGCATCTCCGGCGCAGCAGCCACCAGGTAGCATTTTTGCAAATGGAGTTCAAATCCCTGAACTTTCGTGCTCTTGACCAACTCCAAAGGCTTCTGCACTACAGCCTCAACAGCAACGAAACTCTCTAGCTTCAAGCTCCCGATCCACTTCACCATCTGCTTGCTGACGGGTTTCCCCTCCGCACTCGCGCTCACAACGCCCTGAATAGTCCAATTGCCTTCCTCCCTCAATTCCACAAACGCCATCTTGGCGCCCTGCATTCGGGCATTCTGGATCCAAGCCCTAACTGTGATCGTCTTCCCCACATTCTCCTCCTGAATATTCTTCAGGTGTATCTTCTCGGCCGGGAGTTTGGTTGTGTGCTTGATATCGCCATAGTTTTCGACCGCAAGATCTTCTGAAGCAGCAGCGGATTGAGCTAATTGGGCAGCTTCCCGCTCTGCCGCTTTGCGCGCTTTCTCAGCTTCCTTCGCGGCTTTGGCGGCAGCTTTCTTTGCGCCTTTCTTGGAGGTTTCGCCGTCTGCTGTCGAGGAGCCGGCTGGGGTGAGGGCGGGGTGAGTGGGGATTTCCTTTGGTGGTTCTGCCATGATCGCTGTTCGTGTGGTCAATCAAAAGGTAAGAGGGATTTGAAGATGGATGGAGGCGTGAAGTCTCATGTACTTGAAAAGGAAACAGGTGGAGTCATGAGGCGAGGGTCTTGGTGGAGTCAATCGGTGAAAAACGCCAAGAAATTAGACTTTAAGCGATTTTCCAGCCTTGCCCCTCCACGAGGCTGAGACTCATTCCGTCGACCCCATTGCTAATGAGTTGACGTACTCAATAAGTTATTAGATCTCTATATCCACACGCTATATAAACCCCTTCCCTTAATAATTTTCCATTTCATAGAATTTACATAGCTTCATAAGCTGCCAGAACTTGAATCGTCTCAGTGCGAGGGCGTTATGATAATAATGGCGACATGTCTCCCTTGCTTAAAACCCTTATGATGGTGGATGTGGAATTACTCATTATTATGAAAAGCGCTCTTGCACCTCTCATCCATTAACCAGGCTAGATGCCCCTTAACCAACGCCTCGATCATTTCCAGTGTGAAAGCCACGCAATGCACAACCGTACAATAATTCATTCATGCAGATTCCGCTCGACCACCGTGGAATATTCTCCCCAGGTGGCTGTCCTATTCTGTATTAACTCCTTTAATTACGCCCTTTGACACCTTGAGTTTTCTAAACTCTTGTACGCCGCAAAAGTCCGCGCTCGCTTTTAGTACACGGCTTTAAAGATCCAATGAAAATCCACCAGCGACCTTCTTGTCTGGGCAGGTGAACAGATTGATGTGGTTATCGCCTCGTGCGGCACAGGCCAGCATCATTCGGTGAGGGTGGAAGGCTGTTGCGGAGATCGGTGCTTGACTTTGACGTGCTTGGTGTAGAAAGCTCGAATATGGTTCAACCCTGGAGAGCTCTCTCCCATCAAAGTTAAAGGTTTTCACTGTGTGATTGCCCGTTCCACTAGCAGTAATTAGTTTATTGAAACTCACGGAGAGGAATGTGTCTTACATTGCAAATACTGGAAGATGTTCATGAGTGCTTGCCGTTCGCAATGTTTGATTTGTCGTAAGGATTGTCCTCAAGGGCTTTCCCATACGGATATCCCACAGCTTGACTTTGCCGTTGCGACTTGCTGATAAAAGCTCTCTCTGACCACCCCGCTGCATATGAACGCTCTTGATCCATACTCTGTCTGTATCATCTTTCCATTTCATTACCATGGCCTCCTGAGGTCTATTGCGTGCATCAAAGACTCTGATAGCGCCGTCGCCGAAGCCAGCAACAAATATGTTACCAGTCATTTGATCTGATGTAAGAGAAGTGACACAAGATCCCGATCGAGCGTTGATATCGACAATGCATACCTCAGGAGCCGCTGCCCACACCCGGATAACCTTGACATCGCCAGCAACCAAAAGTTTGCCAGTTACTTGCTGCCAATCGAAAACCATGCCAGAGTTGACGTTGCTCGGCACAAGATGAGTCAATGCTCGCCACGCTGAAGCAACCTCGATCTTCTTGTCGGAATCGTAGTTTCTGTAGATTCGAATGACACCGTCCGAAGACCCGGTAAGCAAGAAAGCTTGGTCATCTTCGTTGATAAATTGCAGGTCGCTAATCTTGGAACCTTCAGGGTTGCCATTTGAAAAGTGACTTAACCGGTCCTGTTTCTTCCAGTCCCAGATACAAATCGTATCTCGATCATCGGACACAGCCAAGTGGTCTTCAAATTGATGAAGCGTCATCTTGGAAGGCTGACTTTGATTGTTGAAGAAACCAGCTGATGTCGTCCACTTGCCATTGCCAGCAATTTCCTTCTGTGGCTGGGTGTCCCTTAGTATAGCCTCATTGCGTGAACGTCTCCACAGCCGTTCATTATAATCAGTACTTCCAGGTTCCTCGGCTTCGTTCGGTTTCATCTGAGGTTCGCGAAAGTACTCAATTGACCAGTCCAGGAACGTGCTTTCTAATGGGATTTGTGGCATAACAGACATATTTCGTGGGGTGAAGTCTCCGGACATAGGCTCTTTAGCTGCATGGTAAGCGCCAGGGGTGGTAGCGGTATCGTTCTGCTCTGGCGGTGCATTAAAGTCTGCTGGAAGTCGGGATCGTAAAGGAAGACTAGCGCGTTGCAAGCCAGGTGATGGAGGATTTCGGCCAATTGTGCTCGGTGGAGAGCTTTCAGCACTCGTACTACCGAAGGGCAATGTAAATAGGTAGCTCGCAGTTCTTTTGAGGAGTCCCTGCTGTAACGATGGAGCGGTGCTCATCAAGTCTTGACGCTTAGGTGTTGCTGGCCGTTGATCAGTCGTGTTCTGGGTCGCAGCAGCAGATCTCGCTACCCGTCTATTGAGATCATCGATAATAAGCTGAGCAGGCCGAGCAAGTGGAGATTGCAGCAGAGAGTTATAGACGTAATCTACAACGATTGTCGCATTCCGTTGTACTTCTGGATGTGGATCCACAGCCATTATCAGTACATGCTTCCATACTGCGGCGAATATTGAGTTGTGCGATACTCCGTGAGCTATTTCCTTGATAGTACCATCGCGATTTCGATTCTCCATCCGAGCGTAATGGAGACCCATCTTGTGGTCGTTCCCATCATCTCGAGGAGGATATTGTCTGTATTCCCTCTCCTCTTGCAATTGTTCGTAGGCAGCCACCCAGAACTTATTCTCGTATCGATGAATATATTTTGAGAAGTAGACTAGAAGTTCTTTCCGAACCATGGCATTGCCATCATTAGCCATTTCAAGAACAGCCCATGATATTGAAGTTTCCCATTTCTCCACCTCATCTGTCAGATCTGGAATTCCCAAAAAGGTTGTCATTGCATAGAGCATAGCAGCTCGGACCTCGCAGCAGACATCACGAACCAAAATACTCAGTTTGCCGGGCGCGTTTTCCCGAATGCCTCGCCACTTCGCTTCCGGAAGATCACTCCAAAGTTGGCTAATGCAGAGACATGCCCATTGTCGTAACAAAGGGTTATCAGTGTTTTGGAGGTGGACCAAGCAGAAAGTCATGATGTCGGTCTGATTGCAAACGTTTTGACCTTGCTTGTAGCCATTGCACAGCATGGCAAGTATGAAAGCGCACATTGCCTTGTGCTCGAGACTGTCGACTACCAAGAGGCCCTCTGTAGGCTTCAGAATGTTAGAGAAGTAGTTGTAGCCGCTGTCTTTGAGTAGATCTTGCTGGCATGAGAGATCCACAGCCAAGACCCGCGTCCAGATGAAAACCATTACAGGCTTTAATTCAGCCGCAGCTGATTGAAGGAGCTTCAAAACATAGGGAAAGATCCCGATACTCAGAGCTAAATTTACTGCCCATGGACCCATGTCAAGAAACTTGCCCAAGAGTATCAATGCCCTCACTCTATGTTGCTGACTGAGCAGAACCTGGAGAACCACAGGGAGTTGGTCTGGAGCCTTGTGTGTAACAGCACCTTGAGTGAGATAGACCTCGAATGCCGTAAGTTGCTCAGTAAAGAAGCTCGAATTCTGAAATTCGTAGTCAGGCCGTATTCCCGCCTCCTTGTCCTCCAGCATGGGAAGTTGTGAAAGCGCCATTTCTACTGCAAGGTCCCAGCTCTCCCAAAGTGGATGTTGATGGGTATCGGGAAGCTCTGGATACGATTGAGGGTGGCATCCATAAGCAGCCATTATTCTTTGCGAAAGGAGGAAATTTCGGAACAGGGCAGCTACCATCAGATCTTGTCTGAAGAACTTTCGAAATAGCGGGCGAGGTAAGGTTGTCCAAGCAATGGTGTCAGTGATGGCAGTGAAAATCCAATTCAGCTCCCCAAGTGGTGTTCTCCTTTCCTGCAGTCGACCAGGAAGCTTCTTTGCTCGTTCGGTTGTAATTTGGGATGGTAATGGATTTTGTAGGACAAAAAACCATAGCGCCATCTCAATGGGTGTTGTAAGACAAGACGTGAAGACATCTGCCGGGAGTAGGGGGTTTGTAGGCAGATTTTCCTTTACGCCACACGCCGCAAGGTGGATGTACGGACGGTAATTAACGACTGGATAATGAGGATCTTTTGCCACGGCTTGACCTTCCTCTTCTTCATGCTTGTCAACAAAACGATGGAAGTTGTTCAGAATATTACCTGCATCTGAACAGTCCCAAACAAAGAATGTCGGCGCCTGCAACCATGTTTGGAGGTCGTATAACGAAACCGGAATATACTGGGTATAATTCTTGTTGAAGACCCATATCTCGCCCGAAGCTGTTGGTTTTGGTACACCATGGCCATTGTAATGAAATAGTACCCGTTCCTCCTTCGCATTCCTCCGGAGAGAAACACAAAACTTTTTCGTTTCCTCTACTGATAGATCCAAGTATTGCTTGTATCTTGTTCGGATGGCAAGTGTTTCGTATTGTGCTTGTAAGGACTTGCCGATTGTTTCGAGCGCTTTCTGTACAGGAGGATGAGTCGGATCTTGCCATGCTTCTAGCTTTGCGCCAGGTGTTGTCTTAAGCTGGTCGGGAGGTTCAACTCCGATGTTGAGACATATAGCCAATGCCGCAGAGACAGTCTTCAGCCGATCTTTCATTCGCCAGTCTTGAAGCTCGTAGCCGAGATCTTTCGGATTTCCAGTAGTTTCGTGGCGTTTATCGGTAAAGTACATGTACCAGTTCTGTTTGTATGTGTTAGTGAGGACTTCTGGGACATCTTTTGGTCGCATCCACTGAAATAGTGATCTGGTGAGAGCAGAGCGCTCGCGATCGTGGAAGCTACGCTTGCGTCTACTCTGAATGAGAAGCTGAAGCCTTTCATCAAGATAGTCAAGCCCAAGGGTCTGCCTTCCAATCCACCGACATTCACGAAGACCGAGGGGATGAGGAGGGATGCCAGAGGGTTCACTCGAGTTTTTATCCTGTTCTGCCTGCCTAGCATCATACTCCGACATTGTCTCTTCGTCTCTTCGAGGATGGTCGTTTTCCATTCTCTCCTCGAATTCCGAGACAAGCTCGGTGTACACGATATTGGAGGCCATGGTTGTAACCGAAAACGCATCGATTATAATATCCAAAATGATCCATGTATAAACGTGACAGAAAAGGATTGAAGTGATGGATTGGGCAGCGAAGCAGAAATAGAGTTTGGTACAGTGTGGAAGGAGCAACTTACATTTGCCAACTGGGAAACATATTCCTCTGAAGCGTAGTGATCCTCGAACCCATGCCTCGCTCCCCAATCTTGTATTTCTTCCTCTTGTGAATCCCTCTCCTCACCTCTGGGTCCATAATCGCTTTTTGATCGATGGAGGATTGGCTTTACCCACCGTCTTGCTTTGTCTACTTCCGATTCGTCTTGTGAAGATTCTGCCCTGGGAGCCGAAGCTGGCCTCGCCTGCAATGAAGCTCTCCGCCGATCGCGCGCAACTGCGCTGGCGCGTTGTCCTGCCGTCGCAGTAGCTCTGTGTTCGACATCAGACGCGCTGTTTCCATTAACAGCCTCAACTGGATCATTGCTGACTGCCGGTCGGGGATTCATGACGCCAGTAGGACCATTTCCGTTCAAATGGGCTGACAGGCTGGCATCCGGTCGTTGTGTTGAGTTTGTATAGCTTTGAGGACGGGACGAACCAGGCGAAGGTCCATTCGATGAATGCGGAGACTGTCGATGATTGTATTGCTGCCTTCGTGAGCCATGTTGTTGAGTAATGACAGCCGTCATGATCGTTGTCGGGGAGAAGCTGCCCTCCTCAAGCCGTCGAGATCTTCATGGGCTGGGTCGCAGAACAAGAGTGATGTTGTAGATAGCAAGACAAGTGACTCTTGTGTCGATTATCGCGGAGCTTCGAGTCGGCAGACGTAGGAGGTTGGGCGGAGCTAGAAGGTGAACATTGTCAGTAAGGCAAACAGTTTGTGGCACCAACGAGCTTTATCGGATGGCAGCAATCGCTATCTTGTGTTTAAAGAATTGCTTTTACTCACAATACGCTCTCCTCCTTGAGCTGCAGAATATCTCGTGGTAACAACGCGGACCGGATGGCAGTCACAAGACGATTGAGGCTCTTTCACAGCTCCACACCATATTACGAAGTTCGACCTTCCAGAAGTTGGGCTTTCGATGTCACGAGCGCCATCGTCTGCACGTCCGGATAACGTTTAGTGGTGTTCACCGCCACAGTGTGGCGGCGCCCCTCCATGAGATTTCTTTGGAGATGGGAATGGCTTCCCCTTGGCTCTCGTCCATTGTCCTGTCCGCCTGCTTGCAAATGGAAAGGTTCAAGGCATTACTTTGAGAGATAACTGTTGACTGATTGCCCAGCGAACTAAGCCCGGCGCTGCCTCAATAAAGGTACCCCAAGTGCTTTGGCTTGCTTGTCATGGAGCCAGCCGTACGATGCGATCTCTAGCCGCCAAAACGTCCCTCTCCCGCAAAAGACGGCCAATTGCATCGTAAATCAGGGGTTGCTTGCGGTTCTTCAACGATGCAGATACAATATCGGCTGTGGTCACATAACGAATGGTGCATGACTATGTATTCATAGGCCAGAGTTAGAGGATAGGTCAGGCAAGAGCTTCTCTCCTTTCGAGCGAGCAGCAATATAAAGTGAAGTATATAAATGCTCTTCCATCCGCAGGATTATTTTCTGTGAAAAGCTTATCGATAAGCAGCAATGGGCTGGCTCATAAAAAGCCCGACCCGACTTGCAATCTTTCAATGGCCAAAAGGAGTGTGGCCGACCACAATAGCATGATGCATGCATGCATGGTATTCCTAGACATCGCCGGCCTGCGCCAGTAAGGTGGCTTTGCCCCCATCACATCAACTTGTCCTTTTGTGGGAGCTGAACTGAGCCCTTACATTACACTTACACTTAGGGGTGTATTACTTCGGTATGCATGCACTGCTAATCTGGGACACCCTCCTTTGAAAACCAAATATCACCACCTTCACTCTCCAGACGTTCGGTGATACAGTACAAGTACCAGCTAGGAAAAGGCACAGAGCATACATCATCCCAATCAAAATCTGCAGTTATCCGGAGCGTGCCCCTCTTGAGCCCCAGACCGTAACATCTCAATTGCTGTGATTGCTCTCAATCCCCCTAGGAAGATTTGAAGCCGGTGATAAATAAACTGTAAAAGATCACCGTTCACAAGTGAAACACCTGCTACCCCTTGTTGGGTAAGCGGATCTCCGTGCAGTCAAGTTCGACAGTCAGGGGTGAATTCCCGAAAGCTATGGAAAGGGAACCAAAAAAATTGAGGAGATGTTCGAAACTCATCTTTACAAAAATCTCGTACTCATAGGTTCATTATAATCGGATCCTGAATTGCAGCAATTTTAACCACCCTTCCGAAAGAGACGATGTTGATGTTGATCCTCTCGGCCTGATCTCTTTCCAAGCGACATATTTTTGAGCCCGCATAGTCAGATCCCCTCAACAACATCCAACTAATTGCTGTCCATCCACATCAACAGTCGCAAGCAGATTGTCTCTGCTTTTGCTTATATCTCGTCCTGATTCTAAACGTCTGCCACGAGGCTGGATTGTAAGTGGCCCAGAGTCGCGATCGTAAGATCTCCCAGCCATTTCGTATACCTTCGAACGGAACCTCTCTTTTAGAAACACCACCGCATTCCTCACATCGCCTTCCTCGCACCGCATTCCCCGTACAATTCCAAAAACAACGACTCTAAAACCCGAGAATATATTGCAGACTCTGCCGCGTTTTTGGCATAGGAAAGGAGGCGGTACGCCTCGCATGGCACGATGGCATTTCTTTTCAAGAGCAAAAAGAATGCGGACAAGAGCCAGGGCACGAAAGATGTTCCAAACGGTGTCGCAGGATCACAGTCTTCTCTACAGAGCGCGAGTGGGCGCATAAACGAGAAGCAGTCTACCCCAGCGAGTAGTGTCAATAATTCGCTGAATTCGCTCCAAGGAGGAGGCACACCAAGTCCCGAGCAGTTGAATGGGCGGAGAGGGCCTAGTACAGAACAACAGACCTCAGACCTTGCGGTGAGTTCTGCCCATTGAGACTTCAGTTGCGAGATCCTCAAGATACCTTGGTGACAAGTTACTGACTCTGGCCCCTAGCTTCGGAATGGCACTGCACCAGCGGTTCAATCGATAAATGCGAATGCAAATGCCTCCTTATACCCTTGGTCACAACGGCGACTGACCTATACATCGTCACACCCAATTCCTTTCCCAAGATATGGCGCGGCAGTGAACTCTGTAGCTTCGAAGGAGGGCGATATTTACCTGATGGGTGGTCTAATAAACAGTTCGACCGTTAAGGGGGATCTATGGATGGTGGAGGCAGGAGGAAATATGGCATGCTATCCACTTGCGACCACAGCTGAAGGTCCAGGACCAAGGGTAGGCCATGCAAGTTTATTGGTTGGGAACGCTTTCATCGTCTACGGAGGAGATACTAAGATGGAGGATTCGGACGTTCTAGATGAGACTTTATACCTCTTGAATACCTGTAAGTCG
Source organism: Hyphodiscus hymeniophilus (assembly GCA_016508695.1). Classification (NCBI taxonomy): domain Eukaryota; kingdom Fungi; phylum Ascomycota; class Leotiomycetes; order Helotiales; family Hyphodiscaceae; genus Hyphodiscus; species Hyphodiscus hymeniophilus. Next base: position 1,763,511 of record VNKQ01000006.1, on the reverse strand, counting down.
GTCCGTTACAGGCGGATGATCTATGCTGAGAGAAGTAGCTACACGACAATGGTCGAGAGCTGTGCCAGCAGGACCCAGACCTGCAGGAAGATATGGCCACTCTCTCAATATTCTCGGATCAAAGATCTTTGTGTTTGGTGGTCAAGTGGAAGGATACTTCATGAATGATTTGGTGGCTTTCGATCTCAATCAACTCCAAGTTCCGACCAACCGATGGGAGATGCTCATTCGAAATACTGATGAAGGAGGACCAGCTGTAGGCCAGATACCTCCCGCAAGAACGAATCACTCCGTTGTAAATTATAATGAGAAGCTCTATTTGTAAGTCGTGGACGTTCGCATTGGGTAGATGTCAGGATACTGACCACTTTTAGGTTTGGCGGGACTAATGGCTTTCAATGGTTCAACGATGTCTGGTGTTACGATCCTATACCCAATGCCTGGATGGCTCTCGACTGTATTGGGTATATTCCCGCGCCACGAGAAGGACATGCTGCTGCAATCGTAGACGATGTAATGTATATTTTTGGTGGACGGACAGAGGAAGGAGCAGATCTTGGGGACTTGGCTGCGTTCAGAATATCGTCGAGGCGCTGGTACACATTTCAGAACATGGGCCCGTCGCCATCCCCGAGATCAGGGCACAGCATGACGGCGTATGGCAAGCAAGTGGTAGTCTTAGCTGGTGAACCGAGTACCGCTACTCGAGAGGCGCAAGATCTTTCCATTGTCTATCTACTTGATACAAACAAGATTCGGTACCCGAACGACCAACAAATTCAACAAACACCATCTGGAGAACGCGTCCCTGGAGCTAGACGTCCAAGTGCTGGAGATAAGAGCAGTATTGTGGCAACTCGTGGTGTGAGCTCTCGAGACGGCAGTTCGTTGTCAGGTCCAAAGGGACTTGTTGGTCCAGGACGGGAAAGTGTCTTGGGTCCAAGCCCATTTGGTCGAGGAAATGGACAGCCAGGCATCAATGGCAACGACAGCAACGGTGTCGCTCCGGGATCAGCTCAGCCTCAAGGTCCCCAGGGCCCGCAAGGCTCTAAGTTACCAAGAGCATCGATGGCGCAAGCTCCTGGTCCTCCGCCTCAACAAGCGGCGCCAGCCCCCCGCTCCAACGGAGCCACTCCCAATGGACGTGGCAAGCAACAGGCCAAGCCAGAGAGAGGATACGGACCAGCGATCGATACCAATGTTGGTCCCAATGCAGCTCGAAATCCATCTTTGGAGGGTATGCCAGTATCACCAACACAACAAGGCAGGACACTATCACCTGCGCCAAAAGAAAGTCCACAGCAACGCGAGAGCCCAAACACCAATGGTCGTCGAATGCCAACTCAGGCACAGATCACGGCGAAGACTGTAACGTCAGGCGACAATCCTCCCCCCGTAGGTCCTGCAGGTGGGCCGGCCAGAGCTGGATCGAAGACAAGGCAAGGTAGGCAGCAGAATTCGATTGATAGCAATAACACCACAGAGTCTATCCTGAGGAATGCTACGAATCGGCAGACTTCGCCCCCGCCTCCTACGAGACAGACAAGTAATCCCTTGAGCCGAAAAGGGTCAGCACGCAATTCGCAAACCGTCGCTGTACTGAAGGAATTAGATGCTGCGAAGAATCGAAATGCTTGGTATGCTTCGGAGCTCGAGCTTGCCCGGAAAGCGGGATACACACCCAATCCATCGAGTAGCCCATTTCTCGACCAGAGAGCTGCAGAATCCTTCGATGATGAGGATAAACCTTTGATTGAGGCGTTGATTGCGATGAAGGCCGAACTCGGAAACATCCAGGGTTCGATAGACAAGCAAGCTATTTTGGCTGCGAAGAAGATAGCGGAGGTTGAAAAGCAAAGAGATGCAGCTGTCAGTGAAGCAGTCTATGCTAAGGCGAGATTAGCTGCGCACAGTGGGAGCCAAAGCAGCACGCCGCAGCCCGATACTGACGCCCGTGATCTTGGAGCCATGGCCTTGGATAGATCCCAAGATATCAGTAGGAAACTGGCAACTGCCCTAGCTGTACAGCGGGATTTACAGAGCCACGTGGAGTCTTTAAACACAGAACTCGAGGCTGAAAAGCGAGCCAGAGAGCTCGCCGAGGACTTGTCCAACACGACACAAAACCGGATGACCGAATTGGAGACCTACAAGCAACAAAATTCGTCCGAGGTTGAACGCCTAAAGGCTGAGCTTCATGAAACTCAAGTCAAAGCCAGAGAAGAGGGAATCATCTGCGCAGAAGCCGTTGCGGCTGCGCAACTGATACAAGCCGACAAAGACGAGATAGAAGAGCGATACAACGAGGCACTGGCCTCATCGAAAGACCACGGCGATACTTTCGCATCACTCCGAGAGGCTGTTGCATCTTCAGCAGACATTCAACATCTTTTGGAGGAAAAGCTTAATGAAGAGCGAACTCAGAGAGAAAATATCGAAGCCCAGCTGACCAAGCTCAGGGCAGAGCATGAGAGCCAAACTTCAGAACTTGAGATCGCTACTCGGAAGCTACGTGATGCCGAGGAAATTGCTGATCAACATGCTCATGAGGCTCGTACTCATCGAGATGCAGTCCTCTCTGGCCTGGACAAGGTGGCAGCTCGGGATGTTGGATCGAAGGGAAATTCGAATGATGATCGAGTCAAGGCGCTCCAGTCACAAGTGGCATCTGCCAGCGTATTGGTCCGAAAGTATCAAGCTGCAGCCGATACAGCCTCTGAGAAGTTACGCAGTGCTGAGGAGCGTATCGCTGGTCTGGAAGCCTACCAGGAGCAAGCCAGTAGAGAAGGAATGTCTATCCGGAAACAACTTCAGACCACCACGCGCGAAGTCCAGACTCTACAAGCTGCGAATTCGGATATGAAGCACAAGCTTGCAAACCAGCAACTTGAGACGAACGCTGTTCACGTTCAGCACAACACTCTTAAAGACATTCTTGGGGAACGAGGTATCAGTCCAGGTGGCGCTGCACGTACCCGAGGCCTTTCATCGCCAATCTCTGGATCCAACACGCCTGATCCTGCCCGTTTGCGGGAACTCGAGCAACAGCTAGCAGCAAGCGTTGCAGCACACAACGAGACCAAGTCCACCTATGAGACCCGCGAGCAAGAAGCCGATAGTGCTTACCGCGAAAAGCTGTCACAATTGGAGCAGGACTATCAATCCGCAGTCCACTATGTCAAGGGCACTGAGAAGATGCTCAAGCGCATGAAGGACGAGTTGGCCAAGTACAAGACTGAAAACACACGGCTGAAGGAACAGCTCACTGAGTCCGAGGAGAAGTCTGGATCCGCCGCGGCGCCTGGAAATTGGGAAGAGGAACGCATCCGTTTGAATGGACAGATCGAGAGCTTGCAGGCTGACATTAAAACTTCGGTCTCCCAGCTCGAGGGTCAGATGGCTGAAGTGAAGAGGGAGTTGGCGACTGCGCATCAAGAGCGGGACCACCTGAAGCGCGACAACGAAGAGACACAGCGCCAACTCACATCCTCCACGCAGCAGTCTCAGGCTGATCTTGAACAGCTACAACAAGAGAACGTATCGCTTGAGCGGAGAGCTCAAGACGCTGAACAGAAAGTGTCATTACTGCTTGATCAAGTCGAGTCTTCTGTCGACAATTATCGACGACAATCGCGACAGGTAGACGCCAATGGAGGCGGCGGCCATGCAGGGAAGAACCACCAACGCTCTGTCTCAGGCGCAGAATCGATGTCAGAGACGTCATCTTATGGCGGGGATGGCGTGAATCGCAATTCCATGGCTCTAGATAGCTTAGCTTCCGAGCTCGAGACACTGAGAACACATTGGGAGACGACCAACAAAAATTATCGACTAAGCAACGCCTTCGATTACGACGAGCGTCCGGCTCAACGCACTGATGCAAGCGCGGGATTTGGCGGTATGACTCCGCAAGACACGAAAGGCACCGACCTCAGCTCGAGTCTGGCAGATTGGAGAAAGAGGCTTGATGCTGAGGAATCAACGAGGAGTCGGAAAGGTAGTGATGGGAGCGGAGTGCTGGGTAATTTTGGAGGTGGGAGCGCATCGCAGGGGAAGCGGGAGATGAGCCCGTCCGAAGTGCAGGGTGCTGCGAGCAGCAGCCAGGTCAACTTAATATGAAGCCCTTCTTACGAGTTTCAGGAGATGAAGGAGAGCGATTGTATATACAGGCACATCAGCGTTCTCGGCAGTGCTCGGATTATTGTTTGGAATATGATACATCATTCATTGTGTTTCTTTGTTGAAGTATTGGGTCTCTTATGTCTCTTATGAGGTTGGATGGATGATTTTCTTGCTGGGGTGTTGAATTTGAGTGTATGGAGTGCCGGAGAATTGTCTTCTTGTCACTCGTTGTTATGAAAGTAATGTACAATATAGGAGTGATGCGCTTATTGCATGCCTTAGAGGTCTCTGGTGGGAGCAAATTGGACGAGTCAATCTCATTTCTTGTCTTCTTGCTTTCGTGACTTTTGGCTATTCTGTCTTCGTCTTACACAAGGTCGAACGTCAAGTCCATGAAATCTTGCGGAAGAGTTGAGAGTCTAAGAAGTAAAAGGTCGAAGACTCGAAGACTAGAAAAGACACCCCATAGACCGACTTTGACTCCTGAAGGTTTAATAGAACATCGTACTTGATCTGCCAGGTACCCAACCAACAATCAAACCAAGAAATACCAGGATCTCATCACGAGTTAGGGTAATGAGAAGGCTCAATCCTCAACTACTCGAAGCTCACACCGCACGCACTTTCTCGCGATTCGCGGATCAAAAGCCAGCTGTTTCCGACCCAGTTTGATTCCATAAATCTATAGACTACAACTCGCCACTCAACAAAGAACTATAGAAGAATTTTCTGAGACCAAAAAGGTGTGACTGAGATGTTGTTCTGAACGTGGATTGTTGGTGATGATCTAATACACTTTATTTCTTTCTTGAATTAATTCCCTTTGCTTTTGTATGAAGGTATGCATCATAAGATATGAAAGCCCACTATATCCAGGAGTGGGTTGTATATCTTCTGGCAAACCTAGCGCCTCTTATGGCTTGGTAGCTGAGTGGGAGGAGCATCATCGACTACGAAGTACGCGGTATTTGTATCCCCTCGCCAATGTTTCACGCCATCCGGATCCGCTGCGGATTCGACAATACACTGTGATTCGTCGATGCTCTTTTGAGCTGCACATGAGAATACGACCCAAGTATGAGCTTTAATGCTGGTTGTAGATAGCTGGTTCTTTTGTGGTCTATTGGCATTCTGGTTGAGGTCGATTGAGAGTTAATGCTACGATGCATCATCATATCTCGTCCCGCGATCAATGGGCCTCGGCCCGGTGGGTTATTTTTAGCATCGAGCATCAATTGGTGTATCATCTCAAGCTTGGAAGTGCCTGATCTTTCCATGGAAGCCGCTGAGGTCAGAGAGTCCGATACGCCGTGTCTACTGCAGCAATCCATCACCAAGGCTGCAACATCGTGCTTCGGTCTCGCACATGTACGTCTGAGCCCCTGTACGTGCGTACGTACCAAGGTACAGGAGTGGTGAGTGTGGTTGAGTTGTTCACGGGCGAGTTCCAACATAGGCTGGTGGGTAGGAATCCGTTTGGCTGGAAAGGACGAATGGGGAGTTGGGGGAGAAGCGAGAGCGAGAGAGGGATTTACCAGAGAGGGATTTACCAGAGAGGGATTTACCAGATGGGTGGTGACTCGTGAGTTTACCTGCACAGCGCTGGCTTTGCAGGATCGAGGAGCCGTTTACTGGAATGCAATTGCGTGGCAGTACTGTGGTTTGCTTTTGAATGGGAACGTTTTATCAAGCAGATTGGGGGGGTTGGGCCGAGTCGAGAAGTACATAGCTAGTATGTACTGTATGTATCTGCATGGGATCATTCGAGGAGAAGCTTCGATGGGCGCCAGCCCGATGCAGATGCGGCTTTTAGGAGGTGTTTATGTCAAACCTCGAGGGAATGTTGATACAGGCCCAAGAGCAAGCTGGCGATGCAGTCCACGGTGCTTTATGCCTGTAATACCATCCAATACGAAGTACAGTACTTCCCACGAATTCCCAAAAGTTCCTAACAGCCCAAGCACAACGGTCAATGCGGCAGGTCCTCGCTCCTTGGCAGAGTCTGGACGGGCCCCCTGAGCGGGAATGCGGCACCATGCCATGATGCCCAATTCTATATCACCGGCTTTCCTAACAAGGTTGGAAAGGATTTAAAGTTATGTGCCCTCTTCAGTGCGACTGTCTCCTCGTATATTTCAATAAACGTGATCTTGAAATGCTTATGTCATGGTCGCCTGTCGCACGAAGCATTAACCAGTTTAATGGCGCAATGAGGGGGCAAATAGGAGTGCGAATTATGCCGGAATTCCTTGAAACGATGGGGGCCCTACAGATCATGCATTGCTGAGGCGAGGAGAGACGGTGGACGAATTGACGTCCCCTTTTTCTTTACGTTGGTTTCCCAAGTGATATGGCTTTTCGCTCCCATTCACTCATCTCCTGTGATTCCTGGGGCTTTCCTGTCAAGTAACACGAGTAGCTGGCAAGGAGGGGATATCGACTATCAAGTTGGGCTGTTTGTTGGGCAATACCGGTAGACGAGGCTGTGGAGGTGAGTTTCGGTGACAAGATTGGGGACTCACCAGATTGGATTGGGTTATCGTCAGTCAGCTGGATCCGCCATTCACTGCTAGCTGGATCCCTCGTTGGTGAATGGATGCCTTTTACCCCCCTTTCAGGCTTTCTTGATCAGGCTTCTCCCTAAGTAACATAGCAACACCTGAGGGGTTGAGGGGGCGCACTGCACGGATTGGTGTTTGCGACCCAGATTGGAAGATGGAAGATGATGTACAGTAGAAGCAGAGAAAAGGGTCCGGAATGTACTCAAGAGGGAGTCGATGTATCCATAGATAGATTGCCCTGATATCTTCTAGCCGCTGCGTGGATGCGGCTGAAATGAATCACCATCCATTATGCCATTATCAAACACAGCCATTAGCTTCAAGCGGCCATCTCCTAGACTTCAATAAAACTTGCTCTTTGACTATAATCCATTTTGTTATTGCTGCATACTCCATGAAAGAAGGCACCACGAATATCCCCCTCTTGCTGCCTTATTAATCCGCAACAGGCAAGGCAGCCTTTCAGGCGCTAGGCCACAAGCGAGAGCCACCATCTCTGAACCTCTTCTCAACCCCGATCAAACGACTCCTCCCCACCAAGAACATCAACACCACCGCTCTCTCCACGCGTGATCATCGATCTCAACCAACAGTCTCTGTAGAGAGGCCTTGAGAGAGACAACTCACTATCTACCACTCCGTCGAACGCAGCCGCCTTCTTTGTTGAAGCAGGTCTTGAACACCTACACGGTCGGCATCCCTCAATCGACCCTTCCAGACATTGCATCAGCAGATAGGTACGTACCAAGCCTTTCCACAACTCTCCGACCTTTGCTTCTTCAACACAATACACATTCACATCAGTCTCGACGCTCCGAAAGGCGTGTTTGACATCCCGCCTTTCAAAGCAAGCTGCTTACGAAACATTCGTCCCTTCGTACACCGCTTCACGTTCAACAGCAGCCTGAACAACTCAACAACTGACAGACCACTTCTAGTACCCTTCCCTGCCACTCAACATCATATTCAACTCGGCTTCGATCAACTTGATCGATCTTTCCCCAACAATCGAAAACCTTTCACGTCTTCGGCTCTCGTATCGGACAGCCCGATACCTAGAGTCCATAGTTCAACTTCAAGATGACTACTATGGTGAATCCACCCGCTTCCAAGTCGAAATCCAATCCTCTGGTTTATACTCCCTTTCTTCAAGCCTCTATGAGCAGCACCTTCTTGTCGTCTCCCATACGTTGGTGCCGTGGGGTATTGAGATGGCTCAGGTGCATATATCACTTCGAGCCTGATCACAGCCTCGTGCCAGCTCATATGTTTTCACATATTATCATTTATAAAACACATTGCAATACACCCTTCTTGATGGGAGCATACTGACATGACTGCTCTCGACAGGATCTTCGCGTCGGTAATAAATACCGCATCGGTCGTAAGATCGGTAGTGGTTCGTTCGGTGATATCTACCTCGGTACCAACATCATATCTGGAGAGGAGATTGCCATCAAGCTTGAGAGCGTCAAGGCTAAGCACCCACAACTCGAATATGAGGCTCGTGTCTACAAATCCCTTGCTGGGGGTGTCGGCATTCCCTTCGTCCGCTGGTTTGGTACTGAGTGCGACTATAATGCTATGGTTCTCGACCTTCTCGGACCTAGCTTGGAGGATCTGTTCAACTTCTGCAACCGCAAGTTCTCCTTGAAGACAGTTCTCCTCCTCGCAGATCAACTCATCTCTCGTATCGAGTACATCCATGCCAAGTCATTTATTCATCGTGATATCAAGCCGGATAACTTCCTCATGGGTATCGGCAAGCGCGGCAATCAGGTCAATGTCATCGACTTCGGTTTGGCTAAGAAATATCGCGACCCCAAGACTCATTTTCACATCCCATACCGTGAGAACAAGAACTTGACTGGCACTGCTCGTTATGCTTCCATCAATACCCACTTGGGCGTCGGTATGTACACCAACATCCTATCATACATTTTACAGCTAACAAATCCTGCAGAGCAATCCCGTCGTGATGATATGGAGTCCCTCGGATACGTTATGCTCTACTTCTGCCGCGGCTCCCTTCCTTGGCAAGGCCTGAAGGCTGCTACCAAGAAGCAGAAGTACGACCGCATCATGGAGAAGAAGATGACAACCCCAACAGAAGTCCTCTGCCGCGGCTTCCCCAATGAGTTTGCTATTTACCTTAACTACACTCGCTCTCTTCGATTCGATGACAAGCCTGACTACTCTTACCTCCGAAAGATCTTCCGTGATCTATTCGTTCGTGAGGGTTTCCAGTATGACTACGTCTTTGATTGGACCGTCTACAAGTATCAGAAGAATGCTCAGGCCATTGCCCAGGCTGCCGGTCAGCAACCCGCCCAGGATGATGAGGAGAAGCCTGGCCGTACCCGAACGAACGCTGCTACCGCTGGTGGACCAACCCCTCAACATGCTTCCAGTGCTTCCAAGCCAGGTGCTGTTTCCGGATCCCGCCGTAAGGTCATGGAACGTGGTGCCGCCGGTGTTGACACTCCCGAGACCAACAGAGCCGTTGGAGGTAGTGATAGGATGTGAGTGTCTTGCTAGTCCGGTCCCTTGTAAGAGGATTTCGTCTTCGCGTTTAGTGTGTTCGATGACGCTGGCCGCGAGGAGAATAGATTGCTGACTGGATGGCTGACACTATAGTCTCCGAAAATAGGCTGCGCTCTGCCTCGAAAGGTGCAGCAACTGGTACTGGATATGATTCGGGTGCTTATCGGACCACGCGTGAGGACCAGACTGGACAGCAATGGTATTGATCTATTTCGTCGGACGACTCTCCTTGACCGAGTTCGATTTTCGACATTCGGCTCCTGGTGGTTCGTCTTGCTTCTCAACTCAACATCTGTCACTGACCATGCCTGAACGTCTCGTGGGCGGCTTCTTCGGTATTGGCTCGATAATATCCTTTTCTCATGGATCGCTTTCCTTCTTCACAATTTTCGATCATGGATTTTCTCAATGGCTCGAGCACCTTTAACTTCTGGCTGGACATCTGTTTTACACTTGGCTATCATGGCTTTGTGTGTAACGTCCGCAAGGTTAAGGCTATCGAACGGCACGCCGATGTCATTACATCGAATATTCGAACCATCAATGCAACCTCACAGCACCTTACACCCACCCCCGTGGTGGTCTACAATCGATAAGCCTGTAACGTTATGGTCCACGAAGAAAGCATGAATATGGTCATCTAAGCTCGTTCTCTCTGACATCCGCCACGACCTATGTCATTGAGCTTTCAGAGCAGACCCTCTATTCTTTCCGAGACATATGTTTTGCACGTCTTTCCTTCTTTCCTTGATTTCTGTTTTCCTTGGCCTGCTTTGATTTTTAATTGCATGGAAGTGGGGATCGGGTGGTCTTGAAGTGGAGAAGAGGATCAGCTATGGATGTCTTGCAAATGTGGATCATGCTACGATGGATCAACGACAACCATGACCATGCCACATTTGATCGATCTGGACGGAGGGGCTGTCTACACGAATGGCTACCTGATTCTGTGGGCGGTTTTCATTGTTTTCGTTTTCTCAATGCGGGTCTCCGTTGCTTTTGCTCTTGCGTGCGTTGGTTTTCACATCATGGACTGATATGGGCAAGGAGAGGAGGCCCGGGGTAGAAAAGGGGACGACGTTGCAAGACGGAACATTTGGCTCGCGAGCAGGTATTCTTTATGCTTGCCCGCATTGCTAGATGACTGGACTGCAGATAATGAATTTACACATGGCAACCCATTGATTCGTCTTTGTTTACAGGAGATCGTGACATGAGCAACTGAGAAAGCCCGAGAGTATGGGATTAGTGGATTTATGTAAAAGCACAAACCGTATGGCAACATGAATAGGCATCGCTTGGATATTTACTTCTGCTGAGTGGCTCTCCATACCACCCGCGGGCCTGAAGTCTAGAAGTCACAAGCTTATTACGACCGTCCCGAATCTCACACAACATCCAAAACTACACCAACTGCACATCTTTCGGCACATGCTCCTTCTCGGGAGCAATACGAAAAGCGGAAGGCGATCTTGTGCCTTGCAGGCTAACGACTTTCCTATCTAGGGCTTCTGGGTTGTCGATCTTTACCGCCACAATGCTCCAATGGAAGGCGCAAATGGAGAGGGAGATAAGCTTAAAATCTACCGGATTATGCACCGGCAATGGATCTCAGGAAGGAAGCTACCCAAGCCTGAGATGAGTGGGCGAGGGAAGCAAAGTCTTGGCAGGTAATGCATGTCCCACGAATCAAGCTTGAAAAGGGAGGTGCGCTTAGGCTGACATGCCGGCGTCGAGCGCGGCGAAGGTAGGATGTAGAGTAGGAGAGATATGCGCTGGGTGGCGATCCTTGTGGTCGAGGGGTAGATAAATATGCTCATTCCTCCTCGTTCGTCCTTCTCCATTGCATCTCTCCCCTATCCTTATCCCTACCTGGGCGAAGTCGCGATGGTGCTCTTCTGTTCCTTCTCAGCTCTGCTTGCACTGTCTTCCTCCGTGCTTGCTTTCCCGTTCTCAGGAAAGGAGGATGGGCATCTCAAGAGCAGCGTCTTTGAGAAATTGGCTGCGCCGCCTGCCGGGTGGGAGAGAGATGATGGGGTGCTGTTTGATAAGGATGGGTCGAGTGTCAAGTTGAGGATTCATCTTGTGCTGCAGAACATGGCGGATTTCCATGATCTGGCTCTGAAGGTATTTTTCTCCTTCACTCCCTTGAATGACTTGGGATGGCGACTGCACTCCTTGCTTTGACTCCTACAATGCTCTTCACGTGATGAGAGAAACGGAAGTTGGAGAGTAAGTGCTAATAGAAGGTTTAGATTGCTACTCCTGGTCATGACCTTTATGGCAGCCATTTGGATCAGCATGTCATTGACTCCATGATCGCGCCGAAGGATGAATCAAGCGATTTAGTGATGGACTGGTTGAAGAGCCAGGGTCTGGACAACCATGCAACTCTTTCGGCACGAGGAGACTCTGTCATTTTGGAGGCAAGCATCAGCCAGATCGAGAAACTTTTAGATGCAGAGTACAGTGCCTTTAGTAAGAAATGCAACACCATGTTCCTGTCAAAGAGATTTCTTCTAATAAATCTGCAGCTCACATTGAAACTGGCTCCATTGTCGTCAGAACCCTTGAATACAGTCTCCCGGACGTATTCATAGGCCACGTCGATATGGTGCAACCAACGACCTTCTTCGGTCTGAAGCCCATGAGGTCTACCATCAAGAATATCCACTCGTTCGACGAAGCTTCTATGAACGCCGACGCCGTACAGGCCGTTAGCGGTTGCAGTGGCAGCCAGATTACCCCAAAGTGTCTTTCGAATCTTTACGGCTTCTCGGGAGCTACCGCTTACACTGCTGGTCTTATGGGTATTGCCGGGTTCTTGGAAGAGTATCCTAGCAAGTCTGACTTGGCGACGTTCATGAACAGCTACGAGACTGAGGGAAACACTGCTCAAACTTATACTTGCGATGTCGTGAATGGTGGGAGCTGTCCCACAAGCCCTGGCTCTCCTGGACTTGAAGCAAATCTGGACGTTCAGTATGCTCGAGCTATCACGGAGAAGATCCCAAATGTCTTCTACAGTGTTGGTGGATCGCCCCCAATTGTCGGCTCGGGCACAAACACCAACGAGCCTTACTTGGAGTTCTTGGACTACCTGCTTAGTCTCTCGCCATCAGCCCTGCCAAACACCATCTCTATTTCCTACGGTGACGATGAATCGACGGTACCTTTGGACTACGCCAATAATGTATGCAACCTTTTCTCCCAGTTGGGTGCCCGAGGTGTCTCCGTCCTTGTCGCTTCCGGCGATGCTGGCGTTGGCACAAGCTGTAAGACTGGCAGCGCAAAGACGTTCACCACTTCATTTCCAGCTTCCTGTCCATGGGTGACCGTAGTTGGTGGTACGACGGGTAACTCTCCAGAGGCAGGATGGTCCGACTCTGGCGGTGGATTCAGCTCTGTCTTCGGTCGTCCAAGCTATCAAAACGCAACAGTCAGCAAGTGGCTTACAACAGATAAGACACACACCGCTGTTTCTACCTACTTCAACAGTTCTGGACGTGCATATCCAGATGTGGCTGCCGAGGCTACTGATTTCGTCGTTGTGCTTTCGGGTGGCACTACGCTCGTTGACGGGACGTCATGTGCGACTCCAACATTTGCGAGTGTTATTCAGCTCTTGAATAGTGACCGCGTTACGTCTGGAAAGGCTGGTCTTGGATTCCTGAACCCATGGCTATATTCCAGTGCTGTTTCCGGGTTGACGGACATCACGAGTGGGAAGAGTACTGGATGCAGTGGTGTTATCAGTGGTGCTGGTTTCTCGGCTGTTGCGGTATGTCTAGTTCCTCTAACATTGCATTTGTGTACTGACTGTTTAAATAGGGTTGGGATCCGGTGACCGGTCTTGGGACACCGAAGTACACTTCCTTGTTGACGATTTCTCGAGCGACGTAAGTCTTGGAAACAGCTGGATGTACAAAGGACACGAGGCCGCAGGACTTTTGAATTAAAATGATGTACACAATTGAAAGCGAATATCTGGTTTACTCACTATCCAAAACACTCTCCATCTCTTTCTTCATAGCAGCCATTCCCCCTCTCCACAACCCGGGACCCATGCTAATCCTAGAAACCCCAATCTCACTCAACTCTCTTACACTCAAAGCATGCTTGACGCTCTTCCGGTAAATAACATTCACCCTGCCCTCCAACCCCACCACCAACTCTCTCAGTGGTCTCGTGGAATTCCTTGAGGAGGAGATCCTGGAGAAGCGATATCCTATGCGAGGCCGGCTGGGTTGGGCAATGTGGAGCAATACGGCAGTTGATGTTGAAGTGACCAATAAAAGTGACCCATCAAAGCGACCAATCAAGTGACTCATCAACCCTAGACACTTGAGCGGCTCTACAGCGTCCAGACTGTTGGAGTACCTGCGGCGCGCCGGCGTTGTGGTTCTGGGGATTGTGGAGTATCAGATATGATTTTGGTAATCTTCGTTCTTGAGTCAGGACGCCGATCGCTCGTGGATTTCTCGCGTCATGGTGAGGAATGCTGTCTCTCGATGGAGAATCGTTAGATTCCGTATTCCTTGTTGGAAGAACGTCTCAGCACTTCCAGTGTTGAGGCTTTTGCTTTTAGTGTTGCAAATCTTATTGTCGGTGGTGCTGAGGTTGCTTATCTCTCAATTCTGATAATGGCAGTGGCGACTAAGAGTAGCTCTCAAGGCAGCCTCCATTTCGTATGAGACGGACCTTTCTGTAGAAACAGAAACAACGAAAGCGTACTTTGGGAGATTGCAATCGAATGCATAGCGGTTTGGTAACGATGGGCGGCGATGAAATTTTGGTGTATCTTCGATTAGAGGCAGAAACTCCTCCAGAGCGCGTCTCCGAAAAGAGTCGAAATTGGTTCGGGGCTCAAGAACAGGAGATAAGCACCTCTGGTATATTTTCTGGAGTGTGCGATTCCCCAATGATAAGTAAACGGGTGCGGGATTGTACAAAGAAGCTGTTGTGAGTCGCTCTGGACCAAGTTCCATTGTTGATGGGTTGATGGCGTTGATGTGGCGCAGCGACTGATGTTTGGCGAGACCGGAAAGGGGTCAAGTATTGATATTGAACCTAAGGTAGGATATACTAAAGGTACAGTATAGATACTGTACAGTACTCTTTTGCCGCTCAAATTCATTCAAGTGAAGCGAGTCAGCCCAGCGTTCCAGACTGCACAGACAGATAAGTCTATCGGGAACGCATTTGGAACGATACTGGAGCTGGTGTTGATAAGAAAGGGTAGGGATCGCAAGTCCGAAAAATGGTTCCCCACTTCCTTTCTCCAACCTCCAAGCTACACGAATAGCGAAATCGGATTTTAAGGTTTCCACTGATAGGCGCAGCTTGGTATCCCAGGAACTGCGATCTGATATCTGAAATCATGGCCCATCCCAATATCAATTGTTATCGCCCTGGAATCAAGAGTGGGCGCCTGGGTGTCCGCGGACGACTGCTTCCTGCTGCCCCAGTATGAACATATGTAGGAGGCCCCTCTGCAGTCGATCACTGATCTTCTTCTGTTACACAACTTTTCAATCAAGAACTTGGATACTTTATTGTTTATTTTCATGATGTCGGAAAAGCAAGCCAGTTACGACCAGAAAGGGTTATCAACAGGTACTTCCGTTGACTTGGGAGTTGGCGGTGTCGGTGTCATTGCTGAAGATGGAGTTATCTACGATAACGAGCATGAGGTCTTCAAGAAGACCTCGGAAGGTATTGATTATCGTAATGTGGGATGGATACGAGCCATGTTCATCTTTTTCAAAGGTACGCAGTCCGTTTGGGAGTTTTACAAGGCAGATGCTCACCAGACCTCCAGTGATCTTCTCCATTGGTATTCTCAGTCTTCCTTCAGCAATGTTCGCGCTGGGTGCGGTTGGAGGTACTCTCTCCATTGTAGCTTGGAGTATATTGAACACCTGTAAGTCTCCGACTCCGATGGCAGCAGAAACAGCATATCTGACCTCCTTACAAGATTGCGCCATCCTTGTGGGGAATTTCAGACATAACCATACCACTTGCCATTCAGTCGTCGATATGGCAAAAATTCTTGGGGGACCGATTCTAAAAGAGGCTATCGGAGTCCTCTTCCTACTAGGGTGAGTGAATCGCCGAGACTTCTTTTGTGTGCATTAGCTGATACTAGGCCAGATGGGTGCTGTCAGTTGGTTCAGGTATCATCGGAGTAACGGCTGGCCTGAACGCTCTCTCAAGCCATGCAGCTTGCACGGTGTGGTGGTCGTTCATAACATACGTCGTCGTTGCATGTGGTGCTAGCCTTCCCAAATTTCACTCTCTTGGCTGGCTGACCTGGGTTGGATCTGCCTCAATCTTCACTGCTGTCTTCATCCTCGTGTAAGCCCATCTCTCCTGCTCCAAAGGGCACAGAGCCAAATCTGATACCGTCAATAGCATCGCTGTCACATTTCACGATCGTCCAGTTGCCGCCCCACAGACAGGCGACTTTGACCTTGGCTACTTTGCCATCGCCCATCCGAACTTTGTGACAGGAATGGTGGCGACTCTCAATATCTTCATCTCCTCAGCCGGAGCCTCGTCCTTTGTTCCGGTCCTTGCAGAGATGAAAAGGCCTCAGGACTTCAAAAAAGCTTTGATGATTGTCATGCTTTTCGCTGGCTCTTGCTATATTGCCTTCTCACTTGTCATCTACAAGTGGTGCGGCAAGTGGGTCACGAGTCCTTCACTTGGAGTAAGTTTATGCAGGATCGTGAGATTGATCTAAGATTGTTAACAAAGCATAGAGCGCTGGGCCTGTGATCGAGAAAGTGTGCTACGGCATTGCAATTCCCGGACTTCTCGTCATTGCACTTCTTTGTCTACATGTGAGAAATCCCTGACACTCCTGACTGAGCAAATACTCACCTGCAAGGTTGCCGCCAAATATCTTTTCGTCCGTGTTCTGCGCAACTCCCCACATCTGCAAGGCAAGACTGCCACCCACTGGATTGTATGGTTGTACGTTTGTCTCAACCCTATCTCCTGTAATTGTCGTTGAAACTCACACGTACTCAGTTCCTGCACGTTCGGCCTCGGGACGGCCGCATTCATCATGGCTGAAGCAATTCCGGTATTCAATTATCTACTCGCCTTGACAGCCTCTTTCTGCTTCGCGCCAATGGCCATCATGCTACCCGGCGGACTTTGGTTGTACGACCAAGCAGCCTGGCGACAGGGCTCCACCAAGCAGAAAGCCATATATTGGGCTCATTGGGGCTTGCCCCTGCTCGGGGCGTACTTCTTCGTAGCCGGGACGTACGCTACTATTCAGAGTATTATAACAGATTTCAAGACTGGTGGTATTGGTGAGTACACCCTGTGTGATGAAGAAAATTGTGACGGAGTGCTGACCTGAACTTCTAGGCGCACCATTTGACTGTGCGAACAATGTCTAATTCTGACGCTGATGAGACGGATTTAGTATGGTGACGGGTTTTTAGAACATTCCTTATAGAACAGATATACGAGAAGATCGCCATTATGTACGAAGAAACCTCATAGATTTAGACGCAAAAACTGCAAAGTCGCTGAAATGTGATCCTAAATTTTGACGCTTGACTACGAAGATCTAGGTCATCATTTTCCGTCCAACTTTCCTTTCCAACCTAAACCTCATCGTATAGTCATCCATTCCACATTCCCTAGGCCGCTCCTCTATCATGCGATGCAATTCTCATAAGCTTCCTAAACCTATCGTCGCGAAGAAAGAGCCTGCCCTGTTGAGTCAAAGACCATTTTCACATCGGATAAGTATTGCTTCAAATGAGAGGGAGTATAGGTGCAGCTCCGAGGAGAGCCTGACATCCACATCAATAGTCGAACGACCTTCACTGGGTAGTTGAGGTCTGAATTCAGCCTTGTCGTCCTTGACCGTTTGGTGAAACACTGTGAAACGAAGCAAGGCCTTCTGAAAATCGAGAAAGAGCAAGAAAGCCTTGCATTCAAAGTCCAACGAACAAATAAATCGATATGAGTCCTCAACTTGGAGTAAGTTGCGAGCTCTCATACTAGTGGGGATGGTCGTTGCCTTATTAGACTCCACACATCGAGTCCATTACCTTGTGGAAAAAGCCAGGACAGACTACATGTGCTCAAATGCTACACTTACGCGAGAATTGCTCAAGAACCAATGAGCTGCCCAATCCACTACATGAAGATTTATACAGATCCTCCGGCGAGGTATCCAAAGGTATCACAAAAGCTCATGAAGTTAGGGATTCAGAAAGCGCATCATTTGCCTATGAAAAGCCAATTACTCAGCGCAATCTATGAGAATGTACACATGTCCTTACTCCCTCGCACCTTCCATGAAGTTCTATGTCCAAAGCAAAGTCCCTTCACTTCCCTGCAAGCGCTCAGCAAGACAAGTCCCCTTTACCACCACCAAATGACCCGTAACCTTTGAAGGGCTAGGGCTGAATGAATACCAGTGAGAGCTTCTGCAACAACACGATTTTCGTAGATGCGTCGCAGAAGAAAGCCAAAAGATCGAAAATTCAGACTCTGAGAGATGTAGTGGACCATTTACCAGCTATCATCATAGGGAGCTGGAGCTGATTCAGCGGGGGTTGGTGCGCCCCAGGTCTGTTGAGGAACAGCCGAAGGAGGGTCGACAGGTGGAGCGCCCCAAGAATTAGCGGGTGCAGCCGATGGAGGGTTGACAGGTGCAGCGCCCCAAGAGTTGACCGGTGCAGCCGAAGGAGGGTTGACAGGTGCAGCGCCCCAGGAATTGACTGGTGCAACAGAAGAAGGATTGACAGGTGTAGCGCCCCAAGAAGAAGCAACGGCAACAGGGTTAACGGCAGTTGGTTGCTGAACCTCAGGTTGAACAGCCCAAGTGGGATCAGCCGGAACAGGAGTAAGAGTTGTAGGATTCTCAGTTGGCTCGCCCAATCCACCAGCGGCAGGGACTCCCCAACCAGATGTAGCCTCTGGGGCTCCCCAAGCACCACCAGCAGCCTCAGCAGACTCCGTGGCATCCTCCTCACCATTATCACTATCAGCGTCGAATTTGAGAAGATTGATGTCACCTTCTCCTTTAGGAGTAAAACCCTCAGGAATGAAAGACTGAAGGAAGTCGGGAATGGCTTGGTGAGTTTCCAACATGGTCTTCACAAGAGTCTCGGCCAGATCAGCATCACGCTCATTGTAGAATGAGGTGGCCAGGCCGAGATTTCCAATGCGGCCAGTACGTCCTGGAACCAATGTTATCAACGCAATAGATCTGGGAGAAGGGACTGGACTTACCAATACGGTGAGTATATTCCTCAATACCACCATATTGAGCACTGGGAAGATCGTAGTTGATGACGTGCAAGACATTGTGAACGTCCAAGCCACGAGCAGAAACACCAGTTGCAATCATGATGGGTGCCTTTCCAGAGCGGAATGCACGGATGGAATCTTCACGCTCAAGCTGCGTACGACCGCTATGCAATGTGGTGCATGGGAAATTAGCATTGAAGATAAAGTCGTCGACTTCATCAGCAGCGCGTTGAGAGTTGACGAAGATCAAAGTACGGCAAGGGGGAGCTGCAAGTAGTAAATCACAGAGAGCCTTACGCTTCATAGAAGCGTCACAGTAGACGACGTCCTGCTTGATGTTCTCGGTGCTGGAACCGGCCCGACCAACACGGATGCGAACGTGGTCATGGGCAAGACTGAACTTAGTGTCAGTAATGATTGGGGAGAGGAAACCTTCCACGATGTTGATGACTTACTGCTCCTTGGCCAGGTCACGGCATATCTTTGGGAAAGTAGCGCTAAACATCATGTAGGTGATGTTGCCTTCCTCTTGGTCTGTGTATATGTTAGTTCAAATATATGTCTCCACAAGCAAGTGAATTCAGGTTTTCACTAACCCCCGCCAGACATGATTGTCTTCATCTCGGTTTCCCAATCAGAGCTGACCATTTCATCAGCCTCATCGATGACCATGTACTTTAGGCGCTTGAGGGTTAAGACATGAGGGCGATTGATGAAGTCCACCAAACGACCTGGAGTACCGATGAGAAGATCACAGCCCTTTGAGAGTTGCTGAATCTGGTCACCAACACGACCACCGCCATAGATGACGCAAGGTCGCACTACAGTAGCATTAGAATCATCACGTCTGGAAAGAGCAGAACATGTACTTACACATGGTTCGGTAACAGAAACGGCGTGCCTCGTCAAAGATTTGAGTGGCAAGCTCGCGAGTAGGGCAGACGATCAAAACCAACGGCTCGGCACGGACACCAGGAGTGATACCAGGCTCGAACAGGGCGGGATTAGGGCGAGGAGCAGCAAGCTTCTTAGCCTTACCCATCAACTTGGAAAGAATTGGGATCAAGAAAGCAGCAGTTTTTCCAGAGCCTGTTGGATAATTAGTGTTGGAACAAATATGAAACGGTGGTTCAGCAAGCGGGGCTTAGAGGGCAGCAAGTATTCACCAGTCTGGGCACAAGCGACAATATCATAACCCTTCGCAATAGAAGGAAGGCAGTATTGTTGGATAGGTGTAGGGATCTCGTAACCGGCAAGCTGGACGTTCTCCAACATAACAGGATGAAGAGCGGCATCTTCGAATTTTCGGATCGGAACCACTCGAATACTGCCCTCCTGAGTAACATCAAGGCTTTGGACTTTCTCGAAGTTGATTCCAGCACGGACGTGGTTCTCAGCACCGAACAATTGCTTCTCAAGTTCCTCGAATCGGGGGCCGACATCGCCGAAGTCATCATTCCATTCGTAAACAGCAGCCTGTAAAATATCAGCTGAGGAATCAGTCAGGTGAGACGGCGTTCTAACATCAAAGGCCATCTTGCCCTGTGCCAAACCACCAACAGCAACTTGGGGCTCCTTGCCGGTGAATCGAGCTTGGGCTTCAGCCAAGTCCTTGGCAGACTTCATATACAGCTCATAGTCGTATCCCTGCTTGGCGACCCAGCCATGATCTTGAGGGCGAGTGTCAGGAGCGGCAGCCTCGACTGCAGGAGCAGTAGCATCGGCTTGGTTAGAAGCAGGTTCACCACCGTTGTCTGGCAGCGCAGCAGCCAAACCACCAGTGAATGACATTTTGGCTAAAGGAAGGCAAGTTAGTCAGAGAAAGTTAATGATTGAGATCAAGTTGAACGATAGAGGCCGAAAGTCGAAGGTTAAAAAGATGAATGTGTAATCGTTGAGATAAATTGAATCGTTAGGTGCAATTGAGGATGTGAAAGAGCGAAATTTCCCCGACATTGGAGCAGGCAATCATTGAATCGAGTCGAATTATTGATGTCAGGTACTGCGGAAAAGAAGGATGTCGGGATGTGGTGAGCACTGAAGCCACGATCCTTCAGTGGAGGTTGAGGATCTCGGTGGATCGTGCAAGATTAAGGCAAATAAACGCCAGTATGTGAAGAGCATGAGACTTGAATTCGAAGTGATCGATGATGTTGAGGTTGCGCAGGAGATGCCACCTTGACATACCTTGTTTTATGAGTATTGGATTGCTGGAGAAGCAATTAGCATCGTTTCCTCGGTAGGTCTGAGAATTGTGGTTGTTTGAGAGATAGAGAGGCAGTGATGGGGGCGCAGATTCATCAGGTGTGAAGAGCGAGGTAGAGTAGAGAGGCGTTGTTGGGATTGGAGGCTTACTTTGTTCTTATTGTACTCGCGACGGAGTCTTCACGCTGTGACGAGAATAGTCAATATGAGGTCGCACGATTCCGATTGCTGAGCTTTCTCAAATAATCTGGGGCTTCAAGGATGTACGCAGCGGAATGCTATGGTGTTGAATGGCTCAAAAGATTTTGAGAGAACGTGCGGATGAATGGAGGTCATAAACAAGCAAACAGAGGGGCGACAGGAAGGTATGCCGGGAGAGTTGCTTACGATTGTAGAGAGTTCGTAGTATCAGACGTAGATGCTGTCTGAGACTCCGATCTGAAAGTGGTCAACTTGTGATGGAGTTGTCAAAAGGATGTTGTTGTTGTATGGGTAGGAGAATTGGAGATTTGAGAGATCGTGGGGGAGAGTTCGTGGGAAATCGACGACAGGCAAAGCCGATCTCTGATTGGCCGTGAAGACAATCCTCACTTCGAGGCTCCTGGGCACCATCTCAATTATTTTCACGATTGAATATGAACAGACAGTTGTTGCAAAGCCAATGATTTGAAAATAGTAGAGATTGCAATCCACGTCAACAGGACGAGGTTTGGATATATGGACGGAATATCAAGCAAGGGAAAAACTGCCTTGGTTGCAAAAACTCCTGGCGAAGAGGTTATAAAATCTAATCAACTGATCCACTCATAAACGGCCACGTGGACTGGGAGCTATGAAACAACGCATTACCTTTCGAATCTATAATAAATACGTTAAACCATCTGGAGCCTTCCGCCTGGCTCATAATCTCTCCTCAAAGAACCGAAGCACGCCTCCAGCCAACGACTACACTGACTGCTGTCCAGCATGGCACGAGAGCAGAGCACTTGGTGACCTATAAGCAAGCCTTGGACGACTCGAAAGCGTCAAGGCGCTTGCCATACATGGGGACCGAAGGTATACAGACGCTTATGCTTAGGGAATGGGCCTGTTTCTGACGAGCAATCTAGGAAACTACGCGCTAGCTGGCAGAAATAGCAGTAGCTACTTCTGCCTTTGTATATCACAAGAGAGATTGCGTCCTACCGATTCCATCAATATCATACCTACACACATACAAGCGCTCATTGGAGTAGTAGAATGGATACAAGAGATGCTATATTCAGGTTAGGAGGATGCCACATAGCAAACCTGAGGTGTTGATTGCAGCGACGAGCAGCATGAACGGATGCTCGGTTCCTTTCATCCAAGATCATTATGTGGGCCAGCATGTTGTCTCACGAACAGATGCCACCATCCGATTATGTCACCAAGGGGCACTACCTGACATCAATATCAATGTCGTTAGTAGTGTGTCGGTTATGAAAAGGGGGAGAATGCTGTCAAACGAGGACGGGACAAGCCTTTACCTAGCGCAGCACGGACCCTCGCTACTGTACCGTCAATACCTTACGGACTGTACTTGTACTTCAATCGTCAGTTTCGCATGGTGGACAAAGGCCATCAGTGAAAACGACCGACTGCAAATTTTGCTTGAGGTACTGGTATGAGCTCGGTACCGGTAGCGAGCTGGAAATAAGGTGGAAGTGAGCTGATATACTGGAGAGGAGACATTCCTCTGCACGTATTACTACCAGTCTCCCCAGATACTAAGACGAATACCAAAATCCAGTCGATCTCGAGCTTCTCGAAATGTCAGATCCGAAGGAGAACCATACAAGCTTTCGACAGCCGAGGGAAACGCTGGAGTAGGTCTCATCGGAGGCTTCCAGTCAGACAAGGGACTGCAGGCTATTAGAGAGGTCGGAAACCACCTCAAACCGTAGACTCGATATAACGGGCACACATACAACGCAGCGTGCGACAACTTCCTGATGCTGAACAGACTATCTCAGCACTGAAGAGCGAGGATACAGGAGAAGTTCAGCAGGGTCCAGCCGACTACACACGAGGAGAGTCAACGAAAGCCTGTGGGCAACGAGCTGGGTGCGGTGGGGAATTTCGGTAGACACCGTTGTTGGCAGAATGAACCCGCTACGGGAGTTTTGGAGTCCCCAGAACCTACCCTTCTGCTTCAAGTTTGGCAAGAATCGGGCAAACAGGTGCGAGTTGGCTCGAGAGGACAATAAGGGCCCATCCGTTAATCATTCGCGCATTCGCGCGATCCGGACATGTAGCTTCATCAAGCTTTGCATGGGATTTCAGGATACGGGAGCGGCCAAACCAAGTAAACGGACGAACCGAATCAAATGCAGAAGCAGCGAATGGCGCCTGAGGGAGTGGTCCTTCGAGGAAAACGTACAATCGCAGCTCCTCGAGCCTGGAACCGCCCAGGTTGCGCTTCTGTCAATCTTGACTTGCGTTGTTTGTAGCGGCAATCGTGCTGCTCTGGTCGCTGACGAAATCTCCATGCTGTGCTCTGGCTCTGGCCTTTGGATGTTATCTGAGAACCCGCTTCGCAAAATTGTTGCTAAGCCGATGGAAACAATATAGCACAGCTCGACCTTCCGAAAAGATTCCCCGCGTTCGAAGCGAGATTGGGAACGGAATCAAACACAACGAAGGCAACATATTCGCGAAATATAATACCAAGCTCGCACATCTGGGAATTCCCGGGATAGAAGTCACTGCGGATTGGATGACTATCCCAAGCTCGTGGAACAGCGTGCACGACGCTTTCTGGATAATGTCGAGCTACCAATTTATTTGGCAAAATTTTGGCTTATGACCGGCTGAAAGAAGAAGACGACCCAGGGCTCAGCTCCTCCTTTTAAACCACAGTAGTATGGCCGTAAACACCAACAAGCCTGTCGTAGCAAGCCAAGACTAGGACCCATCGTCGAGGCCAAATTCCTATTCTTCGACATGCAGAGATGCAAAACAATTGTGTTACCCATGGAAGGCATTGGCGGCGTTGACAGGACTCAAATGAAGACTTAGGTGCTGCAGAGGCTTATGTTATCAACAGCGACAATGGCATTGCGAATGGTATTCTCTCTTCTTTTGACTTTGGGCAAGTGCTTGACAATGGTGTGCTTGCAAATCTGGATTGGCTCGACCGACCAATTGTGAAGTCTCCTCGGACCCTCGTTGTGGAAGTCCCTGATGGCATGCTCAATCTTGGTCGTACCAAATTGTTGATAGAACTATCTGAGACTGCCGCCACTCGGAATTCTTCAAGAATTCTTCAAGCAGTAACCACATTATTACCCCTTGTACTTGGTCAACAGGATTCTTGCAGTTTCTTCTTTGCTTCTTGCACTGCAAAATATGGCTGAAGAAGCGTTGCCGTCGACATTAGCTGCAAGTGCGGCTTTCCGAATTGTTGCGACAGTTTGATATTCGACGAAGTAAGCATAGTTTCTAGCGGATCTGTCACAGTTCTTCGCGACAAAATCTACTCCTTCCGGCATGAGTCGAGGTTTCAGTTGGCCACTGCTCTCGTAACCTCAACTCCTTTTCGTTATACCTTGATAAAATTCTCGTCAAGTCTTTCGCACGAATATATACCGAGTGGCCTTCGCGTTGGACAGCTTTGCGTGACTCGCATTGAACTGCAGAACTAGAGAGCATGGTGTGGGCTGCAGAACTTGGGGGCCTCTGCATGAGGCTCTGCAACAGCTTGACGGACTGTCGTCCATTGCGGCGTTGTGTCTGTGTGAACCTTGGTAGCCATAGGATTGGATGCGTCGACAGGTTAATCGATGTCGAGACGGGTGTTGTTGTCGATCATGGGCAAACGAGCTATCTAAATATCGAGCTTCTTTCCGGATCCTGGTTTTGATCTCTACAGAGGGTTAAAGCAAGCGTTGCCAACTTTGCCTTTGCCTTTGCTCTCTCCGCTGGCCTTTGCTCTCTTTGGTGCCTTTGCTCTTGGCTTTCCAATCGTCCGCCACGTTGTTGCAGCTCAGTGACCAGATATACTGCCTAGCTAGCTTCCTTCCCAATGGGAACCCAGTAGTTGGCCATGAGGTACGGAGCCTGTCGAATATTTTTCCCTTACTACATGGAAAGATGAACGACTTGACGAATATCCTTGTCATATTGAGAAAAATTGTGGCCGGGAGTGCTTCTGTGACATCGAAAACCCTCCTGTGCTGATACATTTACTGTCCCATCAATAATTCATTCGGTGAGCCTTGCGTCCCAATGTATTCCACTGCTTTTTGCACTCTGCGCTCACTCTATTCCTTTCGAGTATGTTCGTCATTGATGATATTCCATCGAACACTTCAGTGTATCGTTTAATATGGCTTCGTGCAAGCCTTCTTGTGATAACGGTGGCTACACCGAGAGGATCCAGGCCCGATGTGCATGCTCAAACACGATCGAAGTCGATTCTTACCATACACTCTCCGCACTCTAACGACAGATTCAACTTTGTTGGCCAAGTTGGGGATCCCGAGTCCGATAACTTCCTCACTGCCTGGTGCTGAGTTCGCTTCGCAGTCAAGGTGGTTGGAGAAAAGTATTGGAAGCATTCCTCCCAAATTTGTGGAATGTGCAGGGCTGGTAGCGACTGACTGTGACACCCCAATGTCCCAAAATAGCAGGCCCAGTACGAAAGACACAGCGATGGCTCATCGTGGAAGCCAACCCTGTACGTCCGTCGCTGACAGGGTGTGGATCAGAAATAGAGTCGCAGGCTCGATTGTACTCATGAACATGGAGAATCGAGACCCGCAAGTAGATATCGAGGCTTTCTGCGAAACTTTCAAGTGTCGAGCGAGTCGAGCATATTTCGAAGTATTTGAAATGGCACAGGAATCGATGACTGTTGGAAGCTTTGTTTTCCGGTGCGAAGGTAATGAAATGAAGTCCGAAGCTTGATTAAGCTGTTCTAGATGTGGCTTTTCGAAAGATTCTTTGAGTCGACGACTGAGGAAACGCTTTGGGGCTGGCAGTTGATCGCTGAATGCGGTAGTGTGGTTGGCTGTTTCCCGAATTCCATAAGAAGGTTGATCCTGTCGCGCGATCTTGGCAAAGCATGGATGGAGCTGGACAAGACTCGATTACCAGTTGTAGCCTCAGGTACTGTCTACTTCGCAGCCAGTTCTGGGGTGGTGGAGGATGTTGACTGGCGTGGAGAAAGGAGGAAGAGCACTTGCTGGCGTGTGAGAGGAGAAAAGTGTTTTGCGTGTATGAGGTTGAAAGTTTGAAGGTTTCAGGTTCGAGTTGGTTGAAGATTTGATGACCGGAAATGCTCTATGCTGAATCGACTGACCAGCTGATCCAATAATGCTACATTATGTCGTATAAAAAAGGGGGCGTGTCACGTGGGAGTTGACGTTGAAGAGACCGTGAAAGATTTCTATTTGCAAGCCGGGGAAAAAAAGGCAAGTATTGCCGTAAAGTGATATTTATTTCAAACGAGACTTCAATTGAATCGGAGTAGATAGGTCGGTCGAAGGTGCTGCTGAAAACACGAAGAGCATTCGCAGCTAGACTATCCGTCACCAGGGCAATGTACTTGCTGTTCTACCGCTTCTGTCACCTTAAAATTCATTAATTTTACGAAAGGCCTGTCATTCTCTCACAGTAAAGCAGTATGTTGTAGCTATAATAATTCTCTCTCATCTAAATAATTTAGGTCGATTGTTGGATATGTCAACTTCTCCCCCTTTTTTGACAAAAGGAACAGTCAGCACCTGCCTCATATTTTTAGTTTCTCCAATCAAGGAGACGCGGCAATGACTGACTTAGCTTTGTTTGTTGACTCTTTGTTATTTTAGTGCGCATGTCGAAGACTCCCTGTATTGACTCTGATGCTGCAAAATCGTGGAATAAGTGCCTGCAAATACAAATAATGAAATTACCACACAACAATTCAAATTGCTATATATGTTTGAACTGATTGCCTCAATGATCGATTTCGAGGAAATAAAGAGCGAAGCTGGCGGTCGAATGGTCGTGCAATATGAAATGCTTTGAGGGGGCTGGGGAATGTACGCTTCCATATGAGAGCTAAATTGAAGAATATGAAACCTATGCGCTTTTTGACTAATTAGACTGGATCGTCCAAGAATAGATCCTGTGTTCTAGTGAGCTTCCAGGCCAGCTGCAATTCAAGGTTTTGTTCCGAAAGCGGACATGTGGTCGTCGACCCGACCCGAATCCCGTCTGCATCCAACAACGAAGGCGATCATGCCCAATACCTACGAAAACAAGCAAATGCAGGAAGAGCATATAGTCTCCACAATCATAGCAAAAAAAAATGAAAAGAAATAAGCTGTCATTTCCAAGCTTTCACTTCGAGTTCTCAACAACAGAGCTTTTTAAACCTCGCAGTCGAGTCCAAACTCAAGATGGGACCATCCACTCCCCAATCCACTTTGAATTCATACATCACCCCATACAGTGACAACGAAGACACCGACTCTAGTATCATACCCTCAATCCGCATCACCCCTCCCTCAACCCCACCACCCTACAACACAGCGATAGCAGCCTCACCAAACCAATCCGCCTCCTCGCCTATCTTCGCGCTCTCCGTCCCTCCCACGCCATCAGATCTCGAAAAGGGACTGCCACCATCCTACGCATATCCCAACTCCCTATCACATCCCTACTCTACACACAGCAATTTCTCGGAGTTAAACTCACCAGCCACACAACAAGCTCAAAATGGCCTACCACCAGTCTACCTCCTCCTCCCAAACGACATCACACACGTCTACCTAACCACCTCCTCGGACTCCCACGAGATATGCCCACGTCCCTCGTTCTTTCAGACGCTGTCCTTTGTCCACATCGCGGCTGCGCTACTGACGGGGATGGAGGTTTTGGATCTCTTGTACATGTATCATGTGGAAGGTTATGATGTGCTCGCTAGAGGCATGTTTGGCGGGGCGTTATGGTTGCTTTGGGCGTTGTTGGGAGTGTATTTTGGGAGTGGTGTTGCGCTCTGTTTTCTGTGACACTGACACTTGAAAGGAGAATAAATGGAATATAGAGAGAGAGTGAAGCAAAAGGGAAATGGAGAAATGGGAACGGGAAGGACTTTAGCGTTGGAGAAAATAGATAATGTAATACACCCAGCCGGTGCGGCATTGGTGATGCTAAATCTCCTGCAATGGATTTCTCCAGCATTTCGTAGCCGTGCCACTTGACCGCCCGTTTTTGTTACTCGATATGATCAACAGACCAGTGGGTTCTTGACTTGTCCGCCTTTAGCGTAGGAGAATACACCTGAAGCGTAATATGAGATAAGCATGTCGCCGATATAGAATGGAAAATCTTGCCTCTGATGAACCCAGGGTAGGTAGATCAGATAAAGTGGATTGTCTCCCAACGCCATCTACCATCTAAGGTATCTAGGTCCACGCTATGCAACCCCAAAGAGTGGAATGATATACAAGGTTTTAGCTCAGCTCATCAGCCTCTCTATCCCTCAAAGACATCATGCTGCAATTCGACCCCAAACTGATCTTTCGCAATGAACCTCATCTGCTTCTCGATTTCATCCTCCATCCCATCCCCGAACCCAAAATACTGCCTCACCTTGCTAGTATAAAACACGACATCGCTACTGAACAGCACGAACCTGAAGAGGACGTGTCGCCATCCATTCGCGAACCGCTCGCTGAGACTGAGGTTCTTGTCTTCAACCAAACTACGGCTTGCCCAAGAGCCTGTCATTTTTATCCTGTTGACAGGCGAGCCGAGGAACTGGTTGTTGCCTTGCACGATGCGCATATTCCGGCCGATGAAGAGCAACTCGCGAGGGAAATTGTCCTCTTCGGATAGGATTTCGCGAATGCCTTGCCGCATTCGGTCCTGAACCTCGTAATGGCGTTCTGCGGCCGTCTTACCTTTCAACTCACCGGTGATGCGTTTCTTGGTGCTACTATCGCCACCCTCATACGGCCTCATCAGAGTAGCGCTGGCGAATAGATCAGGAGCCTTGACTCCCCAAGCGCTTGTGATCTCGCTCAGAGTTTTGTTGTCGAATGTCATTATTGCTTTCCAAAACTGGCAGTATTGATGCCGGAATTTGGGAGTCATGGATACGTAGAGACCGTGGTCTATAAGGACTAACTCGGGCTCTCCACCAGGTTGGCGCCGAATGAATATGTTCCCAGGATGGGGATCGCAGTGTACTAAGCCCCAGAGGAACATCTGTGCGGAGAAGAGATCGATCATAGTTGTCATCACTTGCTTAAGGGAAAGGCCTAAGCCACCCTTGCCATTGCGGCCGCGCCAGTCATTACGTTCGGGCTTGAGAGCCCCGGTGCCATCATTGACTCGGGTAGAGGTTGTTGGTGGTGGAAGTGGTGTTCCGTTCACTCCTGGGGAGCCCAAACCATATCCTCCAAGCCATGGTTTTGTTAGAGCATCTTTGTCCCAGAGTCGGACTCCCTCAATCCACTCAGTTGTCATAATACGCTTAGACGAGAGGTCACGGTAGACGACGGGGATGTAGACCCTTCCTCGAAGACGGGGTTCTCCTGCTACCAGCTTTGCCATCTTTTCGGAATTGTCTGCTTCGTTGACGAAGTCCGTCTCTAACATCAATCGTTCAGTGATATATGGCACGAGACTGTAGAGAGGCAGATTAAACCACGTCGTATATACTTTCATAACCACTCTAGAGACCTTTTAGCAAGAATGAGTTTCCTTGTCGACTGCACTTACTTGAAAGCCCATAAATCCCACCCAACTTGATGTGCGATCTCTCGTTTCTGCACTTTGATTGCAATCTCTCTCCCATCCGGCAGTCTTGCCCAGTGGACTTGCGCCACAGAAGCAGAAGCCCTTGCCTTCTTCTCCATGACACCATATCCGGGCTCATTGGTGAAGCTCACCCCGAAGACCTCCTCTGGACTTCTACCCCCAAATTCTTCCCGTATTACCATCTCGACATCTTTCCAGTCATTCTGCGGTGCATCATCAAACATGCGTGCGAACATCTTCTGAAATTCTGGAGGTAGGACAGCGCTTTGCATAGCAATAGCTTGCCCAATCTTCAGGTATAAACCGCCATTGGAATGTAAAAGTTCGAATAACCTCTGAGCGTTTCTTCTATGGAGATCTACGATGTCGCCTCCGAACCAAGGTTCTGGTCTGAAGTTGATCTTGTAGTCCAATGCTACCACTATGCCCGTCCCGAATGTACGGAGTGATCTAGCTAACGCGGAAGCATAGAGCTCTTTATCTAGGGTGTAGAGAAGTCCCGTCGCCACAGAGATATAAAGCAGCCTTCGGCCCCATTTTATGGACCGCGGGTACAGCTTCGCAGGCTGTGCTCTTCCAAGAGACTCTGGTGAAGGTGGCACGAGTGGTTGGAATCGTCCTTCTGTGGATCTTGCATGGGCCTGTCTGCTCGAGGAATAAGGTCGTGTGCTTTCGATGTGCGATCGGGTGGCTAATCGGGGGAAGGGTAGGGCGATTTTGAAGGAAGCATTGGTTTGAGGTATGGATTGGGACCTGATGCAGCGAGAGCATAGTCCTGCTATGCGTGGGGACATATCTAAAGGGCAGTATGTAGTGGAGGGCTTCTACCAAGAGCACAGAGAAATGATAATGATATTCGCAGAAGACATATGGGTCACCGTAATGGATAAACCTTATCTTATCTCCGCCACTTATCAGTCGCCAGAGAAAGGGGCCAGCTCGCGTAGGATGCGAGGACAGCCGCAGAGACAGGCTACAGGTACCGTATTACTATTACTTATAAGCAAGATTCTTTGGGTTTGTTCCAAATCACAAAGATTCTCGTCGGCCTAACGAATTGGTCTTTGATTCTGCGAGAACCTAATTAAGTAAACTACTACAGCTCGAACGGGTTTCTATTTCCTCATCGCTTAAACTAATAACTCGACAGTGCTCCAGAGGCTTGAACTGTACATGCTGCTTCAAGTGCTCCAAGAAATTGCCTTTAACAAACCAGCTCAGCTTACGATCCAGTTTCATTGACTACTAGGAAACCTTCTCCCCAGGTGGTCCTGGCTTATTGATTGAGATGTTGTGTAGTGCTTGTCAGTTTGAAACTCGAGTTGATATTGGCAGGAAGGTGATGACACGTATGTAATAGCATCCAGAAAGACACACGTTCTTTGACTGGGAAATATCATGTCGACCTCAATAACACAAGATAAATAACACCGCTCGCCTTGTGGCGAACCTCTTAGTGTCTTTCTGTGTAGAGGGGTGTTAAGAGATAGCTCAATGTATTATCGTTTTGGCGCTGCGCACTACAGTAGTAGCGCCTTTGTTGTTGGCAAAGACGACTGTGCTCAGTAGTTGGTGGTACTGTGGATTGAGGCGTACATTCATCATCTACCTTATCGACATGCAGCTTTATCCAGATCCGAGGAGTGAGCTTCCCCTTCGAGTGGATGCTTCTTTCAGGGGTAATGGCCCTTCTCGGCGATTGGGCGACTCGGCAGGATAAGGTCCTCCGCCTTGCACTTCATCGTGATCCCAGCCCAGCTTGCCATCGTCCCCAAACAACCATCGTCACCGCATTGCGGGTTCCGCATGCGAGATGACAGAGTGGTCTGGACCCGGAAATCCTGCTTTTGACTTTCCATCAGTCTGTACGGAGTAGGCACTTGTAAATTGTGGTGCTGCAGAGGCTTTGAAGTCAATTGCATACACCTGCCCAGCAGCGGCTTACCTGGAGGCTCTCCCACTCTATGATGTGGAGATCGGAGGGATGGCAATGACTTCCAAGCAGGACCCAAATTGATCTCGAAATGTAGCATTGTAGAGTGACATTGAATATGGGTACGTGGGTATTATCGATATATATTTAGGAACCTCGGGCAATGGTGATGCGTGAACCGTTGCATGTCCCCCGAACGAAATTGGCGAACTGGGGGGTGGCTGGTGGAGCATTTCGCGGAAATTTGGGCTTGAGCCTCTTCGGTTCTGGCTCCTGTCATCTTCCCTTTACAGGTACAGTACCTTCCACTTCTCCAGATGACCAGTTCGGAGACCTCAACCCATTGTTACTCTTTTCAGCTGTTCCCTTCAATTCTAGTCGCTCCTTTCATCGTATTTCCATTCATCCATTCTCGTCGTCGCCACACGAAAGTTGGGGGTTGCCAGATAGCTTGTGCGCGGGACGTAGACAGCGTGGCTGAGCGATATCCTGCAGACCCAAGCCAAGATTCCAAGTTCGACCAACCTTCTCAAGACTCCTCCCCTCCACCAGCCCTTTGGACCATTCCTGGCCAATCAAGGTACAATCGTACTCCTTAGGAACAACGCCCCTCGACGTGCTACATCTTCGACTTCAACTTTGACTCTAAACTTGATCGCTGGCAGATTCCCAGAATTCTCCTACCCTGACACTGAGTCGACGTCGAAGAGAAGAGAGCGAGCCAGAAGTGCTTGTGCGATATCGAGAGTTACACCTGCAGACAAAGCCCACGCCGTTGTTCACCTTTATGTGGACATTGCACGGGAATTGTCCGTATTAGCCTCTATCCGCGCCGCCTTCCAGAACAATACCTATCGCCCATTGTCGCGAACCACATCTCGAACCTCACCTTTCCCCGGCTTAGGTCTGGCCGAACTCGACTGCATATTTATGACGAATACGTTTACAGTACAATCCCGCGATTCTCATTGTGTATCAATGCGACAGCAAAAGGCAGATTCTATCGCAAACATCCAATGCATCCCTCGAATTAACGACGCTTAAATCCCTCCGAAGCTCAACCCAGCTTGCGCACCTCACTACAATAAAGGCCGCGTCTTGACGACGCTGGCATACACGATCGTTCGAGTAGTCTTATCTCTCTAATACATCATGATGTTGAGGCCGGCGACACCATTGACGATATTGCTGTTCGCAGCATTCGTCTTGTTGCTTATCTCGGTACTCTCAACGCCAGTTATCAAGCAGATTCCTCTGGCTACGTTCGATGGAGTTGATTTTGGTGTATTTGGCTTTTGCAAAACGGGAAGTACATGCAGTAGTTTTGGGATTGGATACAATTTCGGTGAGTGGATGAATGCTTGACTGGGAAAACTCCATCGTGGATTAAATACTGACCTGACATCCTCAGGTTCTGTTTACAATTCCAACCAAGAATCTAGCTTTGACCTTCCAACCACTACACGAAACTCTCTCAGTTCAATCCTGATTGTCCATCCCATTGCGGCGTTCTTCACACTCGTTATGACGATCCTGGCGGCTTCGGCGCATTTCCATTCTCCTTCGCACTCTCCTCGATACCTTCTTGGAATCTTCATTCTCAGTATCCTGACTCTGATCCTCGCCCTACTTTCATTCCTTATCGATGTCCTACTTTTCGTACCTCACATGGCGTGGGGTTCTTATCTCGTACTCGCAGCTACCATTCTGATTGCTGCAAGTGGCATTGTTTCCTGTGCAATGCGCCGAACCTTGGTCGGTCGAAAAGCGAGAAAGCGCCGCATTGCCGAGAATGCAGAAATGAATGGGGAGAACTTCTACAATCGACAGGGTGGGGATCCTCTTATGCCAACCACAAGCAATACGTTTGCCAGTGGTCCTGAAGCCGATAAGATGCCAGCTTTTGCTACCTTCGAGGTGGCCAAGAAAGGAGAGGAAAGGACCAGCGACGAACGGATACCTCTGACAACCAGAACACCGTCGGAAAGATCCCCGAGCAATATACCTGCAGTTCCAGGGGGCAGTGACAGGTACGGAGGCCCACCTCCTAGGATGGGAGGTGTGCCAGCTAGAGATCAGTACGGTAATCCAATTGCGCCACCACCTGGGGCATATACTGGCTCTCGAAGTCGCGACCCATCAACCGATCCATCACTAAACAGGCAATACTCAGATAATTCCGTGAATCCGAGAGGTAGAGGAGGAACGCCACCGGGAGGTTATCGTGGAAGAGGGTATCCTATGAACGGTCGCGGAAACTATGGACCGCCACCACGAGGTTACTTTAATGGAAGCAGAGGAGGTAATGGACCCAGAGGAGGTTATGGACCTCAAAGAGGCGGTTACGGCGGTCCTCCAGGACCTAATGGAGGCCCCTCGGGAGGCATGAATGATGGTGTGATGGCAGCGGGTGCAATTGGTGCAGCTGGTGCGGGGGCAATGATGAGAGGAGGTGGAGGTAGTAGAGGTCGGGGTGCCCCGCCAGGGTATGGACCTACTCGAAGCTACGATAGAGGCGAATCACCTGCATATGATGGTTCTGGTCGAAGGCCTGCCCCACCTGGCGCTTATGGTCGAGATATGTCACCAGCTCCTCCATCTACAAATCAGTACGCCGCATACAGACCAGACGACACACGCTCGAGTCTTCCTAGAGCAGAGAGCCCGCCTCCCTTGCCAGGATTGGGACATGAACCTATTGGTCAGGCTATTGAGATGGACGCGACAACTGGAAGTCCCTCTACTGCACCGAAAGGCTTTGGTCAGTTTGGTCAACTGAGAGATAGTGATGCAGATGTTGCTGGCATGGTTGGGCTCCAACAACAGGGCCTTAGCCGGCCAAATGATACGAGTCAAAACAACAGTTATAGCTCGGACGAGTAAGTTCCGACCGGCCAACGAATGCTATCGCGCTAATCTTATTCTAGGCCGTATGTACCACCTCGCCAAGTTTGGGGAGAGGCCGGGCGCTCTTCACCCCTAAATCCAGCAGCAGCACAACCCGCGGAACTTCATAGTTCGCCTGGACGCGCGCGTGTGACCTCAGGAGATAATTACTTCGAGGATGTGGACCCTCGATTCGCTGAACCGCCAAGCGCGCTTGTCCCTGGGCCAATTGCTACAGGATATCCAGCGCAAGGTCCTTCGAACAATAATCTTCGTGTTGGAGGCTTAGATGGAAACAACTCTTACGAGGATATCCAGGAGGGCGCTCGAAGTCCTGCCGAATCTGATAGATCGAATTTTACCTCTGTATCACAGCGAGGGGTGAATCCAAGATGGAATGGAGGACCTGGTGGCTATGGTGGTCCCCCAATGCCAATGCCAAACCGACGCTCTGTAAACGCGCCTCAGCGGAATGATGTTCTTCTCAACTCGAATCCAGATTTCCAACTGGCTGGAAGCCGGGGCGGACGAGGTGGTTCCTCAGGACGAGGAGGTAGAGCACAGCCACCTCCAATGGGCGCATCCATGGTACCAGGAAGTTCATACCCGGGTGCCGGAGCTCTATAATATGTCACACCTGTCATCTCGACGCATCTTTACTACGCAACCTCTCACCCATTCCCTTTCCTCAAGAAATGCACTCTTCAAAACGTATTTAAAACACCGAACGTAAATAATATCAGCGCTTTGTTCTCTTTGTCGTATAGATTCTCGACGGACGGAGGAGTTATCGGCATTTTAGTTGCACTGGAAGCCAGCACCTTTGACATCATGCTGATGATGTTTGGTCTATAATGACCCAGCTTTGTTCTCCAATTTCGATCTGGCATCTGTTGATTTTGTACATTCTGGCATGTGGGATTCTCTTCCAGCGTTGAGCTCTTCGACATGAGAGGCTTTTCCACTTCTCTTTGGTTCTGGAGGTTGGAAGTGGTAGTGCACGCGAATGCCATGCTTGTACGAGAGCTGGAGGTCGTGGAAGTGCCTTCTCACCTCTCACAGCGCAGATGAAGGCTTGGTATGGGAGTGTTGAGGGATATACCAAGGGAAACGGGAGAGCGGGAGGCAAAGCACTGTGTGGTTGGATCGATAGTCCCGTAAATATACACACATTGACGATGAAAACTCTTGATCTCCTTCCTCCACGCTTCACTGCTTCATGCGTCGCCTATTCCCGTTCTTCTGCGAAGCTGGAACACCGCTAGAGGTTTTATGGGTTGATTACGAGATGAACATCCGTTCTTCTCTCACAGTGTCCAAAATGATATTATCCAAGCTTGGATGGTACGAGTACTGATCTCTGTCACTGAGTGAGGTCGACCTGTCGATCCGCAAAGACATACTATATAGGTGGAATATCGATTCTGGAATTTTCTTTGATTCAACTAGAGCTCGGGGTTCGGCTCGGTGGTTGATGTGGGGTCATTAGAGAGGCTTTTGCGGGTGATCATATTTTTTGATATCCAAATTGGTTCGATTGAATGTCCCCTTCGTGAAGGCTCTTGTCCTGATGACTACCAAGGGGCTTCTGATCCTGGCATAAATTTTAATTCGGCGATGTATCCCCGTCACTGCAACCTCAGTATAAGATGGCAGTTCGTCATTATTTCTGGAGATGAATTCGTACTTCTGGTCTTGGATCACGAGGGTCGACTGAACCAGTGAAGCAGTGAAACAGATTGGTGGAATTGCTGTCTTGAGTTGTGAGTGTTCACAGGGTGTACTTGCACTGTACACAGGATGTTTAAAGGATATCTAGCTTGCAAAATGTCATATAAACATATCCCACTATCGACACTTGAAGTCAATGTTAACTCCACTGTTGATGTCTGTCGACTCCCAGTGTCGATGCCGATGCCAATATTACTATTGGTATCGTTATCGATGTCGAAGCCCAAACCCAACAACTCTACAAACATGTCGACCGATAAAAGCAAGAAGGTATGTAAATTCTCCCACCCTTCATATTGCTTCCCCATACGTCTCGCCATTATCCCATACAATACAATATAACAGTACGCAGACATAGCACTTGACTGTTGCCTTCCTTCGCCGGGTGCCTCCATTCCAATCTCTTCCATCGAAGTTGGGATGATTCAAGAAGGAGAGGTTCGCAGCGCAGATTAAATACTCGTGTCTTGACTCGAGTGGAAGAATGACTCAAGAGAATACTCTAGGTCCTTAGCTTGGTATATTTGGTGCTCAGTCACGTTTTACATACCACGCCAAATCAGAGCTCCGCATGGAACTGTGTAACTTTTGTTCGTTGATGATTGATAGATTTGAGAGAGGCAGTGTTGATCATATATTCGTTCAAGCTGTCAATCCCATCCTGTTTTTCATGCCATTTGCCTAAATGCCGCAACCCATGTGCAATTTTTATTCCTTTCTTCTATGCCCTCAACGCCGTATCTACGATGACTGAGTTGAATTCCAAACCACATAACCCTTAAGCTCGACTACTTTTCTAATCAGCCGAACGCCTGGCATATCCATGTCAAACTCCATTTCGCAAGCCCATAGAGGTCCCCTCCACCGACGTTCCTCTTCAGTGGAAGAGGTACCGCTTAAGAAAGCAAAGGCGTCTCCTCATCAAGCTCCTTCGATTCCATCTCCAACCTCTTCGTCTCCTGTCTATTGATATACACTGCCAGCACAAAGCTCAATTTGAACGGAATCCTATTGATTTCCTCATCAGCAACGTTCTTCACGGATCAATGGAGACAACATACCTAGAGCAGCCTGTAAGAATGAGCACTTTCGCCACCATTCCCAGATCCTCCACACCGTGAAACAAGACGGCTAGTATGAGGAACTCAACGCCGATCGTGCGCATCTTTATGCGCTGCAGCTTGAGGAAGCGCTGGAAGAAGACCGCGCGGTCGTTGGAGCGGAGGTAGGATATTGTTTCGGAGATTAGGGTGGCGAGGAGGAGAGCGGTTGAGAGGAGGAGGGTTGTGTAGACGCTGCGAGGGTCAGGGTTTGTGTTGAATAGAAGGCTGGAAGAGTTGATGAGGCAGGGGATTGTGATGAGATCGGACGATGGAATGACATGAAATGAGGAGCAATGAAAAGGGTGGCTAGTAGGAGAACTGTCTCTCGCTCGAATTCACATGGTTGAGGGCATGAAGACGTACTATTTCAAGACTCCGATGTTGCTTTTCACACCCAGGAACCCTATCCAGAGAGTAAGGAAGGTAGAGTGGCATATCAAAGCAGTGAACTGAAGAGCCAGAGAAATGAAGAAGAGGCTGAGGGTCGTCCTCGTCCATGGCCGCGAAATTGTTGTAGCCATCTTGAGGTTCAAAAAATTAACTTTAACGACACAGAATTTCAGAAACGTGGAAAAAGAAGAAGAAGGAATAACAGAGGAAGTCGAAAGCCATAATCGTAATCAAGGGAAGATGTTGTTTTGTTAAAGTATTTTGGTGTCAGATCTGACCTGCACATGCACTGGATCAACCATTTCTTCGTAGCGCATCCCTCTCCTTCAGGATGCACGCGAGATGGCCGTGAGTGTGCCCAAACAACACATTCCCACTCAATCAGAGGTTTCACCAAGACATCTGATAATGCATCTCAGAAAATGAGGGCACCGCACCTGGAAGTGATTGCGGTGGTTAATCACGTGATTTACAAAGTATCGGATTAGGTAAGGTAATTAAGGGGTTCTGGTGTATCAAGGAACCATCCATCCGATTGCGGGTAGGCAGAGTCTTCCCCACAAGGCAAGTCAGAGATCATACTTGATATGTGATATGCCGCTTGTTTATCATGAAGACAGGGACGTCCTTTGTGATGCAGGACGAAAAGTAGTTCTGTAACTGGAACTGCAGACGATACTCTAACGGTGGTGGAGACACATGGCTCGAACGAGACTCTTCCCCACTGTACGCTAGCCAGAGTCCCTGGATCTAGAAATCGCTCATCATCTTGATGGCTCCCGGCATCGAATTACATATGTACTGTGTACATGTGCGGAGGCAAATGTGGTTATAGTAGAACAAAGCCGGGAGGAGGAGGTAGGGAACGGTTTTAGGACGAAAGCGCTTTTAAAGGTTTCTTCTTCTTCTTCTTCTTCTTCGTCAAAAGCAAGTTCAGGGGTACCGAGCATCTACTGCAATGCATCGAAAAATGCCCCGAAGCGAGGATGCTCTGCAACGCCGGCCAGACTCTGCTGTGATTGGCTGCGGGCCTTCCTATCCCCTGAGCGCTACCGAAGTCCAACGCCTTCAACGGGCTGCCCCTGAATGCGTGCATGGCAACAGCTCCGTACCCATTCGAAATCCTATCAGCGCCAATCCTGCCTCCGATCATCACTTTCGTGATACCTTCACCTTCACCTTCAGCTCTATTTCCCTCCCTTCCCTTCAAACGAACCTGTCCTCCGTCTGCACTCACGACTTTACCTTTTAATACCCTTCAGCTGCCCAGGCATGCCCCGCGCCGACTTTCTTTTTGCCTACAAGCCTCGACTTCACCTCTGATCAAGCACGATTCACTCAAGGTCCGTTCAGCCAGAATTCCTCAGTCTGTTCGCACACTGCAGCTTGCTTGGATCCATCGCATTTGCATCGCGACAAGCTCACCTTGTCTCTTTCCATTTCTATTCGGCAGCGACGAGCTGTTTGCTCCTTCTTCCTGATCTGAGCCGACAATTGGGACAAACAAACAACGTTGGATCGCATGTGCGAAGAATCAGATACTAACTCCATTGCATTCGCTAGATTCACCGGCGATCCTCACTTTCGAGAATACATCCCATCTTCGTACATCTGCGGACTCGTTGGCGATTCATTCAGGCATTTCAAACGTCGCGAGGAGAACCGCATATCCCCTGTCAATCTGAAACATTTCGTATCCAACCAAGATGGTGTCCGCAACAAGACCTCGTACACCCAGCGCTGGTACTTCACCTTCTTCCGCCGAAAAGCTGATGGTAATTCCTGAAGCTGGAAAATCACATCCTCCTCGTCGATCGAGTCTCGGTATGTTACTAAAACGATCCAAGTCGACCGAATTGAGAGGAAGCAAGAAGCAGCAGGCTTTGGCGAGAGAGCAGGAGCTACAACGACAACAACGCGAGGCAGCTGCGATCCCAAAATCTCCACCTCGTCTTCCTGATTTGTACAACGGCGGTGCACCTCCTCAATTACAATCATTTGGCGGTGATACTCCAACTGCGCCCGGAAAAGGATACCAACAAGGTCGTTCATCGATGGAGCCGTCGCGTACATCAGCTGCTACTGGGGGAGTGCCAATTCCTCCGATTCCATCGAGCGGAAGTCGAAATGGCGACTGGGTCGACCCATACGCTCGTACTGAGAGCATGACACATCGTGGACGTTACAGCTATGCTAGCAGCGCGGTCAGCACAATCAACAGCCCGAGGAGAGTCAGAAGACGAAAGGATCCAACTCCATTTAAGTAAGTTCCAGCTGATAAGCTTATCAAATTACATTCCAGCTCACAACCACCCAGCATTCTCATCATCGGCGCTCGGTCCTCCGGCAAGACTTCCTTCCTTAACTTCCTCAAGACCTCACTTGCGCTTCCAGCGAAGAAGAGAGGCACACGACCAACCGAGCTTGCCGAAGATATCTTTGCACCACAAAGCAACAAGTCCGGCAACTTCGAATCACATTACCTCGAGACGGAGATCGATGGCGAGCGAATTGGCCTTACACTATGGGACTCGGAAGGATTGGAGAAGAATGTTGTCGACCTCCAGCTTCGAGAAATGTCATCCTTCTTGGAGAGCAAGTTTGAGGAGACTTTCACAGAGGAGATGAAGGTTGTACGAGCACCTGGTGTTCAGGATACACACATCCATTGTGCTTTCCTTGTTTTGGACCCCGTCCGTCTCGATCGAAATCTGGCTGCCGCCAAGGTCCAAACCTCAAATGGAAATGGTTCGAATGGAAAGTATGCCTCTACGTCTCGTTTAATCGGCGGTCTTGACGAGGATCTTGACCTACAAACTCTCCGCACATTACAAGGAAAGACAACCGTTGTACCCGTCATCTCGAAAGCTGATACGATCACCACAGCTCATATGACATACCTCAAAAAGACTGTCTGGGATAGCTTACGCAAAGCCAACCTCGACC
The DNA here is from genome assembly GCA_016508695.1 of Hyphodiscus hymeniophilus. Lineage (NCBI taxonomy): Eukaryota > Fungi > Ascomycota > Leotiomycetes > Helotiales > Hyphodiscaceae > Hyphodiscus > Hyphodiscus hymeniophilus. The sequence continues at coordinate 1,723,033 of VNKQ01000006.1, read as the reverse complement.
CCTTGGAGGCCCTTGGATTGGATGACACTGATGATAGCCCGTTAAATACAGGCCGCATTGATGAAGGAGATGAGGAGGAAAATTCAGATAGCAACTCGGGCGAAGACCTTCCTATCCAAACTCCGGAACTAACATCATCTCCAAACTCAAAGCGCTTGTCTTCAGGCTCTGTTCGTCGACGCAGACCTACAGATGATATGGAATCTACCGAAACCCCGTACCTCCCTCTCTCGATCATCTCACCGGACATCTACGAACCCGGAGTAATTGGTCGAAAATTCCCCTGGGGTTTTGCAGATCCAATGAACGTCGAGCACTGCGATTTTGTCCGCTTGAAGGAAGCTGTATTCAGCGAGTGGCGGGGCGAACTTAGAGAAGCAAGTCGAGAGCTCTGGTACGAAGGTTGGAGAACGAGCAGACTCAAGCATCGTGAACCAAAGCCAAGACGATGATCAGCCCATTCTACCTTATAAAATCACCCAGTATCCGTGCACGATATGCCGGGAGCTCCTGGAGTCAAATTGGCCTTTATTTCCCGACGCGAATATTTCCTTTGTTGGCCACAAGCCTTTTCTTCTACGCAGCTCATACCCCGACTTTTTACATCCTTTCCTGTCGACCTCGTGAATTGGTATTGGGACTGGAGGGAGAAACATTCCTAGATATTCGATCACAGCAGTCGTCTTTCTATGCGCTGGACGCGCTGGCTCTACACTTCATGATGTTTTTACTACTACCATACCTACTCTTTAAAAGAGGTCGTCTGTGGAAAATCATACCAGAGCGGCAGAAAAGGGGTTCTTCTGGTGCGCGAGTTGGAGGAGAGATTTGATATGGATGGAGCATTGATCGAGATGGATATTATACTTTGACATCCCTTGGGATCGTCACTGCGTATACTCGCGCTGTATATTTGTTGTTAGTGTATGAGACATCTCCTTTGTTAGGGACTACATGGATTTGACGCTGCGAGGCGGAAATATATCAAGTTGTCTCCACGCTCTGCTTACCCATTGATTAATGATTTATGCCTTTGTCCATGAAAACTGCAAGTCTGCAAGTCTGCAGTTCCTGGTCCCATCTCCCCAGCATATAGCTCGCAGTTGAGTGCTTGCTAGATAGCATTTCTAGATCATGAATCCTTCAGCGAGGCCCAATCAGAACTGGCATCCCCTCGACAATCCATTACCTCCTGAACTTGATCACTCAAGCACTGCTACATTACCCATCCGTGCTACTTCCGGAATGTCAACACGGAGTACAGACGTGATGAGTTTCCACCAGAGCTGGAATTACGAAGGTGAATACAGCTGCGAAGCCAAAGGAGGCAGAAGTTCACTGCAGAAGTTATCATGTGGTGGGTTTGTGATGCCCTTCGTGCTCGATAGGTCCATAAACGGGAAGATGCAAAGTGCTGTCCCCGCTTCCGTCGAGTATGTGTAATGGGGTAAGGGGTATGAGGTATGAGGTATGGAATAGGGGGTGTAGGACGGAGAGTGTGGCATTGGAGGGAGTAGGTTGGTAAAGTTGCGTGATGTTCGAGAAGATGATGATATTCAGTGTTGAATACGGGAGCAAGCGCAGGTGATTTCAGGACCGGGTTTCTCTCCGACCGGATCGGGCGTCTCGATATCAACGGCAGCGTCGACGGCATCAACGATTCATGGCATGGCAGCAAAATAACCGTATTGGTGTCTCGGTCGCTGATTATACTCGTTCGTGTTCGATTATGTGGTTGTACGAATAAATAACCAAACTCTAACCATCTGTGTTCGTGGTTTTTTGACTGCGGTAAATACTTCGAGGTCATGATACCTAGGGTTGGAGACGGGATGGGGGGCGTCCCTAGGGATATGGGTTCCCTCAATGTGCTGGGTGTGGATTCTGTCATGATTCATGAGCTTGAAGCTGTTCATGGGCGATCGAGAAGCTTGTATGTTGCATAACAGCAGTTAGTAGCTAAGATAAGGTGATCGTAGCAGTGGATTTGATATGAGATTTGTGCCTGCCCCACATTCAGGAGGTGCTTGTCAGCTTGTGAGTTCGGATATTGAGTTTGGGGCCGTAAGAGGGGGCGTACGGATAGGGGGAATGCACCAAGCCATTTGGGATATTGAGTATGTACTGATTAGAAACGATCTTGGTATCTTACATCCTTGCATCTAATATGAGATGCACCGGGGTGCTTTTGTTAGCTTTTATTTACAGCCCAGGTTTTTCCGACGCTCCCGATTTTGAATACAGAGTCAACCTGCTGTCCCGACGACGCAGTGATCCCCAGGACAAACTCCAAACACCATGCAAAAAGAGCTCCAATCGTAACAGAAATCATGTCTTTTTGGGCGTCATAATACACTTCGCCTCCAGCCACCTGGCGAACTTCACAGTCGGTGTGTCCACTGCCCTCCAAAAGATGTCCGCCACACAAATGATTACCGGCAAGTAGACTGCCAGTCCTCCGACCCAAGTCAAGTGTCTTCCCAAAGAAGTGGTATTCCCAAAGTATCGGTAGAAGTATGGGTTCACTCTCGGCTCCATGATGGTGAGACACAGATTATGTACCAGGTACAGTGCGTATGAAATGTTGCCTAGATATTGAGGTATAGGTGTATTGAAGATCGTCTGGAGGAACTTGAGTTGGGTCAAAGCTCCCACAATTTGAAAGGCGCCAAGGCAGAACCACACTTGTTGTCCGTGGTAGGGCTCAGGCGTATGCGCGTCGAAGAAACGGATTCCCCAGACTTCGTTTGCGTGGTTATTCGTCCATGAGGCAATGAACAGTCCGCAAATGACATTCATAATCCAGAATGCTTTTGTTCCGTAGTGCCTGATTCTAGGGCATTCTTTAATTTTGTGCCGTAGTTCTTCCGAGTCGTACTTCGGTAGAAGTGTTGGACTGGACGTTGGCGTGAAAAGTGAGCCGTCTTGAAGGAGTGTCAACTCGGCGATAAACATTCCTCCGAGGAACTCAACAGTAAAAAGCTGTCCACCAAAAAAGCAAAAGGCTATGATGCTGGCGAGCATAAGGAAGCGTACAATTGTGATGCAACGCGATAGGCCAATGATTGTGATGAAAAGAATCATTGATTGTGCAAACTCAACAGGAATCGTCCAAAGAGCCGGGTTGTATTCCGGTTGAGGGTATGATAGGTCGTTCACTGCCCAAGAAGCTCGTAATAGCCCCCAGCATGTATCCCACCAATGCGACATCTGATCCGAGAGCGTAAAGAAAGAAGGTGCAAAACGATCATCGGATAAGTCGAAATGTACAGCGAGTGCCATGACGAACATGGTGATGAGGGAAGGAAGGAAAAGCCGCAGAGCCCGTCTGAAGACTGATGAAGAGAGTGTTATTGTTAGGGCGGATAGCTGTTGCGAGTGGATCTGCTTTAAAGGTTTGTAGGCGAGGACATATCCGGATATGATGAAAAATATATGTACCATAGGTCGAGGGGAATACAAAACTCGAACGAAGGGTAGCTGAAGAAGGGAGGATGGTGCTCCATCCTCATATGCACCGTATGGTTCTGTATACCATCCTAAAGTTTCCTCTGTATAATGACCCATAAACACGATGAACGACGCAACTCCTCGCAGGCCATCAAGATAAGCAGTCGGGTGTAATTTGTTCGACTTCGAAGGATTTTGATGCAATTTTCGTTGTACAAAACTGGGTATGAGACCGAAAGCCAACTTCTGCAACAATCGTTTCCCGGAACCAACGAATATCTTATGGTCTGGGATTTGAGGTGGATTGTCTGTATCCAGGATATGCCAGATAACTCGAGGTCGATAGTCTTTGATCATTCTGGTCAGGTTACAACGCGGGTTGAAGCAGAACCACTGCAGATCGGGATATTTCGACGGGGAAAAGTTGGAAATCCAGAGGGGCCCTGCGAGACAGCAACGTCCAACTGTCAATGGCTTCAATCTTTCAAAAACTACATGAATATAGAATCAGACCAAGAAAATACATTCACCAGCCAGCAGACATGGCAAGGAAAGCAATAGATAGTGAGTGGTGAGGATAGGAAATACATGAAAGATGGAGACTCCAAACGAGATTGGAATTCTAAAGGATAAAAGAAGAACACACTTGCAGGGATCGTCCAAGCCATCGTTCACAATGCCTGCGCATTGCGAGCTGGGGCCGAGGGCGGTGCATTCCGTTGAATCCGTTCCCTTTGGCGCCACGGCCCATGGGGTGGTGAATGGTGATCATTCAGCAGCAGCTTCCACATGGTGTCAGAGAATGTGCCAGCAACAGCAAGCATTGCCCGTCAATGCAGCCAGCCGCGGTGTGAGTGCGGGCGGAACTCATGGGATTGGTCTTCTGTGTTTCAGGGGCATCTGGCCAGAACAAAACTGTTTCGCTGTCTCGGATAGAGGGCGAGCAGAGAAGGATCTCGCGGGGATCTCGTATCTGCGCTACTTACTGTGCAGGTGCTCCCTGGTCCAGAGACGCGGCAGAATGCCGAAGGCGCCCACAGAATGGCACAGATGCATGGTCGTTGGATCCTGGAAGCTGAGTTCGGTGGAGCTGGTGGAGAATAGTGCGTGGTAAAAGAATGTACCTACGGAGGTTCGTTCAAGATTGGCTTGGCTGTTGGAGGCGACTCGAGGTCTCGACTCCCACCGGTGGCAAGACCATTATTAGGAGTCCGGAGTGGAGACATGAATAGCCAAAGGTACAATAAAGCAACAAGCGTTATGTATATATATCCAAGAGTACAGAAGCAAGATGTGACCAGTGATTATGCTTGAGGATCTCTCGCGGACACTTGGAGTTCTAAGGAGTACCTTAGCTCGGCGTGATGGTGGGTCACGTGCCTTCGTGACATTCTGCAATTGACCGTTGCCAACCCTCGAACCGATGAAGTCATGACTTGATGTCAACAGTCACCCCGCCCTGACGTACCATTGCTACTCTGCTAATCGAAATGGATGATCTCACAGGAGAGGAACGAGTTGGGCATTTCTACATTCGAAGTTCAACAGGTTCGAACTTCAGAAGACCTGACAGCAACAATTTCCTGAGCATCATACAACTGCCAGCACTTTCGAATACCTGCATCTCATTTTACCTTACTTGAACTCAATCATGGCCTCCACAGATCCACATCAAGGCGGTGACTTATTCGACATGGCTGCAGAAGGTACATCTATTCCCAACGATGCCGGCAAGATGAACATAATCCCTTCCAAGCCTCGTCCTGGGGAAGCAGAAGGAAACGTCAATGGCAACCAGAAACCACTGGCAGATGCTGCCAGTAACCCCGCAGATATTCCAAGAAGTGTACGGGATATGGGTGCTACTAGCGAGGTTGAGACTAGAACTAGGTATTTCGTCTCCTATGTGTGATCAAAAGACGAGGCTAATCTTTGCTGGATGTCAGAGATCAACTACCTGCACAAGTCGAATCAAAACGATTGCATTTCGGTGCCAATGATCCGTTGAGCAAGGGACACGATAGGTATGAGAAACACTCGAGGCAGAAGGAGAGCGATCTGGAGAGATATGCCACTGAAGGCTCTGGAGTTGATCTGCAGCCCCCGGAGGATGGCATTGCTGGGAGGAATGATGTTCCTGATGAGGAGATAGACAGAATTGTTGACTCGAGAGAGCGGAAGCAAAACTAGGGATCAGTAGAAGAAACTTTCCTTTAAATCTCTATGGATAATCCATCTGTCACTTGCTCTCCTCTTCTTTTCTCGAATCCGCTTTGATCATAGAAGAACTCCCGCGTGATATATGCTCGCATATTCATGGAATTTCATGTCGACAGGACTTCTATAGCCAGTGCCAATGTTGAACAACCCTGGGCTTTGCCTTTGGGGGCTCGCGCGGACCTTGACAGATTTCTCGTGCAATGGTGGTTTTAGTGAGATATGCATAATACTTCAAGGCTCGATGGATATAGCCTTGACGCGAAAAGCATCAGTAGGGAAATGAGTGCCTCTTTCGACCAAGTGGGGCAGAAGATAGAGCGAGACGAAAATCAAACCAACTTTGATTTTGTAGGCCTATGTTGCTATCATGTATATTAATAGAACCCGCTTTCCAAGTCATCCAAACGCCCTACCCAACCTAATGATCCCAATCAACCTTTTAACAATATACTCCTTTCATCCATTACGTTTATCCAGACATATTCAACACATCTTGGGTCCGTCTTACCTTCTCCCAAGGTCACCGCCAAAAGATTTATCTCCAGCCACGTCGGTCTCATGCCGAATGCTTCCAGTCGCTCCCACCACTTCGTAAATCGCGAGAAATTGACATGCTTATCATCCATCAAATGCAACTCGATCATCACCTGTCCGACCGGCATGACGCCCGTTGCATCACAACGATCCATGAACTCATCGAAAGCCTCATATTCTGAGCCCTCGATATCGATTTTCAGTATGTCGATGTATGTATGATTATTTTGAGCCATCAGGGTGCTGAGTGTGAAGAACGGAGGCTTCTTGGTCGGCTCGTCCATGAATCCTAGACCAAACTGGTTGAAATGAGCTCTGGCGGAATATGAGGGCGACAATTGAGGCCCGAACGATGTCACGGAGTAATCAAATGCATAAACCTGAGCCGACGGGATACGTGCAAGCATCTCTGCTTCGAACGTCGATTCGTCATTGACGCCAAAGGAGTAGATGATCGTGTCTGGGTGTGGAGAGGGCTTCTGTTGGGGTACAGCTGGTGGTGGTTTGGCCTCGTAAAGGCTCATCCCGCAGACCCATTTCCCGCCGTCTCCCAACCGCCCGATTCTCTGTATATCATGAGGGCATGTATATGTAGCAGGAAAGAAGTCCCAAATTGTGTAAGGATACTTTCCAAAATCGTCCATTTTCTGCGCAGGAAAGAGAGGGATTTGAGGATTTTCGGGGTGTTCTTTTGCCATTTGATGGCGCAGTGAGACGCTGGAATGCCATGAGGACTCTGAGCGTGCCATTCGCTGGCGTGTTGTGAGGCCTAGTCCTCTCGATGGAGGAGTTTCGGTAGTTTGTTGAAGAGCGCTTGTTGATAATATATTTCTCGATTGGTTGAGTATAACGAAAACGAAGAAAATCGCTGCCACCCAGAACCAGAGACCGCATACTAGGGAGACGTTAGGAAGTCCTGCAGAGGGAGTTGAGAAGCCCTTACATTGGCCTACTCTAAGCGCCATGTTGAAGGCCGCAGTGAAATAGCAGAATTTCTGGAGGGAAAGAAAACTTCCAATTACCCTCTTGGTGTTTATTGTTCGAGGCCGCGAGGAAGACGGTGGCTAAAACGGTGGAATGATGATTACTGTGTTCAGGAATTGGTGAGGTACTCAAATACCCGCAACCAGCAGTAATGCTTCTACCGAGAACAAAGACCTTTCCGATTCTAAGATGGGAACGATCGAGTTGTAGAGGTGCAGACGGACAACATTTCAAGAACAGGTGCTTACGACCAAGCTCCCAGCTTGATACAGACTCTGACCCCTCGACGGTTTCACCTCGACATCAGATCTGACGGTGCAGATCTTCAGAAACTTGGCAAAGGAGACCGTGGCTGTTATCTTTAACTCCAGCACCACGTTGGCAGATCAAATTGGAGAAGTGCTTCAAGCTTTGGAAACATGCTCTTTGCTGTGTAACCATTTGAAGGATGTTGACTCGCGAAGAAGGGATTTGCGACAGGGAGTTGGTGGAGGAGGGGTTTCAGGTGTTGGATCAGACTTGGGATCGCCAGCCAGGGTTATTTGGGGAGAGAATTGACGGGGGAAGCTCGGAAGACCATGTGGCTTGCTGTTCCCAATGTTTTCGGGAGCTATTCCACTGGTGATTGTCTTCGGAGCTTTCTCGAAGATTGAAGTTGGGGGATTTGATCAAGTCCGGGCTGAGTCTCGGAGAATTGTGATGTGGGTTAGTGCCCCTGCCCCTCGTTCATGACAGGGCTCCAACTGACAACTCAATTGACACTACGCTATACACAAGATTTACATTTGAATTCTATCGATAAGAAAATATCTAGGCAGAAAACATGGTTTTGGATGATTGTGTTGAAAAGACCATCCAGCCTAATTCGTAAATTTTCTACAATGATGGCTCCAAACCCATGTTGGCCACAAGTTTACCTCCTCTTCACAAAGCTCAAGGGAATTAACCCTTTCTTGAGCTGCATCGTCATATAATGCTCCATGCCCGTCTTCAAATGAGCCTTCGCGTTCTCCCTGGTCTTCTCCCAAGCCCCCATCTTTTCATTATCAGACAATTCCTCTTCTCCATCAACAACGAGTTCCACTGTCCAATCACGGAATATGACAGCCATTACAGCTAACATCTCAATTTGAGCGAAACGCTTCCCAATGCATTCTCTCTGTCCGATGGAGTATGGAATGAAAGCACCCTTTTTCGGCGTGAAGAATTTATTGCGAGTAGGAAGACATTCGTCTGCGTCGCTGCCAAGGTCGACGCCACTGTCTGTGTGATGAGACTCATCGGGGACCGCAGAGAACCAGCGTTCGGGGTTGAATTCGTCAAGGTCGTTTCCGGAATGGGAGGTGCTCGGTTGATGTGGCCAATAACTCGGGTTTTGGTGGGTGCTGGGAGCTAGAATGTTCAGTGCTGTGGTGCTTGGGACGTGGATCTCTCTATCATTATATCTCAAGATTTTGGGACCACCTAGGGCTGTGTGTTTTGGCATGATGTTCGCAGGTGGAAACAGTCGCAGCGCTTGACGAGATGTTAGCTGAGCTCCAAAATAGACATTAGTAACCTACTCTCGCTGATAACAGCGTTGATGTAACTTCCAAACAATTTCCCCACTTTCTCTGTATATAACCACTCGCTAGGGTCCTCAGAACCAAACAAGATATCTATTTCTACTTGCATACGCTTCTGCCAACTGGGATTTATCGCCAAGCAGGTTATTGCGAGGAAGAGCGTGGACCCAGATGTTTCGTGGCCAGCTACCAAGGAGGTGAACTTAATAAGTTAGCACGGGGTAGAGATGAGAAGTAGGTGAATCAATAAACTCACACAGTTGCCAACTATTTCATCCATTGTGAGGGTTTTCTCAGTGTTGGCGGAAGAAGTATGCCGCAAGGTGTTCTCGATAAGCGAACCTTGAAAGGGTCAGAAATTTGTCGCAAAAGATAGGTAGGAGAAGAGTGGCTCACTTCGGATGTTAGGACTCGATAATGAACCCGTTTCTCCTTCTCGGATCGAATTTTGCTGGCATGAAATGTATTTACCCAGATAGCTTTCAATCTCCTTGTGTCTTCGAGACATTAGTCAAGCTCCAAATCTTCTGACATTCAACCAACATACGCCAGCCAAATAGTATTTAGTGATTTTGAAGGAGCGTGCTCTGCCTTCAGTCAGTATCTTCTTGTTACATTACACAAGTGAGTAGGGCCTTACTCAAGACCCACTTCGGGAAGATGAACAACTCCTTGAGGTGATCAACCACCACCAGCATTGCGTCCCCAAACCTCATCCCCTGACCTCCTTCCAAACCATCGCCATCCAGTGATGTGTGAGTGTCCGAATTCCCAACAGCATCCTCACCGGCAGTATCAGGGATACCAGGCCATTGCAATCTGACGCCAAACCCTGCTCGATTGAGTATGTGGAAGGCCAGCGTCTTCAAATCATCTTGTATGTTGAACGAGTGGATTTTAGATGAACCTTGCAATTGCCCTTCCCAGCGCCTTAGCATGCATCTTGTCTGATGTATAGACTCTGTCCACACCAGGGAGTTGTTGCCCTCTGTAAAAGAGGGAGTGATGGCTTTGCGCTGTCGACGCCACGGTTGCCCATTCGAACTGACAAGGTTCGATCCGAATCTATTGATCTTGAGTCTCGCAGTATCAAGGTCGAAACGGAGAGGGCAGAAACGTACGCATCGACGATCTTGTATAGCCTAGTTGGCTTCAGGAAGTCCTTATGCCTCCTTCCAATTTGTGCGATGATTTCGGGAGAGCATGTATGAAGAGTGATACCTCCCGGGGCGACAGTCACGATCGTATCGCTACCCAGTCTCTCAAACGGCTCATACCCGAGGTTCCACGTCCAGTATACGAAGGTGAATCTGCGGATGATCAGATCGATCTATGAAGGGGAAAGCAGGAAGCTCACTCGATCCATCCTCGCTGCAGGCATAGTGGAAGGCATGAATTCAAGATTGGAGCAACGACGGTATATGAGATTACCCATAGCAGTCCTCCAGGATAAAAAGGCAATAGTACATATGGAAGCTACGTGACAAAGTTAGCCAGCTACTTGGTCGATGGACAATGATCAAGAAAGATCTGCTTACGTCGAGATCTCGAGCAAGTTTGATATTTCGTCGCAGAGCTAAGTATCTATTCCAAGCAAGGGAGAGGGAGACTGCTACAACAACGAAGAGCTGCAGTAGAAGCATTTCAGACTTGAAGACTGTGATGATCGGGGATACGATTGGGTCGTGCAGCAATGTTCATATAAACAGATTACAGGATCACAATGACAGAAAGATGTCGTCTTATGTTTTAGAGAACTTCATGACTCATGGAAACCTACCCTCCAGATATAGACATGAATTCGGCTCAAATGGGGACGAAGTGTACTTCCGACAACGCCAAGTATTTGAATAGGAAGAGAGTTCAACAATACCGGCTGCAAAGCCCCGACACTCCGGATAGGGGAGACGGAAAGAGAGAATATGGAAGTGATCGACATTGTCTTATTCGATCAGAGACAATACCCCAAAGAGGAATCAGAGTGGCGTCTTTGCTTTGGAATGGGCGATCGAGCACTTAACTTTTGATATTACTCGAGATCTCAAAGCCGGATCCAGAGCCTCACCACTTGGCCAGGCAACTAGCAGCTTGTGTGTTTGCAGTATGTCTGAATCCGTCAGTGAGTACCCGAATTCTCGGTACTTGTTTTCAGGCTAACGTTTGATCGAGAATGCTGACGGCGGCACGATGTGTACCTGCAGCGAGCGCAACCGAGAGACGCCACACATTTTCTTTTTCATAGGCTGGAACCGCAGCAGGGGCGATCTTCATTGGACAGCAGACTTCGGAGCTTTTCGACTTTAATCTCCTCAAATGTTACACTGAGATCAAGCACAGGACGCGAGATCTTGCTTTCAGACGTTGTGGTTCCCACTGTCTACCTGGCCGAATTCTTTTTCTTACTGTCAATTGTAGCCTATGGATGCTGAACGGGGACATGGAGTGTTACCCGGATAATTGAAACCAGCATTCTGTAACACCCCGAGACCCGGAAACATTGAGAGATCTTGGTAGTGTTGGTGAGTCTGGTGTTTGCGTTCAAGGCAAGCACCTGGCACTGCCAAGTTGGGGAATCGGCCGGCTAAGACAGAGAGACCGGTGGCTGCATCAGCAGCAGCACGATTTTAGACACTGCCGACAGAATCGGCTTTTCCAGCTTCGACAAACACGTCGATCTGTAAGGCACTTGGCAAGTGGTAACGGGAGGTATCCATTGTTTTGCCCCATTGAAAACATAAGTTGGAACCGTCCAGGGCCAAGCATACTTGAGGCCTTTACGGCAATAAGGCTGCAAAGCAAGAATGCTGAGAAATCCAAAACAGAGCAGTGCTTTCCCGGCCCGAATACTAAGACCTAATGAATAGCAGCGTTGGTTGCCAACGCGAAGTATACTTCAAGGAACAAGCCAAGCGTATCGTAGGCCAGGCGAAGACATGAAGAGAAACGCCCGCAGCACTTGCTGTCGGTTCTAGATCTGTGATTACTTAAAAATCGGTTGGAGGATATACCTCTAACGAGAAATGGTTTAGATACTGTAACACACTCTCTCATTTGTCGCACATGTCTGAAAGCTATGCGTGGCCTTTGGCCCTATTCATGGGTCCCCAATTCTCACGTGGATTGAGTTGAAACCTGACCAATTTCTTTGCGTCTTTCTCCTTTCCTAACTCTTCGTCGAATACGATGGCAAGCTTTCCTTTCTGATCATCTCCTCCATTTATCGTCTCTTTTCCCTCGCTAGTCGACTTCTGGTTGGCATTCTTCGAACCTTCGGTCTTGTTCAGACCCATGATATTCCAGCCTGCAGTGCCTTGCCTAATTGCGCCCTCCTTGACCGGCGCTTTCTGCCTCACCCATTCCCTCATAACTTCCCAGATCACTTCCCAGGGAGCATCCGTTTTGATACTTCCGGCTTTCGTGTGACTCCTCGTAACCCGATATCCTAAGTGACGGAGCGCACCCCGCAGAGCATTTTCGTGAGGAGTGATGCAGTGGACCACTTTAGCGAGAACAGAGGGTATGAAGAGGAAAGGATAATGGTCGACAGCAGCTGGGTCATAACGATTCGTTCTTGTTGTCGAGATTGGTGAATCTGGATTCTCCTCTAAAGGAAGAATTTCTTCGAGAGCCATGCTGAGCATGCCTTCAATGCGCTCGGTAGTCTGATAGGTATCTTTCGAGACGCTCGGCAATCCGTCAAGTATTTTCTTGATGAAGGCTGGGGAGTGTAGAGGGCCAGCGTACATTGGGCCAGCCATATGAGTTTTCATTCCACAATGAACGCATTTCTCGCTCGTCAACGGTGCTTGCTCAAAGACGTGCTTCCAGAAAAAACCCTTTCCGCTCTTGTTTTGTGCGAGCTTATTCTTAGCTAACATCTGAGTTGTCCATGCTCCGCAACCAGTATCGCAGCTATACACCACCATTGTCTTTCCAGCTAGGAATTTCACCTCTGCTGGCGACTTGTGTATTTTGACGAATACTCGGGCGTAAAAGTCGATGGACAGGGAGAGGAGTGGTTCGATAGCAAGACCGTATCTTGCGGCTGATGTAGCGATTGCATGTAGAATGAGTCGAAGGCCACCTTCGTGCGAATGCATACCTTTGATTGGAACCCCCCCGTATAACGAGTATGCTTTTTCGGGGTAGCCATTTGATGCCCATACTCCTGCATCGGTACATGTGACGCACAACAGTCCGCCGTCATCTCGAACCGATTGTACCGCGGCGTCAAGGAACGGAGCAGCTGTGCCATAGGGATCGAGATCGATAACATCGTACTTCCTGCTTGGCATGTTTCGGCCTTTGTCGTCTTTGCAGTTGTCTCCTATCAAATCATACATGTGTGTCATAGCATTACCTGTTACGGCTTTGATCTTTTCATCGAGTTTGTTGTGCTGCACGTTAAGCTTGATCGTTTTTGTAGCTGCAGGAAGTAGGTCATTGGCGGTGACAGAGGACGTGAAAGGGATTTCGTTAACATATCGTAGAGCTCGAAGACCCGTCGCTGAGAGCGCATCAAGTATAGTGAACGTAGGAGTGCGAGCTTTCGGGGCAGGTTTGGGAGTCTTTTCTTCGCCATGGTTTCCCTGCTCCGTATCGCCGGAATCTGGGACGTCGACAGCTGGTACTTTTGGATTGAGTTCCAAGACTTCAGCGCTTTCGTTCTGCCTGCAACCGTCCGAATCTTCAACCATGGCATCGGCATCAGTCGCAGATTGGGTGATCGTTTCTGACGCATTATTCGAAACATCGATCTTGCCAGCCTTCCTTGGAGCATCGCCCGAAGCCTCTTCTCTTTTGCGTTTCTTTTCTCTCCTCTTGTTCGAAACCTTATCTCTATCCTTCTCCAATGCGACTTGCTTCCTAGCGATCACATCTTCGCCATATGATTTGATTGCCAAGACAGTGAGGTCTCGATTGAATTGCTGGATTGGATTGTAGAAAACGGACTGAGGCTGGTTTTCGCCCCTTGGTGCTGTCTGAGGGATCTTTGAAGCTTCTGCAGGTATGAGAATATACGCCAGACCTTCCTTGATAGTTGTGTACTCTTTTCCGTTATGCAATATGTGCTGATCCGCAGTAGGAGTAGTTGTAATGTCGGGCAGGGCAGCAGCGGAGGACATGGTAACAGCGTTGGAGCAGAATCTGCAAATATGCAGGATTATGGCTGGTGCTTTGGAAGTCGCATTTCTTTGCGCAGCCACCCTTAATTGTCGAAGTAGTATTGTCATCCAGTGGGGACAGCAAAGGCTTTCAGTCGTGGACACAAGGCTGTGAAGATTTTCATCAGGCTGGCCAGTGGCTAGTCCAAATTCCATTGGCGTAGATAAAAGTGGGACATTTCACTTCACGCATGGTCTAGACCCAATGTACCTTGAGCCTCGAGTACCGTTTCAGCTCGCCATAGAAAATCTTAAATAGACATCTTTTGGTGTTTTGATGCCGTCTACAATGTTTGCTTCATCTCAAATCCTTTTCCATGTCATAGCATGAGTCAGAATCTGTGTTGCGAAGCATTATGGAACGGAACGCGCGCAGCCCTCGATCCAAGTGGTCAGAGTACCAAGCTACTGCTCAGCCTCGTCGTCTTCCTATCTTGCATCCAGTCCAGGACGTGTAGTGCGTTCGTTCATTTGCGTATTGACGGGGATACTGTTTCAGTCTGATTAAATGCCCATCCGGTGGTCCTGGATGTCGACGTATATAGAAGAGCTGCTTACGCCCAGCTTTTCAAGTCAGCCTGCTGCCGCCAGCTCGCAATCTGTTGAAGCTGAGGCCGCGTCCAGCAAACATGCAGTTGCGAGTGCCAAATGCTGAGATCAAGGCACTGTGCGTCGTGGGAAGCCAGATCATCCGAGCAATGGCTTCGATGAAACCTGTGGTGGCCTCTCATCGTCCTGAGCCTCAAGTGCGGCTCGGGATAAGGCGAAGTCTGCGCCCTTTTGCAATCATTCATTTCGTTACTGTTCACATGCAAACTTGCAAGTTAGTCTGGTCACCGAGAGTACGTAGTATAGAACATAGTGTTTCGGTAAGCTAGACTGCAGCTTAAAGGATGTGGAAAGACTGTCCAAGCCAAGCATTGTCGTATCAAAGAACATCAAGAAGAACGGTCGAGGGACAATGGCGGGACGTGTACGAGAGGATACTTTCTCTCGGCCTAGGCGGGCTGTCCAGAATTGACACGCGGACAACTGTCTCAGCCCGGTTGATGGCAGAAGAAATCATTGCAGGCTGTTGGGACATCAGAATAAACAGACTCTGGCAACGCGATATCAAACATGAGAAGTGTTTATTCATTGGCTCAAATACGATCTTGTTAATAGACGATCGGCTCTCGAGTGAGAGAGTCGAACAGATGTTAGGGATCAAGCAATTCCTACGATCTGATCATCACGGCACAAGCGGCGCTGTGTGTTACTTAGTGGCACAGCCTTGGGAGCTTGCGGAGGGGACGGTGTGTAAGCCATCGATGAGAGCCGACATAGAATACATGTGATAATGGAGGAAGATACTACCGCGGCCTGCACATTACAGATTATCATGGGGCAGCGATTTCCCCTCATGTTCCCCGCGTGGAGATCTACGAATCGTCCCTTCGTACTCGCTGCTTACGGCCTACATCGACCACACAGCCCACTCTCGGTCACTCTGGGGCCAAGACAACACAAATGACGCAAGCGCGACACTGATTAAGAAAGCTGGAATCTTGAGCGAACTACTGACATCTGCAGATCACATATCATGATTGAAACTCTATTTCAGTATCCAGTTTTGGATTACTTCTCCGAACAACGGAGAAGTAATGAGGGGTACGTTTGGAAGCCTAGCAACGCTCACGAGCCAAATTCTCCAAAGCCAACACTTGGCCCCGCCTCCTAACAACGATTCAAAAAGATGTCCATCGCTATCAAAAATGAACCGAATCCTCATAAGCACTCCTGCAGGAAGCTTGAATACTTACTGCCGTACCAAGGCTGAATACAGAGTACAGCTCGCGTGCACAATCTGGGAGCTTTTGGCATTTTGCCATGAAGGCCAAAAGGGGTATCCGCTGTTGCCGATTGGGTAATGCCGAAATTTCCGTCAATTGCGCAAATTCAAGCAGGTTCTGAACCCCTGAATTGCGCTCGTTGACCAACACCAATTACTAGTCCAACACTACGTACGCTACGCCTCTCCGCCGCCTCCTAAACGTCTGTAGCCCAATCAAGGCGCGGAGACATCGCCAATTCGGCACATGAACGCGGGGGCCGGTGCGCTTGGCTCATGTATTGGTCCACTCTTATGCCCATTTTCCCCTTGAATTCAAGGTTCTTACGAAGCAGTCATCGGACATCGCCCGATACGAAGTGTTACCCCGGCGTAGCCTCGGCAGCTAGTACGCTTCCAGCGGCATTTTGACGATGTCCGCTGACATTTGATCCCAACGTCGCAGAATCTGCCCGCCATTATTACGAGGAGGCGCACCATCTCAGAGGCAAAAGCAATGTGAGAAGATATAGCGTGTGCAAAATGGGTAGGAAATAATGTTTGCGTTGGGCGGGCTCTCAGCTGGAAAGGTGGGAATATCTTCATGTGCAGGAATCATGGAAGAAGCGATTTGCCCCTGAGTCGCGAAACTGCGAAACTGGGCAAGTGGGTTCGACGTAGTGCCGGCATGCTCCTCTACCCCTGTCTACAAAGCGTACAAAGCATATCCAGCAGACTGAGATAGGCAGTTATCGCTCTCCTCATTTCTTTGCTCGGTGGATCACATGCGCTACTCGGAGTTTTATCCTTAGCCGGTTTGCCATCGAATTCGTACTTCGAAGATCCTCCTCAACCACACACACCTGCGCCTTTCGACGCTTTTGACGTCCCGAACTCTTCTGGCGTCTCCAGATTCTTCATAACTCCACAACTGTCCTCCCCACTGTCGTTTCTCTGTTGCGATCCTTCTCTTGACTTCGTGGGTGGAATTCGTCTCCGACTTACCTTCTCCATTACGCCCTGTTTAGCTTTGTGTATCTGATTTCAATATGGGTTCACCTATCAATGAGTACGGGATGAGAGACCGTGACAACGAATCTGATAAGGCGTATGAGGCGGAGATCGAGAACATACCACGTCCAGTCGCTGCGCGACAAGCTGGGTTTGGAGGAAAGGCAAAACGACACTGTGCGAGGTGGTGGTGGGTTCACCTCATCGTTTTCTGCTTGGGGTTCTTAATCATTTCATTGTGCCTGTAAGTTCACCAAGATTTCCGATGGAAGCCACATTCTCACACCACCAGCGTTTATGTTGCGATGCCCCATATTGCCAATCACGGCGTGAAGGAATCTCATCTCGAATTGACCGAACTCCAATTTCTAAACCCAACACCGGATACTGTTGTGTTGACCCAAAAAGCCATTCTTCACAGCCCCAGTATATATACACCAACATTGGATCCATTCAACGCCACACTCTGGCT
This sequence comes from Hyphodiscus hymeniophilus, assembly GCA_016508695.1. Lineage (NCBI taxonomy): Eukaryota > Fungi > Ascomycota > Leotiomycetes > Helotiales > Hyphodiscaceae > Hyphodiscus > Hyphodiscus hymeniophilus. The sequence goes on along the minus strand of VNKQ01000006.1, from coordinate 1,705,822 downwards.
CGTGACGAATGGTACCTTCGCAACAGCACCACTCAATATTCTTACCATGCCCAGGATCCATGCGCTGCATCCGAAATCAAATGCAAGCGTGGTTAACCAAGAGGTCGCCCTTTTAAGCCAAGATCAAATCGCGGAATATGCCACACAGGTTCTGTCTAACAAGAACGTGAGCACAGCTCTGACAGGCAAGACAAACCTACATGAAGGACACTTGCCGACACTCAAAATCAACTACAACACCACCTTGACATATGCCGGTTTGTTTTCTCTTCCCGAAGCAAGTTCTGCTTTGCTAACCCAGTTAGGACTTAATGGCTTAGCTGGTTTCAATGTCACGGGTGCTAAGGTCAACTTTACTGCTGCCACCGGAACACCAAATATGAAAGGCTTCGCATACATCCCTAACCCTTCTGTCATCACCGTTGCTCTGGTATGTCTTGATTATGAGTTCCAATCACGAACCTTATTAATATATCCGTAGGGTAATGTCACATTGTCCCTGGCCACGGCCAAAACCGGCATTCTAGGGAATGCCACCATCCAGGACATGACAGTTTCCCCTGGCAACAACACTCTCCCGTTGACCGCATTCATCAACCAGACTCAAATTCTGAGCGCTATGGATCCAGATTCGGGCCTCGTCGACCTGATCATCACGGGAACGAGCTCTGTTTACAATGGACAGCACATTGTTTACTACGTATGTATCCTTCACACCTGAAATTGTGACCTTAATAATGACTTCTTTCTTTTTAGGAGAAAGCACTTGCCTCGAACGTCCTCCACTTAAACTTGAACGTCAAGCAAATCATAGCTGATAGTGTTTGAGGGATTCCTGGATCGATTAGGGCGTCTGGAGTTGGAGGCTCCGTACACTTCAACTCAATAGATTGAATGAGGAATGGAGCAGATAGGGTAGGCTGGCATGCCCATAGAAGACTTGGATAGGGGTGAATCACGGGAGGCCAATCTGGTACAGCGATACTAGAATTGCATGAAAGTGCCCTTCCTGGCGAAGACGTATGCTTAGGAGATACCCTTTCATTGTAATAACGAGCACGAAATACTAGACTTCTCAGCAAATTCGACATAAATTCTGACCACGGGACTTTCCTTATCGCTTGCTTTTACTTTCAAAGATGTACTTTGAGTTCATTGGATCTGGGTTCTATGAGGAGGTGTAGTACACATTTGCAACTGTTTTGAGAGCGGCGTGATGTCGTCTGAGAAAGACCCACATCGCCTAAGAGTCGTGAGCGATTTGGAATTGCGTATGTTGATGACACACGGTGGAGTAGAGACTAGGATGGAGGCCCCATTCACGAGAGCGATCTGTACCAAAAATTGCTTCATTACCTGCATCCCTTCAACATTCAAACATTGCATATTTTTCCGTCCCCTACACTGCTACAGCACTTTCGCAAGCCGACGGGTGAGACAAGTCCATTTTTCCAAAACCCGTTCTAGAGAGCGATCGGCCGCGCCCGCTCCCAATCCGGAGCAAGTCCGGAGCACGAAACCGTTATTCGGACGAACTGGAGCTTACTGATAAGACTGTTTTAGTAGAAGTTTAAGATGGTGAAGTCTTCCATAGGTCTGGCTCCTGCCTCCCGCCTAACGGCATTCTGTAATGAGCATAATGCCATATTTACATCTGACCTCGCTATCTGATCCTAAAACTGGAAGCTTGGAGCAAACGCGTTTGAGGAAACTACGCATGTATCCGTCGTCGCTGAACATTGTTCCGTGTTCCCGAAGTTGACCGAGTGCGTCGTGGCTTCGACGGCGAAGGCGTAGTCGTCTCGGCTTAAAGAGCAATAAGGAGCGTCTTTTGAAACTCGAAGTGCCTAGGACACGAATATTGGGAGACTCGGCGTTCGTCTGAACAGATAGGTGACTGAATCCGATGAGCGAAGCAATAAGACGGCTTTAGAAGAACAGATGAGGGGTCGATGAGACTTATGTTACCCGAATTGAATGCAAGTCGCAAACATACGCGGCAGTTTGAGAGCAGCTGACTTATTCATCTCATATTCGCTTGACTATCCAACCTCATCAGGCTATTGAAGGTGGGCAGGTCTTCTGAGAGACTGAATCGCACTTCCATCTCAGAAAGGGAGAAAAGCGATAATAACTTCACATCTGAAGCCAACCAGTGGTTCTTGAGGCATTGCCACATCGCAAGGCATGTCGTTGAAAGTTTGGCAGTGAAGTCTTTGAACCCAAGAGCGAGATCAAGCCAACATGCCTCTGAGCACGCTGGATCACCATGCAAGGTTTAGGATAAATAGTATCGATCAGATCACTATGTGAAGGATGATTCTGCTCTCGCAAAGAGAGTTTGCGTATGGTCTTAACCATCTGAGAGTTTGATAGATAATGACATGGCTGGAACTACCGCCCCCTTCATGAGAAGTAGCAAGATGTGAGGCCGAGACCGAACATATTCATGAAGCGTTTCACTTTATCTGAAATCAATTATACCATTCTGGTAGGTGAGATCAAGACTCGACGTGGTGTGAAACTACTCATCCCATGGCCTCCCTTGAGTGTGGGTATGAATCCAACGGAATCGAGAAGATTTTGCAGACAAGCAGGTCGTTGCTATGTAGAAGATCTGGCGGTCCACAAAACAATTCCAAAGAATTTGGTCATAATTTTGTATCACTCTAATTCGATACAAATATCCCGTCAGCAACGGTTATTTTAACGCCGTTTTCTGTGCAACTGTTATACCAGCGAGAGCCATCAATATAGGTAGAGAGAAGACATACATGTAGCTACCGGCGGGAGAAAATAAATAGATCATGACTCCAGCAATGTCCTCGGGTTCACCTTGTCACTTTCGTGGATTTGTTCGACTCAGCCCATTCGTGCCTCCCTGTTACTCCTCGATGAGGCCAGAAGCCAGCTCACTGTGGAAGAAGCTTGGCGCCACCATATTTGAGAATAAATTGTGAGGTCCGAATCTCAACAGCAAATTTTTCCCTAGGTGCTACCTCCAATTAGCGTTGGTGGAAGACCACTTTCGAGGAACGACGCACATGAGCTGCAGCTTTCGAAAAATCGGATACAACACTGTACCATTGTCACCTGTGCGTGGAACACTTCTTCCAGCGACAGAACTCACAGTAATGAATCCAGAGGGTCCTTCCTCGTCCATGAAGCTGCTAGTAAGGGCGCAAATCAGTCCGCGTCAGCACTGGCCATCGCTGTGTCGTGCCTCGATAAACTTTTGAGCCAGCCAAAACACTCCCCGAACGTTCAGGTCTAGGAGCTTTGCGCTCGCATAATCCGGTGCGTCCTCACAAGAGGACCGAAAACTTGCCCCCGCATTTGCAACGAGTACGTCCAGCTTCTCCTCGGTTTTCTTGACGTGTTCGACCAGATGCTCGATCTCCGCTTCACATTCACTGGAATCCCAACCGCGCTGCCTTTGATTCCTGCCACCATATCGAGTTGCTCGACAGCTTGATCGATGCCTTGAAAGCCAACAGCCTTGCACGCTGTGATGATAACCCTTTCAACGTCAGCGCGGAGGAAAGCAGTTGGGGTGTGAAGACCAAGTCCTCGCGAGCCCAGGCAGTTGAGATTCCAGATCTTGTGCTCTCTCATTGGAGTTGCACCAAGCTCCTGTTACGAGTGCACCTTTCTCACCCAACCGGAACATCCCATCATAGTCATGGAGATGGTGCAAGGAAGTCTTCCTCGAAGTGCCACCCAGCACCGTGGCGCCGATCAACTTTTCCTCTGCAATAATCGCACGCCAAAGATAGGTAATGAGAGAATGGTGGAAATTCGATAGTGAGACCTTGGGAAGGAGATAAGATCTAAGTTTCAAGCTACGCTCTTTCTAAAGTTGTATCTCCACTTACATTCGCAAGCAATGCTGGCTCGTTATCTAGGCCGGAACCGTCCCGTGTTTATGGAAGTGACTTGCTGAGGACGTATTCTTGTGCTTTATAATCTGCGAGAATCCATATTTATAATTCACATCTCAAACGATGAAGCTCAAAGCAAATGGAGCAGATGGAGCAAATGAATGAGTGATATATACGAAATGGGGTTAGCGTGCTTTTCGGCGTGACAGATATGGGAGACAACCAGGACGGGTGCGACGAGTTTGTCAGCTTACCTTATGTAGCACAGACGACCGAGTTCCGAATTCTACGCAACCATGCTGAGTAGGACTGAGATTTTTAAGTATCTCTCCGATCATTTTTTGACCAAGATTTCTTTGGTGGGAACTCGATCATCACAAATTCAAGCATTCAACAATGGCTACCTCTGGTGCTAGCATTGTTTTCGGAGGCGCCTCACTCGGCTTCGGAGGTGCATTATCATTGCCAGACAAAGTCGAGGAGGTATTCAAAGCCCTTGAAGATTACGGCGTCAAGATCATCGATACAGCGCAAGCGTATGGTACCAGCGAAGATGTGCTTGGCCAGACTGGTGCTGCATCTCGATTTGCGATTGACACCAAGTATCCCGGCGGCTTGATTCCAAATGATGCAACAACGGAACTTGTGATTGAAGGCGGTAAAGAGAGTTTGAAGAAACTCAAGGCTGGCAGCGTAATACATCCATGACAAGTCGTTGCGCAATAGCAAGCTCACAAAGTACAGGTTGACGTCTTCTACATCCACATGCCAGATCGCAAACATCCAGTCGAGCCCGTCCTCTCTGGCATCAATGACTTGTACAAATCTGGCATGTGTAAGCGTTTCGGCCTGTCTAACTTCTCCGTTGAAGAAGTCGAAGAAGTGATCCATATCGCCAAGGAGAAGAATTACGTCTTGCCAACAGTCTATCAGGGACTGTACTCAGCAGTTGCTCGCCGCGCAGAGACCGAGCTCTTACCAACTCTTCGCAAGCATGGTATCGCTTTCTACGCCTATAGCCCAATTGCCGGAGGGTTCTTGACGAAGAGTCGGACAGACTTTGAACAGGACGGAAAGGGCCGCTGGGACCCTGCGACCTTTCTCGGACAGCTGCATAATGTGCTATACAAGAAACCCGGGATGCTGGAAGCCTTGGATCGATGGGAGAAGATTGCAAAAGAAGTAGGGATCTCAAAGGCGGAGCTAGCGTATCGGTGGGTGGCTTACAATTCGATGTTGAAGAGGGAGCAGGGCGATGCAATAATCATCGGTGCGAGCAGCATAGAGCAACTGAAGGGGACGCTGGAGGGGCTCGAGAATGGCCCACTGAGTAGGGAGGTGGAGGATAAGATTGACGAGATCTGGAAGTTGGTGGAGCATGAGTCGCCACTCAACAACCTGGATGGATTTACCGCGATGGAACAGAAGTAGATTGGTATGTGACTGCCTCATTTTAGACTCTTCATCGATGACCACAGTGAAGCGTTGCTATATGTGTATCATGACCGGTGATGACGCCACGGGCTCGGTTTCTCACAAGATCCCAAGATACCCGGGCAAACCTCACGTTGGCCGACGGTTCCTCGAATATACTCAAAGTTGGCCGCCACGGGCAGACGATGTGCAACAATAACTTTCCAAGACAAAGGACTCGAACTTGACCCGCCAAGTGGTGATGAATAGGCAAAGCCGTGCCCATGGACCCGAATGTGCTTACATTCCCCGTGTGCCGTGGACAAGGGTGGGCAGGAAGCACACCATGTAGATTAATTTCATTAAAAATTCAATTGCCAACACAAGAATACACACAGCACTATCCAATGATTATCGGAGCTCTCGAGTACACTTCACGCACTACGCAAAAGTACAAAGCTGTCGAGTGTTGATGGGACAGAAAAGGTTGACAGTCGCGGAATGGCCAACCCCACTTAGCCCGCTACTAGTACCTCCATCTTGCCTAAGGCACTACTCGAGTACCTAGGGCATCATGATAAGCTGATAAAGTACGGCTCCAGACCGTTTACGAGTCCTTCGTACCATCCGTATCTAGGTAAATCATCCCAATACCTCCGTAAATCCACTCGCAATCTCTGGCAGAGACACACAGAAGAAGCCCGACGGGGCTCAACGCCACCAGCTGGCCGACGCTGGACGCTGTAAGCATACTTATACCTATGCGCCTCGTTTTGTTGCTTCGCGAACGAGCACAGTCGCATTGCGACGCCCTTGGCCGCCAATCTATCGGGTATCGGGCTGGAAGGTAAGGAGTCGGAGAACCCGCAAATCCTGACTACGCTGAACCGCTGCGCTTGCTTCACAGTGAACTTGGATGCCCAGGAGGTACTGGACAAGTGTCAGACCAAGACTCACTTGAGTCACTTCTTCCTTGATACGAGATGGAACTCCGAAGAGAACTTCTCGTTATTCCCCAGAAGTTTCAGCCTCATACTCTCCGACCTTCCTATCTAGGACTGGGCACTAAAGTTTGTTGCACGTCTCAGATATGACGGTTTGCCACCACCGAAAGTTTTGTCGCACATCGCTCGTTGTGGCAGCCCTGTCCCGGGAGTTCCGGGTTAGGCAGGTCAGTTTTGGGACGGAGACTGTCACATGATCAGATAGCATCCTGCGGATTTGTTCAAGTCCAGTAGGTCAAACTACCTTTGCTTTGGAATTTTGCTTCTCTGTATAAATATCTGCATTCTCATTTGCTCGCATACATTTAAAGTGGTCAGAGTTTCGTAGATAATGCTGATCTCGCTAGCACTGGTATCTGAGTTCCATTCTGTCTCTCTCCCTCCCACTCCCGCCACAACCAATAACCCTCAGTATGACAATTCGTATAACTGCGAAGAAACGCTCCTACTAAGGAGTTTCTAGGGAAAGTACCTGGCGAGAAGAGCGCTATCAACAAGGAGCGCTGTACGCCACCAAGCCGACAGTGACAACGACAGCGATAACCGCAAAACGGGCGAAGAAAGGCGGTATGAATATACATATGAATCTGGGTTCTCAGTCAAATCGATGTCCTATGCTCACATGCCTCACAGCTAAGTAGCATGGTCGGAGATTCAAAAATCACTACTGCCCCACTCAGGACCGAGAAGTCTCACGTCGAAAACTATCAATACATTATCTCTATCTGAAAATGGTTTTCAAGTCAACCCAAGTCTGCAGAACAGTCAGCTCTCGAGAAATTCTTCTTGACACCTTTATCCGCGACGCAGATCTCTCAAGCAGGCCTCTCAAGTAGCCACTATGAGATTGATAATCCAGTGTTTTTTTTCTTCAAGGTGGAAAAATTGTATCCCATGGCCATCGTTTTCCACTCCGTTTAGTCGCCTCTCGCTCGCGGTTGGCCTTTGATCAGCGCCAATTACAGACTCTTCCCCTAAGCAGGCGAATTAGAACTTCTCAAGACGTGTCAGATGGCTACACATTGACTCGCGAAAAGGTTTCCCAATCCTCAATGCCGGAGCGGCTCCCATGCGGAAGGTCCTCGTTACTGGCGGTGCAGGTAGGGAGTGTCAAGTCCAGCATGGAAAGATCCAGACGAGGGGCTCAGTGGTGGCAGTTTGCATGATATGCTCTTTTTTTATTCAACCAGAACAATTGCTACTCTGAGATTGGTGAGGCTATGAATAAAACTTATAGTGACCCGTGATTGGAGGTCACTGAAGAGGTATGGATGGCACTGGACGAAATTGTCGGAGAGCACATCAGAAAGTAGGCCAATGGAGTTCCTCGAAGAACGTCATGCCTCAATGGAGTCGATCACACGCTGAGAGCTTGACCACAACCTCCTCGACTCTCAGTCACATGATTACGACACGTAATACTTCCATCGAGGCTTTATTTTCTTTTCAGATTGAGCAATGCAAAGGCCGTAAGTCACAACATTGTAAGCCACCCTACCCTACCCTTCCCGCATCTCATACACCTGGTCATTGCCAGATTCAGCCGATTGAGAAGCCACCAAGCACGTGGTCGGCAAGAAAGTCTCCCCAATTATCCCAGATGAGGAATAGCCCGAACGCCTCCCGCTCGCTAAACCCCCAGGCTGCTCCTTTGAAAGAATCTGTGGCTAGTAGACTTCTGTTTACTCGTTGCATCTGACGGTGATGGCCTCAAGACTGCCCGGTTGTACTATTCACGACTCATCAGCGCAAGGGGCCAGCTCGGGCAGGGCGCGCGTCAACAGCATTGATCGGCGAGACCGAATGACGGCTGTGAGATTGAAGGTCTTTGTGAAAGTGTATATATGTGGCTGCGAAGTCCCGTTGAAAGTTCAATTGCACACATAAAGCGTTTACACATTTGCACTCATAATACAGTCCTAAACCGTCTACTTTGTTCTATCTCGTGGATTCAAACTCAACTCTCAACTGTGCATACTCCACTAAGCCAACATGTCCTTACCTACTTCCATCTCACCAACCCTCGCGCTCTTCGGAGCGACAGGAGGCTGTTGTAGAGCAGTCCTTCACCGCTCTCTTCAGGCCGGGCTCAGTGTCAACGTACTCGCTCGCACGCCGTCAAAGCTCACCACCGAGTTTCCTTCCACCGAATACCCTCAACTCACCATAATCGGAGGCAACATCCGAGACGCCAAAGCCGTCGAAAGGACTCTCACGTTCACGGAGGGGACGTCTACTAAGCTCGTCGAAATCATCGTCAGCGGTGTAGGTATGCGCTCCTTCGGCGAATCCGAGCGTACGGTCTGCGAGGACGGCATGAACTGCATTCTCTCCTCCATCACGGAGACTCGGGCTGAGGGAGCGGAAGGCGATGACCCGAAAATCGTCGTTATTTCAACCAAGGGTTGTTCTACTGAGAGGCGAGAGGTACCTGTACTCATGATCCCCGTCTATGCTGTTTTCGTCAGGATTCCAATCATTGATAAACGCAAGATGGAGACGGCTGTCCGAAAATCCGGCTTGAAATGGTGCATTTTGAGACCTAGTCATTTGACTGATGGGGAGAGTAAGGGATTGGCGAAGGTCAGGATCGGTGTGGAGAAATCCCAGAAAGGCGGTAAGTCAGAAACTCAAAGCGAGGAGATTGGGTACTCGATCCGGAGGGAAGATGTCGGTTTGTGGATCTATCAGGAGTTGGTTTGTGGGGGTGGAACGGAAGAGTGGGAGGGGAAGATTGTTGGGCTGACTTATTGAAGCTGGAGCGAGGGCGGGCTGAGGTTGTATGGTAGTTTTCGCTTTCCATCATTGTCAAAGTTTTGTAATCATTAGACTTTTTCGGAGTTACTTATTCTAATGATATCTAATCTCAACATAGGCAGCAGGAGACAGTGAGTGAACAATGAAGACGAAACTTTCCATCATATGGCTTGTCGCCTGACTGGCGGAAGCCCGTTGAATGGATGGTAGGGAGCGTGGCCGTTGGTTTTTTTTTCAACAAGGGCTATTACAGTGTGTCAGTAGGATTCTGCTATTTTGTGACGAGAGTTTTACCTTCTTGTTCTTCACCAACGCAACTGATATGTTGGGGCAATTTTCTCTTACTGACTTCCAACTTGTCAAGGGATGGTTGATGCACAGTGAGGTCTAAGGTCTTCATCTTGATTTAGTATTGATAATTATGTGAGGTACATCAATCTGCAAGATAACTTTCTGCAAGAATTCACAAAGCGATTATCTAGTCCAGACCAATGTCACGTTATGCACCAATCTCGATGAGCTTCCTCTTCTGGCACCCTAAAAGCGCGCAGTTCAGGCACCACCAAGTAGAAACCTTTCTGACGCGTCGATTCCACAATTGAGATCTCGGGCATTGAGAACCATCGTTCTAAATCCAACCATTTAGGCAACTAGGATAATATACTTTTAAAGCCTCGCTTTCCTCTGTCATCGATATCGGTCGAGTTCTTCTTTATTCCCATATTGAACAATGGCACCGCCTTTCAATCCTCTCACGATCACTACCTTAGATCTTCAATCGCGATTGCAGTCCGGTTCCTTGACCACTGTCCAGATCCTTGAGACTTATCTCGCCCAAATTGAAAAACACAACCATGCTGGCCAGAAATTAAACGCGATTATCAGCATTGCACCTCGAGACTCTCTGTTCGCACAAGCCCAGCAGTTGGATCAAGAGAGGGAACAAGGCAAATTGCGAGGTCCTCTGCATGGTCTACCAACTGTTGTGAAAGACTGCTTCACTTTTGCTCCTGAAATAGGCTTGAAGACCACGGTTGGTAGTCATGTATTTGCAGGGGAAAAGGCGAAGGGAAACGCGAGGTTGATTCAGCAGTTATTACAGCAGGGGGTTATTATTCTGGGGACGGCAAATTTAACTGTAGGTCTCGATGCCGATTAGCAGTTGACAAAGGCATTGACTTGTAGGACAGGAATTTTGTGGACATAGGTTCGTGGTCGTTCATTCCAGTCGCTTTAAAGAAGAGGCTGATAGAGAGCAGAGCAGAAGACTTCACTCCAGGCTACTCTGCATATGGTGGTCAAACACGCTCCGCATACGACACTGCACCGCCCGGGAACCCATTGCCCAACTTCCACGGCGCCGTGAGTCCAGTATTATCACCTGCCAATACTGGCTAACATCCAAAGACCGCAGGTGGTTCCTCCGCTGGATCCGGTGTCAGCGTCTCTGCGGGATTTGCCCCATTTTCGATTGGAACCGAGACTGGTGGATCTCTCGTCTATCCTGCGAGCAAAGCAGGGCTTTATGCGATGCGCCCAACACACGGTTCCGTCTCCGCAAAGGGTTGTTTCAGAATCAGCCGCAGTTTCGACGGCATCGGAGGGATGGCCAAAACGGCTGCCGATTTGGCGATGCTTATTGAGGTAATTTTGACGCCTGAAGCGTCAAAGAGAGTCCCTGGGGGTGGATTTGTTAGTGTGATGAAAGGGAAGGCGGGGCTAGAGGGGTTGCGCATTGGATTTGTTGACAGCAAGTGGGGCACCAATGAAGAGACCAGGGATGAGAAATGGGGTACAAATCCAGTCGTGAGTAGACTTTTATGCAGGAGAAGCTGTGACGTTGACGATATAAAGAAAATGCAATACGAAGGTGCTGTGAAGATTTTGAGGGAGAACGGCGCGCATGTGCTTTATCCTTTGAGACCACCCGCACCTCAGACTCTGGTGTACAATGATATCAAGATGAAAAAAGTTGCTTGTGCGTCAATGCTTTACTCCTTGTCTCTCATGCAGGGCTAATTTACGAAACAAAGACCACGAATTCAAGACTGTCATCCAGGAGTTCTGCAACGAGTTCGAGGACCCCGGTGTAAGGACCGTGGAAGACATCATTAAGTTCAACTCAGAGCACAAGGAAATCGCCTTGCCACGGCGTAACAGCCCCTTCATCAATCTCACTCGTCCGGCACCAAATATAACCAGACTCCAGCTAACAAGGTATATAGCGCACGTAACACAAAGCGGACTTGAAGGGAGTCGCGATTCTCCCCTCACAGATACCGAATCTGATCAAGCAGCCGCTCAGCTCAAACGCCTTGCCGGAAAAGATGGGATGGAGAGATACATGCAAGAAAACGATATCGAGATGATAGTTTCGGGCTCAGACTGCAACTTAATCAGCTTTAATGCTTGTGCAGGCTATCCCAGCGCTACGGTTCCCCTTGGCAATCAGGAAGATGGGAGTCCTTTTGGTTTGTTCTTATTGGTGAAGGAGGACAGGGAAGATCTGCTATTTAGGTTCATGAGTGCATTCGAGGATACGATGGAGAGGGTGAAAGGGCCCAGTCTGTCCTTCTGATAGATGGATGAAGCTAGACAAAACCCTCTACTGCTCGCAGGTTTGTGCAACATGTCGACTCCATGAGGAGCTGTTGAAAGCGCTCAAATTATGTCAATATGGCTGGTGTGAGTTCGGAGTGGGTCCAGATATGCTACAGAGCACTCCAAGAACCCCTTCGGACCAGTGTCTATCTACGACCTGGCCAAAGCCTTCACTGCTCCTGCACCCTTACAATTAATGAATACAGACTCATTTTCTCTGAGAGGACCGCCATAGGTGGTCGAAAATGGTACTAATGCTACACAACAGGTGAGCCCGGTGTCAAATAGCAGAAGAGTACCACTGACACCTGATTTTACCGCAGTCAAACTACTTCCAATCCGGAAACATTTTCATCATTCAATTATCACCCTTGCATGTCGCCACAACATCTGTTCCCTCGACAGCGAAAAGCAGATCGACAGCTCAGCGGTTATAACTCAACATTTGCGTCGTCGTGGGCGTGTAGGTAGACTCTGATCCAACACTGTAATATTGTATATTTCAATGGTGAGAATGTAGCGGCAGTTTTATGAGAGTTCACACGGGAGCATATAGTTCTGCGCACTTTTCAAGGTTTGTAGTGATGTGCTGATTTCATTCAAAGCGAAGTATACTAGTCTGACCTCGAGGCGAAGTGCTCGACTTCCGCTGTGGACTCTGGACTCTGGAATCAGTTGCTCTCTGCTCAACTCCTTATATCCTCAAGAGACTTGTAAGATTAGACATGTGCCTTTGAGCTTCGTCATCGAATGCTCAGGCATCAAATCATGTGTAACTGCATATATTATACAGAGGATTGGGAGGTATTGGAATTATCATTTTTGATGCGCTCTGCACCCGTATGATATGTGAGGCTTGGATACTTATTAATTATCTAGAAGATCCATAGAGTTTTGTTTTTACTATCATTGAAGACGTAAAACATTATCGCCGACCTTTTGGGAAAGCTGAAAAGAACTCGTCAACTTGAAAGGATCTGAGTATATGAATCTCTCGAGACTCGTAAGAGATTGGAATAGTTCTCGAAGACAGGTACAAGTACGTGGATACTCTATCATAGAAAAGATATATCTCTTGCTTAAAATCATTAGAGGATGCGCGCGCTTGCTTACGTCTATTCACTTTGCCTATATCACCTCACCTTCAAAATCTCGCTTAACAAGCTGGTAATCCTCAAAGTTCACTTTGGGAGTATACTATCAACTGTGTCTCTCGGTTGCTCTGTTTGTCCTCGATGCAAATTTTGATGCAAACTTTCGTTCATTCATATTCCTTCGCTTGAAACAATAGGAAGGGATTCCAAACCTATATAAGAACCTCACCTCTCCACATCTCGACTTTCCTTCCTCATACAACATCATCCACACCACAACTTACCAACCACAACCTCACTTTCGAGATTTCAAACTTCCTACACAATCAACAATCAATAGTCACCATGAAGCCCACTTACGAAAATCTGTTTGCCTTGATGCTCGCTAGTAACATCAGCACATCACCAGCTCAACCATCGGCTCGTTCGCCCACGGCCACCCCGTTGTCGCCCCCCAATTCCACCAGTGATATCACCACTCCAACCAAGAAAGCCAACACTCCAACCAAGAATGTCATTACTCCTACCAAGAAAGTCACCACTCCTCCCAAGAAAGAACGACCAGCAACTACCATCGCCGTCGTTCAAAGAATGCTCAGCAAGGACCTAGGCATCAACCTGGAAGACGCTCGCCCCAAAGCCATCGAAACCGTCATCGACAGAAAGTCAATCAGTAACGACGATTCTAACAACGGTTCCGACAGCGACAACAGTCTCAGCTCCGAGGGCGCGCGATCCGGTATCTTGAACAAGGGTCTCAAGGGTTCCCGCTGGGCTTCACCAGAGCAGCAGGCGAGCGCTGTCGCTATGCCCATCGAGGATATCATTGCAAAGCAAGAGCAGGCCATGGTACGATTCGCCAAGCACATCAACGACAACTTGTCCCTGAAGTTCGAACCCACGCCCGGCGCCATGCCTTATCGCGAGAAGAGCGCATTGGAGACCAAGCTCGCCGCCGCTATCGATGTGGTCCTTGAACATAAGGATGATCTGGAGGAGTTCGCGGCTGCACAGGAGAAGGAGATGCAGGAGTTCGTTGCCTGCCAGAAGGAGAAGTTGGCTCGTCTCATCGCCGGTCAGCAGGAGAAAATGGACGCAGTCCTGAAGGCTTTGCGGGCTTAGATTGAGCAACGAATGGTCTTCTAGGTAGCATGTTCATATGATCCAAATGGAATGAAGGAACCAGACGTTTGAAAAGCATTTTCTACCTGATCTGCACTCGTGATAAAACACTCAAACCTACGAAAACTTCGAATTGGATGATCTTTCTTTGAAGAATTTCACCTGCTCAGTGACGCACTGATGTAACATGAAGCACCTGGTCCTTTCACGCAAATAAATCAACAAATTGGATGCATTTCTCATGTCAGTGCGTGATATATCATTTACTCAGATAGCCGGATCAACTCGGCTCCAACTTAAACCCCTCTCTCATAAAACAACAGCGACATGATCATTGATGAACTCATTCAATCTAAGGACAGTATTAGCATGCCTGAATCGTGGGAGAAAGTATTTACATACCCGGTCAAGAAGAGACACGCAATGCAGGCTGCGGCTCCCCAAGCAATGGCGATGAGATACAAGAGCGGGAAGACACCCTTATAAAGATTATGTCCTGCGAGTTGAACGGCGGCGATCTGCGCTGGAGTGTCAATTCCAGGGAACAGATAAGCGTAGCTGGAGAAAGGCCCAGCCGCCAATGCTGTGATGAGATCTGTGATGGTCGGAACGAGAGCAGCGGGACTGCTGACGGTGAGACCATTTGCAAGTGCTGGGAGGGCGAATAACGAGGGATCGTTCGTCGCACGGTCCGTGAGTTGGTGTTTGAAGACGTTGTAGAACATGGAGACGCCAACGACTTGGCCAATGGCTCGAACGACGATGGATAGGGATACTGATGTGCCAATAAGGTCGTCGGGGCTGATGATCGAGAAGACGACTTGGCTTGGTAGCAGAACACCGCCGACTCCTATCAGTCCCACAATAAGCGGTCCCCATGCTGTCTTTATGTTTTCGGGATCAATGGCCGCCATAGATCCAAGTCCTTAAATAAATGTGTTAGCTGCTGGCATTGAGCGCAATTGTTTTCATAATTTACCAGCGGTCTGTATAATACAGAAAAAGAGAAGAACCCATTGGATTCTCCTCTTGAAGACTGTCATCAACACGGCACTGATAATAGCACCTCCGGCGATGCAGAAGCCAATGGGGAGAAGGTAAATACCAGCCTGTCTGAATGAAGCGCCGTAGACGGTGTATAGCTGGATAGTCCAGAAGACAACGACAGGGACGTAGTTGATGCCTGATGTAACACAAAGAAAGCAGATTGTGCAAAAGATGCGTTTTTGTCTGACCGCCAACCTCCACGGAAACATCGGGTGCTTAGCACCGTACTTCTCCCAAATCCCAAATGCCACCAGAGACGCCAGACCGACTGTCAAAGTCGAGATGACATGTGCTGAGCTCCAGGGATAGTCTTGGCCTCCCCAGTTCAGACCGACCAGGAAGACTGTGATGCCTCCGATTCCCAAGAAAGCACCGACGAAATCCATGCGGGCGAGAACCTGCCTTTTCGACATACCAACTCCAGCAGGTCTCGGGGGAGGTTTATACCAGATTGTAATTATGACGAGCGCAATAAGAGCAAGGACTCCGATCACCAAGGCATTGTAGCGCCAGCTGTGTTCGGCGAGTAGTTGTCCGTACAGAGATGCAGGTGCGAATGGCATAAAGCCCATGACGATATAACCGATGGTGATTCCGCGCTTGTAAGTAGGAACCAGTTCTGTAACAGCGGCGACAGCAGTAAGAAGTTGGATCCCGATGGCGATTCCTGAAATGGCCATAGCCCCGATCATTCCAGCGATGTTTTGAGTGGTACCCATGAGAATCATGGACACAACCGTCAGACCCAGGCTGAGAAGAGTGACGCTCTTGCGACCGATCAAATCGATCAGGGGGCCGACGAATGGTACGATGGAACCAACAGCAATGAATTGAGCAACGAGAAGCCAGATAGCCTTGTCGCCGTCGCCCAGATCATAAGCTATGACTGTGAAAATGGTAATCAAGAACAAGGGAATAACTTCTGCAATACAAAAGGACAGACTGAATCCGAGCATGGTCATGAAGAAACCGAACGTGACCTGTGCGAATCGGTCAGCATGATGGAAAACTTTATCTTCGGCCTACTGAGAGTGCAAACAAAAAAGTCGGACCTTGTTCTCAAAGCCAGGCTCGTGAGTTGGATACTTGTTGAAAGATGTGTGATTGTCCCAAGAGTGGTGATTGGTGCTCCTATCGATTTCGTCGTTGCTACCAGGGGCATCTTCCAACTCCCTGGATTCACCCTTCTCCTCCATGCCCGGCGCCGTATCTCTGAAGGTATTCTTTAACTTAGTCATAATGCACGTACTAATCAACAGTGTTGTTGTGGACGATGAAAAGCGGATGGAGGAGGCATACACCGAAGTATATAATTCGATCATGCGATAACCCACGCAAGCCGAGGCATCAGTCTTTGTTGGCTTGGGTCAATCTGAGAGTGCCCAGGAAGGCTTGTGAGAGATATTTCTACCATTCCTTCAAAGAAGAGCGCTTGCAGCCTTGGCCCGTAGAGGTCATGATCTACGCTGCTAGTGTCTTGGGTACACCACCGTACATCAATTGGGAGATTTAGTACTCTATCCGGCAGCACAAGTACGACCATACAAAAAATTGAACGACCAGTTTGCAGCTCATTCTAGACTAGTCAGTGGTCCGAGTCAGGGGATATTTTCTAGTCTGTAGCATTATGACTGATTTATTTTCATAAGAATAAGACGTAGAGAAGATGCACACACATCGCTTTTCATGCCCAGATGCGACTCAGCGACTGGACAAAGGCGCTCAAGATAGATGCGCTAACTCATCCCGAAAGGGTCAAAAGTCATCGAAGTGCGGGGAAACGGCGGGGGTGGCGTCCCGTAGACCAATGCGTAACTTACTGAGGTGTACTCACCAACATGCAATCCCGAGGTGTTTCTTTTCCTCAGTTTCACACGCCAGGTGGTGCGCAGATAAGAGGTTGATCGTGGGTATGACAGCTTGGCTCGCATCTTGGGCACCGCCAGAGGAATAAACACCTCAAGAAAACTTCTCCTTCATAATCCAGACTTTCCTATAAATTTTCGTCTTGGCATCACGGCTGCCACCCGATGCACTGAACTTCATCGTCATGTTTTCTGACAATTCCTTCTATTTTGCAGGTGGTATCTCGGCCTTGCTAGAATCCTTAAGTGTAAAACTTTATCATCGGACTCGCCAGTCCAACTTTGAACGGCCTGGATTAATTGTCAAGAACCCTGGACCTTCAAGTAATTTCAGCGCACCGGAGGCTGGTCTGGATGTCGTGAGAGAGCTTCTCGTAATGCTCGCATTCCCAAATGCTCAGAACTCTTGGCAGAGCGCACCATCAGTATGCATGATTGTATCCATTCGTAGGATTATCGCCTTCGACAACTGGATTTACTCTTACATAGAACTTGTATCGGACTCACCAGGAAGACATTACTGTCTGCAATCGCCATCCGCTGTGCAGGCGTCTTTGCCGTCTCCGAGTCAACCACTCCAGCTTCTTCTGCAGCTTTGCAAAACGCCGTGCTGGTATAGCCAAAGCACTTCCACTGATCCTACTCCGTGGTTCCGTATATGAAACAGGGGCTAGCATCCTGTATATGCGAGACTTTGCACACTGTACAATACAAAGGGAAGGACGTAGAAGGATGAAAAAACAGTAGACTGATGAGTGAGCACCATAACTCTGTGCTTCGAAGCCGTGAATGGAGAAGGCACGTAAATTCTTAGCGCAGCAGCCAGGCCGTCCATCAAGGCGATGTTGATAATAGTGCCTCGTCCTTCTCGATAACGGAATTTCTGTCAGTTGATCAGCGCTGCGTCCTCCTTCAGCCAACAAAAGTACGTTGACTTACTCTTATTCAGCGTAATCCTTCGCTGGTCCTTCCGCACGACACAGCTCTAAATGCGATTAAGTGACGCAGTACGAAGTCTTGTGTTGAAACTGGAAGCAGTTCCATGAAAATTTCTTGGCCGCGTTAGGTGGACCCGCTTGCGTAAGCACGTTCGTGTTGAAAAAGGAGAAACTTTGGAGGCCAAATCAAAATTCATGAGCAATGGCAGCGCTCAGACCCCAAACTCACTGTCAACAAAGACATGGTTCAACGACGTATTGGACTGCATTCTGGGGAAAGTTCTCTCAAAAGAGTTCAATAAGACACGAGTCGCAGACACTCATCAAGAGTCTGTACAGCGCCCATGGCTAAGGTATTGCCAACACTCCATTCTCTTACGGATCTGGCCTGGGCCGCAATGCACGATACTACTGCGCTTGGCTCCTCTTCGTTCCTCGGGAGGTGTCGGTATGGTTGTGTCTTATCGCAACAAGAATGGCAGGCAAGGAGTACTGGCTATGGAAGAGTAGGAGAAATATCTAGAGAAGAGTTTGAATATGGAAAGCGACAACGAGCACATCCTCAACGAGGCTATTTTCTAAAACGAATATTCAAGTCGCGCGATCTAGCGTGTTGACGCCGTCGTGGTTTATGTCAAAGGGAGTGAGTAAGCATCAACGAAGCGATGGACTTAAGACGCAGAGTACCGTGCAGACACGAGTACACAAGTACGACAGGTCTTGATCTCGAAGTTAGGTTGCAGTTGCGGTATCCTTAATAATCAAAGCTCACTGCAAACCAGTTTTTTAGAGCCGATAAAGTCAGTGATGACAATTCACCCATCCTCTGCATTACCATCTTCCCTAACATGGTAAAATCTATTAAGTGGGTTTTTTCTTTTTTCCCGAAGGTTTCGAAACATTAATAACAAGGAATTCAAGCATTCGAATGAGAATATAACGAAAAGCATTCACGGGTGATTAAGTCAGACTACAGTGTGTTTGCACTATGATATCACAGGATGTTCTACAACTTCAAACCGGCACTTCTCTCAACTTACCCCACCACTCGGGCAATACATCGCCTCATCCCATTCTCATGTCCAACTTAACGACTACACCCTACCACGCCATAATCATCCTTCTTCCACGTATGAAGTTTTACTTCCCTCCACTCATTGCAAGAGAAACAGACTTAAAGCCGGTCTCAGCCCTTCATCCAAAGCTGTGACGTCCGCTGCGCTCCCAAAATCAAGATATTCCATGCAAGCATGCAATAGCAAAACCTCCTGCTTAACAACTCACTCCAACTTATGATTCATGCAGCTCGTATAACTGTGCATATCGCCTCCCTTGTTCGCACGTTCGACCCCATGAGTTCGTCCGCTCGAAGCCGGGCTCACCAGGGGTACAGTAGGAGTGCATGGTGGGGTCATCAGGCAAGGTGCTGTCCGGGGGCATATTCAACAGTGGTGGGGCAGGAGGGGTGAATTGACCTGACAGGGCCTAAATGGGCAGCAAGATGACGGGATCGGGAAAATGTGCCGAGTGTTCTGAAGGGAGAGGAGGTCGAGTGTGGGGAGTACGGTAGCACGGGGGAATGTATGGCGCCGTTGTGGGATTTTGTGGAGCTGGGGTGCAGACGCGGGGGTGTCATGAGTTATATCTGGCAGTCTGGGGAAGCGATGCAGCGGGAGGGGAGGTTTCTTGCATTGATGTCTTGGAGCACTGTAGGGATCTACGGGATCAGGGACCGGCGAGTGAACGAAATGGCGAAATATACTTAAGGGCCTGAAATATCGAGGAGACGAGATAGAGTGGTGTGCCGTAATATACAGAATTTGGAAGCATCGCCTATAGCGTAGGAAGAGGGTTGTATTCGGATCGACAAGTGACTTTGAAATTCATATCACGGATATTAAGGACCCCTCCAGATTGAAGTGATATCTGGTAGCGAAATGTAGGTACTTGTGTTCATTGTAAGTGCATGTTCAGGTACTTTGAATAACCGCGGGCTCTGGGCCTTGATCGGGAAGGAGGCTGCGGTGGGATTAGTCTGTTAATAAAATGAATGTGTCGTCGATGGTCGCTGGTTCAGAGTATGAATACGATGCTGTCACAGGTAAATTTAGAGAATCGAGGCCATCATTAATAACTCTTTAGTTGGTCAACCTGGTGAAGCGAGTTTAATCAATTTGAAGAGGTCTAGTCCAGGCTTCAAGCCTAGATCACGAAAACGCCTCCATGAATATACACCTTTTATGCCTTTGTTTGTTGTTCAGAAGACCTCTCATGCAAAGTCCAATCAATATATAGTGGCCTTCAAGCCCCAACGTTACCACGTGATTTGTACAACGCCACCTCTCACCCTCCTCCGCAATCAAACGTATGATGATGATAGGCAGCGCGAACGCCGTTAAATGTGTATCCTCTCATTCCTCCCCAATGTGAGCCATTTTTATTGCCTCTCAATAAAGAAATGCGGGGCATGTCCCTCCGGTCTGACGGGCCGATAGCGAAAACGCCACCACACCACAAGCGCTCGTGAATACAGAAATGGCCATCTTGACGCCGGAGACGAGAACCAAACGCTGGCCAATATCAGAAGACTGATAGTCGTATCGGCTTTTCTTGGTTGTAGATGGTTCTGTTTTGAAGAGAATGAAATCGGGCCTTCTGAGTCTCTTTCGTGCCGAATGTCCATAAGGGTCCGCCTTTTGATATACGGCGGTGATGAGGACAGTGGTGTTTTGCGGCGTGGGTGTGAATCATAGAGTGTATACCGTTCGTACCGAACACTTCAAACTCAAAATTCAACTTCCTCCCATGCCGGACATGCCCCCAAGGAAACTGCGTCTCCTCATTTCAGCCTCTCGGATTATCTCAGCGGAGAGTGCTAGACTTGGGGCTAAATGCGAGTATCGTTCAACCTCCATAACGACGTCATTGATGATGGCGTCCACTGTATCGAGGTGAGGGACAAGATTTCCAAGAATGTTTGAAAGAGAAGGAGACATGGTGGCTCCCATCAGTAGGAGCGTTTGAGAGACAATGGAGAGTGCGCCTTGCCAAAGATAAGGAATATGTCCGGCGTGACTGTTAATTGTTAGAGCTGTAATTGAAGATGAGAAAGAAAGGAAAACATACTGTGCAGTAATATGTTCAAGTTGTCGAATAGAAGCCTCCAAGCACTTCCTGCAATTCTCACGAACGGATGGATCCATGGCAGTCTGCTCATTGTCGAGAACAGCGAGTATGTATGGTCTAAAGATGATTGTCCGACACGCAAAATACCGTAAACGTAGAACAGTCTGTACGGGATCGGAAAGTAGGGCTCGGCTGTAGGGAAACTGTAAAGCCAGAGGCAGACTTTCGTACCATTGAGTAAGTTGGAAATCCAGCTCGGCGACAACTGGTTCCAAACTCTGTGTTGAGGCCATAGAATCCTTGGAGTATATGAGCTGGCTGACGCGGTTGAGAAGTCGTCGGAGCGCGATCTCCGCGAGGAAATACCAGAGTTCATCGCGACCAACCCCTTCCTCTCCCTCTTCCTCAAAGCCTCCTGGCAGACCTACCACCTCTTCGTATTGGACAATCCCGGAATGAGGCAGGTCAAGTTCGGCGAGAAGGTCGCTTTCAAAAAGTAATGCATTCCAGTACACTCTTTCACTAAGTTCTCGCTGGCTTGCAGGCACTCGTCCGGGAGCGCTCAACAGTAGCTGTAGTTTCGTACTCGTGCTGCTTAACAATGTCCACGCTTCCAGCGGGCGGACAAGGTAGAAAAGATATGCGGATGCTAAGACTGTGCATTGTGCTGAGAGCACAGAATTCCGCGTCATAAGCCCTGGGAGAAGACCCCATGCGGCTGCGAAGTATGGCAGACCCGGTGGATCATCAGTGCTCACTGCTCGTGATATGCTACCACTGCAGCTGGCCTGACCAAGTGCCAGAACCAACAACACGATACAGCTTTCTGGACCGTCCCGAAATCCATTCGATAAGGCGACACGATAATGGCTTTGCCAGTTGAATGGATTAACACAGGCATACCAGACATTAACCTTGGAGAAGAAGGCTTCAATGTAAGCCGATGTATTTGAAAGGTCGAGGCAGGGTGTCTTTGATAGTGCGAGCGGTTCACGAGCCATCTCCAACTGCAATAAAATCTGAGGATCGTAAGGCCTAGACACAAGATCGCGAATCAATGGCCACTGAAGCAGATGAAGTGCGGCATTGGTGTGGATTTTTGGCATCGTCGAGATATTTGTCGGGGTGGTCCAAGTGCCAAGACCGGTGGCAGGAATCATGGACACAAAATTATTTCCATTTTGCATCATCACCTCATCATTGCTGATGGTAGTTCCTCCATTGACCGACGGTGATTCCGTTGAAAGAGCGAGGTTGGAAGTTTGGCCGACAAGATTTGATTGAAGTAATCCTTCAATGCGCGTGAGATGTTCTAAAATGAGTTTGTCCCCTGCATCGAGCTTTATGCCAGGCTCACGATAGATGCATTCTGCACCCAGCTCTGTACAGAGCTTGCATTTTGGTTTTATTCCATCACATCGTGATTTCCGAGAGCGACAGATTTCGCACTGTTTATTGAGGTTAGCAGCTGAGATCGAGGATCGAGAACATAATTGCATACAGCGATCGTGGCTCTCCTCCGGGGATAGTCGATGCCAGCGTCAGTGCTTCTTCGCTTTAGAGGGTTGATTCCGTCGTCACTGGTTTGCCTGTTCTGTATGCCATTGGTCATGGATTCTCGGTCGCCGGATGATTGCGATAATTTCCTCGCCTTCTGTGCTGATCCAAGGATCCCTTCGCGAGAGAAGCCAGCAATACGACGACCGTTTGGTGACTTGAGGGGACTGGGAGACGTGAGATTGCCGTTGAGGTGGCCATTCCCATTGGTAATGAGGGTCATATGATTCTCAGGGATATCTATATGAAATTTGTCTCTAGACATGGAGAACTGATGTCTACCACCTCTGGTCACAGAGGCAGGGGAGCCTTCGGCTGAAGAGCTGGACATTGTTACTGCACCTAGTGGGGAGAGCGGAAGGTCGCGTTCATGAAAGCTTTGTCGTTAGATAAATGATCTGGGCGATAATGACCTTTTTGGATTGAGAGCAAGTCTGCTTCGGAGACAGAGTTATGTGCAGCCTTGGGTTGCGAAGTATATGAAGATGAAGCAGACTACGGGGAAAGGATATCTATTTTCGAGTGTAAAGAAATTGATTACGTGCCGCGTGCACCGCTGACAAGGTGCGGGCGTATTGGCAGGGGAGCTCCTGGGGTTGGCTGGTGTGGCAGGGACTCGCCACTGAGATTGGATGTATGAGACGACGCGCTCCAAGATAGTTTCTTCGAGGGAGAGATTTTTAACGTCACAGACCCTGTGATGATGCCTCATGCAGGTTCAATATCAGCGAGATCTGGGGTTCGGTAAGGAACGGCCGAAGGGAAGGGGAAGCCTTCTAGAAATTAATGGGGTTAATGGCGGGGTGGCTGATCTGAGCTTTAACGACGAGGGTGACGATAACGTGGCAGGATAAATAGAGATATAGGTATGGGTATGAGACCATGGGTATATTCGAAAGGGGTTCTAGCGAGCCGGAGGAGGAAGATATATTGTACTACGGAGGATGTTCAGGTTCTACAAGAATACTAAAGGGGCTGTTCGTGCGAATCCAGGAGCTGGATGGTCACAAATTTAGGCTTTCGAAATGGATCGAAGTAATAATTCTGAAGGGCTGGAGCGCTGACTGGGAGCCTCGGGAGGCGAGGGTGGGGTGGTAGTGGTGGAGTCGTAGTCGGAGACGACGATCAGACCATCAGCTGGTGGATGGACTATTTGGCTTCAGCTGCTTTTGCCCTGATTTTTGCTTCAACAAAATTGCTAGGAAGGGATAGGATTTGCCTGGCTGCGACCCTAAGATGGAGTTGTTTGGTATGGTGTTGTCGAACTCATGCATACCAATGCAGATGGAACCAGTCACCCAGGGACTCTAGCGGAAGAATAAGGTCCGCTGGCAGGGACTCATATTCATATTTACATCCAGCCTTAGGGAGCGATGAACATAGAGGGTTGTGAATGGAGGATGGCCGTTCCTCAGACGACGTGCATCTTCGCTTCGATCCTGGTCCCCGACGCGAGGATGCCTTCAAACCTGAGCAATAATCAGTCAGCAAAGCACCAGATTCGCCAGATTGGGTAATTTGGTTCCTGAAACTCGGGGATCAGGAAGACTGAACCTGGGGACTTTGGACGGAACATCGCAACGACGGCATTCAACAATGGCACATCGTCAATCTGGTGATCGAGTCCTCCGGCATTCAGCCTGAGCTTGCCAGAGTCCAGTGCTTTGAAGTACTTCCAATTATGAGCAAACAGTGTACGATATGAAGTCCTACCTGCTACTTACTACCGTGGTGGGGCTCTGCAGGATTTGCGGGGAAACCATTTTCTGCTTGCTCGACCGTTCGTTCTCGAGTCTAGCCCTGGCAACACATCACGGTCACTCCGCATCCTTCGTCCACCTCCAATGTCACATCAGCCTACTCCTTTCTACCGAACCCCCTCATTTTCATGTATTTTGCCGTCTTCAATGCTCAGACAGGAATACTGTGCAAGAGGAAGTTGTTGAAGCACTCTCCAGGTACTTTGGCTCAGTGGCGACTACTTGCGGGTGTCGAGGGCACCAACTCTCCAGATCGAGTGATCAGAGCCTTATTTTTTCCGGCACTTGTTCTGTGTAAGTACAATCTGATGACTGCTTCTACCCAGTCATCGTTGCTACTTCACTTCCTTTTTTGTCCTTTGCAGAGAATGCGATCATGAACCTGTGTTCTTCCTGTATGTCTCTGGACCACCACAGCTTGAACCAGCTTCATATGATCTAGGATCGGAGCGTACTGTTCTAGTGGGCGAGAGCTTTCTTAGTAAGACGTGTTGCAATTCTGCCGATGTCTCTTGCTGGCTAGTCTTTCGTATAGTGCCACAGAGTGCCTCCACAGACTTCGGTATCCGTACCCTCGCAAGCCGAGTCTGAGAGTCTGCAGCTGCATATTCCACAGTTCAGACAGAGCAGTTGTTGCCGCCCCAATGAACCCACAACCAGCATCCACCCCAGCCTAGACTACTTCATATATAAGACCAAATATAGCCGACGATATTGGATCCCACCAGCTGCAGCTGCCCCGCGAGCAATAATCGACAAAAGCGAAGTCGCGTCTGTGAGGCCATAAGGTAGTAAGGTACAATACAATCACCGAAAGATCTCTGTACTCAGAATATTCTATCTTCCAACACATCATACCAAGATAAGAAACCAGAATGGCAAGTGAAAATACATTTGACGAGATGGCTACTTCGATGTTTCGATGATGGTTTCGCTTTCCCTTGCAAACATTGTTCCAAAAATGCCTTCCAAGTAGAGTTCCTAGAATTGTCTTCTGCCACAGACGGTGAGAGCTTTTAATGCTTTGTGGATTTATGATGTGGATTTTCGAAGTCGATGTGCCTTTAGGAGATAAGTCCACCTCACACCTAAGACGGCAACAAAGAATGAACAAGTACTTATGCCGGACTGATGGCATTTATGCAGCGTCCTTGTCGAATGAGGTAGTTCGGTGAAGTCATCATGGGCGCTCTCCTCTGAAATCTACATAGCCTGAGCATTCATTTAAGCTACTTTTTATCTTCCTTATGTAGTGTGAAGATGTCACAGAAACTAGCTTAGCCCGGGAATCATGTTTTTGTACCGGTTCCTTGTTGATTACAGAACTACTCCTTGAAGTTGCAGTGAATCATCTATCTCCGAAGAGTATTGAAAGATAAATCATTCGCAGTTTGGGTCTTCCTACCTTTCCCCGCTACCATTTCTACCCACCATGCTCATCATCAAAAATGAATCCTAATGATCAACCTCCCAAGCTGGCAGACGCAGCTAAAGACCTTGCAAAGCAAGTCTTGCCCCTCGTCAAGAAGTTTGTCAAAGAGCAATCCGCTACCCGCAAGAATCATCAAGTGAACCAACCTCGCCCGCCTCCAAAGCAGCCTTTCGCTGCTAAAGTTGAGGATGCAATAGCTCGTTTCTTGCATAAGCCGAACCGCCCGTATGAATTCCAGCCAGATCAAACAGTACAGGTGTATCAACAACCAGTGTATGGCGGGCAGACCTATCAACCGCCATATGGACAGAGTGCTCAGCAACAACTTTACCGACAGACTCATCACCGGCGACAGACCCACCAGAACGAAGCGCCGCAGGGAAGGGAGGTGGAGATTAGAGAATGTTTGAGAACACACAACGAAGGTACGGAGCTCCTCTCCTCATATACTGAACTTAACGCTGACATCATCCAGCTCGCCGTAATGCACCTGGTCGTCCACGTCCAGATCTCAAATGGGACGAACGCCTCACCACACATGCCAAACGATGGGCCGAGCACTTGGTCCGCAACGATATCCTCGAGCATGACCGATCCGGAACGGGCGAAGGCGAGAACCTTTACATGATCATGGGGACTGGTATTGGGAGGTGCACGTTCAAGCAAGCTATTGATGCGTGGAATGAGGAAATCGTACATTATGGAGGCCAAAGGATCGGGGAGGGGGATCTGGGGAAGTACGGGCACTATACCCAGAATATCTGGCCGAAAACAACGCATGTTGGAATGGCGAGGGCGCAGGGGAGGCACGGGAAACAGATTATCGTGGCGAGATACTCGCCACCGGGGAATGTAATGGGGAGATCTGCTTACGAATGAGAAAAAGGAGAGGAAGGACTTGGATTGAAACTCGGTGTTTTAACATGCCCACCCTCCATCAATGCTCTGAACCGTGCCTGTCACGTAACTGCTCCCATCACACAGCAGCCAGCAGATCAATTCGGCCACTTCTTCCGGCTGGCCTTCTCTGCCCATTGGCACAACGGAAGCCAAGTTTCCCGGCAGTGTTTCTTTCGCTTTCCGCAACAGTGGCGTATCGATCAAACCCCTTTTCCCGTCAGCAACTGGAAACCAAAGCTCCCAAGCCCCAGCGTGGAAAACCTACGGCGCGATCGCATTGACTCTGATCCCCCTCGCACCACACTCCTTCGCCGCAGCTGTCGTTAAGCCCACCACAGCATGCTTGCTAGCTACATAGGATCCATTCTTTGGCATCCCCATGATGCCCGCAATACTGGCTGCATTGACTATACTTGCCCCTTTCCCATTCTCTTTCGGCGCTCCCATTGCTTTGATCTCAGCTCTCATGCAGTTCAGAACCCCGACCAGATTGACACCCAGCACGAGATCCCAGTCGTCATCCTCAATATCTTCGATATTCGCCTGCCCGACTTGAAGTCTTGGAATCAGTCTGGAAAACGCAAATGAGCGACACGGAAGACTGCATACCTTGTCTCGAAGGGACACCCGCCAGATTCGCCGCTCCATCCAAGCGGCCATGATTCTCCACCACCTCCTTTATCCATGACTCGACAGCCCTGCGGTCCCGCACATCGAGTACTGTCGTCGACGCAGGACCGTTTGAACTGATATTCTCTGCAGCCGAGCTAAGGAGCGCTTCATTCATATCTGCCAGTGCGAGGATGGCGCCACGAGAAGCTAGTAGTTTCGCTGTCGCCAGGCCGATGCCTGAGGCGGCGCCTGTGACAGCTATAACCTTTCCTTGGAGTTTGTTCGACATCTTGCCGCTGAGGATACTATTGATCTCAAGCTACTAGAATCTCACAATCAACTGGGGAACTTCGGTCTCGTTCATGCAGAGTGAAACGCTCATATCATTTGGACCAATGTCAGGATTTGAGAAACGAGAGGGACTGATTTACAAGTGCAAAGATGTTGTCTGGAAAGTTGGACACAGGAAAGCGGGGTTATCACCTGACTGGTAGGGATGGTCAGATTTTGCCAGAGCGCTTCTAATGATATCTCGTCCGCTACCCAATCGTTCACAAAGTCATTTTACATTTCAGGTTTGAATGCTGAGAAGCCAATTTGATTAGACTCTCTATTGCTTATAGCGCTACTTTGGCCATCCTTGGCTATATTACAGCGGGTTGAACTGGCTGTTGCTACTCATGGCAGCGCCAGGAAATACGCAAGCATTTTGGGGTAATTGGGCGTGCTAATCGACAATGTTAGTACTGCAAAAAGTGGTGGTTTTAGGGGAAGTCCTAAAGCATGGAGCTATCTCAGGAGGTAAAACAGAAGTTCTGCTCCTAAAACAGCTCTCAAGCTCTGGGATCCCCTCAAGAAACAGAAGTAAGTATAAGAATAAGCTTACCCAAGCCCAGTCGCTGGATCCCAGCCTCTTGCGGCGTGGAAGCCCTCACTCCCGCATCCAACATTTGTACCATTCGTAATATCGTTCAAGACCCCAGGATTGGCGTACAGAGCTGGGTTTACGAAGCCAATAGGACCCTTGCCGATCGCCAGGCGCTCTTCGTTGAGCTAGGAGTGGGGTTAGTGTGATATTTTCAGAGGGGTAGAGTAAACTGGAGAGTGCTTACCAAGGTCAATACGGAAGCAAATAGGGGTGATGCTAGACTGCTTCCATACCAGAAGAAATCATCACCACCAGTGAAAGCTCTAAACTGAGCACCATTGGCCGCGACATCTGGATAGCCTCGACCAATGCGGTTGTACAAGCCCTTGGTAGTATTGAAGTCCACTTCGAATTCGGAGTAGTAAGGATACTTGAGGTCGGCGATTCTGAAATATTCGGCAACAGCATTCTTTTGATAGCTTGGTTGCGGGTAGTAATTGCTGAAGCCACCGGCGGAGGTAAAATTTTGTGCTGTACCACTTAAATTCACGTGCATGACGCTTTCTTGATCGAGGACGGTCTGGTCGGGATAAAGCATTGTTCCTCCGACCGAAGTGACGTACCTACAAGCACGTGGAATCAGTAACTTCTCTTCAAGGGGTTTCAGAAATCGAAAGCGTGATACTACGTAAGTTGAAATGGAGTACATAAAAAAGCAAATCGGGAAGAGCGATGGTGTAGATCAAAGAATGGCTTATCCTTACGGGCAATTGGACGGGTACTGTGGGTTAAAGATTGTACCCTCGGGACCAAGGCAGCCATCGGGAGCGCCATCCGCAGGAAAAGAGCCAACTCCATAATCGCCCGAAGCAAACAGGATAGAGTGGCCCTGGAGACCGAGTTTCAAGAATTCATTGCACTGTCGCTTAGTGTAACTGACTGGCAGGTCCGCCTCTGCTTGTCCGTATGATGCACTGATGACGTTCGTAGGCTTGTAGACACCGCATTGAAGCTTGCCTTTAAAGCCACCAGGCTGAGGGTCTGGGTAGACAGGATCGATCTCTGGGTCGTTTCCGGTCTCGCCGAAAGCACTGTATGAGCAGTATGATCCGTCGAGGGCATCGAGGAAAGTATTGAACAGATTTGTGGTAGCAAGGTCTTCAACACTGTATATTTGATCGTCGGTCTGGTATAGGGTGACAGTCTGCGGATAGATGAGAGAGAAAGCCATGTCAATATCGATGTCTGACTCCCCAGTGTTCAGAGCACTGTCGTTGGCAGGTACGCCGAACTCTGCTCCATCAATCAGAGCTGGGATTGGATAGGTACCCTGCGGGACGTATGGTGCGTATTCTTTATAGAACATGTCAAGATCGGTCTTGGCGAAGTAGTCCCCCTGCTCGTACAGGCCTAGAGAGTTGCCTGGCGTCTTCCTCCATGCGTTTGGGATATGGTACAGAGCCTTAATACAAGGGGGTGTCATATTCGTACCACAGCCTTGAAGATCCCCAGGAAGTTTGCCAGCTCCAGGAGGCTTGTAGTGCCATGCTCCGTTCGGTGGTCGTGGCATCTTGTGGCTTGGCTTTGGAAACCAGGGGTGGCCTCGCTTGACTTGGACATCCCTCTTGACGACCGGAGAAAGTTTAATGCCAGGGGTAATGTAGTCAATGTGAGGTGCAACATGCTCTGGGACATGATATCTGGGAAATTGTCAGCCGAGGTGGGTTCCATATTTTAGTTGATGGAGTTCTTACTCGTCACATCCTACACGAACATTAGGACTATGCATGTGCTCATGCTCATAAAATTCTGCTAGCAAAAGACGTTCCGCTTCTTCGACCGTCACATCGACCGCGATCCAGCCTTTATTATCGGAGTGGACCACACGTGAGTGGTCGATCCCGGATGAGTGAAGCCATTCCTTGACTGTGTTCACGGCCTCCTCTGGCGGTGCAAACAGATCGTGTACTGCCTCCGCCGTCCAATACTTCCCATAATTCTCGGATTCTGGGTGTGAACTTTATCCCCGTTAGTATTGATACATGAAAAATCATTTAACGGGTTCGGAAAAAGATGTGATCAAAAGAGAGCTGTCCCCACTTACACGTCCATCAAATGGTCGTAGCCATTCTCGAGATTGGTTTGCGTCAATCCAATCCGCATGGGAAGGATGGCAGAACCCTCAATGCGAGCTCCTTTCTTGTAATCCGAGGGTGGGGATTGACGAGCTTCGTGCAATACATGCTTTGTTGAGGCTGGGGCAGCGCTGGCTAGAGAAGCAATGGCAACGACAAGGCATTGAGGAAGCAACATCTTGAAAGCTGATCACAACGAAGTGATCTGGACGTCAGAATCTTCGGGGGCCGAGGGACCTTTTAAATAGAGAAAGAGCTTGGGTTGCAGGGCAATAATGGAGCTTCCATTTCCGACAGGACGGGTCGTAGCATATTGCTGGCCAGCTTGTATCCAATTGGATACCCCGCTCTGAGGATAGAGCATCCCACCAGATTGCTGTGCATGGACGCTACAGAACGCTGTCAGAATCTTGATATCGACGACAGTGAAAGATGAGGCTAGGATTAAATCAGGAAGGTGGTGTTGGTGTGTTAGCGGGGAAACAATGCGGCACAGGGCATTCGGCTAGTGTACGATTAAGAAATTTGGAATGCACTGTCCGTACCTGCCCCTTAAAACCTTATCTTTGGAGCTTACCATGCAAGTCCAGGGATGACAGTAGTAGAGTAAAGATCTCCTCCGCATGTCATTACCTCAATCATACACAACGGCGCAACGCCCGGCTAACCGGGTAACACGGTCGGCGTCTTGCACCGCCCGTACCGTGATTCTTTCCCGACCTTGTGGCGGTTTCTTCACTCTAAGACGCCAGTAACCTCTCAACCCTCTTCTCCAAGCTCCCCTCAAAGTCCTGCACTCCTTTCTCAAGCACCTTTATTATTCCACTCTTCAATAAAAACACTGTCCTTTTCCTAGTCGCTTCATCTTGTTCGCTTTCACTGCCTTCATCTCCCTCGCCCTCGACCCTATCTGTCTCTCCTTGGACAACCCTTCTTATCAAGTACCGATCATGACTGACTATCAAGATGGCTCCATTCCATCCGCTCAGAGCATCACCTAGCGCCGTTACAGTATGGAAGTCCAGGTGCGTAGTTATTTCGTCGAGAACTAGTAACTGAGGGCATTTCCATAGGAGTCTCGCCAGTGCTAGTCTTACTACTTGCCCTCCTGAGAGTTTAGTAAGTGGGACATCCGAGGCAGTGCGACCG
The DNA here is from genome assembly GCA_016508695.1 of Hyphodiscus hymeniophilus. Lineage (NCBI taxonomy): Eukaryota > Fungi > Ascomycota > Leotiomycetes > Helotiales > Hyphodiscaceae > Hyphodiscus > Hyphodiscus hymeniophilus. Next base: position 1,674,561 of record VNKQ01000006.1, on the reverse strand, counting down.
GGCAATCCAAGTGAGCCGAGAAGTCCTCGCAGTTCCCCCTCGTCAAGCTCGCCTTCTACATCGCGGGTCATTAGAGCGAGAGCTGTGAGTTCTGATTCCGATCGGCCAAGTGATTGAAGGTCTTCAACTGCGTGCTGAGAGTAGTAGCCCATCCGAAGTCGAGGATGTCGAGTGACTGTCCCTGCTGTGGGCTTGGTGGTATCGGTAAGGAGCTTAATGAGTGTCGATTTACCACATCCATTCAATCCTACGATTCCCACCCGATCTCCCATGTGGATAGTTAAATTAATGTCTTCGAGAACGATTGGTTGTGGAACCTGCGTCTTCTTTAAAATCGGATACTTAAACATGACCTTTTCTAGCGATACCAACGGTCCTGGAAATCGAAGATCCGGAGCATCAGGCAAGAGAATTGAAATTCCTTTTTCGTCAGTAGGTACATCGATCTCCGCTCGAGACGTCAAATGATATCCTGCTAGGTCACGGTTCAATTTGAATCTTCCTCCTGAAGCACTCTTCTCCATTCCCATTCTATCATCAAGTTTCTTTTGTCGAGACTTAGCCTGCCGCAGCTTATTCTCATCACCAGCAGCTTTTCCTTGCTTCATATTTTGTTGAATCGTCTGCTGTATGTGTGCTTTTTGCTTATCTTGGGCAGCTTTCATCCGTCCCAGATACAGCTTCTTATCCCGGATTGAGGCATCATAGGATACCAGGTCTCCACGGAAGTAGGTAAGGGTCTGATCCCGAAGGATGACCAGTTCCTGGCACACAATATTAATGAAATCTCGATCGTGGGATACCAGAACGACAGTTGGGGCATTGAGCTCCTCTCGAAGTTGAAGTAGAAATCGTTGGAGCCAGATAATTCCGAGAAGGTCCAAAAAGTTGGTAGGTTCATCAAGGATGAGAATGTCCGCCGGTTGAAGAAGACAGCTGGCGAGATTAGTTCGCATCCGCCATCCACCAGATAGTGTCGAGACTGGTTTCTCTAGAGTCGTTTTGGGGAATCCTAGACCGGACAAGATGCTTCTGGCTTTGAATTCAATTTCTGCGAGTCTTGCCGGTTCAACTTGAGAAGGAAGGTCTACCAAGAGGTCGCTGGCAGCGTGAGTCTCCTCCGCGAGCACTCCCAGACTTATGTCTTCATCTTTCTGCTCAAGCTTTTCAGTGGATTCTTTCACGGTTTTCTCGAATGCGATCAATGCCTTTCTGGCAACCATTCCTCGAGTACCACTTCTTAGTCTTGCATCTTTGTCATGCTCAAACAGCTCCTTCTTGAGACGTTCATGTTTGATATGACGAAGTGCACGAAGTGGTGCAAAAGAATCATCGGGCGTGTTCACTGCTTTTGACAGGACTGAATCCATGTCAATCAGGCATACGAACAGGCATTGGAATGTGTTTCAAGACTCACTATCAATCTCGCGTTGAATCTCGTTCCTTGAAGTAGCTCTATCAATGACTTCTGCTAATACTGAAAGCGGATGACTGGGAGTGGAGGTGGATCTGGGCTGGTCATTCGTGCCTGGCACTTTCATAGGTAGAAGCTCCTCCGTTGAAGTCTGTTGCAGAATAGAGATTCTTGTCGGAAGCGGAATGCCTGGGATGAGCTTCTCTGCAACTGCTTTTAAGATTGCTGGAATCGAGCATCAACCACCCTGGCTGTAACAGGCTGTAACTTCCATCAACTCACTTGATTTCCCAGTTCCATTCCGCCCAATGAGTGCATAATGTACCCCAGCTTTGAGCTTTAGGCTAGCATTGGCCAGAATCTCCAGACCTTCAGAGCGGGCTTTGCCTTTCGGCTTTGCCCCGGACTTCCCACCTGAGGTGACAGTAATATTTAAACCTTCGATATCGAGCTAATTGACCGTAAACACGCCGGCCTTTGAGGAATTGGGAATTCGAACTTGCCTCTTGGTATGCTGGACTTTCAATATGGAATCGAGTTTGTTTGCATGAACACAAAATGCTCGTGGCTGATTCATCAGTGCTAACACTACTCGACATGCTTCCTGACTGTTCTCAGAACTCTGAGCAATATCTGGTTTGGTTACTAGAGTGGAATGGCCAAGGAAGCTAGGAAAAGCAGTCTGCTGTATTACTGCATTTTGGCCCCAGTCCGGGCAGCTCGTCACGTATTAAAGGGGTTGTCGATTGTGATCGCCAAATCCGGAAAAGCGGCAATTGGACAACAAGCAGGAGGTCCGTTGCGGTCTGACTCACAAGATGCGAGATCTTGCACTGGATATCCTCGCTTTGAGGAATCAGAGCCTGCTAGGATGTCGATGGCGGAGGCAAGTGCCACTTTGACTTGATGGCAGCTTCGATTTTGACTTACAATGAAGATCTTACGAACCCACCTCGTTCCGTTCAGAAGGAGTTCGCGATTGCAGCAAAAGATAGTGATTTGATCACGTGATGATAGAGGGGTATGAGGGGTATGTTCGTCCCTTTACGATCGTATATTTTATCACATTGATTGCGGATCAGTTGATACCCAGGATTGGACCCAGGATTCTTGACTATTTAATGTCGATTTGAGCTTTATAAGCCTGGTTCGAAGAAGGAAGAAACACTTGGATAATTTGTAGGTATGCTCAGCAAAGCTCCAGACTGCTCGGATTACATTGGAGATATTCGTTTACCATTGAATCATATGTGTTGTTTATATTTGTTTGACCGATAAAGATCTAATCATCATAAGGTAGCAACTTCTCGCCTTGCATGATTTGGATTTTATATTGAGCATGGAATCGTCCCTGTCTAAGGTAGGGCACGTGAGCTAAAATCTACCTCGACGTCACTTGTGGCTGCCGTACCTTACTGTACCAGAGATCAGAGGTGATCCAAGTTTAAATCGACAAACGGCAATCAGAGAGACTCTCCTCTTCTTGAAAGATACCAGATTCTTCTACTAGGACATCATTTCGAGGAGACTTTATTGGAAACCATGGCGACAGGGGCGCCTCTCAACTACGAGGCATCTGCAGGTACGACCAATCTCCAAACGACCGACGTCCTCCCATCAGAAGTCGTTCAATGTCTACAGAATGCTCGATTTGTATGTTGTTCCGTTCCTCGGATTATTGAGCTCCAGCTAACTCTTCCAGCTTCACCTTGCAACATGCACCAATCTTTTCCCCCACGTCTCCCTCATGAACTACACCTACCTCCCCACCTCAGAATACTCGACCTCACCCACAATAATAATGACCACGAACCCCTCCTCCAAGAAGACCCTTAACCTGATCTCCAACCCACACGTATCCCTCCTCGTTCACGACTGGGTCTCCCACCGCCCACCAACCACCAACCGTCGAGGCTCAACTGCCAACGAGCGTAATGGCTCCCCGCCTCCGGAAGCCTCACGGTCCTCCCTCGCTTCGCTCCTGCTCAATCTCAACACATCTGCGCTGAGCAGTATATCCGTTACGATCAATGGCGATGCACGTTTAGTGGAGAGGGGCACGGATGAAGAGACGTTCTATCGGGAACAGCATCTGGATAACAACACATTTGCTGATGGGGATCAGAGGAGGAACTGGAGCGGGAGAGACGCGGAGGATAATGACGGTGGAAGAGTGACCTTCATTGAGGATGAGGAGGTGAGGGTCGTGGTCGTAGAGATTAGGGATGGCAGGGTCTCGGATTGGAAAGGCGCTGTGAGGGATTGGAGCTTGATTGGAGGTCTGGGGGAGAATGATATGAGTGGCGATAGAATGGTCAACGGAGTCTGAAGATTCGGCTCTCGTTTTATTGGTGGTAGGGTAGGTCGGACTTCGCATACGATTGAATGACTTATGGGCTTGTGGCTGGGAAAAGTGCACAGCAAGAAATTCTACCTTTACTGCCAACGCAATTGTGCATACTGCATGTTCCGCTACATATATTCATGTGGGGTCAAGTGCTCCTCAAGCTCAAGGTCGCATTTTCTTCTTCATCGGAAGAGCTGTTTCACACTACTCATTATGGGTCAAGGCAGACGAAAAATGCCGTGAAGTCGAGCAAGATGAGCGTGTACTTTCAACTAACCATCTGGTACGTTTACTCATTCCTCATTCTCTCCATCCTAACTTGCACGATTCTGATATCATCACCGGTCTTCATCACAAGAATCACACGGAACCCCTGTGGCAACCACCATTTACAATGTCGGAAGGTGTGGTGTATGGTTTAATTTTTAACCTCTATCCTCCCCTCTTTCTCTCTTCTCTATCGGCGCCGTCCGCGCGTCGCACGAAGATCGGTCCACAAATCTCCAGCCAGAAATCCTCCGTCTATTCCACGATCCGACCATTTGCGACTTACTCCAGGGTCCATCTGCAGGGCCACGACACGTTGTGCAGCATCCTACGCCATTCATAGCATCGTTGGTTGCTTACAAGTCACCAAATATCTTGTAGATGAGAAAGAACATACTAAAGATTAAGAGGCCCTTCGGACGAGCAGAGCTTCGCGAGGTTCGTTAGGTGGTTCCGTGGGTAACTTCTTGCTGGGATTTTCTATGTACGGAACGTGTTCAGGATCATGAAGAGACCTATTTTGAGCCCCTTCATGCCTTGGTCAGTACGCCGAGACGACTGTTTTGGTCGGAAACGGGCGGTTTGGTATACTGACATAGAGAAATGTTTACTAGGTCACACTTGGAGTCACATTTGGAGAGGATGTCACGGAGTAGAATATCTTGTGGCATTTGAGCAGCCGGTTCTAGTAACCTATGCAGTCTATATTCAATAACCATTCATCTAACGAATGAGAATTTGGCAAATAACCATAGATGACCATAGCTGAGCTTTGCCCGGCCCCATTCAGCTGGCTTGCATTACTGTGCCAGCTAGATTCCAAAAGTAAAAGTTGATCTTGATCTTCGCCCCTTCACAAGTGGCCGGGGCTAGGTGGAATCTGTCCAGATTCCCATAGCTTCATCTGCGGCCCGAGTTCAAACTCGATAGTTCCACCCTTGACCATGACATCCTCGTGGTCGAACCAATTGCGATTCCAATCCGCTCCATTAATCTTCAGACTCTGAACATAGAAGTTCTCCTGTCCAAAGCTTGCACCTGTCGAAGAGTCATTTGAAGCACCAGGCATGCTCGCCGTGATTCGGAGCGTCTGGTCACCGTTGACAGTGATGTTCATGTCCTCGAACCAGGGGCTCCCCACTAAATACACGGTCTGAGTGACGACGGGATAGATCCCCATCATCTGCCAAATCAACCAACTATTCAACGCTCCAGCGTCGCTGTTGCCAGGGACGCCGTAGTTCGCAACGTGGAAATACTGGTTCGCGAGCGCTCGGCTCTGCTCGACGCTCTTTAACTGCTTGTTGAGATAGTTGTACAGGTAGGGAGTCGCGAAGTCTGGCTCGTTGCCGATGTTCATGATGGTTGTGATGTCCGCGCCATTGGCTCCTAGATTTTGCTGGCTCGTGTTGGGTAACATGATATAATCGAGTCGAGACTCAAAGGCAATCGGGCCACCCATAAACTGAATCAGAGTCTGGGCGTCATGGGGGACGACGAAGGAGTACTCTACGGATAATCAGTACCGATATCTGGGATCGTCGAAGATGGACATACCAAAAGGAGTAGCTTCATAGCTTATGGCTTGCCACTCACAGCCTCCACATAAGGCAGGATTGTAATCCGAAAGGTTAAAAGTGCCATCAGCCAGTCTCGGCGCCAAGAAGCCAGTGAAGTTCAAACTCGTCACATTGTGCGCCCAAATATTCTGCCAGTTGGCGCTGCGGTTGAGGTACTTCTGAACATCTCCGGGCGCTTCTCCCCGCGCTACTTGACTCAATGCAAAGTCATTAAGCGCATATTCGACCGTTCTTGAGACCGCTCTCGTGCTTCTATCTGCTGAAACATAACCGAGAGGAATCCAATCGTACAAGGCTCCTCTGCCTTCTTTCACGGTGGCAGTTGGATCGTCATAACTGTAAGTGTTGTAAGGCTGTACTTCCGCATCCTTTTTCATGGCTTCATACCCAGCTGTCCAATTGATGGCACCTCTTAGACCCTTGACGTAAGCATCCGCAAGAACGTTGTCGGCATTGCTGCCTCCTTGGACCAGACCATTATAATTTCCTGACCTACCATCAGGCATAAACCCTTCGAATCTCCAGATGTCGATGAGTGAACGGATCATTGTCTCATAGTACGCTGGCTGAATGAGGTGATATAGACTGACGGTGTTACGGAATATGTCCCAAAGAGTGTAGAAGTCGTCCCTGGACACAGCAGAAGAGTCAGCGAATTGCTTCATTCATCAATAGCGAGCAGCAATTCCAAATCGCACTGAACAAAGGACACTCCAAACTTACCAATAAGGTTCAGCAGACTGCCAAAGAGGATTTTCTCCTGTCCTATCAGATGGCATGAGATGCATAAAGTATAGCGACGAGTAGAGTAGGGCGAGGTTTGTCTGGTTCACAGAGGAGTCTGTGGAAACCTGTATTTTGCTGAAAACATCTTGATTCCATTCCTCCACAGCCGCAGTAACCGTAGTATTGAGGTTGTATGATGGGATCTCGGTATTCTTGAAGTTACATGCCTTGTCAGAAGAGATGAAGGAGATACCAACACGTGACCGAATATGAGTAGTCGAAGGGTTCGTCCAAGTGAAGAGCGCTCCAACTCGGTCGTTCAGAGGCCCAGCATACTCGCTCATATTGCCGAGTATTGCTTGGGGAATGCCTGCGTCGCTGAAAGTATGGTACCGCGGCACTGGGTCTGCGTTGCGTCCATGAAATGTCTGCATTTGGTCGGGGGGCGTCTCAAAGTCCCCACAGAAGTAAACAGTCATTGGAGCGCCTTCGTTCCAACCACCACCATATGTACCGTATCCAGTATAAGTACCATCTGCCTGTAGATGTATCTCGCCTCCAATGTAGTATTGATTACTGTATCCACCTGTCTCAGAGGGCAGATAATGAGAAACGTCGACTAGGACGTGTTTTTCTCCCGATGGAAAAGAGTACTGCATTATGCCTGAATGACGAGCTCCGGACAGTTCTACCGTCACACCACTCTCTAATTGCATCTTGAAGTACCCAACACGGGCTACATCATAGCTCACTCTTGCTTGCCAGTACGTTTGATTGTCCAAAAGATTGACGGGCGGTGCTACCGTCGTCAAGGGCATTTGAGGAATAATCCCGTATTTAGGGTACCCACCAGTCCCAGATTCGTGCATCATAGAGATAGCAGTGACCTTTCCCTCCGGCGTATAGCCACCATTCAAAGTGGCAATGGTGATATTATCTTCATATGTATCGATGCCAACCTTCGCGACACCAAAGGGAACAGCAGCCCCGACGAAGATATCTCCACCTCCGAATGCATAGCCTGGAATTGGACCTTCAGACCCAATCAGTGGATTGACAAACTTCGTATAGTCCACTTGCGCGTTGGCATAATGAAATAAGGTAAGAATTAAGAAGTTTCGGAGTCTCAACATTGTTGACAGTGAGCGGATCCCAAACATCGTTGGAAAGGAAAATAGTAATGCTTGAAAAATCCTCCAACCAGGCGCAAATACATTGAACGATGAGGAACTATGTACTGACAGAAGGGACAATATCCTTGAGAGCTGATCGGGATTCGGGACAGTGTTGCGTCCAGCTCGGAGCAATGATATCACAGCCGGCATTGAGAGGAACTATACGAAGATCCCCTCATTTTGTCGATCTCTGTGGAGAAGCCAATAACAGAACAGGTACTTATGCATAGAAGTCAAAAACCTGACTATCTTACGTGAATAGCGCAAGATCTTCAAATCAAGTATGTAGTCAACGGAACGTTACCAAGGTGGGGTAAATGGCGGGGAAGTACCTTAATACTTGCTCAGATAATGACCCTAGGTGACCAAAGGCATGAAAAAGCGTTTGGCGAAGTCTGATTATACCAAGAAGCCAAATCGCCAAGATTGATGGGGGTGTGATAGTGAGGCAGGCAGATTGAAAGTCGGCATTGCTAGCTGATGCCCAGCCGAGTTTGGCTTCGTTACTTGATGAGATCTCTGGATTCTGAGGGCGTTTGCGAATTCAAGCATTGGCATGTTTTTTGTATGGCTAGATAGTCCTCGGGATGGATACGACGACATAGGCTTTCCATCGTTGACTCACGATAGCCCCTCATAACAAAAACAGTAAAGCCTTGAAACGTTATATTCGACAGCTCCTTGGCCTTGGCACCGGTTTGGGTGCCAAATCGAATGAGAAAGTTCCGACACAGGCCACATCATACCTCCATAATCATTGGTATGTTGGGCATTAGCATATATCTGACGTGATACGCCTTTATCTCCGAAGCATTTGAGACAATTTGTAGTTGGCTTGAAGGTACCTCCGTAGACTCACCAACTACCATTTGGTTGTAGCCTCTCCACAATAACGGTACGAGTCTCTTCAGCTCCGTCACCACTCATCGCCCTTGCGAGTGCTTCTGTTCGTGGAACCAGGGCAGGAAGGCTCTTGAACCTCTCGACGTCCGTAGTCTAGGAACTCATACAAAAGAATACAGGAAGAGAACCCAAAAGCATATTCTCGCAATATAGCCCGAAAGACATGTGCTAAGGACTCACTCTGACACGAATGCGAAACCATGAATCTTGGAGGACGTTCCGCAAGACGGTTGAGACAACTCCATCTCCAGTTGACGTCTGCTCTCACCAAAGCTTTCGTCAAACGTGGCAGATAATACGGTTTACCGTATCGTCACTCTCCCAATCCCATTCCCTCCCATTATCGCATATTCCAACCCCCTCCACTCCCTCGCAACGCGCTCTTCAGCCGCCTTCTTATCCAACAGCTATTCCCTAGAGACGAAGATCTCCCCAGGTCGTGTCGCTGGCGTTAGCGGCGGGCAATCAGCCGATGAAGGGGAAGGGGAAGTTGAGCCCCATTTGGAGGGATCGTCTAGGGAGGGACTGGCGATATATTGCTGTGCGTAGCTCGGCTGGGAGGTCGGGGAAGTTGTGGAACGTCGCCATGGAGTTTACTTTTTGAGTGTACTGCGATATGCGATTCGAGAACATTCGTAAACATAAGGTAGGAAGTGCCTAGAGTGCATACCCTATCTTAGAGTAGCCCGGCACGGAGGAGAACTCTTATTGGGTATTTCCGAGCCCTGGTTAGCTACCTTACTTAGATATCAGGAAGGATATTACAATCGGATAGGAGTTTATTGGTAGAGTTTCCACTATCGAAATCCCATACAGTATGATCGTATCACCAGGTCTGCAAGTTTAATTGATGCTTTGGATGTACACATTCAACACGCTGGTCAGATCCAAAGATTTCGCATGGTGTCTTGAATACAAAACCCCGTATATAATTGAGGGTTCATATCCAGTTCGCATTCGAGTCTTATCATCTACACATCGAAATAGAGAGAAATAGAGTATGTACAGTTGCATTATATTTGATAATCGACATTAAGTAGACTCAACAAGTGAACGCAGTTGTTTCCAGTACTCCATATCGTCCATGTTTTACACCCCAGATCCACCTACCTGCGTCCACTTTCATCCCCGTCTAAATTCCAATTCCGGGACGACCTTGAGTAGTTGGAAGGCCGTGGTATCATGTCATTACACTTAGAGCAAACTCCCAACTTCAACTCGCGCCTCTTGTCTCCACCAATTTGACCACTGAGTCGACTATGGGCGAGTATCTTAGTACTCCTCCTTGACGCGGCGCTGGCTCTCATTATCATAGCCAATGGAGCCGCGGGCCGACTTCGTGGATCGTTGACGGCGGAAGAATCCAACATTACCCTTGCCACTGGTTCGGGTTGTAGTAGAGGTGGTGTCCTTACGACCTCCTAAACCGCATCCTAAAAATAAGAGGCATGTAGCCAAGAATATTGCGGCCCAAGCACCCCAGGTAAAGCCAAGTGCATACTCGCCGATCTTGGCATCCATGCCAGCATCCTTGAATTGCTTAACCGCCTTGACGAAGACGGCACTATGCTTATGTCAGTCATTGTAATAAAGGCATGGCAAGAGGACTTACGTCATAAGAGAGGCGCCCAGGGAGAGGAAGAAAAGTGCCGCCATCATGATGAGGCCAGACAAACCCGAGGCCAGACGACTGCACGGTGCCAGAAGAGCTGCGAAGAATCCAAGGACATCGAAGATAAGGGCGAGCAAGTAGAAAACCCAGCCAAAGCGCCACATGTAATAGTAGTACTTGCTGGTTGTGTGCTTGCCGAATCCGCTGTTCGCATGGTCAGCAACGTGGTTTTAAAAGAGGTCAATTGGAATCATACCCAACAAGAGACTCGGGCACGCCAGCGGTACCTCCGATCCATGCGTACCCAATTGGCAGATCGGGCACTGGCTTTCCACAGTTGGTGTTGCCCTCACCACAGACGTAGAAATATGTCCATTGTGATGTCGCACGAGCGCCTGCGATGGTGGAGGTATCGGCCCGCATGAAGTAGGTCTTGTTGAGAGGAATACTATTCGAGACACCGCTAAGAACAACGAAGAACAGGAGGACGATGGAGCCGGCAATGAGTATCAGGGACGTCAAGCCCAATGGGGCACCTGAGGAAAACTTGTCAGTGGTTCGGTTGGCCATTGCGACGGTAGAGAGAGAAAGACTCACGAATTGCTGAGGCCATTGCGAATGTGGGCGGTGTTATTAGGAGGGGATTAGTCGACGGTGAGATGCAGAATCCGACGAGGAAGGCCGGAAATGGGAGCTACACGATTGGGATGTTGTCAGCTTCTGGCATGCGGATTGTGTAAACAAAGCTCGGACGATGCAGGCTAATGATGAACATACAGTACCTTTGACCTTGACCTTGACCTTCGCGAGATGCGACGACAACAACAATACCTGGGACGTGGGCGAGGGAGGATGAAGGGGACTTGCTTCGAGTTGGATTGTGCAAGAAGAAGAGGAAGAAGAAGTTGGGGGAGGGTTAACGAAGGTGATTAATTACAGCTTGATTTCTCTAGTGGGGAGTTGCTAGCAGCAGAAGAAGTGCGCTGGAAGCCCACCCGACGATGACGAACGTGTTCTCCTCGGCTGTTGATGGGTGCGGGAGAGACCTGGATTTTGGATGGATTCTCAGCCAGCTGTGTGTGCATTGGGTTAGACTGCAAATGGATTAGGTAGCTCTGCAATGATTGCATCACGTGTACAACCCACCACCATTGTGTGAGGATGATGCAACTTCGTCGAACCTTTCAATGTGGCTTCGATTAACGTCATAGCATCAGCTCACTCGGACAAGCTCAACGGCATGAGAGTCGATACGACCGAGTTGGGAAAAGGGAGACCAGACCCTCAACGCTTGGACCTTTCCCCTTTCTCCATCATGTCCATCCATTTCTGGCTGGAGAAGCAGAGACATACATCCTCACTTCATACACCGAACGATCTAAGGGTCCAATACCGCACCATCTATACCTTTACTTACATGGTACGAAGCTGGTCGGATTGGAGAGGTCGAGAGATCCGGGCCCGGGCTTTTCCTCTTCATCTGATCATCTCCTCCAAGTGCAAACAATATGGTGCATTGGTGAGGAGTCCATGGACCATGATGCCTGCCCGGCCCTGCTTCACCCAACGCTAATCCACTTCCCTGCTTTCGAGATGCAACCGGCGTCTAGAGTCTAGACCGATGAACCCGTCATCCCACGTGATGCTGCCCAAGATGAAAGGGGTAGCCGAAGTAAGTGCTGCTGCTTTTGATGAATCTTTTATCTCAGACCTTTGAAGTTCCTTGGGGAGGACTATCCTCCCTTGATCACCCGGATAGAGTGAGCGAAATGGTAGTCTAGTCTTCCGAGCCAGATGGGGGAACTCCTCATCCCTTGGTATCGCTCACGACCCAATTCAACGACTCAACCATCTCGGATCTCCTCCTCTAAGAGCAGGTTGCGGGCTATTGTGGGTTTACCTTGACAAGAGTCTTGACAAAGTGATTTTGAAGTAAATTAGTTTACAATCACGGGAAATAAATGGCAAATTTAATTGATTGAATCGTTTATAACTAATTTACTGGCTACGTGAATCTCAGGCAACCTTTGTTTTATTATTGTCTTGACTTCCATCAGCTCATCTCACTCAGTGCCATGCCCACAAACCGCCGGGCATCAAGGGATGATGTTTAGATCACTCCTGACAGACCACATCTGAAAAGGACACAAGTCACTTACCCGAAGTATAGCATCATGAGCTGCAGATTGAAAGGAGGAGAGAGGAAAACAGATGAGAATCAGGGAAACACTGGAAAGGGGTCACGACAGGCAAGCATAAGTTCGTCTATGGTCCGCCCTTAGGATCGATCTCCACGAGGTGGTTGATGGCGTTCATGTCATTGAAGTCTGTTTATTTATCTGTGACCATGCCCTTGATAGATAATCTTTTTCGAAACAAGCAAGGGGAGTTTGTGCTCTTCTCACATCCCCGCGCCATACGCATCTGGATTTCCCTTCTCCAGAAGTAGTGTCCTGAAACAATCAGACATTTGTCGACGACGTCCGTCAAGTAAGTTGTGTTGAACAGACCCCCAAGAGCACTTGCACATCATCGAGGTTTTAGATCGCTCTTTATTAATTATTTCTCTTATCTTCTTCCCCCCCTCTCCCACTTCAAATTCTGGAATTACAATACAATATAACCGCAAACCAGCTGTCCCATCCCAATGATCTCAAATAAGATGCCGTGGTCAACCCAGGACTTTCGAGAAATATGTGCAGAAACGGACGGGGTAAAGCCATCCGAATGGTGTGCGCCTGGAGAGAATAGTGATTCGTGTCGAGGCCGAATGTAATGGCTCAAAGTATTGTGACCACTTGATCGTTCCATTCCTCGCTCACCATCGCCCAAAGTATGTACGCAAATCTTCCCTCCAGCATGATCGCTCAAACCCGCCGAACGCCAACGCAAAAACCCATCCCATAGCGTGTCCCCTACATAACATTACACTTATCATCCTTTCCCCCATTCTGCTTCACACTCAACGCAACTCTCGCAGCCTCCGTGAAAGCTTCATTGACACCCCGATTCCGCATGGCCGAACACTCGAGATATCTCAGCGCGTTGATCCTCCGCGCAACTTCCAGCCCTTGATTGTAGCTGATCATTTCTTTCTTCTCCCTTTGTGCGCCTTCTGCACCCTCAGCACCCTCGTCGTCACCTCCTTGTTCCCGCAAGTCGCATTTCAAGGCTACGAGGACGAGTTTCACGCCTTGGCAATTCTCGGCGATCTCGCCCACCCATTTCGATTCGACGTTCTCGAGGGAGTCTTTTGAGTCGACGCTAAAGCAGAGCATGATCGCATGGGTGTCGTCGTAGGAAAGGGAGCGGAGACGGTCGAACTCTTCTTGGCCGGCCGTGTCCCACAGGGAGAGCTCGATATGAACATTGTCAACGAAGATGTCTGGGATACATTAGCACTCAATCGGCTTTCAGAGGTGGCAGAAATGGAGAGGATCAAGCGAGGGCGCTTACCATGTACATAGTTCTCGAAGACGGTGGGTTCGTAGACTGTTGGGAAGTACCTTCACGTTATCAGTCCAACACTCTAAGTCAATGATATCCTACATACCCTCTCGTGAAAACGTTTAGCAAACTCGTCTTCCCGCAAGCTCCATCTCCGCTGTTCAATTGTGTCAGCACACTATCGCTATCATCAGTAGACCTCGTGCTCGAAGTGAAGAGATCTTGCGCTACAACAAGGAGCCGCGCAATTCCTGGCGCAAGCCGAACACAAAGTCATGAGATGAACTCACAGTAACACCAACTTCCTCTGCGTCGTCTTGTTCCCTCCGATTCCGCACGGCATGTTGTCTGTAGGATGTGCCTCGCTGGTGTAATTGGATCCGACGATATCGCCTCCTGCTGTCTTCGAGGAGATGACAACGTAGATCAAGAAACAATTGTGTTTGTAGGTAGGTATGTTTGATGTCGGTAAGGGAGGCGGAGGGTATGTGGCTGAGGAAGTGAATCAATCGGTCTTTGTTGGTCGACGTCGGTTCGATAGTGTCGCAAGATGAACAGGGCTGCCAGATCAAGATTTCCGCTGTCGGTTCTTAGTCTACGGAGTATTAGGTTAGGCTCTTGCCGACTAGAAACCGGGGTATGGGGAGAATAGTATATAAATTCTCCTTGAATTGATTGCGCATGGAAACGGTGTAACAATAAATGAATTAGGGCTTTCAATGTTTCCAAATGCGTAAGACTATTTGAAAAGAGAATGTAAGCATTTGAGTTGCTCGTCCACTTTAGGATAGACACCACCCCTGACTTTTCAGCTTCTGTCATGCTTCTCGAAGTCTAGAATTACGGATTTATGCAAGCCAAATCTTAAGCGCTTGCTGGCTGAATTACAGATGATCGCCACACGGAAACGATCTTACCGCAGATGCTTAGCATGTGGAAAATGGCCCAGTTTCGATCACATTTGGATTGTGGGGAAAGAATTGGGGAGCAAGTAATGTTTGATACTTTTTTGGTATCAAGAAGCTCTCATTCTGGAAATTGATGACAACCTCTCAATGTTACTTGTGGCAAATTTGGTTTCAATAAGTTTTTGCGGCACCAACAACACACCCTGATAATGTTTTAATCATGATCCTTCATCAAGCTTCATCTTCGACCGCCAATCCGATCATCAAGAGCCATCTCACCCGCCTTCCTATGTAGGGCATTGACGAACTCTCCATTGTTTCCATACTTTGATGATCTCGCTCGGGCTTTATCATCTGCCTCTCGGGCTGCCTTCTCTTGTTCTGCGAGTGCTGCCAAACGTCTTTCTCTATCCAGATCCAGGCTCGATGCGTCTTGCTGCATAGCTGCTAGTTTTCGTTGCCGCTCGGCCTCGAACTCTTCTGAAGGCTGTTTAGCATTTGCTGGTGGCAGTCGGTCATCTCTCCGGCCATAGCCATTTCCATTTCTTCTATTATCGTATCCGCCATTCCCATTATCCTTTCGATCTCTTCCACTATCTGGGTAAGATTTTCGTCTATCAGGCGATCTTCGTCGGCGATCTGGAGATGGTGATCTTGAGTCTTCAGATGATGAGTTTCTCCTCCGTCGAGGGAGCTCTTTGCTTTGAGTCACCCTCTCCCGGTCTTCTGGCGAGGCTGATCTCCTACGAGGTTTATCGAAACTGTCTCGTCTTCTGACCGGTGATGGAGATCTTGAATAAGAGTCCGAGCGACGCCTCCGATGTTCTGATCTGCTACTCCGGTGACCCCTCTCATCATCGTCTCTCCGCCTCCGTTTGTGTCTCCGTTCGTCATCAGAGTCGTCTCGGTGGCGATGATGATGCCTTCGATGTTTCCTTTCCTTCTTGACCCTTGGTTCCTCCCCTTTGCCAGCAATAGCAAGTAATTGCCTCCGTTTGATAGGATCGTTCATCATCGCCTCATAAGCGGCTTGTTCTTGCCTCTTGATCGCAAGCATCGGGTCGTCTCTGATCTTTGATGCAGTGTCACGTAAGGTGTTTGCATTCTGGCGAGCCATGAAGCTGTCTTGCGATGCTAAATCTCAGAGTCAGTCTAGTACTTTTCATAGAGCTGAAAACTTCATAACGTAGAATATGTCGATGATTGTGATATCGCGAGCACAACCTTAGAAAACTCCCAGAGACCTAGACGTACCTTGCTTCTCCAGATTTTTATGCTCCGTCCCCTTTATCAACCCATCGATTCGTCGCTTTCCCAATAAGTATCCTTCCATCTCCTCTGTAGTACCAGCCTGACCGCTCGACGGACCTTGATACATCCAGTCAACCCGATCGATACGCTTCCGGCTTCCTGCTGCCTCGAGCTTGGCTTGGATTTCTTCCTTTGCGCGCTCCTCCTTCAGCTCCTTAACCCGCTGCTCGGTGCGCTTCCGTTCGTCGAGTGCCTTTTTCTCTTCTTCCCATACCCGCCTCTGATTGCTCATGAGGACGGGATGCCATGACTTCTTTAAATTGAGATCTCCTCCCATAGTGGCTGTATTTGATGGTCACTGAGATCGAGATCGACGTTGGTAGTAAAGTCCCAAGAAGCCGTAAGTCGTGAGCGACTGTTCGAGACCAAGTCAAGCCCGGACGTATTCGAGGTCGGCGATAAATTTCGCAGAAATCGCAAATTACTGAGCGATGGGGGAAATAGATCAAACTAGACGTGTGTCAGTAGTTATGATGCCACGTGCTATGTAAAAACCAGTCTTGTTGTTGCGAGTGAACTCGTGCAAGGCGGCGACTTTCAAAAAGTTGGGCGGGGACGCTAGAACCTGATATCGTATGGCGAGCCCAGCCAATAGATTAGCTGTCTGAAAGCTCCAGGCAAACACCACAGCCTTGGAAACAATCCAGCTTCAGCGTATCTCCATCAACATTCCAGGTCGTGGAAACGGAGATTACATCTCTTTAAGAATCATCTCAATTCCGAGAGACAGATCTGTACACCAAGGACTTCCAACCATCGCTTCCCAATCATGTCTGACGACGACGACTTTATGCAAGACTCCGACCAGGAGGGGTACGTTTTGTAGGATGTTGAATCGAGCCCAAAGCTGACATTATGCTCAGCTATGATTTCGAATATGAGGAAGATGATGAAGAAGAGAACGGCGATGTCGACATCGAAAACAAATACTACAATGCCAAACAAACAAAAGCCTCGGACCCTGAAGCCGCTATCGAGGAGTTCCTGGGACTTCCAGCATTAGAAAAGGAGAAAGGTGATTGGGGATTCAAAGGCTTGAAGCAAGCTATCAAACTCGAATTTAAGCTTGAGCTTTATGATAAGGTAAGTCAGCTATCCTTGAAGACTTGATCTTTTTTGACCTCCTCTAGGCTGTTGAACATTATACCGAGCTCCTCACCTATGTTAAGAGCGCCGTCACCCGCAACTACTCTGAAAAATCTATCAACAACATCCTTGACTACATCGAGAAGGGAGCTGAAGATGAACGAGCTGGTCAATGTATGGAAGAGTTCTATTCGCAAACCCTGCAGTCCTTCCAAAGCACGAACAACGAGCGGTTGTGGCTGAAGACAAACATCAAGCTAGCGAAGCTATACCTTGATCGCAAAGACTACGGCACAGTCACGAAGAAGCTACGAGAATTACACAAAGCCTGCGAGCGCGAAGATGGCTCCGATGATCCGAGCAAGGGCACATACTCATTGGAGATCTACGCCTTGGAGATTCAGATGTATGCGGAGACGAAGAACAACAAGCAGCTGAAGCGTCTTTACGAGCGAGCGTTGAAAGTCAGGTCAGCAGTACCTCATCCGAAGATCATGGGTATCATTCGAGAGTGTGGAGGCAAGATGCATATGAGCGAGGAGAATTGGAAGGATGCGCAGAGCGACTTCTTCGAATCGTTCCGCAACTACGACGAGGCTGGTTCACTACAACGAATACAAGTCCTCAAATATCTCGTTCTGACTACCATGTTAATGAAATCCGATATCAACCCATTCGAGTCCCAAGAAACGAAGCCTTACAAGAATGACCCACGGATTGCGGCTATGACGGATTTGGTCGATGCGTATCAGAGAGATGACATTCATCAATACGAATCTGTGCTGAACAACAATAAAGATCTCTTGACCGACACTTTCATCGCAGAGAATATCGACGAAGTCACTCGGAACATGCGCACCAAAGCCGTCTTGAAACTGCTAGCTCCCTACACCCGATTCAATCTCGCATTCATTGGCAAGGCTCTCAAAATACCCGTATCAGAAGTACAAGACATCCTCGGCTTCTTAATCGTCGACAAAAAAGTCAACGGCAAGATCAACCAGCAAGACGGCACCGTCGAGATCGAAGACGATCGAGACAAAGAGCGAATCAGAGCAATGAAGGAATGGACAGAGGCAATTGGCAGCTTGTACAGAACGGTTTTCAGCGACTCCGATGGCTTCAAGTCACAAGATATCAACCAGGGCAACGATAAAGAGAGTCTAGTTCTCCCTAGTCTGCAGATGGGACGGGGAGGCCAATGGGGAGGTGCACCTGGGAAGGGAAAGGGAGGCAAGGGTAAGAAGTCTGGCGCGTTTGGCTTTCCTATGTTCACCTGAGTCTTTTCCACGTCGGTTTTTTAAGGTGGGCATAGATGAGTCGAGCGATCTTCGACTCCAAGCGATGACAAAATCTGGGGGGTGGCGTCAGGGGACGTAGTTACACCATGCATCTTAGGAGTTTGGATGATGTCTGTTCCCTTCATAATACGTCAAAGATTTAGTGACTGTGGAATTCTCCTCGGTCTCGCTACCACGTTGCATCAGCGAGAGACATGAGAACTAGAATGGCGTTAACAGGGCCATACCTCGAGAAGCACTCGAGAAAAACAATCCAATACAAAATGAGCCTTCCCCAGTGCATGAATTGAGACTTCCACGTACCATTGCAAGTACATGCAACGCAATAGTATGAGAACCCCTGGTTGGGTGATTCGGCTGTGGGTTGGCCGTCTTGCCTTGACTCCGCAGACCAGCCTCACGGATCGTTGGGTCCAAAATCAGTCTGGCCACGGCATACAAGCTGGTGTTGTGCATGCAGAAGCAGGAGATATGGACACGGCATTGATTTCAAGTAAAGCAGCATCGCTATCGCGTTCTTGCATACAATTCATGTATTTCATCCACAGCGCAGGGCTTCCTGTGGAGCCGGGGAGAGAATACTTCCTAGGCTGCCTGAATTCAAGTTGAGGCATGAGGTACCAACGTTTGATCCCTTTGCCGATGCATGCATCCCCTTCATGAACCTACGCTCCTTCGTTGATCCTATGGGGTCATCGATCGATGAAGAGTCCTAACGACAGGGCCGGGAGGGAGACTAGGAAGGGCCACTGTGGGGGCTTGCAGTGGTGCCCGTCTCTTCCCAGGACGCTCCCGTGCCGTGTGCTAGCTTTGGGGGTGGGAAAAGCCGTCGATATTCCAATGGACTTTAGAATCCTATCTAGGATTCGTCCTTCGTGCTCCCCTTCAATACACCCTCGTCCTGAAGCGAGGCTCCTACAGGCTACGAGGTGCTAGCATTACTGTCCAGGCTTGCCGGGCCGGACGCTGGTGTTTAGGATGGCATTGGCCCGAATGATCCTCGGCCAATAATGCGCATTGGGGCCTTGGATTTCAAGGTGCGGCCTGCACTCAGTGCGCTACCATGAAGGGTAACGCTCTATTGGATAGAGACGACTTCATGTCTGTCGTGAGCTGTACCATACTACCTATGAAGATGGACGAGGTGCAAAAACGAGGTAGAGCTGGATTGTAAGATCTGATGGACAAGTCGGACGGAACGGTTGCGCTGGATCCAAAGGTAATCGTTGGTGTTAGTCTGCTGTGCAGCGACGGATTTAAGGGTAGATACTGGCCAGGTGAGCCACAACTTTCCAACAAACCATGAGGGGAAGCTTGGCCTCCAGCTGCAGCCATCCGCCTTCACTGTACACTGCGATCGTAGATGCATAATCAATATTGGTAGGTGAGGAGGGAGTTTTCTATATGGGGGGTGATATTTCGAATTCCAACAGCCAACGACTCGTGAGGTCGTGTCCCTGCTGTGAGAGGGTGGTCCAGCTGGCGACGTGACTGATCAATCCAACATGCAGAAGCTGGGGTTCTTCAGCAGAGAACAGCCGCCTTTAGCGCGCGAGAAGAATTGATTTGTCGGTTCAACTCCCCGGCCTCAGACGAAATGAAGCAGCGGATTGGTAAGGTTGGTGAGGTTGGTGCAATGTCTGTCGTGTGCTTGTGCTTGTATTCGTAGTTGTGCTCCTTTCGGACC
The DNA here is from genome assembly GCA_016508695.1 of Hyphodiscus hymeniophilus. Taxonomy (NCBI): domain Eukaryota; kingdom Fungi; phylum Ascomycota; class Leotiomycetes; order Helotiales; family Hyphodiscaceae; genus Hyphodiscus; species Hyphodiscus hymeniophilus. The sequence goes on along the minus strand of VNKQ01000006.1, from coordinate 1,654,797 downwards.
TCCGAGGTCGTGATTGGGGACCTGGTAGACTTACTCACGCTTTTCAGACATGGGCTATGGAGCCGTTCCGTGTGTGCTGTATTGCAATTTGCAATCGGATCTTGGCTTTCAGTGGAGAAAGGTTGGGGGTGAATCGGTGATCGGTCGCTCTCGTACAGTCACTGTAGAGTACAGTAGTAGTAATACTAGTAACAGCCAGCACCAGTCAATCCCCTCCGTCGAAGTACCGAAGCATCCTTGGATGGACTTGTATCGAATCACCCCACGGCCAAAGACCGGCAAACAGGACTACTGCACAGTGCAGTTCCGCCACGATTTCCCTGGCTCCTGATTTAAGGCGGTCTTGCTTCTCTCTCCCAGCCGTCCGCAGTTTTCCTGTGCTCGCTGTTGGTTTGGTTGATCAGATACTACTCTACCAAGTATCGCCATCGAAGTGCCCGTCACACCTCTGGAGACCACAATGAAGTAGCACTCTCTTTTTCAGTCCCCTGCACCAACCACCCCCATACAACTGCCTATCGACTGGAGTTGCAGCTGTTGAACGGAAGCGCGCAGGAAGGTGGGGCAGAGATACAACACCTTGGAGTATTGGAGCTATTCCCGTTCCTCGTAACTATTACGGTTGCGTTACGTATCGAAACAAACGGGTCGGGACACCAGGGCCCCCTTCTGCGACCTCTTCCTTCCTCCTCGCTGATTCCTGGCTGAATATCTGTTTGGGGTGATTCGCCGATGTACAGTGCGTGCAGGGGAGACAGCAGGCTGTCACATATGAGGGAGCTTTGACAACAATACCCTGCAGGATTCGAGGTAGATTTTGGAAACGAAACGGCGAAGCACCTCCTCGACTCTCGAGCATATGGGATGAGACAGTCGTGAGTGAGAGGCTCATTGTTTGGAAATCGTGCACCAAGGACCGTCCATCGACAAGCTCTACCCTCCACGATACTTGACCTTTTGTTGTTGTTGGACCGGTCAATTCGGTTTTCCAGTGTCGCACCAAATAAACGAAAAGGCTGCGCATCTGCACATCCCGAGCTCAGAAGTTGCGACCTTGCAAGCGTTCGACAGCTCCGTCCCAGCATCCTTCAATTGAAGAAGGCATGTTTCAACCACAACCGACGCCCTATTCTCCTTTTTCGTCTTATGGAGCCGTCCCCGAATTTCACATATTCCAACAATCGCAGAGCGGCCGTTCAGGGTTGGCGGTAGACTCTGGTGGTCCGACGATTGTTCAAAATCCCATTTTCACTACTGCCGCCAACGGAAACCCGAGCTCGAACATCGCACCCGCCTTGAACTTCAGTAACAACACCTCGACATCGACATCGACATCTCGGTTTGAGATGGCGGAGAACAATTTTGACGATCTGGAACGGCAGGAGGAGCTTGCAAGGAGTTTTCAGCCCAACTTGCAGGTATTGCGGAAACATTCTGTGAAGTGAGATGTGATGAATGCTAATGCCATTCCAGGGTTCACTTGTTGGTGAGAAGAGGTCCAGCCACGCCATCACAGAAGCATATGCGAAGGCAGACCCTGTCTATGTCGCAAAGACAGCTGTACATATCTCTGCCGAATCCAATTGAGATCACCCTAACATCTTATCCAGGCTTTACCACAAAAATATTCGCATTATCGACCGGTCTTGGGCGATGGAAACTGTGGATGGCGGGGTAAGCTTCTACTCCACAATATCTTCGAGGACCACTTCCACCACTTTTTGGACTCTACGCACACATAAAATGGCCCACTGCTAACATGTTCTAGCTACTGGCTTCGCCTATTTCGAGACCTTGCTACGATTACAAGACAAGGCTCAACTGGAGGAAGAGATTGCTCGAATGACTTCGTTGAACAACTTGATCGCCAGAGTCGGAGGTTTCGATGCATGGATGTTTGAAGATATGGTTGAGGAGACTGTGAGTCTCTTGAGAGACATGGCGGACTCGATAGAAACCTCTCCTCAGACAGCCGAAGAAATCCTCATGCAGCGATTCAACGAGTCCGACATTTCGAACAACATCGTTTATCATTTACGCCTGCTAGCAAGTTCTTTTTTGAAAAGTTCCCCGAGTAGCTATCAGGACTTCATACCAGACAATCTAGGGGTGGAGGCATACAGCAAAGAGTGGATTGAACCACCAAATCAGGAGATTGATCACTTGGGAATGACGTTGCTCATAGATGTCTTGCTGAAACCAATTGGATTCGCAGTCGAGATCGTCTACTTGGATCGTAGCGAAGGTTCACAAGTCAACAGTCATTTGATGCAACCGGAAGATGAGAATGGCGTTCCCACGAACCCCTCGGGACCGATCATTCATCTTCTCTACAGACCAAGTCATTATGACATCCTCTACAAAGATATGGACTCCTCTATGCCATTGCAACAGGCTCTACACGATGCTACACTGAATCCAAACATACAAGTCAATCGAGCAACATCCTTTAGCCAACAACATGCCATCCAGAGCACCTCGATGAATGACTTCACAAACCTTGATCTGACATCCTTGCTCAACATACCAGGCTTCCAATGTGCACCACCTTCACATCATGGATTTCCAGCACAGTTTCATTCACCAATCGAGCAACCATACGCTCCTTCACCCATTTCTACTTCGATATCGCCGGTTTCGCCCGGTGCCTCTTCAAATGGCACATCTTCCAATACGAACTTGTCCCTATCCACGAACTTCTCTCTACAGCAATCATCAGCCTTGACGTCGCCAGCAGTCAACATAAGTCATTCCTCACATGCTCCATTTCCACCCCAAAACATGCAAATACCTATTCACCCAGGCGTTCCTCAGCAGCAAATTTCACCACATCCAGGTCCACCCTCAATACCAACCCATCCTTCAATTTCCTCTCAACATTCCGACTTGCCATCGCCGACCTCAGCAAACTCGCCCTTCAGACCGAGCAAATGGGAGTGGGGCGCCAGAGTCACTGAGCAAGAAGGACCAGTTGTGTTTCAGACAAGCACTTTCAAGAATAGTCACTACAATACGGCACATTATAATAACCCAAACTTTCAACCGGAAGAGTGGAGTCCAGAATGCGAGGAGGCGAGCAACGGTCATGCCGGTGGAGGTGGTGGAAGGAAGCGATCAACATAGTATTTACGAAGCTACGATCAAGCATTTTATTGATGAATCGGGGAGCATGAGCAGAGAGTATAAAGCCGAGGGCTTCGAAACGGCGAGCATGAGCATTGCACACTACGATAAGAGAGACAGAAAGACGCATGAGACATGAAACGACTACGAACTCGGGACGAATGGACGAAAATATGGAGCTGGCGTTGTTCTATGGAAGTTGCGGCTCTTTTTTCCTGCATGAATTCGTCAGACTTTCAAATATCCCTTTGGTCCTATATCTTGATACCTGTACGCAAAGCGGGATTGGGGCATTCAATTTGCTACCCCCGCTCATTTGTTCTCACGATACGCTACTATCCCAAACCCGGAAAGGTCTTTTGAGCATTTTCTTCGTAACAGCATGTCAAACTTGATAATCACTTACCTGGAAGCTACCGATTGCGTGTTCAAGAACGAGGGCGGTTGCGGCTCTGATGAATGAGAGACGCTCCTCCAAACTGTGCCCAGAGGAGGTAGGGAACCCTAAACGTTGCTAATCGGGAAATAGCCGAGGAGACAGATGGAGAAGAGCCTAAAAATACACTAATGCCCATTCACGTCTATGAGATTATTTAGATCTGTACTTTGAGACTTTTATTCGGCCCTTTCTAGTTCGTGCTATGCCACAAAATGAAGCCGAGAAAGAGGCATTGTTGAAAGGATTTTGACCAGTAGGGACTTCCGCGCTTCGCAAAAACCAACACCAACCCTGTTCCACAACCTTGCGAACGTTGTGTAACGTTGTTCTGCAAAGCTAATTCAGTTCTTGCATCGGTGAAAATACGGCCGACTAGATTGTTCAGGCCTCTCACCCGAGGCGTCTTGTCGCTTGCAGCAGGTACGAGACCGATGAGGCTCGGTTGGTAACTTGGTAGCGAGTAGAAAGGGGGCGGGAATGGATGGAGGGCTTCCGGTTGGAGAATGCGTGGTGGGTGGGTCAGAGAAATTTGCTTTTCGTAGAGCTGAGCAACTTGTGACAAATGGTCTTGAGAGTTGAAGAGCTCGCAATTGACTTTTGTTTCCGTTGGTTGTGTCTTCAACTCTACATCACCGCTTTCACCCTGCGAGAGGTATGACGGATATGGCTTTACTCTGCAGACACCAGTGCTTATCTCCTTTTCAATCGATAGAATCTGAATGTTCTCTGAGACAGAAGACTACAATAACCTTGCAGAGACAAAGATCACCTACAAGTATCCAATCCACAGCCGTCATTTCCTTCGTCTCTTCTTCGCGATTCCCCTCGTCTACCTTCTTGTTCGGGAAAGTCTGTCAGACGACCCAGACTTGCCTTTCAGTGCGACATCCTAGCCATGAATTCACCAAGTCCAATGATCACAGTCTTGAGCTGCGTCGTCTAGCTCCAAGAGCCTTAAGAATACCTCCTCCGAGCTCTCTCCAGACACCTTTGCCGATTGCAGATTCACTTGATCCCCCCAAACCAACGTCTTGAACTCCTCTACCCAAGATCTCGACAGGTTGGTCATCTTCGCCCTAGTAACCAATGTCTTGGCCATCGACACCTCCCTAGGGCTCATTGATACTCTCTTCGAATGGCGAATATGATTTGCCATACTCAGCCCATATTCTTGTTTCAGTTCCTGCTTGATGCTGGTCGTTTTCTTGCCTTCTAATCCACACGCAACAATCTTGTCGAAGTATCTCAAATCTGTCCGTACATTCAACCCCACACCAAAACTCGTAACATTTCTCCTCAGATGCAAACCCAGCGCCGCAATCTTCTCGTCTTTAGAAACCCATACACCTGGGTTCTCTGTGCGAAACCCCCTTATGCCGAACGATTTAAGGGTGTTAATCGTAGCTTCTTCCAACACATTGACATAGCATTTCGCAGTCAGTCCTTTGGGCCATTTCGCACTCTTCACAGCCTTGAGATCCAGGATCGGGTAGATCACCAATTGTCCCGGCCCATGTAACGTAATTTGCCCCCCTCGCAGCGTCTCCTCCACGTCCGGGGAGAAGCCGTTCGCATATCCGTTGTCCAGGCCTCCTGTTCCGAGTATCTCGGGGAGAGGCTCACGTAGTAGGGCAACTGTAGCAGCGGATAGTTTGCCAAGTTCTCGACGGCCAGTCGTATAGACAGGTGTTGGGGAGAAGGTTAGGATCGTGGGTATTGGAGAAGGCGGTGGGGGGGAGTCGAAGAAAGGGGCGGTATTTAGAGCTTTGTAGTCGAGGTGTTGCCGCACAAAAGTATCTTGAATGGCGGTTGCACGCGCGAAGGGAGTGATGCGTGCCAGGTGGAGATGCCGCAGTAGTGATGAGGCGCTCATGAGGAGTGTTGTAGGAGGGAGGGGACAAAGTCTGGAACAAGGCAAGACGGCGAGGCTGAGGTGGATGAGCGGGAGTAGTCGTTGCTGGCTGCCGTAGATGAAACACCATCTGTACGAGGTAAGTATTGATAAGAATCCGTTGCTTGGACTGTTATATTTCTGAATTGAGTATTCAAGTTTCTCAGCTTAATGTCCGACAACGTCTCTTATCAAGGCCGATTCAAGATTGCGATTTCCATACAGCATCTGAAGCAGGGCATAAAATAGATGCAAGGCACCATGCAAAGAACGACCTCGATCTGCTACTGGTGAAGGATATCTTTGTCTTTGGTGCCAGAGATTCGGGACAACAGTTTATGCTGCTGAATCTCGCTATGGGATTCTTGCTTGCTTCTTTCTCGTAATTTTATCACTCGGTAATACGAGTCTTTCTCTCGCAGGCTACTAAGATCAGCGTCTTCATATCAGGAATTTTCAAGCACATGGATCCATGTTGAATTCGGAAATTCTGGGAACTCCTTCACCGACGGAAGAGAACATATACGGTGAAGTGTAGTGGAAGTGTCCATGTCCCATTACGCTCCTTTCAATATGACCCTTGGGTTTCCAAAGGCATCTATGCCGTGTGCGAATAAATTAATCTCTCCATTGCTTCCTCCTCCTTCAAATGTCTTGGGACGATATATTTCATTTGCAGTAGATTTTGATTGGAAACTAGTTTGATAGCAGTAGTATAAGATGTACAGTCTGGGATGGTGACCGGAGCTTGCTCTGAAGTTTGATTTGCTGGTTGCTGCTTCACAGAGTGTCTAGTAACTTTTGAGGGCGCTTTTCGAATCCTGTTGTCGATTTGATGGCTGGCTTGGCTTGCTTGTTGATTTGGCGACAAAGGAGTAGAGTAATGCAAGAAGTTCCTCATTATCGCAAAGTTGTTGTGAAGGAAATTCTATACCAGAGGCATCTTTAAGGATCAGCTTCGATGCTGACAATCGTAACTGCTCTTGCTCCAGAAATTGTTTGTCACAACTCATCCTCATGGCTTCCCCGGATTTGGAGCTGTCGTTTGTGGGGTCCCTTGGACAAGGGTGTCTGAACCAAATCATTTCCGGGGTCTAGTGAAGCCGCGGGAAAGAACACCTTCGATCATTTGGATTCATTGTCAGGCGGCTGACAGCAGATTGGCCACAGCCACCGACTGAGTGAGCGAACGCTTACCTCTCGGCATTGGCAGAAGCACAGCACTAGAATGCGGGGTTCGAAATCAATTGTACGCCATCTCACGCGCTAATAAAGAACACCTAATTCTCTTAAAAGAAGGGGATCGCCTTCAGATGTGATACTCCAGGTGATACTTAGCAGTTTCCTGCTCTCAATCGAAAAATCCCAGAATATTAACACGCTGAGTCTCGACATGGCAGACATCAAAGCTTACACAATCGCCATCCCCGAATCTACCGTCCAGAGACTAAAGCAAAAACTTGAGCTTACAGATTTACCCAAGCATGAGATCGAAGGGGCTGGATGGACATACGGAACTCCCTTGTAAGTGTATTGTGCTCTTCTAGCTTTGATTTCAAATCTCACACCAATTCAGAAAAGACATCGAACGACTGACCGAGTACTGGAAAACCAAGTTTGACTGGCGTGAAAGGGAAATAGGACTCAATCACCTGCCGAATTTCATGACCCAGATCACTGCGGATGGATTCGATTCCCTTGACATCCATTTCCTTCATCAGAAGAGCCAAGTGAAGGGAGCAATTCCCCTCCTATTTGTCCATGGTTGGCCAGGTAGTTTTCTGGAAGTCACCAAAATGCTGCCCTTTCTGAAGGGCGGAAACGGAAAGCCAGCTTTTCACGTCGTAGCTCCAAGCCTCCCAAACTATGTCTTCTCAAGTGGCGTCACGAAGGTCTGTGTTGGATTGGCATGCCCAAGCCAATTCAACGGCAATCAATCAATCAATTCTAACATCTAGAACAGAAAGGATTTGAAATCAAACAGTATGCTGAGACTTGCAACAAGCTCATGCTTGCTCTGGGATATGACCAATATGGTTCGTGTGCAATTTCAATATCGATTTTAGGATGTATTGGCTAATTTCGAGACAAAAAGTAACACAAGGCGGTGATTGGGGGTTCTTGAGTTTGTCTCAGTGAAACATTTTAACATTTTAATACTGACCTTCACTAGTCACCCGTGCCCTCGGGAAGCTGTATCCCCAGCACGTCAAAGGCAGTCACGTCAATTGGGCATTTGCAAGCGAACCTGAATGGACCGAGTCCAATCCCAAACCCGAGTATTCCGAGCGTGAGAAGTCACAGCTCGCTCGTGGTCAGGATTGGTGGGCTGGAGATGGAAGAGGATATACGGCGATTCAAAGCAGCAAGGTCCGTCATCCCCTCTTAGCTAACCTTATGCATTCTCCTCACAATTTTCAGCCCTCTACAATTGGCTTCGCATTTGCCGATTCCCCAATTGCACTCTTAGCCTGGATCTATGAAAAGCTGGCTGGTTGGACCGACTCCTACCCCTGGACTGACGATGAAATCCTCACTTGGATCTCTCTGTATTACTTCTCCACTGCTGGCCCAGAAGCTCCCTCGTACCACTACTATGAAGCCGTTCATGCCAGCGACATGCCTGTTCCCGTTCTCCAGAGCTATATTGACATTCCGCTTGGTATTGCTGACTTTCCACTTGAAATCAGCAATTCGCCAAATTCGTGGTGGGGAACTCTGGGGCCAGTTGTCTATTCGAAGAGTTTTGACAAGGGTGGGCACTTTGCTGGCTGGGAGAGACCAGAGGATATTGTCGAGGGGCTTCAGGAGATGTTTGGGAAAGATGGTGGTGCTGCAGGTGTTGTTGATGGGAAGAGCGGTTATTAAGATTGAGCAGGTGAAACATTAGGGATTTTTAGTGCTAATAAATCTGCCCCAAACGGCACAATAATAGGAATTCGAATATTGGGTTGATGTGACTGAAAGCCAGATATGGTGCCTAGGAATGTAATTTTAAGCAATGCTGTCCTAGAGCATTCTGCAAACTCGAGTCTGGCAGAATCAATCGTGCAAAGGAACGCTGAACATTAAACGTAAAAACCCCTCCACCAAGAAAATCATTCATCCTTCCCTGCTATTTCGTCATGAACATCTCTGACGATACTGTAGACAAAGGTCTTGAAAACGATACGAACTGAATCGGGAACACCAAGAATGTCGTATGACCTGTGGTGTGTTGTCGTTTTGGGAATACAGTAGTGCCCAAGAGATAATATAACAATTTGGCGCGTATTGGGGTCTCGATTGGTGGGTAAATTGGGTATCTCCTTCAATTGTGGCCTGCCTTAAGTTTAATTGATTGATCGTCAGGGCATTCAACGGCTCAAGCGTGCACTCATGGAGCCCTGCAGCCAGAAAAACCGTTCGAGATAATCATTTCTATTTCGATAGTCTAACAATGATAAAGACTCACCCGTGCTTATCAGGATCCTTTCTAAGTCCTTCATTGACACTTCTCTTGAAGCTAAACCACCTCCTCTTAGCCTTATTCTTAACCTCTCTCTTCTTGCTCCTCGGATAGTTCACTGGGCTCTCACCACCCACAAAGATAGCAACATCATACAGAAACCCTCCCACCAGAGCACCGCTTATTGTTGCACCCCAAGCCCCGTATATCCACCAGGCATTCTTGGTCGTGAAAACCTCTGACCCATATCCAACAGCAGCTGTTGCTATTCGGGGTCCAAAGTCTCTGGCTGGATTCATGCACGCGCCGGTGTTGTAGCCAAAGGCCATTGTCAGGACGGTCACAACTAGTCCCACGATCAAGGCATGCATACCAGCTCCTGGAGGAGCATTCGAGTCATCGCCCAGAGCGAGAACAGCACAAGCTAGGATCGCGGTAGCAACGAACTCGTTAATGAAGCCAGCTCCGACACTAGCAAATGGTGCAGGTTGGGTGAAGAATGATTTACCACTTCCTCCTGTAAATAACCCCAACGGTTGAGTGGCTCCAGTTTCCGTAGCAGGCTGTCCACCTAGGAGATCAAAGGAGACAATCGCATCGCGGTAGACACCATATGCTATCAGCCCCGCGAAGAACGCACCAAGGACTTGGGCTGTGATGTACACAAGTGCTTTTCGGAAAGGGAAGCCGCGATACAAACTGAGCATGAGGGAGATGGCAGGGTTCAGATGGCCACCAGAGATTCCACCCGCAATATAAATGCCGATCATGACACCGAGGCCCCATGCCCAGTTCGTTGATAGGTAGATACCTGATGTATTGGCGGAGGTTTGAACGGCGAGATTCGTGCAGAGACCGATGAGGACGGCTATCATTGTCTAGATACCATCAGCTTGAGGCGGATTTGCTTGTGTGAAAGACTTACTGCAAGACACTCGGCAAGAGGCTCTCGAAACCTCGCTCGTATTGAAGACCACAGATTGTGATCATCGTATGCCTCTTGAGTGTACCTCTCGGCCTCGTCTTCCTCCAAAGCCCATTCATCCGGAACGTCTCCAGCTTCGAGATCAACCTCATTCACCTTCCCAATCACTGACACTGAGCTTGCGGCAGATGCATGCTGAGAAGGAACTTCTTGTACCTTCGGAAGCCTTCTGTCCCCTAGATCTTCGCTCTGCTCATCAAACGGATCACTATGGCTTCTTCTATACGTAGATCCATGGCTCTTCCATTCTTCCATCGGATTACCCCTCTCAGGTCTCGGTGTGGCGTACCTGTCGAGGACGCTGTTCTCCGAATTCATTCTCCCTACCGTGCTATCAATTCTTCTTCGCTCAGCACGCTCGTGTCCATATCCCCTCTCATCAGTATCAGGTCCGTCTCTAACCTCTTTACCAGCCTCTTGCCTTTGATCGTCAATCATACCAAGCTGGGGAATCGGCTCAGCATCCCCAGGCTCTTCCCTCTCAGTACCTGGATCTTCCACAACTCGTCCATCTTTTCCTCTTCTCATTCCACGCCGCACAACTCTCGGCAGAGGTTTGGCTAATCCCCATACTGGTGCGAGCTCGGTTCGCTGATATGTGGGATTGAGTTCGTGGTACCCGGGGTCAACGAAACTTGGCCCGTGGGCATATGTAGTATTGCCTGCAAGAGAGTACTGTGGTCGCTCTTGGGATTTATGCAAATTGGGATGTTGAGTTCTTGCAACACCGTTTGCTGATGTTTGTCTCGAGTTGGTTGATTGGGTTTGTCGTAGTTTGTGTGACTGTTTGGCATCGTCTGGTGCCATGTCTCGACCGATTTACTCCGTAGCAAGAGATTGAATATAAGATGAGAAAGAATAAGAATGATTAAATCCTACCTACCTTATACTTAGCCAACCCACAATCCCATCGTTGACGACGCATTTCGTCATAGCGAATTTCGATGCTTTGCGGTCCCACTTGCAGAATTCCATGGCCCTTCGCAGGGATGAGTAAGAGCTATTCCCAAAATACAAGTAGTATCTTGTACTTGAAGATCTACTCGCGGGCCCGGGATGTCGTGAGAATTTTCATTCGCGGACTGATGTCCGAAAATGCTCCACTGAACCAAGGACTGAACTAGTCCCTGGTGAGGCTGAACCGTTGAACATTGATCGCGGGAGACTGTCAAGCCACAGTAAAATGCGACCACAGTAAAATGCGACGACGAGGTCGAGAAAAGAAGAGGCGAGAGAAGGTAGGAATAAGCAGAAAGAAAAGTGGACTTGGGAGTTTCTTAACTCCGAATAAGTACTCGAGTACTCAGTAGTGCGATCATGTGCCTCGTGCCAAAGTCGTACCACTCGTAGCACCACTTTGCTGCAAGAATTATCTAAATGGGATATCGGCGACATACTTGTCCACACTCTACCCAACCAGCGAGGTGTATTGTGCATGCAGGCTGCAGTTAGCCGTGGGATGTTTCCAACCCAAGTAGGATGATTTCCTCTCCTATATAACGTTGCTCAACTTGTTTCTACTTCGTTCAAAGGGCCGACCGCCTCCAGCTTGTGAATTATGTCGCAACACAGCGTAGAAAGCAAGGTTCGGCTCCAGACAGCGATTGAGACAGCTGCCGAGAAGATGAACAATCGAGATATTAGCCAAGATGGCCGTCAGCTTGCCCAACATATCCGGGACCTGTACGCATCAGGAGCGAAGATGTGGACCAAAGAAATGTTCCTCGACATCGAAGCAGAACTAGCAAAGGAACCAAAGCCCCACAGTGTCATGATCCGTAGTAGTACGCAGATCCTGGTGTTGTTTACTTCTTTTCAACCTTTTGAATTCTAATGACCAACCTTGATCCAGTGAATGGGGTTCTAAGGCGCAAGCAGATCCCCCTCGAGGGCCGTGAACCAGACCATGTTGACTGGGGCGATTTGTAAGTCCTATGGCATCATCATAACTATAGAGCTATAGCCAGTTTTACTACATGTTAGTCCCACAAAGTGCAGTAGTTCTACGACTGAACAGAGAATAATTGAACAGGCGTATTGGTACTCATTTCAAAATCTTTCAGCAAATGGTATTCGACGCCGAAGAGGAGTGCTTTGAGCTCGATCCTGATGAGCAGGTGGAGTCTTGGCCCCCAGAAACCGATGTGGACGACGATACGGCACTCGCAACTCGTGCCCTCACTTTGATGCGGACAACCGAGACTTCCTCAACAATTGAATACACCCAACTCAAAGCTGCGTGGGATGAGGCTCGACGCAATTGGACCCGCAGTGCCGTGTGCGAGGACTTGACAGCCATCTTAGTCGAGGATAACTACATACCCAAACTGGCAATAAAGAGAATAGTATGCTTTGGGCTCGGCAGTTTGGAAGGAGTACCCGATCATACGAGTCTTGACGTCTTGGCCACTTGTGACGGTCTACCGCGACGCAGTGCCATGACACAACACGCCGCAGCTTTAACCATAGCGTCCGTGTTGGCTGAACGACTGGGCACAAAATCTCTTCCCATTCTGGTCCAGGACCCAGCCTACTCGTTGGTCGCGCAGCAGCTGCTGATGGACGAGGGTATAGAGGTCGTGGGCGGTCATGGCTCTCTTGCCTTCACACATGTTGATGAGGACACGGTTGTGTTTAGCTGCCACCCGAACATCTGCGTGAAGCAAGTGGTAGCCGATATTGCAAGACCGGCAGTGATGATTTGGGATAGGGTGAAGCCGGCAGCAGAAGAGAAATCGGAGTGGGTAGCTAGCCTAGTGCACGGTGAAGAGATGCTATGCTCGCAAGTATTTACCAGTGCGCTCCATATAATTACATACATATATACTGATACTGCCGGCGCAGACCATGGTCGACAGATCAAGATTCGCCGCGTACCCGGAAGCTGGTTGAGGAGTACAAGAAGTATGCCTTCCCTGGCGAGGAAGAGCGCTTTGGAGATCTGGAAATATATGTTCGTATGGATCACAAAAAGTAACTGTTGTGAGTTGGAGCCGGTCGGAGGACTGAGTGACAGTGCCGATTGATGTCTAGGTACGTCTATGTCAATATGTCTGACTTTTGCATACCTGGGATTGAGGGACAAAGTTTAAGGAGGGAGAACATTCCATCTAACTTCATCCAACCTTAGATAACCATCTTATTGAGACCGACATTTGAATGACAATCCCGAGATACTGTTTAGCTAAGTATCTTAAAAGAGATCGTCAAGTAACAAGAGAATGAATAAGAATAAGTCTTATGGCGCTTCCTCTCATCGCTGGCTCGCTCGGTAGTTCCAGGCCGCATACATGCGAGGCTACTGCAGGAAGGACATTTGTCGTACGTCAGGTTGTGGGCACTTGACTGCAAAGCCCTTGTTGGTCCTGGATTGATGATGCCCAAGGATAGAGGACCTGTCCGTCGTGGAATGTCGAGGTGCCAGGTTCGGTCACGTGATATCTCACATCCCGCCCTGTCTCTTTTCATTTCGATAGAGCTTCTCGGATATGGAAGCAGAGGCTTGAAAGAAGCTCTTACAATTCAATAAGAGTTTTGTTACAATATATGTGACACAATATTCACATTGTGTTTGTTACACAATGCGGGGTACATAGCCCGTACTTTAGGTAGGACGATGCTTGTAATTCCCTTTCTACAAGCTTTCAGAGAAGTCCAAAGTAACGAATATATTCTCACAATGGCTCTCTGATCTCGGGAATTCAGAGATCGGAGACCCTGACACCTCAAAGCGTGTTGACTGATGACATGCGGAGTCTAGCGTAGATCCCTAGCTAAGGTACCTTATTAGCATCATAATGACGCAGGTGGAATTCATCAGGGTCTAGGTACGCGCGACACTGAGCTTTATAAACAGTATCCCCAACTCTTCTATTATTCTCTTATCCATAGAGATTTCACACATCCCCACCATCAAATCTAAATCGGACCAAAGTTTTCCTATCTTCATCAATCATGTCAGGAGAAGTAACTGGTGGTTCATCCGTACGTTAATTCCCCGCAAGGCCCATTCACCAACTAAATATCTCAGCACCAACCCCTGGACAACTCCGACGAGCCCAAAGAGTTCAAGATCCAGATTCTTCCTGCCGGGTCGGCGCCGAAGAAAGACACCTACCAGCCCGACGTGAACGGAGAGTGAGTTTTCTCCTGTCCACCACAGCCATATGTTCAGCTTGGTGTACAAGTACAGTACTGATTCCAAGCTCCCAGTCTCGCACCCGGTCAACCCAACAACAGCGCAGATACGACATATGACAATGCGACGGAGGGAAGCAAGACGGATGTTCACAAGGGGTTAGGAGATGATGGGAAGGACAAGAAGGAGAAGGATGAGGATCGGGCGACGCAGGAGGGATTCAGAGCTGAGATCAAGAGCGCCACGGAGAGGGAGCCAGAAAGTGCTGATAGCATTTGAGATAGGTCGAATGTCTGTACAATATTGATTAGCATAAAATGCTAATGAGCTACTCTGACTTCGTAAATTCCACCGCTTTGGTTCGGAATAGTGACCAGTCCAGCCGAGGAATCATATCATCCGTCCGTAGACACCGTTCCGTCCAAAGTGATATTTGGAGCTTTCCCATTCGAGGCTGGTAATACCAGCGTTCCTCTCGTGCCCGCAGGTACGTTATAACTCAAATTATACCCCATATCGCCCTCTAGTATCCAACTGGCAGAAAATTTCCCTAGAGATGTCGTATAGCCACCTTCCACACTAGTCAAGTCCCCAAATTGCGGTACGAGACTCCACGTCTTCCCTCCCGGACTTGTAAGTTGTAGTCCCAACACATAAGTACTCAGCGCGTGTGTGGGACCGGAACTCCAGCCATGAGCATGAGAAGGGTACGAGTAGTCGCCTCCATACCCAGAATTTGCTCTGTAACCAAATGTGCCGTCTTGCAAATAGCCCTCAGTACAAGTGCTTCCTGTGCCATAAAGGTTATTGAGATACCAACCCCAACTCAGCGCATGAGAGCGAGCGCCCGAGTGGCTTCGCGAACGGCAAAATGCCCTTTGGCTTCCATAGATTCAGCATAGGGTACGATATTGCCTGCGAGCTCAGGGCAATTTGCTCCGATGGGCCCCCATTTCGTGGGAGTTCTTGATTACAGGGTAGTCAGCAATTGCTGGACTTGTAAAGAAATTTTCAAGACATGTCTCAAAAGTCTTGCCCAAATAAACTTACTAGTGCTGATGTTTTGAAAGTATGATGAGTCTGCCATGTCGTAGTACAAAGCAAGGCTGTTGCCGTCTTCGGGGTGAACAGAATCGTCAGTGTCGCTATCTTTAAATGCCCCCACAACGGGATCCCAATTGAATACTGAAGTGTGGATAGCAGCTTTCAGATTAGCAGCTTGAGACGTCCAAGTCATAGCTGAAGTCGGATCACCAGTCCATTGCCATTGCACTTCCTGCTATAAGGGTTTTATACATTAAAGCGTTAGCCTCGGTATTGTGACCGCCTTGAGTATAACGGCCCCAGTCTGATGTTTCAGTGATATCTAGAAGTGCAGTGCTATCGATTTTGCTTGCAATCCAGTTTATTGCCAACATGATTTTCGACCAATTAGAAGTGAGGAAGTCAGTGTCGGCTCTGTGCAGTATATATTCATATGTGCCGATTAAAGTTGACATGTGATACGTATCAGAGCCGTAAAAGTTAATCAGTGGCCCAACCATCGGGGATTCTCCTGTGCTTTGCTGTGCAAAGATCTGTCAGCATGCACGCCTAAAAATCACAGTGGGAGTTTACCTGAGAATCATACTGTAGCTGCAATGCATTCTTTGCGCTAGTGAAGTCTCCAATACTGACAAAGACGCTGGGAAGGGCAATACCTAGATCACCCGACCAGGTTGCTCCATCTCGCTTCAAGCCATCCACGAAGATGCTGGAGCCATTCGTCCCGGGGAAGGCATCGTTCTTCCAGCCATAAGTGAGTAGCGGATATTCTCGTCCAGTATTTGGGGGAACGGCGTTGGTTTGCACAGTATATGCTCCGGCATACCAAATACGATTGATTAGGTCATCACTGGAGTAAAAATAACCTCCGTACGCTCGAAGGTCCGGCCAGGTTGGCTGATATGAGATTTCTAAAGTGACTGCTGTAATATTGAGGTTGATGGTAGAGGTTGTGGTCGCAAAGACAGAGAGATACCTGAAACCACCTCGAAGGCTAACATCAGGTACCGTATAAGTTCCATTCGTGGTGCTTGATACTGAAGTCAGGAGTGCTCCATCACCACCTGGCAAGTAAGATCCATTGAGCCATCCGATGCCTCCCCAGTCCAATTCCTCGCCTCGGAAAACGCCAAGCTTAGATTGCCAGTGCCTGTGGCACTATAGTTGATAGTGATAATGCCTCCAACCTCCTGGCCAAAGTCAAAAATCAGAAGTGATCCATTTGAATTCAAATTTGCTGTGCCGGGATATGAAGAGAGGATCGTATGGTCTGGCGAAAGAATGTTTACCGGCGACACCGTTCTAGACGCTGGTGAGTGTATGTATAAGTCCCAATGCCCGCCGAAAGAAGCGGTTCTAGGTTCACACGTTGTATCTCTCCAACAAGTCTGGGCTACCACAGAAGGGAGTAATGCTGTGACAACTTGCAAAGCGTAGTGGACGAGCATGCTTGGAAGAGGTTGCTGGAGCACTTGATGCAGCACAATCTTGATTTCGTCGTAGGGAACCATTTTGGTGCTTCGTCTCGACACTCTTATGCGTTCCCCGCAAAGAGAGACCCCCCGAGGATCTCGTCGCGGCAGGAACTCAATCATGGATGTTGTGCTGCGGAGTGTCGTGCCGCTTGCAAACCCACTTCACGTACTCGTAGGTGCGGGAAGAGGCAGTTGGGAGACTGATGTAAAGGGAATCCGGAATTCCTTCACTCGCAACCCTCAACCCGATTTGACTGTCGTCGGGATAATTGACGGCGAGGAGGAGCCCAGGAGCTGGAGACCAGCACTTGCCGTGGCTCGTCTTAACCTTACTACTCGGCTTTCTCCTCATCAATGAAATGGAACGTCATACAGTTTTGAACATCCAAATCGAATGCGCACACGAACTTAACCATGATCGTAAACATGGTCTCAGCCAGGGACGAGCAGCTCCTCAGTGTACTGTTGATATTTGACTGGATTAGACGCACAGAGCGAGAATTGTAATGACTTCGGGTATCTCACTCACCGCTATCTTCGTATGGGTATCGGGTATCTATCTAGACACCGAGGATCCAACTATAAGGAGAGGCTTGAGCCACGCTGAGATGACGATTAATTCGTCATTTGCTACGAAGCTCGATATCTTTGAATATGACGACTTCTCAGCCATCAGCTCAGCGACTTCGTGATCTCGCTGCGAAGATCTCAGCTCTTGCTGATTCATATGAGCCAGCAGCATCTGAAGCAACCACGCGAGATGCCCGCCTGAGGATAAATGAGGCAGCAAGTGAGCTCGTCACAGAAACGCAGATCCCGGTGCAGAAATTATTTGCTATCAGCCACCAGGTTCTTCTTCCTGCTCCTCTTGTTGCGTTGTGATGCATGATGTCTGCATCTAGGAGCTCACGAAGGTGGATAGTTTGCGCAAAACGTAGTCATTCGAGCTGGCATAGAGGTTGGACTGTTTGAAACATTCCCGAGGGATGGCACCGCTGTGATTTTGCAACATCTCGCAACCCAGACCGGAGTCGAGCTGCCACTTCTTGGTGAGTGTGGCAGCGATATCCTGTGCAATGTGTACAAGTTTCAACCGCATATCTAATACGCGATCCTTGAAAGCTCGAATCCTCCGCATGTTGACGGCTACGGGGATAACCGTAGAGACCGGAACTCATCATTATGTATTATCCCGACTAGGACTATTATTGCAGGAGAAGAAGTATCAAAGCATGATGATAGTTGCGTAAGTAGAAGAGCATCGAGCCCAAAGCGAGCAACACTGACTGCTTTGGTTCTTCATCTCCAGCTTTGACGTCCACTTGCCAAGCATGATGAAGACTCCCAGCTTTCTCGCTTCCACAGGCTGGAAGAATCCCGATGATGCGTCCAAGGCACCATTTCAGCTTGGCCATAACACGGACAAAACCATCTTTGGCCTGTTCGCAGAAAAGCCACAGTTAGTCGAGCACTTCAACGCAGCTCTATCGGCGGTGAGCGACGCCGGTGTGTATAATGCAGTGCTCGAGACACCATGGAACGACATCATTGGTCGAGTAGATTCAGGTGAAGTGGCGATGGTGGATGTGGGTGGTGCTGATGGACATGTACTGCGGCAAGTTCTGGAACTCTATCCAGACCTGGGTGGCAGATTCATCCTTCAGGATCTTCCAGATACGATTGCAAAAGTTTCTGTTGATCTCAACAAGAGGATCGAAGTAACGACGCACGATTTCTTCACTCCGCAGCCCGTCAAAGGTGTGTAATCTGACAAGCGACCAATGCAGTTCCTACTAACAGAATCAAGGAGCTCGAGTATATCACTACCGTATGATCTTCCACGACTGGCCCATTGACGACTGCCGAAGGATATTGCGCAATCTAAAGCCATCGATGAAAGCCGGATACTCGAAACTTCTCATAGGAGATTCTGTGGTGCCGGAGTCTGGGGCTTCCCTTCATCAATCGCTTATAGATATGACTATGATGACCATCGGCGCGGAAGAGAAGAATGAGACTCAATTTAGAGAATTATTGACGAGCGAGGGGTTTAGTATCGTCAACATCTGGAGAAGCAAGTATGCAATTGATAGTATTATCGAAGCTGAGATGGCGATATAGGTATCCGATTGTATAATCTCAGCTGGTCTGTCAATCATGCTTAACAGGGCTCTTAAAAAGAATACGCTTTCAGGCAACTCTGATTAACTTGTGTCCCTCTTTGACCTACGTAGAGCGCCATCATAATCGGAAAAGTCGTCATGTTCGTCACATCCACCATGAAGCAAAAGGTAAAGTTAAGGCCAAAGTTCATATATTCAAAATGCACATTCAATCATGGCTAAACAAACGCTACCATTCCCAGACCAGCCACTGATAAGAGAAGTTTACACCTGGCCAGTGGTATTTCCGAGACCATACAAGCAATGGCTCCGAAAGGAATTGACGCGTACCAAACAAACTTGAAAGCATCGCTGTAACCCCATCGGTAACCCAAGCAAGGCACCAGCTGCGGCGACCTTCGGGTCGTACGTACCTCAGGCTGCCAAGGCTGCCGGGACCTTCGATGCAATTGCCGCAACCAAGCCGGGCACCTTGGATGCGGGTGCCTAAGGCCGAGAGGGACGACCAATTCCGCCACTCTTCTGGGTATGCTGTCGGCAGCTTTATTGGTGAGGATGGTCTGTAGCCTACCCCCTCCTTTTACAACTCTACACAGTCTCCTCCGCTACCTTGATGTCTTTCTCCTCTTTGAACCCTTCGAAGACTCGATGATTGCAACAGACCTTGGTCTATTCCCCTGCTCATGTGCAAGGGCGTACGCCTTGATCAGCCTCGTCCGTCGAGGCCGACAGGTCTACCCCGATCAGCGCTTGCAGCTTCACGTCTACCAGTGCCCCGCAGAGTATGATCCTACTCAGGAACGCATACTTGTAATGATATCCCCCAAATGAACACACCAATTACTAGCATGATGATGCACCCAATCCGAACACAGGACTCGCAGGCGAGAAATGCACGAAGCACTGCGGCCTTGGTGTTCCGACGATGCTTTTCTTCGCGGCCTGCGCTTTACGCTCAGATCGCCAGTCCAAAGAATCGATCCGAATGTCTGCCTAAATATGTAGCGCCCTCCAAATCTCTAAAGTCTTCGAAACCGCCCGTTCACAATCTTGGGGCAACATCGACGAAAGTCGACACGCAGGAACGGGGGAAACCTCCTATAGGAGAAATAAACCCACCAACAGGACCTTTGGACGTCTTCGCAATCTTTCAGACGCAAGGTGTATCTGCGGCTATGAGAGCAGTCGAGCTGAACATCGACAGTGCACGTGCGAATACGACACCTACAACAAGCTCACCGGCAGCACAGTCACCAGTGGGTTCGGCTGATGTAGAGTATTGGCGCAAGCGGAACAAAGAGGCAGAAGATGAAGCACGACGAAGGTACAGCAGTTGCCTTACTGCGAACCGTTATTGTATCCGGCTAAATCGTTTCTGTACAGATTTGCCAGAGACTTCTCACATATGCCGGAGGTACCAACTAGCTTTGAGGCAGAGAGGCTAAAGGAGTGTATCAAGAATCTCAAGCCGTACATCAATGAAGCACATTTGGTAGATTTCACAACCCATGTGTATGCTTCTAGTAAGTTTAATCCCGGATTCAGTCAAGATGCTACCCCCTAACAAATACTAGGGGGTACCAATGCCCAAGCAGTATTCTCTGGGACTGGTATTGTCATGGTGCAGTTTCATGCGAAGACAATACGGCTTTGCCACAACGAATGTCAATTAGCTTTCATTGCCGGACATGAGCTTGCACACCTTATTGCAAGACATTCGAAGGCGAAGTTACAGCTTCTCAAGGATTCAGCACCGGCAGAGGCAAAGGCAAAAGTAGAGGAGTTGCAGCTCCAGCAAGAGTTCGATGCGGACAAAATAGGAACCATCATGATGGCTAGAGCTGGATATAATCCTAGAGGAGCACTTGAGTGGATGGAACGGAGTTTAAAGGCACGTACGGCCTTTGGGAAAAAAGAAGTCATTCCACCACCTGGCGAAAGAACACACCCACCAGTAAGTTGCATCTGCTGGTAACATGATGCGCTTGAAGTAACGATTTAAAGCTGTCGGAAAGAACTGCGAGGATGAAGGAGCTTCTACCAGAAGCGTTCAGGGAATTGGAAGAGAATGGGGGCTTCAGAAGGTACCCACTGGTCACAGAAAAGGCAAGGGCCGCAGCAGCGTTAAAGAAGAAGGAATTGGCTGCTCGAAAGCTGGATAGAGAGAAACGTATCGCTTATATTCCAACCCAAAACCAGCCTTTGAAGAAAGACGCCAGGACGACGAAGGCTCCCTTGTTGAAAGCTGTATCTCCAAGATCTTTGCCACCAGCCTGGTTGAAGCTCGAGCCGAAAATCGATTCTTGATGAAATTGAGCAGAAAAAATATTTCTCCCATATAGACTCTTCTTCATAGATCGTGAACATGAGTGAGCGAGCTTCATTGACAACAGCTTAGTATTTCAGTACATCCACACATTGAAAAGCTGCCCTCGAACGAGATCATTGTGATGGAATAAGCCCAATCCAGACACGGAAACAAGCCGACAGACACTCATTGACAAGCTTCCAGATTTTAAACTTTTGATCAGATACCCAGTTGAGAATAGATCTATGATACCAGTCTCCACAGTGAGAACGGCAACCAAATGACCTCGAGCGTACACGAAACCGTTCGTAAGAGACAATGACAAGAGGCTTGCGAAGAAGTCATGATCAAACAACGGAGAACGCAGTTGAGAAATTGATCGCGAAGATTGATGGAGTTCGTCGAGAGCGTCATGGATAATGTGATTGCTGCTTCTCAAGAGAGAATCGTCAGATCTTCCACATGAAAAGGGTATGATGGGAAGGTGGTCCGTGCGTCTAGCGTCAGGTACGGGAGCTAAGGTGAGCGTTTTGGAAACAGCCCGGTGACAGCCCGGTGGCCCAACAGTTGAAAACACCAACTTACAAAAATGTTCTCCGACTCAACATCCCTCGATTGCATTCAATCGCGAACAATTCTACTTGCCGTATCCTGCGCAGTATTAATTATCCCAAGTGCAAAAGTGGGCTCCAAATTCGCGAAGCGACAGGAACACCAAAAATTTATTCGCTTACCGGGATCGCATGGGTGGGGCTGAATTTCTTCCTCGCCAAAGTCAAAAACTCCAAGTTCAGACAACATCGTGAGGTTTTTGCGACAGAAATCGATGCGGGAAATGCGACTGGAGCTTAAGCGAGATCACGGGAGTGTGAGGAACTTCAAAAGTTTGAGGGAGGAGGAAATTGGGGGGAGAAGATGGGAGGAGTCGTGGGAGTTGGGATCTTTATACTAGAAATCAGGAGGAATCGTCACGGGAGGGCGCAATGGGTCTCTGTGGAAGGACAGAGTGGAAATGAGAGGTAATTGAGCTTCTTTGGGACTTCGGTGATATATCTGGATGGTTTGAAATGGTCTTGGGCCTGTGGTTGCTCTTGGAATACGGATGGAGGGTCCAAAGTGAGGATTTCCAAGGGAATTGGGTAGCTAATTGACCTCAACATAGCTAAGTCCAGCGTTGATGGGCTCTCTAGTGACCTGAAGAGAGGCTTCAGTGCGGCTAGTGTTGCCCTGAAATTGGTGCATGACCTGAACTTTATTACCATGTCTCTTAAGCCAGAATTCATGTATATTGATGTCCAAGGGCGCGACTCGTCATGTGCGATGGCAAAGTTGCAGATACTGGTTCCATATCTTCATAATCAGCATGTTTCATTGCTGAACTGCAGGCCTCAATTCTAAAGGTTATACAAACTCATGCGTAGAAATAGAAGGACAAGTTGTATCTGAAAGCCACCACGAGACGGAGACGAGCTGGAGACATCTTCCGCCAGTCAACATTCTACGAATAGACTTACTATGAGCGAACTCAAATGGGTCAACGGAATTATCACATTATGAGCTTTACAAAACCGAGCATAGCTAAAAGTACCAGCAGGCTTAGCTGCTGCGGCTTGATTTAATACCCGGAAAGATTGTCCACCACAGCAGTATAAACATGCAACGTAGACTTATGCTGATCTGGTTATATTACACCCTCGACATGGCATCGGTAACCGCAATATCAACTGGATGTATGCGCGAATGGTATCACCCACTCATTCATTAGTGCAAACGACTTCTCCACTAGCAGCAATAGAGTCTTCAAATACTCCGGGTCGTAGAAGTCGTGTCCCTACCTTAGTCTCAACTTTTGAGTAAGATCGAAAAGATGATGTGAACGGTCATGAGACAATTGCATTTACTCTTTGGTTTCAGTGTATTCTATCCGTCATCCCTCTTTCTTTCCTTCCGCTACATCTGCAACCCTCAGAAGTCCACCCAAGCTCTCGGCCTTCCATTCCTTCGTCGCCATGCCTTTTAAAATCAATTCCAGCTGTACAGCAGAATAAGACCTCCTATCATGCATGATGATAATTCCACCAGGCCTCAGCATGCTCAGAACATGCTTTGAATTTAACTTCGGATTGTGAATCTGGGGATCATGTGGATAGATGCTTCCCAAGACGACTCTGTACCCCATATTCACCAGTTTCTCAACCATCTTCTTATTGAAGATGCCTGAGCCAGGCCTGAAGTACTTGGCCGATCCATGATTCGCGGGTATCAGAGACTCAACTTCAAGAACTTGACGCTCCAATTCCGAGAGGGGGAGACTGATACTGGGCTCGTCTTTCCATGCATGGTTTCCAATCTCGTGACCTTCGTCATGCATACGTCGCAGAAGATCTGGGTGAGAGACAATTTGGGATCCGATCACGAAGAATGTCGCCTTCGCTCCGTATTCCTTGAGAAGATCCAGCATCTTGGATGTTTGGTCGGATGGTGCGTCGTCAATCGTGAGAGCCACGACATGTGACCCCGACGCCAGTGGAATGTGCCATAAGACATCTGGGTTCTTCCATTGGAGGAACGATATGAGCAGGTGAGGCGGTTTGTAGACGATGTACGCCAAAGCAAGTACGAGGACGATGATAATTAAGAGAGTCGGAAGGACCATTTTTGAAAGCTGTTGGAAAGAATTGGATTTTTGGAAGGACGAATCAGTATCCTGTCGTTCTTCATCATCAATCTTGATGTGCCGGATCGACGGATTCGGTGATGTGAACAGGCCTTGTAGGAAGGACAGTGGTGAGGTGAGGCCAATTCGTCGTGCTCGGCGAAAGAGGATTCCTAACGTTCGACGCATGAATGCTGATCTGCGTCTCCGAGCACCATTGTTGACTTGCAATATCCCGCGAAACAATCTCAATGGTCCAACGAATGTTAAGTAAGAGTTATTCCCCTATAAGCTCCGCATCACTCAGAGTCTTTGAGAAATTGAGACTTCTAGTGGTTAGTATGGAGCTTATGATGCTGAAACTCCGACTGATTGTTCCAGCATTTGTTGCTGCATGCGATGAAGACGTTTGGCTGACGATGCGAAAATCCGGTCCTCATCCACTAAAGGCTGTGATTGGCCAAACAAACCTTAAATCACTACAGCAAAGCTGAATGCCATAGGTATGTACACCTCCACTTCGTCCTACCATCGCCATCTCAAACCCACGATCCCATGATGCATCGCTCTCCTGATTGAAGCCCTGGCAGTCTTTCGCGTCCGCATCGAATCTGATAGCAGATGGGCCCTTCAGCCCACATGTACCACCCTCCTGCAGCCCCCTTATCCTCACTCAATGCCGAATCCCAAATCATTGTCTATGATGTGTCTCAATCACATCCACGGGTCGCTTTCAAAATAATGCGACTGATAAAAGTCTATAATGGACCTTCACAGATAGTTCGAATACTCCATCACGCCTCTTAGGCTACTTGCGACGTTTCAATACTTCACCTAACGATCCCATCATTCGACAATGCCACCCCTCACCCCTCATACCAGGCGAAGCGCCTACGCTTTCCCACAATTGCCTCGAATCCACAGCATGGAAGAGCAAGCCCGTGGCTTGGGCGGCTGAGGAGCTCCGGTCAAAGATTATGGAATCACCAAGCTTCGTCCAGAGCTCCAGTGATTTCTACATTGCAATCAGATGATACATTGTCCTTCGGCCTTCATGTCCCAAGCAACCAGATCGAGGGAGATCTCCTGGCTATCTGCCTAACAGTGTAACTTCGAGCTGCATACATGTCGGATGGGCCTGGAGGAAAGGGCCTTTGCAGGCCACAAAGGCGGGGCATACGCCCTTCGTGAACACCGGCAGTATGGGTATACATGTCGTTAGAGAGCTTTGATGGAGTGTGCCGCCAAGACTCATCTTCCTGTTCGTTCTGATGGTGGTATACACGGGAGATTGGGCGAACTCAGCTCTTAAAGAGAGGTCGAAATCGAGAGAACAAATTTGTGTTTCAGCCACAAAATATTTCGTGAAGAAGTCAGTTCCGCATAGGTATCTGTCTTCATGCGACCCACTCCTTACCATATGAGAGGCTTTGTCGTCTTACAAGCATTGCTGCAAGTTGCACGCAGCTAACTCTGATACATCATGCGCTCATCGAAACACAGCAGTGTTGATGTTGTGTGTATATGCATAAAGAAGCGTATGCAAGCGCAAAGTTGCTGTTGTCTCCATCTTCCAGGTGCCCAATCTGTACACGAGTCTTGGTCCCTAGGTACTCCATTTTCATTGGCTCATTTTGTTCCATCATCTTCCCATTTTCTTCACCTATCGTTGACCACTGCCGGGTAGTCCCACCTCAATAGTCGAGGCCCATTCCTCTGGTTTGTATCAGCATGGTCAACTCGAGTAAGTTCGGTCTCATGATGGCCACCTTTTAAGATATAATGCAAAGCTCCTTAGCCATTTTTTAGAGGAGATCCGGCGTTGCCTTTGTAACCATGACTATGGTCACTACCTAGCCTTGCCTTCTTTTAACAGTTTCCTCAATCCCACCACGGAAACTCCAGTGAGTCTGGGGAACATCAAGGTCAGCTGAAACATCAGTGAACTGTACAACGACGCTGCATGGTTTCAATAATGTGATTGGCCAGAGGACAGATACAAAAAACGACTTCAAATTCCCATCGGATGGAGAGCCGGAGACGCATATGGGGCTTCCCCATCCCCCCTCTTCCGAAATATGTCGGTGCACGCAAAAGTCTCCATAATTCAAAGGTATGCACAGCCCAACTATTCCTGTGATATTCGATCCAAATCAAGGTTACACTATGGTTAGATTAGGGTTAGAAGGTTAGTGTTTGGGTTGGAGTTAGGGTCAGAGATTAAGGTTAGGATCATCTGGGGTTTTCTGAATATCGGGTCGGGCGAAAAACGGTTGAAAAACAAGTCTTTAAGTTTGGAATTGGTATTTTGATAGGGGCAGGGGCCGCATGTTCACCCAAATTCCATCACTTCTCGGAACGACGGTGCAGAATTCGGTCCTGGTCTCTTGCCTTCCTACTTCGTATCTTGCTCATGCTCATGTAACTGGGATGTAGTCGCCATATGCGTTACCCCTCTTATCTTGAGTTCCCTCAAGATGGATTTCATTGGGTGGCGCAAATTAAGCATCTCGCCAGCTCAGGGGCCAACCATTCGCTAACGCTCCTTTGCGGACCACCTGCCGAGACCATACAAGCGTGGAAACATGAAGCCAATTGGAACTTCTTCTACAGATTCTAGTGACCACCAGCAATTAAGAGCAGAGGATAAATGATACGGATTAAGCTAACATGACGGAGCGGTTAAAGCATGAAGCTCCCCTCATCCTTTTCGAGCGCGGTTTGTATCTCGAAATTGAGTCGAGAAATCAAGTCTTGGGATCTCAATTCAACATGAAGCTCTCAATAGGCTTCGCAGTTGGCACTCTCCTACTTTCAGTACAGGGTGTCGCCGTTCCAAGCCCCGAATCTAAAGTCGTTGTTCATGAGAAGCGCTATGCCCCTCCAACACGATGGAATAAACGCGATCGGATTCCCAAAAGCGCCATTCTCCCGGTTCGAATTGGTTTGACCCAGAGCAATCTCGAAAAGGGTCATGATTTCCTCATGGATGTGTAAGTGTGATGGATCTGGAATATTGTGACCTTAAATTGACAATTCGACAGTTCTCACCCCGATTCTGCAAACTACGGTAAATTGTGGACCGCTGATGAGGTTCACAACATGTTTGCTCCTTCCGAGAAAGCAGTCAAAGATGTCTGGAATTGGTTGGTTGCATCTGGGATTCCAGATGAAAGAATTGTGCATTCAGACAACAAAGGATGGCTTGCCTTCGATGCTACTACTGAGGAGATGGAGAATCTGCTTCATGCCGAATATTACAACTTTGAGCATTCGTCTGCTGATAGAGTGGCAGTAGCATGTGATGAGTAAGTCAAGACGCTTTTCTCAAGAAACTCCCTTACCACTCTGATTACAAGAACATTTTCTGGATTCAGAGACTTTGCTGATCATACCAGGTATCACATTCCCGGCCATATCAAAGAGCATGTTGACTACATTACTCCTGGTATCAAACTCATCTCAACATCGAAGAAAGACCTTGCCAAACGCAGCACGCAGCTTGGACATAGTAAAGGTCACGGTCATGGCAAAGGTCCTATTTGGAAACCCAAGCCTATGCCACATTTCCCAAACCCTGAGTCGAACCTCTCGACTTGCGACGTTCTGATCACACCAGCCTGTGTCAAGGCCCTCTACCACATCCCACAAGCAACGAAAGCGAATCCTAACAACGCCATGGGAATCTTTGAAGAAGGTGACTATTATGACCAAGAAGATCTCAATCTCTTTTTCGAGAAATACACACCATACATCCCTCAAGGAACTCATCCCACACCAAATTTCGTCGATGGTGCGGAGGCGCCTGTTCCGGTTTCAGAGGGTGGCGGAGAATCGACTCTGGACTTCGAATTAGCTTACCCACTTTTGTATCCTCAGAAGTTGATTCTTTACCAGACGGATGATCTCAACTATGCCACAGAGAATCCTACTGTTGGTGCTTTCAACACGTTTCTCGACGCCATTGATGGAGTAAGTATTTCCCTGCCCATCGAATGCACTGGCGACTAAATTATGATAGTCGTATTGCACGTACTCCGCATATGGCGAGAAGGGCGATGATCCAGTTCTCGATCCCATCTACCCTGATCCTGTTGCCGGTGGATACAAGGGAAAGTTGATGTGTGGCGCGTACAAGCCCACAAACGTGATATCCACCTCATATGGTGAAGCCGAGATTGATCTTCCCGAGTATTACATGAAGAGACAATGCAACGAATACCTGAAGCTTGGCCTTCAAGGTCATACCTTCCTCTATTCATCCGGAGATTTCGGAGTTGGCGGCTTTCCAGGAGATGCGACCCCAAGTGGATGTCTGGGTGAAGACGCTACAATCTTCGATCCCCAATTTCCAGTCAAGTAAGTACAGCGCCAACATCATTTCCCCAGATGTGCTGATTTCGGCAGTTGCCCATACGTGACAGCTGTAGGAGCGACAAAGGTCTATCCTGGACACACAGTTTTCGAGCCCGAATCCGCAGCCAACGACCTAATCCACGAGCCTTACAACAGCGCCTATTCTTCCGCGGGAGGGTTCAGCAACGTATACGATGTTCCCGACTATCAAAAGAGCGCAGTCGCAACGTACGTTACTCTAATTTCTCTACTTTCCTTTCCCTTCCTTTGCACATTGCTTTATTTCTCGCTCCCTTTGTCCGCCAAACTCA
Source organism: Hyphodiscus hymeniophilus (assembly GCA_016508695.1). Lineage (NCBI taxonomy): Eukaryota > Fungi > Ascomycota > Leotiomycetes > Helotiales > Hyphodiscaceae > Hyphodiscus > Hyphodiscus hymeniophilus. Next base: position 1,626,500 of record VNKQ01000006.1, on the reverse strand, counting down.
CCTGAGGCTCTAGATACTTTGCAAAACACAACCCCCCATATCGATACTATGAAGGAAACGCCTCGTTTGGCAAAAACGGTGGAGTCTACAACCGCAACGGAAGAGGAATACCAGACGTGAGTGCAAACGGGGACAACATCGCTGTGTTCCTAGACGGCAACTTCACATTCAACGGAGGAACGAGCGCGGCGACTCCCATTTTCGCGAGTGTCATTAACTTGGTCAGTCTCCCTCTTTCCCGATTGGTCCTTGCTCTTTTCGCACGAGCAACTGTGGGGAGTAGTGGGAAAGTCCGTCGTGCGACGTGGAAAAAGCTAATGACGGGATGGATTCGATAGATCAACGAGGAGCGCCTCGCAATCGGGAAATCGCCCGTGGGGTTCATCAACCCGGTGCTCTACGCGAATCCGTGGGTGTTGAACGATATCACGAACGGCAGTAACCCGAACTGTGGGACCGCAGGGTTCAGTGCCGTGCCTGGGTACGTGGGTTCCTGTTCTGTTCTGCTCGCCAGACCGAAAGTCAACCATGTGTGGAGCTGGGATTGCTGACTAGAACTTTAGATGGGATCCCGTCACTGGACTGGGAACGCCGAATTACCCCAAGAGTAAGCCTCCCACTTTTTTTTTTCTTGGCTTAGGAAGACAATGCTGATGTTGAGATAGTGCTGGCCCTGTTCTTGAGCTTGCCTTGATCTGGGGCACGAATGATGTGTGGATGTGAGAACGGGATTTGAACGTACGGTTTGAACGTAAGAAGCCCGAGATATACAATAGTATAATACTCATACCACACTACATCTACTCTCAGTTCTCAACCCCTCAGCATCCTGTCCAATATCGCTTATGGTCCCCATGTGAAACCTGGAGAATGCTCCCGCAGAGTAAAATTAATCCACGTAAAACCAAAACCTCAAAGGATAGCACAGAGTTTGCATTCAATGTTCAGTCCCTAAATATAACTCTATGCAACATGTTCATTGCTCAACGAATCATGATCGTTATGATAGTTCGTCAAGAGATAAGACCCCTTCCTTTTCGGTCGCCCAACCCAGAACTCCCTCACGCATATTACCACGCCAACGAAGCCGATGCAGCCCATTAGGATCTTCAGGAAGACGGATTCCTCAAGTTCGAATTTTAAGGGGGTTGGAGTAAAGATCTTGGGGTTTGTTAGAAAGCGTGATTCAAGGAGGTAGAGGGCGAGGAACGGGAAATGGGCAAGGAATAACTCACCTTTGGTTCCTTCCAGTTCCACGCATCGGTTTCTCCTAATACTTTCCCGTCTTTGTCCAATCCACGAGCGCGCACGTAGGGAGCTGTGATGTTTTTCATGAGGATTTGGGATTCGAAACCCTTGCGAGCTACCTCGTTAAGCGCACTCCATTTTCCAGCCTCGACATCATCCGTGCCTTCAAGCACCCAACGCCTGACTTCCGTGTCACCGTTCCAGCTCACGAAAACGCTTGTCTCATTACTAGCGGGGTCATCGGAGCGCACAAACGCAATGTCGGGCTTCGTGTCCGGTCGTCCCACCCAGTTGAATTTGTACGTGCGATAACTCTGGATATCACCACTGCCGAACCAAGTTTCAGGTCCGAAATGCACGTCGCAGAGCACAGTCCCGTCACCGGCGTACTCTGTCATCGCACCGGTATTTCCGTATCCCATCAATACGTTACCGTTCGGTAGAGTTTGTAGCGATCCTTGGGACATGCCGTAGATGTGGTGAGGATTGGCATATTCGGTGACGAGCTCGGCTGTCATGGCTTCTTGATCGATCTTGATCCGTATCCCTCGCGTGTAGGGCTCCACGTAATGCCAGTCTTCTGCGCCGTTGTCGAAGATGGTGATGGTTGTGTAATCGTCGGACCAGCGGGCGTCGTGCTGGTACATGAAACCCGTCGCTTTTCCTCCACTCAGATCCGTGAAATTATTCCGCTTCCCGCCCAGAATCCAAATGATGTCCCCGGTCACACCATTGATGTAAGTTACGGTGAATGTAAACCGGCTACTAATCAGATAATTTCCCTTGAGATCTTTATCGATAGAGTTCAAGTGAAAGAAATCGAAAGGATCGGGATTGGGGACCTCGCGTTGTGTTTCAGTCAATTCGTAGTGTTCTGAGGCTCGCCATTGGAAGAGTAATTTCCCAGTAGCCAGGTCGATTTCCTGAATCAAGCAGTCCCAGATCTTCCCGTCTTTTTCATGGCCGAAGGGTGTGAGATCGCCGTCTATCACTTCGTATACGCTTATCAAAGCGGTGCCTTCGGGTGTGATTTGGAATTCGTGGAGGTCGCCGTCAAGACCGTTGGCGGCGCCGAGTTTGTGGACTTGCTTATAGGAGGAATCAAGCTGTCGGACTTTGTTAGTATAGATATTCGAATGGGCGGGTGTTGTGGCTAAGCTTCGCCAAGGTTTGACGATGCTTGAGGTGGACTCACCATGTAATAATAGCCTGCGCCGTGCCCTCCAACGGTATCATCTCCAGCCCAGAATGTGAGATATAGTTCGCCTCTGTATTCTTGCACTTGCATATTATAGACTTGTCCATAACCACCTCTCCACCATACGAAATCGCCTTTCGAGTCCAGAATCATGGCTCCCGCCTCGTCGACTCTATTCCCCCTCGGAGTCCAAAAAGTGTACTGGCCATCCTCGCATTGTGTATCCCATTGCAATATGTTTGGTCTTGGAGACCAGAGTCCTACTGACTTATACGATTTTTGAGGGTATGGGCCGTATGCTCCCTCATCGAAAGTCGAATCATTGAAGAAAGGGTCTACGTCGGCTCTCGTCCAAGATATGGCTGTGGCAAGGAGGAAAAGAATGTAACCAAGTGCCATAGGGTCGGCACCTCATCTAATATAGGACACTCCAAGAGCCTCTCGGGCTCGTATTGGGATGATGGAACAAAAGGAGAGAATGTCGCGATTGAACGGGGATTGGGGGAAACGTGGGATGAAGGTCGCATCGTACTGCACAATATGCACTTGCATGGGGGTTGCGATAGGTCTATATTAATCGCAGTACGATTACCTCGTACACATGTGTCTGGATTCCTGATGGAGAAGCTGGTAAGATTGGGCTTGATTGAGGACCCTCAGACGCGCATGAATGGACGACGCCTTCCCGCCTTCATCTCGTCGATGGAAGAATGTGAATGCTCTTCTGACGCCGTCACCAATGTCTATCATCCCTGGCACTTGCGCTGGATAAGACATTTGACGGGAGAGATTGATAGCCAACCCACACTTGAGCGGCTGAATGAGGACTGGCCTACTAGTCCTGATAACTTGCAAGCAGGAACCATCTTTCCTCGTGGTGGAGCTGGTGGCTGTGGTTGGTTCATGCACTGATTGCTGGGTTGTTGGGAGATAAAGAATCCATGTCAATTCCAAGATCTCTCTAGGGTAAGTAGGTGGTTCCCTGGTGGGGCTCTGCCGCGTGTTCTCCCACCATGGACCATCGGATGATTGATGCGCCTACAACTTACAAGGGCCACCAACCACAACTTCATAAGGGCCGCAAGCCATGATTGATACCCGCACCAGCCCGCTTCGCAAGTTTTTTTTGTGATTGATTTTGTATTTGACTACGTACTCTTTATGATTATGGTTATGATTCTCCATTGCCCCTGTTTTCTGTCTTCTCCCTTCAGTCCCGGCCTCTTATGCTACGTTAGCTAGGCCACCACCAGATATCCACTCGTCAGGTCCCATCAATACAGTACTCGCGGCTGTAGTAAGGCTTGCGTTGGGATAGGATCACTCGCGTGCCTCCATACCTTCCCCACATCTTCTTATCTGATCCGACTGTAGCGATTGACAACATTCTTTTCCAAACCAAGCACTCGGTTCTACGGCGCAATCCAATTCATCTTGGCTGTGTCCGTATTTCCTTTGTCTTTTTTTGCCTGTTTGATACCCATTTGTTGCTCCAGATGTCGAGCACCCGAGTGCATGCTCGGAATCCATCCATGCCTCAAGTCCAGACGAGAGACCACAGCAGCGGACCCTCCCTCAGCAGCCACGAGCCCCTGCCTGAGCCCAATTCCTTCAGCGTGTTAGAAGACCCCGTTACAGATCGGATCGATGAAGAAAACACAATCGTCGCTCATTCCTTTCCAACTCGGAAACCTCTGCCAGTAACATGGCTCTCCCTCCCCCGGAAATCCCAACTCTTCATCCTCTTCCTTTGCCGCCTTTTCGATTTCCTTCAAGTCGCTTCCCTACAAGCATATCTGTTCTACCAACTAAAATCATTTGATCCCGAACTCTCTGATGCTGCCATTTCGAGCCAGGCGGGCATATTACAAGGATGCTTTACAGGCGCGCAAGTTGCAACCGCGATGCTCTGGGGCAAGGTTGCGGATTCGAGCTCTGGGGGCAGAAAATTGGTTTTATTGGTTGGATTGCTAGGAACGGGTATCAGTTGTGCGGGATATGGATTTGCGACTACGTTTGTGCAGGCTGCGTTGTGGAGGGCGTTCGGGGGAGGGATCAATGGAATTGTGGGGATCATGTGAGTTGATAGAAAGAGTTTCGAAGTAACATCCTGCTAACTGGCGGTACTTAGACGGACCATGATCGCAGAAATCACGAAGGAGAAGAAGTATCAGTCAAGAGCATTCTTACTCTTACCAATGAGTTTCAATGTTGCAGGGATAATTGGACCAGGTATGGAAAACTCAAAGAAAAGCAATGATTGAGTGGCATTGATAATCACAGTTATGGGAGGACTACTCGCCGACCCTGTGAAAACTCTCCCAGGTCTCTTCGGGCCAGATGCAGCATTCCGAATGCCGTGGCTCGAGAAATACCCGTATGCACTTCCTGGAGTTCTAAACGCCATATTCCTTGCTATAACTTCCTTAGTCGTATTCTTCGGAATCGAAGAAACGCTCAAAACCCGAAAAGATAAATTCGATCTAGGAATCCATCTCCGCTCAGAACTGTTCTCCCTATTCTCTTCCTCAAAGCCATCAACCAAATATTCAATGCTTAGCTCAGAACCTACCGACGCAGAGGGATACCCTCCACCATCTCCCGAGAGAAAAGCCATGTTCAAAGAAAGAGTCCTCCCAAGTCATAGGCTATCTTTCCACAGAATATTCACCCGCAACGTCATCTTTACCCTCATAAACATAGCCCTCTTCGATTTCCACCTCGGGTCCTTCACAAACCTATGGTCACTCTTCCTCTCCACACCCCGCGATGCCTCATTCCCCTCAACAGCACACCTCCCATTCAGCTTTACCGGTGGCCTCGGAATGCCCGCCTCGACAGTTGGAGTCGCCACATCAATCCTCGGGATGCTAGGAATGGCTCTCCAGCTATTCCTCTACCCCGCTGTCCACGGCAGACTAGGGACATTACGCTCATTCCGCTACTCACTCATCCTCTTCCCCGTCGCCTACGCAATCGCTCCGTATCTGGTCGTCCTTCCTTCCTCATCCACAGCTCCGTCACCGGCAGGAGGCATATTCATCTGGATCGGCATCACATTGACCCTTCTCCTACAAGTCACAGCACGTACCTTCTCGCTTCCCGCCACGATCATCTTACTCAATAACTGCTCTCCGCACCCCTCTGTCCTGGGAACAGTACACGGCATGGGCCAGAGTGTTTCGGCGGCCTTCCGAACCATCGGTCCAGTTGTCGCCGGATGGTGGTATGGAGCGGGATTGGAGAAAAACGTGGTGGGAGCTGCGTGGTGGGCTACGGCTGGTGTGGCTGGCGCCGGTTGCGCGACTGCCATGTTGCTTTATGAGGGGAGTGGACATGAGATTTTCCTGCCTGGCGAGCAGGATGGAGAGGAGGAGACTGTGGAGATGGAGGGGTTGTTAAGCGAGGGGAGACAAAGGACATGACATGTGTTTAGGATGTTTTAAGATTGTATAGGTTTATAGATATGGGCGCGATGAGAGTCGAATCTGAATCGGTTCAGAAAGACACTGCGTTCGGCATTTTCAGCGTTTTCGTGCATGAATTACTACATCTAACCCCTCGTATTTGCGACGGCTCTCAATACCTTGAGCAAGGCCTCATCATCAAACTCCAATGGCACAGAAGAGCCCGGACCAGGTAGTCCGAAGGCTCTGTCATAAACAGAACACAAGACCGCCATATCGTAAATCAGGTGGGCAGTTTGGCTGGTAGATTTATCACTGCTACCGCTACTCATCGAGCATCTGATGCGATATTCCAATCTAGTGGGACGTCGAGACGTGCGCATTGAAATGATTCGTAGCATGGCCAGAAGGTCAAATTCGTCGAGGGGACAACCTGCATTGGTCAACGAGACGACCCGTTTAGAAAGGTTAGAGCAGACTTGCAATATCCCAGTTAAAGCTATCTGAATTTTGCGTACTGGTATCATGGTTCCAGAAACTAATACATTCACTTGAAAGGTTTGAGAGGTTGGTAAGAGAAGTCAGATGAAGCAGAGTCAATATAAAAACGGCAGTAAAAAGAACAATTAGCCATTCCATATTTGCAGCGGACGAAATGAGATTTGAAGACACTTCGTCGCACGCTGACTTGGGTCGAAGTAGGAATGGGGATTGTTATAGAAACTTGTACAAGGCTGCCTTAGTTAGTATTCACGTGAGCGGTACTCATGATCGGGGTCGGTCTGGGTCAATTAACGAACTCTGTAGTAGTCCTATAACAGGGAAAGACTACCATCCAGGACTACTTTCTAACACAGGCAGCTAATTACGATATGACAAACTACAATCGATCCGGAGCCTCTTCAAATCCTATTCCTCACCTCGCGTGCCATTCCCAGGAATACCGTTCGATGATCACATACCACCTAAGCTTCACACTGCTTTTGCAATTCCAGGGGAATGACTATCCCAAGCTAGCTTCTCCATCTCTCGCTTTGAGTCTCTGAAATATCTAATCATGCGTGATGCTGTGTGACATATTTCTTGGTAGATCATTGAGCCAGTGAATGCCTGGTGGGAGGGTTCTCACAGAAGCAATCAGAAATGATCGAGAGGTATTTGGAAGCAGATTCAAACAAGCAGTACCTGATAAAGAGGTGCAGCCCCAGAATAAAATTGTCCCTTATAGAAGAGAGATACGAGAGAGAGAGAAAAGCGTTACTTGCATGCATTAGCCAAGCCCTTGGCTTGCGAGAGGATTGGTGCAACTCGGATCAGAAGAAAACACGATAGACACTCTTCCCATCGGAAACACTTCCGACGGCCTCGAATTTGGAGATGATACGGAATCGGGATGCCGATGTGTTTGTTTTCGCAACTGTATTTAAAGGGAATATTGAAGCGCATGGTGGAAGATATACTCGGAATTTCGGGTCAGGGATCACCGAGCAGGTGGGTGGTTTCTGAATTAAGAAGGAGATATTAGAGATATTTCAACGCTTGTAGGACGCAAATAAGCCCCCTTCTGATACGACTTTATTCACTAACGTGGTATAAGGTCGGCCATTGTAAGGATGCAAGACACTTCCTGCTAGGTGGCGCTTGAGATAAGGGCATCGCTAGATGAAGTCCCGCTGTCTATTTATCATGAACTCCATGGGGCGTAGATTCCCTAGCGATGAGCCCAACTGCAACTCCAAACGAAAGACAGCCAAGAACTCTCCATTCTTCATGATACACAGTAAAACTCACTACTGTGGGTATATTCCAATTCACAAACCATGCAGATGCAGCACACACATCCTAGTGTCCCACGCCTCTTCTCTTGTCTTCTCAAGCCGTGTGATACTGATAAGCGATATCTGATGCTTGCCGACTTCCGTTGTGGAGGTTCTCTGCTGCCGCAGTTGATTCGGGACCGATATTTGACATTTGCCTATATTTGCCTCTCGCTGTATATCCCCGATGCGGTCCAGTCCAGTGCTCTTCGCTTCAGGGATAGGAAGGATAACAGGCCGTAAACTTAAGCGACAGCCACCTGGCGCCACTAGTTCCAGCACGTGCCCAAGGCCGCGTACTCATCGTCGACTATCCGACCATCGTTGTTTCTGCCAGACCTGGATAGCTGACTCCGTATGTTTTCTGCATTCCAGTCTGGTCTAATCTGGAAAGCTTTGCGGGTCTAGGAACAACCGCTTTGCAAATGTTACGTCTCTCGGGAGATTAAACGCTTACGCGTGCCATCAAGATGCTGGCCCACCAGGCCGCATTACCCTTATTGGCCAAGGTACCACCTGCTGGTTCTTCTGGACCTGCCGCCAAGATGCAAAGATTACCGGACTTGGTTGGCAACGAAAGTCGTGTTGTCCAGTCCAGCCAGGTCTGCGGGTCTCGGGTGTTAACTGGTTACTAATTACTACTTTGCTGCACCTCCTTATCTTAGCGACGTTGGCTTTCTTGTCTACTCATTCCTCAATCCTCATGGGTCAATATGCAACAAGGAGCGGGACTGTCCCCTTGGCGCTCGCACTCACATGAAGTACGTCACCTCGAAATGGCAACCCACAAGCACCCCGTCTACTGTCTCTCCCAGAGTCTCAAAGAGGCACCCAGGACGGGAGCACCAGGGAGCGTATATGATGATCTATTCCCAATGTCCCATAGATTTCGTTAGGGCCTTGGCGTTGCCCTCCTTCTTGGCAGCAGATAGTATCGGTGGGGATAACAGTGTACCCTGAGCCGCATCATGAAACGAGTTTTCGACAATTTTCTCATGCTTCTTCTCTTCATATAGTTTCTCTATACAGTTCTGTGTGGGTATCCGCACGTACGCTCTTTTCAAAGAAGATTGATAGCACCACGTTCGTTGATTCAAGAGAATATCAATTGATCCTGCATACTGCGTTCTTGATACTTAATATTTTACTCACCTCATCTACTCATGCTACTCATTCACAATGGCCTTCTCAAGTCAATATACCAGCAAACCTATCACAGATGTCTTCACGAGTGACACCGACATCGATAGGCGGTACTGCCGCCGTGTCGTACCTATGAAGGTGCTTATCTTGGGCCTTGGTCGAACAGGAACAGCTTGTCAGTCTCCATATGCACCTTCGTCCGACCATGCAACTAACAGAAGCTTTCCAGCCATGCGCGAAGCCATGAAAGAACTCGGCTATGTTGACACATACCACATGATGTCTGCTTCCATTGAGAACCCTCCGGATGCCCTCATGTGGCGCGACGCCTTTGCTGCAAAGTACAACGACGGACCCGCATTCACACGCGAAGACTGGGACAAACTGCTGGGTCACTGCCAAGCAATATGCGACTGGCCAGGTTGTGCCTTTGCAAAAGAACTCATCGAGGCATATCCTGAAGCCAAGGTGATCCTCACAACTCGGGACGTGCATTCGTGGCATGCCTCAACACTGAAAACTGTGTTCTGGCGTGTCACAGATCCGGAAATACAATGGCTGCAGTACATCAGCTGGGGGGCGGGTTTCTATTATCCCATGTTGAAGACCTTCTTTGACTGCTTCTTCGAAGGCGACTTTGTTGGCAAGGGCAAGGAAATCTACCTCAGGCATTATGATGAAGTCAGAAGTATGGTACCCCCAGAGAAACTGCTGGAATTCCAGGTGAAGGATGGTTGGGGGCCCTTATGCGAGTTTCTGGGTAATGCCGTGCCATATGGACGGAAATTTCCGCATGTCAATGACAACAGCGATTTCGTCTCACGGTCCAAGTGGAGGAACAAGATGCAGATGGCGAATGTGGCGTTAAATTTTGCAATGATTGCCTTGGTTGTGGTCTTGTTTTGGGCGGTGCTTCTGATCACATTGCGAATTCTGGCTTTTGGATGGTAGGGATGGTCCAGTTGTCTCAAATATTTTGAATGAATGGGATACATGTAAAATAGCCTGATTTACACAAGTATCCTAATGTCTGAAGTATCCTGAATGATTGGGATATCTACCAAGTGCCTGGATATCCTAATGTCTGAAATATTCTGGATGATTAGGGTATCCTCAAAATACTCTGGATATATATATCTTTTGAGTAATCTTCAATGCTTACTCTCGCCTACCATCGGCTTAGCCAAAACAAGACTCGATCAAAGATTTATATATGAAAGTAAGATTATTGTTTTCAAAGTAACGTAGTATTGGCGTAGTAGTCAATAGTCGTGATTTGATATTTGTGTTGTTATCTTTGTTCGAAATTCAATGGGCTTTGTATTGTATCTAGTATCCTTGACTAATCTGGTTGAATCCTCGCACCTGTTGTGCAGAAGGAATGGCACGGTTGATTGGAGCTTGACCAGCCAATCTAACCAGCTCAAACTGGCAGTAGGCTTTTGCCTTGCCCTTCTCAAACGTTGTAATTTCCTTTGAGTTTACAACTTGGTATAAACCATCATAGCGAAGTCCAACCGGTGGTGCTCCAACCCAACTGGTCCTATGGCCTCTTAAAACCCTGATTGGTATAGAACTTTCTATGCTTCGCAGAAGCATTTTTGTTCCTGAATCAATCCTAACTGCCGCGAGTGTCTCTTTTAGAACACTTGAGTATAGGATTCTGTCCCCAATATCTCTATCTTCATAACCCTTGCTTAAAACAACAGAGCGGCAGCCATCTTTCTCGTTGCCAGATATACCTCCAACCGAATTTCCATGAGCACCGTCGCGAAGGGCAGCGAGTTGTCTTGGCCACCACTATAAAAAGTTAGTTTTAATACTTGAAAGGAAAGAATGGAAAGGCTTGTACATCTCCAACATTCAAGCCATTTGCTCCAAAAACAGTCGACGGCGTCTTGGTATACTCTTTACTGATGCTGTAGGATTTGATGGCTTTCTGACTTATCAAAATGCCACGCATGATGCCATTGGCGCCGAAGACTGGGTGATTGGGTGGAGGGAGATAAGTAACAGGCGGCTGGGTAGTAGCAGACGTCTTCCGTTTCTTCTTGGCAGGCTTCTCATCTTCGCTCTCAGTATCGCTCTCATCGTCAATCTGAGGTACTGCAAGTGGCTTTCCCCAATTCAAAGCCTGGAATTTCTCCATCATAAACTCTGCAACCATTATAAAATCGGAAGGGAAATTGAACGTCGGGTCGGCGATCAACTTTTGTAGTGTTCCTTGCACAACAGCCTGCTTTTCCTGCCTTGTAAAAAATAAGTCTGCAGAAAAAGAGATCAAGGTGGAGATACGAACAGAAGCTTCATATCCTCCTTAATGTTCCTGAAAGCCCAGAGCATCTTCTGCAAATCCTTCCAGTAGCCATCGTTAATTGCATCAATCTTTTCTGGATCTCGCGACTTTAACTTCACTGCCAGAACCTTGGCCGATTGTTGAAGGCTAGCCATCGCGCTCCAGATGTCAGAAATTGATGTTGTCTTGATTTCGTCCGAAACGATGCTATCCAGAAGAGCTTCGAATTGCTCATCTTTGTCAGTGTTATCCTTGTCGACATTTTCTTCATCGACATCTTCTCTATCGACATCTTCTCCATCGACATCTTCTCCATCGACATCTTCTCCATCGACATCTTCTCCATCGACAGTAGCTTTATCGACATCTTCTCCATCGATAGTAGCTTTATCGACATCAGCTTCGTCAAGAACAGGGTCAAGGGGTTCGTTGCCTGAGTCAACAAACAAGGAGAGTTCTTCCTCCATCGTGGCGGGTAGGTCTAGTGGCGGGAATCTGCTGGATGAAATGCACTATTAGCATTGAACGCTCATTTCTAGATCTGCTGGCAAAGTAGATAACGCTAATGTCGATACAAAAGATGTCGATACAAAAGATGTCGATGAAGAAACGGCGGAAAGAGTACTGTGAGACATATCTCCAGATACTTCTTCGAGGTGAAACCATAAGACGCAATTTGAAAACGCAAGCAAATAATGACAAGGATTGTATCTTACATGTCTGATGTTTCTCTGCTGTGTACAAGTCAGGATGTCTTGGGAAGAACCAAGATCAATTAGTCTGTAAATGTAGGTTGAGAGTTTTGTTATTGAAAAGTTATGGCTGAGGGAACGGTAGAATCAAGCTCAGCTTGACGGTAGAACTCGCTTAACTTCGTTCAAATTCTGAAGTGTTATTCACAAGCAGCAATCAAGGCAACTCGGAATTGAACTGAGGTTGACGGTAGAATTCGCCTAGCTTTGTTCAAATTGTGAACTATCGTTCACAAGCAGTAATCAAAGCAACTCAGGACTGAGCTAAGCTTGCCAGTGAATTCTAGCAGCTGTGTGTAACTTGTCAACTGGGTTTTAGAAGAACACGATTTTGCCAACTCAACATTGATCATGCTTAATCGTAAAGTATGCAAAAGGTGTAGTAAAATATCAACTGGGAATTCTGTCTGAGTCATCCTCGGATAGCGTAGTCTATGAATCTGCACTGATATTTACAAACTTCCACAGATCTAGGGTTGTGTAGGTAGTAAGAAGAGAAGTATTCTAAAGCTGTAAATGTAGAAACTAGGTAAGCTAGGTTATGTAAGAAAGGGCAGAACGAGTAGAAATGTAGTAATGATAATGCAGCTTTTTGAAACATCGGGCTACTCTATTATATACTAGTGTTCAGATATTCCTGCGCATGGTGTTTGTAGGGTTAACATAGAAGCATGGTTACCTTGCAATGAAGTATCCGCGCTACTAAGTTTACCCGGACACGTGATACGGGGCTCAAGCGACGGGATGACATCGGACCACGCTAGGACCTTCTGATTTTTACCGACACATCTACGGAAAGGTGCCTAAGGTCGACGCTACCTATGAATAAACCCAATAAGGCTGTGGCGTCGTTTGAAACTAGGTCTACTATCTTCAGTCCTGCCTCTTCTTTGACAGTGATGTTCCAACAGACATCTTGACACTCTGATCACTATCGCAATACAAACCCCACCACTGAACAACAAAGGACGCCTGGCTCTGCCGGCAACACCTTCAACATGGGACAAGAAAACTCCATGATCGACCCGGAAACCCCTCCTGTTACCCTTGGTGCCCGCTCTCTCGAAGCTGTCGCAGAGTACATAAAGAAAGAGAAAGCCCAGAATGTCGTTGTCATGACTGGCGCAGGTATCTCTACCTCGGCTGGAATCCCTGATTTTCGATCTCCAGAGACAGGACTGTACGCCAACCTTGCCCGACTTGAACTTCCCTATGCAGAAGCAGTCTTCAGTATTGACTATTTTCGCACCAACCCAAACCCCTTCTATGTTTTGGCAAAAGAGCTTTATCCAGGCCAGTTTCAACCCACCGTTGCACATGCATTTATTGCGCTACTGCATAAGAAGGGTCTACTGAAGATGCTGTTCACACAAAACATCGATTGTCTAGAGCGGCGGGCTGGAGTCCCTGGAAGTCAAATAGTGGAAGCACATGGAAGTTTCGCAACGCAACGCTGCATTGATTGCAAGACAGAGTATCCAGATGATTTGATGAAGAAGGCAGTTCTAGAAGGAGAGGTCCCACACTGTCTTGTTCCACAGTGTAATGGCTTGGTCAAACCAGACATTGTCTTCTTTGGTGAAGCACTGCCAGAAGCTTTCTTTCAGAATAGGCACGTGCCAGCCATGGCGGATCTGGTCATTGTTATGGGAACGAGTTTGAGCGTGCAGCCATTCGCAAGTCTCCCACTTGCTGTAATGGAGGGTGTTCCCAGGGTGCTATTCAACTTAGAGACTGTGGGTGATCTTGGTAGTCGTGCAGACGATGTAATTGAGCTGGGTGATTGCGATTCGGGGGTCAGGAAGCTGGCAGATGCATTAGGGTGGAGAGAGGAGCTCGAAGCTCTCTGGATGGAGGTAGGAGGAAAAGTTAAAGAGGAAGAAGCAGCAATATTGCTGGAGCAGAGAAAGAACATGACCAAGGACGAACTGCTGGAGGCTGAGATCGAGAAATTGACAGGTGAGGTGGATATGGCATTGAAGATGTCTCAAGACCATACAGATCGAGTCAACAGCATGTTGGATACGGATTCTACCAAAGCCCAGCCATCTTCTACACCATTAATCTCAACATCAGAGACCTCAAAAATTGAAAGCAATATTGAGGGGAGACCTGCCTCCGTCCAACTTACAAAGGAACCGCCTGCAATAAACGAGAGGCTACAAAATGAGCATCCTGTTGTGGCTTCGTCCGTGGATACAAAGGCAGATCTTAATGTTACGCTACCTCAAAATATGCTCGAGAAAGCGAACACGGATTCAAAAATCTGAGGCTGGTAATGGAAGGGTTCGATACGCATGAAGATGTAAAATGAACGGACGAGAAAGAAAGACATGTGTCGCGAAGGACAATGAAGACAAATGCTAGGTCTGAGAGGATTAATATGGCGATATGGCATTCGGAGGTCTGTCATGAGGGGAAGGTCTCATATGAGACTTCCACACAAGATACTCACATCAGCCCCAGGCCCAGGTCGGTCTTTGATGCAGAAAATCGAGGCTTGGTAATAACATCTTGCTTGAGCCCAGAGCCATTGTGTTCGGAATGTCAAAACATCATTTGTTATTGACGGCTAACCTTCTCAAACCCTTCAGTCCAATCCAAACTGCCTCTTCCGTTCTGATAGTCCTACTGCCCTGTCCAGGACATACGTTGACCCAACGATCGAAAACATCTTTCGCCTCAAGCACGCCTAGCTTCTGCAATTCCGCGTCATTTTTCACTGCTACTTCCAGTCCAGCAACACCTCCAAAAACAACAAGCAAATGATTGAATCCTTCCACTTTTTGTTGTTCATCTTCACCGTAAAGAACCTCGAGATCCACTCCACGTTCTGAAGTCCCTATCGTCATGTCATAGCCGCCCTCAAATGCACATTCTGTGAAAACATCGGAAAGATTGGCAGCTTTGCGCACATTGTAGCCCCAGTAATATCCACCCTCCTCTCTTGGCTCATCCGGAGCCACAGCTTCTCCATGTATGACCTTCTCGTCCAGATTCGAATTCGCATTCCCTGCGTTCTCGTCGAGCTTCAAAGTAACTCTACTGTTCGCAGGTATTTCGTCCTCCACAGTGACAGGTATTCTTAGCCCTGCCTCAACCTTCGTTCCTTGTCCTCCTGTAACCTTCTCTGCCAATGTGACGCCCTCTCTATAAGGACACCACTCATCTGACCTTAGATGATGTGGCAAATCCAGACTAGGCAAAGTACCAGCAGTCCTCAAGTTTGGGTGTAATGGAAACAGAAGCCGTCTGAGATGTGGAGGGGTTTCGAGATACGAAAGAAGGTGGACGAGGAAGTGGTCAGGGTCGTTAGCGCCAGTATAAGAGCTGTCCCCGGAGTCGGGAGTGTGTGCGAAGGAGTTATTTCGATGATGGTGACGAGAAGGCGGAGGAGCATGGCCATCTGAGAATACTATTACTTCGTCGACGCAAAAGACGGAGAGCGCGCGGGCTATGTGGCCTGCCATTGAGGTGCGCAGTTCGTGCGATTGGGCACTGAGTTACATTTAGCACGCAGCTTGAAATGGAAGGCGGTACTTGTACTTTGCGATTATGCTACCCGGCAAGGCGACGCTGACAGTCCATTCTCGACCTTTGGTGGGCTTGAACACAGCGGTTGGTCTTGAGGTGTCAATCTCGGTGGTTTTGGGAGACGAAGGCGGAGGTGGGTGTGGAAAGCCATTGGGTTCCTCTTTGGCTTCAGATCTGCGTTTCCGCTTCTAAAGTGTCAGGTTAGATTGCAATCGTCGTAAAAGAGTAAGTGAGTCTACCAATTTATTTGTTTCTCCTCGGCCCATGTTGTTGACTTCTCTTGATTGAAGACAGCTTCAGAAACTTTCCTTAAGCGGTCACAGCAAAATACTCGGCAGAATTGAGTGCTGATCCCTGCTCGCCAATACGAGCGCCTTATCGACCAGATCTCAACCTCCTACCTTCCCCTCCACACAAAAGAACAACTTTCTCCTCCTGATCAATCACCATGTCATCAACAATCAACATAGCGTCATCTGCGGAGTTCAGCAAAACTCTGAGCTCCTCTACTATTGTCGTTACAGACTGTAAGTCTAGCTCTGTTTCTCAAGATACAACACCGGTCCCCACGGGGAACGAAACGAAGCGCAAGGCGCAAGGAAGTCCCAGAAGGCCCCAAAGGTTCAACTCCAGCAAGTCACCCAAAGGAACTTCATGTTACTCGATAAATTTGTCTCGCAGACGCTCTAGACTGTTTCAAATCCTTGGATCATTGGGATTTTATGAAGCAAGAAATTTGGCGTCCTGTTTAGTAATACTGACCTCGTCGTTAGTCTACGCAGATTGGTGCGGACCATGCAAGCAAATAAACCCTACCTACGAAGGCCTCTCTGCAAAGCACTCGAAGCCAAAGCGTGTTACGTTCACGAAGGTCAATGTCGATAACCAACAAGCTATTGCTCAGCAGTATGGCGTGCGAGCGTGAGTCTCTCCACAGCCTCGTATACACCTTGTGGCCAAGCCCTGATAGTTTTGTTTTGGATAGCATGCCTACTTTCCTCATCTTCCGCTCCGGATCCGTCATCGAAACTATCCAAGGTGCAGACCCACGAAAGCTCACCTCAGCGATCGAAAACGCCGTGAAGCTTGCTGGTGCAGCTGCTCCCTCATACTCTACACCCGGTCGAACACTTGGCGGTACAGCAGCTCGCGGTCAAAGCTTACAGCGTCCATTTAACTTCAAGGGCTTTGTGGATGCTATAATTGCCTTCTTGGGATTGTACATTTATAGCTTGTTTAGCTTCGATGCTTATGCAGCTGCGGAAAATAGTCCTTTCAACATCAATGTAGGGAAGCCGGCCCCGGGTGCGCAGGGTGGACGAACCGGTGCGGCGAATCAAAGTGGTAAGAAACTGGGTACAATTGCTGGTCTGAGTGGTGGAAATTAGCGGGGAGATAATTTGAAGCATTATCGGTGAATCGGGCGTTAAGGTCTGGAGATGCCAGTTCGAGTGCCTAAAGATCTTGTGATTCTATTTCGAGGCTCTGAGTGCAAGCTGTACTCCTTTTTCTGTTTGTGAGAAGTGTCTAATATGAGATCCCAGGCTATGTTAAGTGGCTGTAAAGTAGTTGCAGAGCCCCTAGACTTCGCCCTGACTGAGGCTCGGTAGCTAAAATTGATGTTCAAGTGCTTCCATCACCCCCGATATAATTACACACAACTGACAGCCAGGAAGACGACAAATGATGCTCGTTCCAACCCGCCACTCCATGAGCTTTTTCCTCAAATAAACCGGGATGAATGCGAGCGCGCTCAATTTTGCCAAAGGCGACGCCAATAATACTGCATACTCTTACCTAGAAGGCGAAGCAATCGAGACGCACCCTGACAACTTGGCGGACATGATGGGGAACTTACAAATGACTGCATCATTGTAAGCTACAGATTCCGCGGTACAACCATCTAGCTGGGAACGTCGTCAAGAATGCTTGTGTGCGTGTCGATAGCGAGTGCTGTCGATACCGAGACGTCTCACCGACACTGTATCGACATGGACATTGCATCGACACTGAAATTACATCGACACCGACACCGACACCAACATCTACATCCACGTTGTCCTAACGCGCCTGGCATGGCCATTATATTCGTGCTGGTGTAGATGTGGTACACAATAAAGCTACACATAGAGCTTTACAAAGGAGCTGAATAAGAAGTTGACAGAAGTGACAAGAGCGATGCGAAGGGTGTAATTTTGAAGTTAACAAGAGTGACGCAAATCAAACGCCTGATCTTCATGTGTCAGGTATTAACTCTATACCATCCTCCCCACTCCTCGCCCCATAATGCGGCATGAATCACACATCATGTTACGGCCCATCATAATGGTACAGTGTCCTACGCACGAGGACTTCCTCCAATCACTCATCAAGGAACCTTCTCAACCAGGAGACGGCAGCCGCCTTTCCCCTCTCCCCAGCCTCCCATTCCCCAGGAATTTCCGGATCGGCTCGAATGAAGCAAGCATGCTCGACGCCAGCGAAATGCTGATATTCAAAGGGGACCCCCAGCTTCGGAACCGTTTCCAAGCTATAAGTCTTCAACTCATCCGTATAAGACAGGTCGAACTCAGGACTCAATATTTGAACAGGAACCCCGATCTCATCGATGTCCTTCTTCGTCAAGGAACTCGGATGACCTGCCGTGATGCAATCAACCAGCGGTGGTCGGTTTGTCTTTGAACCCAAGCGGAAGACAGCCCATCCCCCGAAGCAGAAGCCCACAGCACCCAGCTTCCTAAATCTCGCGCGTAGTAGCTTTGCAAATTCGAGAATCCTCGCTTCATAGATCTTGCACGGGTGTATCATCTTGGGATCAACTGCTTGCCCGGAGCCGCCTATCTGGTTCTGGAAAGGCAGACCCTTTTCGCGGATGAATTCAGGGACAAACACGGTGGCGTTTGCTTCTCGGGCGTAGTAGTCTGCTAAGAGACACAGGTTGGGGAACGTCCAGCTCAATAGGTCGTGTATGAGTAAGATAGCTTTGTCAGGATTGTGTCCGGTTACATAGGTGTTGGTCTGAGCCAGTGTGTCGATATAGCCCTCGGGCAGTCCATCCCATTGGAAGCCATCGTGAGGACATGATCCTGCCGCCATATTTTCATTGGAAGCTTCTGTGTCAGGAAAAGAAAAGGAAGAGAAGCAAGAAATATCAAGGGTTTAGATGTAAGACGACCCCTTGCATAACAAGCTACGGTGTAAGCAGGAGCGTCTAGAGAATGGGACAGCCAGCCCAGATGTTCCTGACTACACCTGTTCAGTGAAGGTTAACGCAGGGCTTTCATTTCCTTCTCGCGGAATCGAATGGCACGATGCAAGAACCTTTTCGCATAAGGTACCTGGGCGTATCCAGTTGTTCGAGAAACCCCAGAAAAGGTTACTGTACCCCGCCTTTTGAAATTGAACGGGCGTCGCGGGCATCACCTACAGCACTGCCTCGGCTGCAATCCATGCCTAGTAGGTGCTTCTGAACCTTTTAAGGACTCCCAGCTGCCACGCAGCAAGCCTCTGTTCTTTGCCAAGAGTCGAATATTGATTCTTCGACCTCAGAGCCTACCATGCTTATAATAGTTGGCACCAAAATCAAGATGTCAATGCACACCCTCATTGCTACCAATGAAACCTTCCCAACAGCGGTTCTGAGTCTTTGTTGCAAGTCGCAATTGCACAGCGCCCTCTCCGCCCTTTGCGCCCTATTGCAATTGACCCGTGATTCGCTGGCGAAGAGGGCGCCCTGGGAGCGATTTATTATCCTTTTGAGCTACAGGACCCGACGGTGAAAGTTTACTGCAGGCAACAGAGGAGATCTGAAGCTGCAGGTTAGGACTATTTACTCTCGTCGTCCTCGATTTCAAACTTGTCGAGTGCCAGGCAGCCTGGGTGATTTAAGCGGCGCCCTGAAAGTGTCTCCCCTGTCGAAGCGCGGAGATAGGGGTTTGACTGCTTAAAACCCGATATACATACTTCCTACTCTCTTTAGAACGCGAGCAAGTGAGGGGTATCACGTTTCTGTACAGTAAAGTCTGACTACGTCAAGCACCTATCTCCATTTAAGCGCAACCCTTCTCATGAATGGTTTAAATAGTTTTCAAAGCACTTAAAACATCATTCTTGCAGCAAGTCCTACTACAATTGCAAAACTCTCAACCATGACGAACATGATGAAATATACTCATCTTGGCCAGTCTGGTCTCAAAATTTCTCGCATTTGCGTCGGTTGTATGTCATTTGGCGACCGACGTGGTCGACTTGGATGGTTGACTGAGGAGAAAGACGCCCTCCCAATCCTCAATGCTTGCTTTGAAGCGGGGATCAACTTCTATGACACTGCGAACACCTACTCGAACGGCGTCTCAGAGAAGATCCTGGGCAAAGCCATCAAGCAGTATCAATGGCCCCGCGAGAACATCGTCATCGCCACAAAGCTGTTCTTTCCGGTCGGGCATATCAAGGATGGAAAGCTTGACAGCGCTACGGTCATGTCAGAGGACGAGCGGGATCGAAGTGGATATCTCAATTCCTATGGCTTGAGCCGGAAACACATCTTTGACTCCGTGGATGCGAGTTTGAAGAGATTGCAGCTGGATTATATCGACTTGCTGCAAATCCACCGCTTCGATCCTGACACACCAGTCAAGGAAACTATGAAGGCCTTGCACGACATTGTGGAGAGTGGAAAAGTGCGGTATATCGGCGCAAGTTCGATGTGGGCACATCAGCTCCTGGAAATGCAATACACGGCTCGCCTGAATGGGTGGACAGAGTTTATCAGCATGCAGAACCTGCACAATGCGGCGTATCGGGAAGAGGAGAAGGAGATGGTTCCTTCTCTTAAGAAATTTGGAATGGGCATGATCCCTTGGAGCCCCGTGGCGATGGGATACCTGACGAGACCTCATGACAAGTTCGTGGAAACGGAACGAGGAAGTTCTATGAGCGGGACATTCATGGGCAATGAGTATACGACGGCGGATCAGAAGATTAACAAGCAGATCCAGGAGATCGCCGAGAAGAGGGGCACGAGTATGGCAATCGTGGCGATTGCCTGGAGTTTGAGTAAGCCTTTCATCACGGCACCTATCATTGGAATGGGTAAAGTGGAACGGGTAAAAGAGGCCGTGGAGGCTGTGAACTTTGAGTTGACGAAGGAAGAGCTTGAGAGTATTGATACGCTGTACGAGCCGAAGAAAACGATCGGCCACTCATAGCTGGGAACTTCTTGAGTAAAGGAGTAGGCCATTGAAGGTAGATGGGGAAAAAAACGTGTGTCTCAGGTAGACAAAAATCAAGCGAGATTTTGAAGTGATTCCACGTTGATTTAAGCGACTGATTCCAATTCTTTAGCTTTCCGAAGCGATTTCAGTGTTGTTCAAAATTCCTTATTACTGTTGATATTCACCACCATCGATCTCTCTCCAATTTTCATCCACTCGACCAACGAGTCCTGACTCTTGCTTGATGATGGCTGGGCCTGCTGATAACGACACAGAAAATAATCCTGGATTTATCACGTATGTCCCTCTTCTTTACTGGAAAGTTTTGAAGTCAAGTCTGACAGCCGTCAGAGACTCATGCTTAATGATGGCTGGGCTTCTTGATAACGTCAAGGAAAACAATTCTGGGTTTATCAAGTGCGTCCCTCTTCTTTCCTCGAATACTTTAAAGTGGGAGCTGACATCATCCAGAGACCCGCAACCACTCGTCGCCATCTACGTTGACAGCCCCCAAAACCGCAGACTTTACGTTATTCAAAAACATCTAATATGTAGCCACTCTCCCTTCTTCTCGGCCGCCTTCAACGGCAATTTCCTCGAAGGACAGACTCAGATCATGTTCCTCGAAGACGTCTCCAGGTATAGTTCACACTTTATGACTATTTCACTAGAAGGTCCTTGAAAGAACGGATCACGTGCTGAATTAGTCCACAGAATCATATTCGATCTCTTTGTGCAATGGTTGTACACGCGTACGATACCGCAGACTACCAGGACTTCCTTGAAGAACCTCAGTGCACTTATCGACATAGCTGATCGTGTCCTCATGTTAGGTCTCGGGAAACATGCGTACGATCTATTGAACACCTACATATTGGCCGACATTGTGAACGAGCACGCCATTGAGAATCTGTTAGATTTGGTTGGTTACATGTACGCAAGACCGGAGAATGGAAAGCACGGCTTGAAGCAGCACCTGGCCGGACTGATTGCTAGGGACTCGGTGGGCTGCGAGTCTTGCGATCAGATGAAGTGGGGCCTATTTGAGCAGTGGATGTGGAGAGCTCCGAGGGAAATGGTAGCAGATGTGCTTGGCTGGCTGGAGTTCTTACAGCAGGAGAGGATGAAAGATCTGGAGAGTTTTACCAACGCTGCAGGCTGGAGCAGGTGTCCACCTTCCCTCCTGGCGGAATACTTGACGAAGGAACGTGTCTGGCAGGGCTTGATGAGGAAGATCGACAGAGCGAATTATCGACAGAGCAAATCATCGACAGATATAATTATCGACAGTCGACATAATTATTCTGTCGTTCGACACCAATAGTCCCGACACCGACAGATAACCCGACAGTGACTAGCGCGACTTCATAGAACAAAAGTTCCCAAACGTTGCATTCATTAAAGTGAAGCACCACTTCTGGCATGGCCATATCGTCGGTGGCTATAATGCCCACCAGCACTATGCTCTCTCAAGCCGAACATGCATGCTTATTTTCGCAGTCCTCGAAATCCGACATGTTCCAAGCCCAATTCTGGGGAGAAGTTTCGATAGAAGTCTTTTAGACTGCCGACTCTCTCCCAACCCCGTGCCTAGCCTTACACAACGCCCATCCTGCTTTTGCACTCCCCAACTCCCCAATTCAGCAAAATTTAATACGTTCCGTACCCAATTCTGGGGAGTAGTGTCGATAGAAGTCTTTTAGACTGCCGATTATCTCCCAACCCACCACCCAGCTCCACAAAACGCCCATCCATCTTTTGAACTCCCCGACTCCCCAACTCCCCAACACTCTTGAAATCCCATTGGGAAAATACCAAGAACTCCCCTAAGACGAGTTCAACCTCCCTCTAAAACTCCTGACCTTATCCCTAAAAGCACGCTTCAGCTTTGACGACCCAGCCGATATACTGCTCCGCCCGCTGTTCCTCCGGTGCTGATAGTAATACGTCTCATCGAGATTCGGGTTCGCGAAATCGCTGATGAGCGGCGTGGGCTGTGGGCGTTGAGAGGTGTAGCAGGAGGTGCGAGAACCGTGCGTAGAGATGGTTATGTACTGCTCCATGGTGTTTTGCGGGAGGACGATGGCGAAGGCGGACATTGCTGACATTGTGAAAGTGCTAAGATGAAAAAGGGACGCAGAGAGACGCAAAGGAGAGTTTATTTTGGTTTCGTGGTGGAGGGTGAGATGGGAATGCTTTGTGGTGCCTAAACAAGTGTATGTGTGATTGAGAGAGACTAAAGTGCCGTTAAAGCTCAGGTGTTGGAATGAGAGAGTGGCTTCGCGGAATAAATGAGAGAAGTATATGGAGGGTAGTCCTCCATATTTATCGACCGATCTGACACTCAGGTACCTCAGTGTACACTTATAGAATCTCTGATCCTCAATCCTCTCCCCTCGCGAGGCTGAAGCGTTCGTCTGACTCTATTGATGAATCTGACTGGAGTTGATGGAGGGCTGTGCTGACAGCCTCGCGCGAGTCGTGCGATCGGCAGAATATGGAACAGATTCATGCAATAGCGACTCACGAGCAGCGTTTGGATGATCAGTAGGATCGGGCAGCTTACTCGTGCCTTGGTACTGTAGTCTTGTAAAAATACATTAGTTCACAATGCCAGATGCCAAGATCACGTGCTCTGTGCTCTTCTACCCAGCTTGTCTCTACAAAGCCTTCAGCTTGACAATAAGGGTAAACAATTCAGCCTAGGATTTCTTTCGTTGTCTTGCACCACACCTTCTGAGTTAAAATAAAGCACGGCACCGCCTTTGTCAAGGTGTTTAGTCACGTGATAGAAGAATCAAATCTGCTCCTTTTACAAAACACATACCCGTTCATAACTAAGGTAGTCAATGATGCTTTCTTCTAGCGTCTATGAGCTGTATCATTTACTTGTTCTATTCCAAGCTACCTGTCTTAATCTCTTCATCTTTGATATTGATTATTCTTCAAGAACCTTGTTCAAGTATGAACTGAGCACATTGCTATATCTGCCATCCAGCCATCCATTCATCCAAAACAACAAATCAAGCAAGCACAACCCTAACATTTCCCCTCCCCCTCTCACATCTCGGCAAGCCAAAATCAGAAACCATATCGACATCCCTGCGATCCGTCCCAGACAACCTCATCCCAGCCACCTTCACCTGGCCATTACTAGAAATCTCCGTCCTCACAAAGACCCTCAGCACCATCGCAACGGTCATGTACAGTTCCGCATTCGCCAATTCCATCCCTAGACAGCGCCTCGTGCCGCGGGAATACGGGACCAGGTATTTGGGATTCGCCGTCCCGCCCGGAAGCCAGCGCTCGGGGTGGAAAGACATGGGGGCTGGGAAGAGAGTGGGGGAGTGGTGGAGGAGAGAGGCGTGCATGCATAGATTTATCTGGGTAATTCATCAAGTAAGCTCGCAGTCGAAAGCGTTTGGTGGTGAAGAGTGCGTTGAGGAGACTTACGTTTGGAGGGATGAAGGTTTCGCCGCATTGCAGCGCCTCGTCGGGTGCCGACCGCGCCAAACGGAAAGATACGCCGGATACGATGCGGAGAGTCTCCTGGATTACAGCCGTCTGAGCACGACATCAGCATTCGCATGGACAGACCAGCTATCTTTGTCGGATCAAGACCTGGAACCTACCAAGTAGGGCAATTTCTCCAGCTCCTTGTGGCTTGCCGGCTTCGAGATGTCTGGAATCGCTTCTTCGAGTTCTTGGAGGAGGGCATGCAGCTTTGGAGGATCGAGGAGAAGATAGACGAGCATGCTCGAAAGCGTCGTGGCTGTCGTGACTGTCCCGGCGGATACGATAGTCTGAGCCTCTTGCCAGAGTCTGTCGGCTGTCTTCTCCTGTGGGGGGATGTCACTGTCTAGGATGTCATGGAAAATTGTCTTGTGCTTGACGTCGATCTGATAGTCGTGTTGAGCGAGAAGAACATTCTTGATTTGAGCTTCACAGTGCTACGTCGTAGCCAGTGTCAGTTTCTGTTCGGGTAAGGCAGGTGAACTTGGATACTCACACGTTGGAATTGGTGAAGCAAAGCCATGCCTGGACCAAGCAGCATGACGACAACCTTGTCCGGGAGGCTCTTGATGAGAGGCACAATCCATTTGAACTGAAGGACGAAATGAAGGTTATCAGTGGCGCCCTCGCTAGCTACAAGGACGATGGCATTGAAGTCCGACGCCTCGATGTAGTTCTCCTGAGTAGCGAAGCAGGATTCCGTAATGATGTCGCTCGTCAGCGCCGCAAAGGCCGCCTTTAGAGGAATCGGCTCAGCAGACTTCTGATATCTGCGGAAAATCGCTATCAAGCGAGAGATGTCGTCTTGTATGAGTGGCTCTAGTCTCCGCACGCTCGCTGGGGAGAAGTACGGGCTGAGAGCCGAGCGCCGTACACGATGCAGATTGTGGGGCGTGGTGCTGAACATTGACCCTGGGTTCCCGAAAGCTGCTGCCCAGGTAGGAGGTTTGTCTCGTTTGCCGTTCGAGAACAGGATGTCGTAGAAGTCGGGATCATTTATGTGAACTTCATCAGGACTGATACGAAGGACGGGACCTGGTGCCATTAATGTTAGTAACAGCATGAAGCTCAAGAACGATTGACGTTTACCATATATTTTGTGCAATTGTTCAATCTTGTATATGTATTGCCCACCTTTGGTGACATCGTAATAGAAAGTGTACCAGTGTGTGAGCGCTGCCAGTTTTGGGCCGGGAAAGGCTGCATATGGACTGAGATACAGGCGGTAGATTGCAAGTAGAACAAAACAGATAAGAACGCTGATTGAAATTCCAACCACAGGGACGTGATAGACCATGTTCAAAGGCATTCGTCCGTCAAGGAATAGTTCAGGGAGCTGTGACTGCTAGTGGTTCCCGAGGGACGAACTTTGGCCTCGTCTTCAACGTTGAAATGGAGATTATACCACTCCAAAGAAACGCAGAGAGAACGATAAATGATTTCAATTGGGTGTACAAATCTCATGTTTTGTTGAACGGCTGGTGTGCGTGGAAGTAGGGAAAGGGACACCAGATCTTCCAACAGGAACGACATCTTATACATCAAGTACGTTCGATCGCCGCGCTATCACACGACTGGACTCCTAGAATATCGCGCTTTGCCTTCAGATACACCTTGACGTATCCTACGAAGTGCAACCCAATATCTGCCTATGTCCAATGGTAGTCCTATCTCGGCGACAAGGCCCAAATCGCAATGGTTGACGACGGTTGCATGCAGCCAGTAAGCACTATACTCTGCTGTATTGCCAGCATCAA
Source organism: Hyphodiscus hymeniophilus (assembly GCA_016508695.1). Classification (NCBI taxonomy): domain Eukaryota; kingdom Fungi; phylum Ascomycota; class Leotiomycetes; order Helotiales; family Hyphodiscaceae; genus Hyphodiscus; species Hyphodiscus hymeniophilus. The sequence goes on along the minus strand of VNKQ01000006.1, from coordinate 1,600,622 downwards.
TAAGAATAATACTTGAATCCGATATTTCTTGCTATCGCTATTTGAGCGACTCTCGAATCAATCAGACAACTGGGCCCCAAGTCCTGGGTTCAGCCGCAATGTAGGCTCCATATGCAGGCGTCGTCTAAGCACCTCGCGTTTTCGGCAAAATACGACGGTACCCGTGACTATATAGATCTCCGGATGCTATTTGCGGCTTTGTAAAGTGCCTACTCCAAGTTGCATTGATGTTTGATAAAGTCCTTGACTTAGGACTTTAAAGCTTGGTAATACCACATGGCAAAGGAGTTTGATTTCAAGAAACTAACCACTATCAGTGGGAGCGAGAGGCAAGATAATGTGGCGAAAGCGGAAAGTATTTTCAACACCCTGAATTCATCTTCGTTCTGTAAAATGCACAACTCCTTTGCTCTTCTTCGCCATATTCACAAAGCGCAGCAATAAGAAACAAACGAAGAAACAACCCATCGATACCTCAAACCGTTCAGCGGCGAGAATACAACGCAAGGGTCCCCAGCCTATCCACAGAATCCATCGCAAATCAAAATAAGTAAAGTATCCAAATTCCATCACCAGTGAGCAACTTCCCCGATCTCCTCACCAAAAAACTACACACAAGTTGTATGCAAAGACACCAAGCTCACCAGGAGATCCAACCACAATAGCAGCAAAATAGCACACCATTCGAATTGAAGTCAAATAGGGTATAAGCGAAACAGAGAACGGGTCGAGGATATGCGAAGGGTAATGTTCGTAAATCACTCATGCGTGTAAGTACATATTCAAGAATTCGTCGAGGCGTAAATGTCCATCTCTCCAAAGAGAGGTAGAACGCGTAAAGAAGGAGTGTGATGTACGCATCGAAGGGTTTGGGAGAAGGATGTCGTATCCAAGTGGTCGTTCCATCAGCAAAGGAATGTCGGGCGTTGCCTAGCGAGAGGCCACATTCTTCGGGAGCGAAAGCTTTGGAAGAATGTAAACAGCCCGTCATAACAACGTTGCGCCATCAAGCCGTTGCATTTACAAGAACGCCGCTGCGATCATGATCACCATCCCTGCGCTTCCCGCATACATCGAGTTGAGCGATGAAGCTGCACCCGAGAAATTCGATGGAACAGTCGATGTGGCCTGCGCGGCGCTGCTGATACTGCTACCGGTTGCATTTGATGCGCCTGTCGTGAATGCGCCAGTTCCAACGGGGAGTGAAGCTGTTGGGCCTGCGACGGACGAGGTAGTGTTGTAAGTTGGATATGTCGAAGTAACAGATGCGACAACTTGGGAGACGGTGATGGTCCGGGTCATAATCGCGGTCGAGGTGAGTGTCGTAGTAGAAGAAGTCGCGGCGGCGGCAAGAAGAGGGAGGAGGAGAAGGGCTGAGATCGTTGGGAGCTGCATTTCGATAGGTCGCACTTTACGTGGGGAGGTATCGTAGGATATGTATTCGACGAGATGGTAAACCTTATAGATGGTATGATATGAGATCAGAGATCACAGATCAGATCGATAGATGTTCGGACGAGGTGATGAGCATCGACTGAGTGTTCGTGTGTATTGTTTCGAGTTGTGTTGTGCTTTGCGCCGCGACGATTGTTTCTCGGGGAAATGACCTCAAGGAGTGTGAGTGAGTACGACGTGCTTGCGCGTGAGTGATAGTATTGTTATCTTTCAAAGACAATGGTAGACTTTGCCAACGAAGTCTTATGGATGATGCGTGAAGAGAGTGAATGGAGGATGGATATGTGAGTGTAAGAAAGATGGGTGGAGCGAGGGCTAGGCGGGAATAATAAATGGGATGGGGATTGGGGGTGGGGGGGAAGATTGACTGGCGGCCCGGATCTGGCACGAAAACGGAGGCTGTCACCACCCAGCAACACCACCAATGCAAGTCTGCAAGAACACACAGGTTGACCATTCTTGAAATGTACTCAGATGGAACTCTGAGTTATTTGATCGTGTACATTTTCTGTCGTTCTTCTGTCGATCATGTTGGGGTCCAGTATGGCTCCAAAGGCGATCCCAGATGTCTGGGAATGAGAACGATCGCGAGATCTCTCCCAGTTCTTGGCACCTGTTTGGGGAATCCCGGGGTAGATTCTACAGCGCATTTAGGGGATTTCCTCTGCTCCAGGCTTCATCATTTAGGCTCTGTGTGCCTAAGAATCTCTCGAATGCCCTGAAAACAGTTCCTGTTACGCCCAACAACTTCCGGACTCTCGCTGTCTCTCTCTCTCACTCTCTCTCAGTCTCTCTTACTCTCTCTTACTCTCTCTCACTCTCTCTCACTCTCTCTCACTCTCTCTCACTCTCTCTCACTCTCTCTCACTCTCTCTCACTCTCTCTCACTCTCTCTCACTCTCTCTTACTCTCTCTCTCTCACTCTCTCTCACTCTCTCTTACTCTCTCTCTCTCACTCTCTCACTCTCTCTCTCTCTCTCTTACTCTCTCTCACTCTCTCTCACTCTCTCTCCGCCACTCGGCCATGCGTTGTTGCACTTAATCTTGAATTCTGGGCCCATTGGAAGACAATCCTTGCTGCCAATCCATGCAATTTCCAGGATAATCTGCGACGTTGCAGGTTTGATAGGCCACCTCCAAACCGGGCGTCGATTAGCGGCCGTGGTTCCTGGATTAGGCGCACTCTAAGAGAAACGTGGATGTGGATGACGGGAGCCGTGACCCGGTCATGACTTCAAATCAGCTTGGGAGCGAAAAGTCTGCCGAGGAGATTTTCAATAGTCTGCGAAGAAGGCCATCGCATTACGAACCTGCTTTGTCTAATGTGTTGTGCGACTCGTGCTGTTGTGCCACCTCATCCTTTCGTATCATCTTACAAAGGTATTTCGCACCCGGCGGTCCACAGCATCTTCTCCGCAAGCAAGCGCAAGGGGATGATTGCAATTTATTTCGCCAATTTCTTACGATGCCCGAGATGAGATTCATTTGCGTGGCGCTTATGGCTCCAGCCGCCGGTATTGCACCCTTCTCGATCACAGACACCGTGGCGTCGCTTTCATGTACGAAAGTATGACCACCTGCCTCAAGTTAAGTAGCCTTTCATTGTCGCAAATGCAACTTGTGTTATGACTTGCGACTGGTGCGCTCAGGAAGAACTCACCGTTCGTCTCATGAGACGAAGAACATCAAACCACCAGTGTGAGACCTCTTCCATCATGTTTGACGGCCGCCAGAGGAGCGCGCTACATAACCGCCCATCTCAAACAGCCTCTGCGTCAAGTTTGCCCACCCGTGGCGCAAGTGCTGGGAAGGCGCACAACGAAGCTTTCTAAGGCTGAGAAGCAATGATGCAATGTCATGTCTTTGTTTGATGAACAGTAAGGAGTTCACGAACGAATTTGGGTAGTTGGTATTGAGAGCACGGTCACGTGGTCTTGTATTGGGATGAAGATAGGTGGACAAGAGATGCTACATATCGGAAGGAAGTGTCCGAGAACGGATGTTGCACCAGAGTTTTTCGTCGAGGATCTTAAAAGCCAGCAGACGACGTTTGGAACTCAGAGCCAGTGCGTTAAGTGTCATGTGAATTATTTGTAGGTCCTTGTTGGTTAATAGACGTATTGATCTGGGGGACACCTACTCCAGCTTCTTGCGTTGTCGATGTCGAGCACTGTCGATGTCGAGCAAGAAGCTTGCGAACACGGCGAGGGATGTGATTCACTCTAGCATTTTGGAAGGGAAGCCTCCTGGGCTGTCAATATCGAGCACTGTCGATGTTGAGCACTATCAACGTTGATGAAGAAGCTTGAGATAATGGCGATGGATACTATTTCTTTCCTCATTTTGACGAGGGAAGGGTGCCTTTGAAGAAAGTTGAATTCTCGGGCTTTTATATCAACTTCGCCATGTTGTGAGTTTGTGCGGTAATTTATCAGAAAATGCGTACTATCGATGCCAAGCACCGTCGAGTTTACATCACGTGAGTGTCACGTGACTAACAGCCTCTCTCGGAGAGTGCAGTGCTTGTCGCAGGGTTTCTGATATCCAAATTGTGTAATGGTCCATTTGGGGCTACCCCTAGCAGCCTTTCCAAATCATTGACCTACTCATACAAGCTATACCATGTTGCCCATGTCTATCGCAAGCTTTATCTCCTGACTCATCTCTATCACCTCAGGAGGCTCAATAAGACTCACCCCACTCCTCCTGAACGATAGCATTGGCACTTACCCCATCTCTAATCTCGAAACTCAAACTCTCCTGATATATCCTTGCAATCTCAGGCAGCGGACTTGATTCCGGCAGCTCTCCACGTCCTCTTTCTTCAAAGTTGATCTTCCATTTCGCGTGTGCCACGACAGCAGTCCGGTACCACAAACCTTCCTGTTCAGGTGCACTTTTCAGTAAAGCAAGCGCTTGCCTCCGAAGATGTATATCTCGACACTTCAGAGCTGTTAGAAATAGAGGCTGCATGACGCCCAGATCGAACGACAATACGGGGGGGTCATCATCAGCTAATGGTTGTAACAGTCGGCCAGCGAGGTCGACGATCCGCGCGAATTCAGTGGTATACCCATCGAACACCATTTCGCTCATCGCAAATGGCGTTCGAAGGATGATCGTCAGATACGTGTGATACAAGTCCAGATGTGCGACTGCATGGGTTTGCTTCCCCAGATCCGGAAATTCTATCAGCAACTTTTGTGTCGCTCGTTGCCACTCATCCAATTCGTCAAAGAAGCCCTCTAAAGCCGAGTCTATAAGCAACAAATCCAATACTTGCTCCGCAGTTCCGAATTTGCACAAGTCTCGGATCTGGCGTAAGCACACCGCCGTCGAGTTCAACATCCCGTCCAGACTATTCCGTGCCTCGAATAGATTCCCAAACTCAATCGGGGTTGAATTTTCAGTCTTCCACGGATGCGTACTCAGACCCGGCTCTGGACAAGATGATACCCGACCGTGGATCATCGCTTGCGTACTAAGGCGTTTGAATGAGCGACTAAGTGATCCATATATATCCTCGACATCACTTTCATCGGACCCAACCCTCGCGCCCTCCTGATCGCGCTTCCTCAAATCCTCCATTATCTTTAGTCCGCTATTCAAATGTTTGAACCCAGCCTCCAGATTCCCCCTCAAAATCTCAATCCAAACAAAAATCAGACAAGACATCAACACCCCCCTCGTATCCGCCTGTCCAGTCGATAAACTATCTGCTAATTGACGCAGCGCCTTCGAATACTGCTGCAACACAAATAAACTTCCTCCTTTGTCTCCGAGCTTACCGCGGCCTTCACAAGTCCTTCACGCTCTTCATAGATGGTGCTGAGCGCAATGAGTGAATAGCGAATGGTGGGATCTCGATGACTGTATTGCAGCACGAGATGATCCCAGAAATACGGCTCAAAGTTGCCTGGCATGAGGGACATATTGCGCATGCGAAAGTAGTGAAAACTACGGCGCTGAGAGGGTATCCCCGAGATATCTGTTGACGGGCTGCGTGAGATGGCTATGGCGCTCGCAGGAGTGCCATTTGCGGATTGTGTAGATGCAGATTTGGGTGCCGGCGTTTTCCTCGGCGTGGATTTCGAATTTTGCCTGGCTGGTGGTGATACGTAGCCATCGCACTTTCGACCCGTCGAGGTGCAGCGGAGGCAGGAGGGCTTTGCTTCGCCGCACTTGACTCGTCGGATCCTGTGGATGGGTAAGTATCATATCCAGGATTCTCGAAGACCGAGACTTACTTGTACGTGACGCAACCAATCCGTCCATTGATAGCAGCCATCCGACGCTCAGTGAGCTGCGACATATCAATTTTCGGCCCAGTGAACTTCCCTTTACAACGCGATACCGGTATTGGATGGTTTGTTGCTGGGAAGGACGCAACTTTCGAAAATGGTTGCACTCGATTCATCCCTGGTTCTCACTTATGGGAGCACGAACGCCAACCGGGTGATGCACTTTGCTCATACGCCGAACTCAAGCGCGGTGGTGCATTCATGATGTTCGCTAGTTGTTATCATGGTGGAGGAACAAATACTACGACGGAGTAGGAGAGACTTCTTTTCAGTTGCTTCATGACTCGCGGCTGGTTGAGACAAGTGGAGAATCAATACATCTCATTCAGTGAGAAAGGAGACTTTGGAGATGGACAAGGATGTTCAGAAGATTGCTGCTTACCATTTGAGCGAACGTTTTCTTGGATAGGTAAAGAGCACAGATGCGAGTTCATTTTAGGATCTTGGAATTTTGCTAATGGTTTAAAGCCAATGGTCGTTCTGGATTCAAACATAGGCGTTGTAAGTCTGCCAAGCCCCTCATCCCCAACATCTTCGATCCTAATCCAACAATGTCAGGGGAACAAAGATCTTTTCCAAAATGAAGACAGAGTTGCTATTCCCGCATGAAGTAGAAGCAATGAAGCTAAGATTGCGTCTCGCCATTGCTTGTCACATTTGCAATGAAATCACATTGCTGTTAATTTTCTGCGAAGCAATCGCACCTCTCTATAAGCCGCCCAACTTTGAGCGATGAGATAAAGGTCCTTGGAATATATTTGGGATCAACGTTAGAGTGCCATTGAAGATCGGAACTATGTGATAGCCTCAAGCAAGAAATTAGGATCTCAGCGATGGATCTCTGTAAAGGGAGGTGGAGCACCATAGGAAGCGACGCTTGAATACTGCGATGAGTCTAATAATGTATTGATAGCAATGACAAGCAAGCAAGTCAAGAAAATCCTCTGCCACGACCTCAATCTTGGCTGTAGGCTTACGGTGCCAAGGAAATTAGCGAAATCCCCCTTTCAAGCACAAGCGAGGCTACACTTCTATTGAGAATGACTCAAGCATTGCAACATAGCTCCGAATTCCGACTCTTGGAAGTGCTGAGATGTGGAATGAAATAAGTTTGATTCAATCGTTCAGATCATCACGTGTCAATATAGTCAATAAAAGAGTGACCCTTGTCAAAACCCACATCATACATGGGTGGGATCAGCTCGGACTTTGGGCTGCAATGAGGCTCCGACTCTTCCGACACAAATTCACAACTTCCGTCGATGTTTTTCGTCGTTGAAAACCAAAAGAGGGCCTCAAGAACGTTCAGAAGATGAGACGAAGGACGCGGAAGGCTGTCGTGCAACTTGTCTTGTTTGTCGGAGTACTTGTACTTATTCTATTTCTAAACCGCCCCCAGTCCAGTAAGACCTTCAGATGGAATAAGATCCGCTACAAAACAACCTCCACTACTTTGCCCATAGCTCGTGGTATCTGTCCCGGCTTGGCAGGCTCTTCAAAGCCTGCATTAGTAGTAGCCAGAACCTCAACTGATGGCAATCCCACATGGCTCGACCCATTGGGCGCGTTATATCACACATGTATTTACGTCGCCGATACTCAAGCTGATATTTCTTCCACACACCTACAAATTCCGGCCAACCGTGGACATGAGGCAATGGTGTACTTGACGTTTCTGATCGACAACTACTCTGATATTCCTTCAGCGGGAGCAGTGTTCGTACACGGTAGCCGCTGGGCTTGGCACAACGATGCTCCTGACTACGACAATGCTGCCCTCCTTGTCAAGTTAAATTTGACTACTGCGCTTGCTACAGCCGGATACCACAATCTACGATGTGACTGGAGTCTCAGCACATGTCCATTGTCAACGCCACCTCAAGGCAGCATGGAGACGTCGATGCAGGCCGTACTCGAGCCTTGGGATGCCCGCGCAGTCTCTGATGCAGCATTGCCCCATGCTCTAAAGACGATCTTTGGGGGCGACGAGTACGCCCCAGATGGCGATGGAAGGTTCCTTCTGCGTCGCAACGATGCAGTTCGTGCGCAGTGTTGTGCACAATTCGTTGTCTCTCGAGAGCGTATCTGGCAACATTCTCGTGAGGAGTATGTTGCATTGAGACAATGGCTACTAGACAGTAACGCTGCTCCTGTCGACGATCGGGTTGCAGGCCGAATCTTATCTTATGTGTGGCACATTCTCTTTGTATACCAAGAGGATAATGAAGGCGATGTCGATCTGCAAGGTCTGAATACAGCCGCGTGTCCGAGTGCCTCTGAATGTTATTGTCGACTGTATGGTCGTTGTGGATTAGAGAACTGTAATATTGGGAGCTGTCAAGGGCAGTACAAATTGCCTCCAGACTTGAAACTTCCGGCGGATTGGGCGGTTACCCATTCATGAGCCTGTGGAATACGACTGAAAGATACTCGGTGGTTGAGCTCTTGGAATGGAACGGTATCGGGCGGAGTATGTCTGTAGTATCTATCAATAGTTCAATAATTTGGGATTGTGCGAACTCACGAAAGAGCAAACTCATCAATATTCCACAACTTCGAAGGCGCCTCGACTCACTAGTCGATCAGAAATCTTAGCAAGTTTAGGGCAGACTGTGCATATAGTAAGGACTCATTCTTGTCCCAGAATATCCCAGTAGACGACACACTTGCTTCTGAGAGCATCGCCGCTCCACCTCAGATAGTCCATTGTCCAAGTCCAAGTCGATAGGGTTTCAGTTTTGCATGAAGAGGTTGGCTTTCCTCAAAATATCCCTCAATGATGGTGACGGCCCTTTGCCTGCATTCTGTCGTCTGAGATCACTGAAAGCGTTGACTTTGAAAGCTTTCTGAGCTAGCAGACCCTGAAATGGAACAATCTGATGATCTTCGATATTGGTGAGACTCTGTTTGTGGACAACGTCCGCTCTGAATATTGTCTGCCAAAAATAACAACTTCTGTCTGCTGTCTTATTCAAGTCTGTCGGTTATTTCATATTCTGGCTGCTAATTGATGGTCGTGGCCGTTCCGCTTCTTCCTAAAGTTAAGACGTAGCCTTTATTGCTGATCGAATCGAATGGGCCTTTTTCAACACTGCCTATCCTCGTCCGGCAAGAGGAGGTGCCCAACTACCACAACCATTTTCATCATGTAACAGCAAAGTCGGGACATAGTATCCAAAACAGCCAGGGCAACAGGGCAGGGTCAAAGAGAGTACAGAGGACTTGTATGCCTCTACTCTCCTGAGATCGAAGTGGAAAAGGGTAGTTTTCTGATCACAGACCTACTCATCGAATTTTTTTTCATGATCTTGGCTGATGAGCTTGGGATCATCTTTTGAACGTAGAGTATATTACTGGGCGCAGACCACCCTTCTGAGTTGAGATATAATTCGATAAGAAACATGGAGTTGTAAATTTGAAATTGCGGCGAGATCACTGGACATCGCGTCGCGCTCCCTGCCCCACCGAGGCTGGGCAAAGTAGCTTCTTGCGAAACCTTCAGCAATTTTGTTGCTTCAACACATAAACAGCCAAGTCACAATGCTGACGGCTCATAAGCTCCCAAGGGCATGCCATTCCTGCCGTCTGCAGCTCCTATCACTATTTGAGCATGGCTTCACCAAACCAGTCATCGCCCCCTTGGACCGATCACGATATTCGACCTCTCTTCGCCCCAGTCGTCGAACATTCGAGTCCAATGGATCTCTACGTAGATTATCGACAACCACACGACGTGCGCAAGATGTTGCCCAAGACATGCAAAGACCAACTCAACAGACTGCCGCAGATATTGAGTCGGTAGTAAGGCAGGCAAGACAGACGTTTGGGGAGACGCTACCGAAGAACTTTTTAACGACTGAAGAATATGTTCTATACGAGCGTTTATATGGACCACCACTACGAGAAACAAAGGCAGATGATCTGATGTATTTGCCAGGTAGCGCAGAGGATGTCGAGCCAGAGAATGTTCGAAATGTTCTCTTGAAAGAGAACAGCGATGGCGAGTTTGAGGAAATCGAGTACGACCCGGAATTAGGATTTTCGATCGTCGAAGAGAGCGCTGAAACCATTGACGCTGGTGAAGAAGAGCCCATACCTGAGATCGATCATGGTCTAAGCGAACTCACTATGGAAATGGAGGACCACGACATGGCCGTTGAAGATGGTAAGGAGGTCGAGGTTCAGGCCAAGAATCAGAGGGAGATCGATGTGATAATTCGTTTGCAACGGGATATGGATGCGGCGGCGGCGCAACCAATTGAGGAGGACGAGGAATTTGACGAAGAGTTCGAGGAGGAAGAGGAAGAAGACGACGAAGAATTGGACGAGGACGAAACAGATGGTTACATAGGATCCGACGAAGCTCGCACGCACCCTCATACCATGACCGGCCGATCTGGAACGATACCAAGCACTCTATTCCTCCCACAAGAACAATTCGTCGAACCCATTACAGAACTTTTGGGACGAACGAATAAGAAACATCTTGCTGAGGCAGCGGAGAGGGCATTCGGTGGCAAAGGACTCCCACATTCTACTTCTACAGCCCCACCCAAAAAACTCCTTCCCCAGAAACATATTGGTTTGGATGCTGCACAGCATAAAATGTCCGATATAGAAGCAGATGCATACCTCGCCGGGGTGATGCCCGGCACGTACGCATCTGTGATGAGCGTGTTGGTTGAGGTGCGGAAGCGCCTTGGAAGTGAGTGGCTCAGAGAATTGATATTCAGAGATGGTGGCGAAGGACCCAGAATACTTGATGCTGGCAGTGGAGGTGCCGGTACGGTTGCATGGCGTGAGATATTGAAGGCGGAATGGGAAGTTCTGAAGGAAGAAGGCCGTGTAAAAGGGGATCGTGCTCCATGGGGGAAGTCTACAGTCTTAACTGGCCCTTCGACTTTGCGACACCGAGTCTCGCGATTTCTCGATAACACAACGTTTCTTCCTCGTCTCCCCGACTACATTCATGCCGCTAACTCAGAGGAACTTTTATTTGGGGCACCAGCTCAGGGTCGGAAGGCGTACGATATCATCATTGCTTCACATACACTCTTTCCTTTGAAGGAAGATTTTCGGCGCAAAAATATGGTTCAGAACCTTTGGTCACTTCTTGACCCAGATGGTGGCGTATTAATTCTTGTTGAAAAAGGGCTTCCACGAGGATTTGAAGCTATCGCTGGAGCGCGAGATCTACTTCTAGACTCTCGTATTGCATCTCCTGGTCAAACCTCCATTGAGAACGAAATCCAATCACCATCCTCGGACTCCTCGCGTTTCTACGAAAAAGAGCAAGGCATGATTATTGCTCCATGTACCAATCATAAAGCCTGCCCCATGTACCCTATCCCTGGCCTTACAACCGGTCGAAAGGATTATTGTCACTTTGGCCAGCGATACATACGTCCGCCTTTCCTCCAAAATGTTCTGGGGGCAAAAGGCCGTAACCATGAAGATGTCAAATTCAGCTACGTCGCTGTCCGTCGCGGCGTCGACTCAAGAAATCATGAGTTACATGGCAATTCAGCTACGGATCAGGCTTTCGAAGGTTATGAGGATCACGATCTTCCTGGCAATGGACCGGAATATGTTGCCGAGCCAGGCGGTATAAAATTCAACGTCTTCTCGCTTCCACGAGCCATTCTCCCTCCTCTAAAACGGCGGGGTCACGTTACACTCGACCTTTGTACCCCTTCCGGTACTCTCGAGCGCTGGACTGTACCTAAGAGCTTCAGCAGAGCAGCATATCGGGATGCTCGAAAATCGCAATGGGGTGATCTTTGGGCGTTGGGAAGCAAGACCAGAACGCTAAGAAGTCCGAGACTTGGAAGGAAGACGGAAGACGGTGGGCCGGCCGTGAAGGTCAAAGGCATAAGGGACGGCAAGATGGGAAAGGGTGGAAAGAAGATGAAAAAGAACATGTTCAATATTGTCATGGGCAAGGATGGATATGAGGGTGTTGAAATGGACAGAAGCCAGGCGAAATTCTTGAGGCCACAGAAGAGAACCAAGGGTGGAAGAGTCTATAAGCCAGAGAAGCCTATCACCGAGGACGATTTCTGAAAAGTCAAATTTTCAGGGTGTGGCATCCTAAAGATCTCTACTCTACAATCTGTACATAACCGTATCATAGCGTCACGGCAGAATTCACAGGGCATGCCCGTTCGATCGCTACTGTCACCAGTTTGATGACCACCATGTCTCGGACCTGCACTATCCCTGGAACGCGTTTTCCATTCCTTGTGTAACTGTGTTTTCTCTCATCAATATGTTCAGCGAAGTCCCCCTTCTCGAACTCCCAAATAACTTTTAAAAGTAACTTTCTTCTAGTGACGAATAAAGATTTGTTCGCGGCCATTCTCGTCATGCAAGATGCCGCCATCGTCAAATCCACCAACCATGACCCATTCAGTATCACCAAATTCCGAATAGTAAGGCGACTTCTTGACATCTTTCATCTAGAAACTGATTGTCCTCCAGCCCCGTTGCAAATGCAGCTCCCCCAAAATCAATACCATCATCCACACTCTGGCACCTCCCCTACGCCATATCTCCTAAATTGCGCTTCGCCCTCAACCTCGTCGCATTATTAACCGCATTCTCCATCCTCATAATCCTCACACTCTATCTCCGCCGTCGCTACAGACGGAAGAATCTAGGATTCGATGTCGAGCGCCATTGTGGGTCTGGAGCTGGAGCGGACGCACGATTTGGTCTAAAGGTGTTCCGAGAGGGTCGTGAGCATACGGCTGGGAATCACAGAGCAATGAATAGATCGAGAAGGCTAAAGGGGTTGAAGGGCTTTAGGGACGGGCGGGTGTGGGAGGATTGGGTAGAGAGGCACGAGAGGGGACGGGAAAGGGGGAGGGACAGGGAAAGGCATATCGAGAGGGGGAGGTACGAAATAAGTTGAGGTGTTCTATTAACCCTCAAAATTCCCAAAGTTCAGGAATCGTCAACTTATCATGCTTCAAACACGGATGAGATGGGGACACCTCAGTTATAGACAAAGTTATTCTGTGCGCTTGATGACTCTTCTCTGGAAATCGCTAGTTGTGAAGAGGCGCCAGATAGCATGCTAATGCCTACCTACTGTTAGAAGAGTATATAGTGCGGGCGTTCTTCACGAAAGTGATACTTAATTCAACCTTTTCTAAGGGGAATAGAATCCACATCAAGAATCCAAGTGGTTTCAACCGATTCATTTGAGCCAAGTCATTTCTCTTTCTCTTTTCCTTTAATCTTCAATGTCCAAGGTCTGATTTTGTATTGTGAGATGCGAATCAACAGCAGTTTAGTGACTTCCAGTTTATGGCAGCTGATTTTTTGCGATTGGTTGTCATAACTGCTGATGATAGAATCCAAACCAATTCCCGGAGTATGTGACCTTTTGCCCGGCTATGCGATTATTACATTATCAAGGTAGGTAATGAAATTACAGGGAAGGGTGTGAGATATCACGTGACCCGAATCTTACACATCGATAATGTAATATCACGACAGACAAGTCCTCCATGCTTAAGCATCACAATCCACGACTGACAAGGCCTTTGCAGTCAAGTGCCCACAAACTGACGTGGTATCTCAGCGGATGCCTCCACCTGTGTAAGGCAAGTTGAGGGTAATGAAGGACTGTCAGATGCGCTTCCTCCACCTTCCTCTTCAAACAAACCAACGAGCGCAGGGCCCCCGCGAGCTGCTCGGTCAAAGCCTTGATGAAGTCTAATCGTCATTGCAAACATATTCCCTATCAAGTCAGCATTAGCGATTGGCATCGCTTGCGTTACTTCGTAACTCTATTCCATCTACACTCCTTGTTTACTTCGTCTACGTATCTCTACTCCTTATTTGCTTCGCCCGAAGTGCCGAAGAGATGGAGATCTTCGACGGCACATAATATATATGTCCTTGGCAACCAGGTACCTTTCAAGGAAGGGGCCTTCTATTCGTGACCTTGCTTGCACCAAGGAAGCACACCTCCGCTGATGCTACGGATAACCTGCTTTGAGCATTTATTGAGAGCAATTGGCCCCGAAACTTGTCTCACAATAGACCTTTCCAATTCTTCAATTACTGACCCACCTCAACTAGGATCGGTCTATACCCCGTGACAGGTCAAACGACATTTCTCATTCACTCACCCTGGTATGAAAACATGACTATCAATCGGGGATCCTCCAAGGAGCTAGTCATTACAAGCGCAGGAGGCGACGGCACTGGAGATGCAAATTTCTATGTCCAAAGCTTGAAAGTCAATGGGCAGCCTTGGACAAAGAATTGGCTCACGTGCCAAGATATATTCGGGAACGGAGGCACGATGGAATTCATTCTAAGCCCTAGTCCTGTGCAATGGGCGACAGGAGCTCTGCCGCCGAGTCCAGGAAGGGAAGCAGTGACCTGCAACAGCAATAACTGTTTGCGGGATTTAATGGATGCGAGTTATTTGACGTCTGCATCTGCATTCTGTACCACTTTCCTCGAGACGGTGATCACGGCGACCACTGAGATTCCGAGCTATGTGGCGGACTGTGAAATCCATTCAACAGAAGTCAGCTCTGCCTGTACATGTCTTCTAACGGGAATTCCAAGTCTGACTCCCGGTGTGAGTGTGGCTTCAACGACAAGTACTGCTGCTTAGGAGGTAGCATTGCTGAACTCGAAAAATTCGCGGACTTGGGAGTCCAAGAAGAGTCTAAGAGCTGCTCAGTGCTTGAAGATTTGCATAAAGGCTTTCTTATCAGCGTTGACGAGAGAAGCGTTGATGGCGAGTGTATCTACAATAAAGGCTTGATAGATAGTACTTTGGCAAACGTTACGAAAGCAATCTGTGGCAGTAGCAACACCGCCCAATAAAATTTGACACACATCGTGGTCAATTTGAAATACACCTAGCTCCACTTTTCTGATTCCTCAGTCCGTAAGTCGATCTCCTTCCCTTTTCCCACTTATGAATCTGCTGACTTTGCTTCCGACTATGTCAACTCAGACATTGAACCTTTGAAGAGCCATGATAACCTTCCGTGTCATCGCGAAATGTTTCTTGCCTTTGTTGTAACCGCTGCCTTACCAGGAGAATCACATCTGTTTGTCCGCCATCCGCAGCAAGGCGTTCCAACAGCTCGTCTCTTCAGTATGGAGCCCTGACCACATTTTGAAAGACAGCATGCGAATTCCAGATAAGAACAACAGATAAGGCTGAATTCGTTTTGTAGTAGAAAGCGTTTACTTGAAATCGGAAAGAGATATCAAGGCCTGTTACATTACGTCAGCTGACTACTGTACGAACTAAATATATGCGGTGTACCCTTTGACAAGTTAATTTCTTAAAAAGCAAACATTTGTCAAATAACTCGTTTCTTCTGTCTTTTATTTTGCTGGCTGGCACTCGAACTGCATTGATCGCTGGCGAACATCCCTTTCGCATTACCCTCCCCTCGAAACTCGAACCATTTGATTCATTTCTCAATTAGCGACAATTATTGCGATGGGCGCCTTGGCCGAGAACATTGTTCAAAACGTACTCTTCCAGTTTACGCTGGTTACCACGAGCAGCTTGATAAGCGTATTATTCACAGCGGTCTGGGTGTCATTCGTAGCGAAATCTCACTTGTTGCTCGAGCAATAGCTAGACTGCCTGCACCGTCTGGACGTTGGCTGCGAAATCACTATTGGGTACGATTGTTGATCGCATTGGTTGATTTGCTTATTTAGTTAGAACCACTCGAGGAGTGATGCTAATTACTGGGCAGAATCCATCCCCAAATTCTAAGGCAGTATGAAGATCTGGCAATCGAGAATATCGAGTTGAGTGAGTGCCATCTTCTTCACAGTTACATTCCTTACAATCCTCGCCACCCGTCTGACAGCTTCACAGGCTCTTGGGGGCTGGGATGTAAAGGTTACTTTGTCCTTCATTGTCTCTTAGGAAGGTTATTGGATTGGCAGGGTGTTTTCGTTGTTTGCCAGTTACCAACTCGTCTGCTGTCTGCTATCTGCACAATTTAATATTGAACCTCGAGCAAAGTGTTGTGTCAATACAAATTCTGTTTAAATTGTAATATTCAACCCCCCATCATCAAGTCACTTTACAAAGCCTACCAGCAGATATCATCTAACCTCAGAGTATTAGTATACACCTGCGAGAATAATGTAGTTATTGATCCTAGTTTTAACATATGGGAATCTGTTACTCGGAGAAATTCCAAATTGAGACAACTTGGGTATAGTAACTATCAGGCTTGCTACAATACTGCTACTCATGACTACAAATCGTAAGTGTTATAATATGAATAGCGATTTCACTGAGGAAGATCACGTGCCGGTCAGATGTTATGCCATGTCCACCGTACGGGTCGCTCGGCGGCACTATTTAGCTCCTTTAATGGGTGCTCCGCCTGCTTTAACTAGCTAAATAGTAATGTAATAGTAGAATAGAGCAAACTGATAAAATATCCAATATATTGAAATTTGGTGATAATGGCCTATCCGCGGGTAATTCCTGCACCCACTGGTGGCGGTAGGGTCGCTAAATGCCCTGTTTTCAACAACTTTGACATCCAGCCAGAAGACTTTCGATGTCTTCCTACACTGCGTGAGTGAATCGCAGTAGAAGCGATCACTTGAGCCTCAGAATGGCCCCTCTCGTTTCATCTACGTTCTTTTCATTCCCAAAGCTACTATTATGGAGTCTCCCTTTGTTGTTCATACTTGGCTACACTTACGTAGGCGGTGGGCTGAACACCAAGCTCAGCACTTTCGTCTCTTTCGGATCACCAGCCGAGATAATTGCCAACTCTACTTCCCCGATGAGACATGACTCTTCATTTACTCCTGACTTCGTTCTTAGGATCACTGAGCAACCTTTCACCCAATCATGCATCACGAAGTCGGAAGTTATTTTGGTTAACGGCACCTCTCCCGGGCCTGAAATTCGCCTGACTGAGGGCAACATATACTGGATAAGGGTATTCAATGATATGGATAACAAAAATCTTACTATGGTGACTACTTATTCTCTGCCGAGATTCCGGATTTTTTTTAATCGGTTCGAGTAGCATTGGCACGGACTGAGTATGGCCGTCTCGCCCTTCTCTGACGGAACTCCAGGAGCATCGCAGTGGCCCATTCCTCCGAATCACTACTTTGATTATGAGCTAGAGATTGGCTCGGGATACGCAGGGACTTACTTTTATCATTCACACATTGGGTTCCAGGCAGTCACGGCAGCGGGTCCATTAATCATTGAGGAGCCCGGAAAGGCGCCCTACAACTATGATGACGAAAGAACCATCGCACTCGCAGACATCTTCGAAAAATCAGACTCCGACATCGAGCATGGTCTCATTGGAAATCCCTTTCAGTGGAGTGGGGAGCCCTCCAATATTCTCGTCAATGGACAAGGGCAACTTCCGGGTAGTACTGCTTCAACTGATTGCGAACTTGCTCTCATCAGCGTTGAACCCGAAAAGACATATCGGTTCCGGTTCATTGGAGGAACTGCGTTGTCTTTTGCTACGCTTGCCTTCGAGGATCATGATGAAATGACCCTGATCGAAGCAGATGGCAATTATGTCAAGCCAGTCAACATCTCCTATCTTCAGATTGGAAGTGGCCAGCGGTTCAGCGTCCTGCTGAAGACGAAGCCCCGGAACGAGTTATCGAAATCACAGTTCTTCATCCAAATTGAGACTCGAGATCGACCAGCACTCATCCGTTCCTACGCAATTCTGGACTACAAAGTCCCAAGTTCGAAGCGAGTTCCACTTCCAATCGCTCCACGACTGGCTCTACCCACTGAAGGTACACCCCTCACACTTCCACAAACCACACTTGGCTGGCTTGATCACAGGCTGCTATCACTTTCCTCCGATCCAGACTTCCCTCAAGCATCGGAAGTGACCCGCCGCGTGACTGTCCGCACGCATCAGATCATCGGCAAAGGCTCGGTGATGTGGGCTCAAGATGAAAGCCCCTGGATCGAGTCATTCCCAACGGAGCCGTACCTCGTCTCCCTGTACAAGAACGATAGCATCGAGTTCCCATCTCTGGACCGCGCACAGGCAAACCACGGCATAGATCCCGTGACTAGAGTTTTCCCGGCGGCCATGGGCGAGATCATCGAGATCATCATCCAGAATACCGGCTCGGATGTCGGGAGTGTGGATGTTCATCCATTCCATGCACATGGTGCCCATTACTATGATCTGGGATCGGGGAATGGGACGTATGATCCTGTGGCAAACGAGGAAAAGATCAAGGGTCTGGCTTTGGCGAAAAGAGATACTACTATGCTTTATAAGTATACTGAGAAGACCACTCCAGGGATCGACATGGGATGGCGTGCTTGGAGATTGCGAGTCACAGAGCCTGGTGTCGTAAGTCGTCCCAGAACATCGGTCTCCTGGTTGGGTTACAGGTCACGAGTTTGTACCTGGATCCCCCCAACAAAAGTCTTCGCTGGATTTTCATATAAATGGAGCAATTACTGACCCGTTGATTATAGTGGATGATTCACTGCCATATTCTGCAGCATATGGTCATGGGTAAGATTCTCCATCCATTCGGTCAATGACATTTGGAAGTTTACTGAAGACCTTGTTGCAGGAATGCAAACAGTATGGGTAATGGGCAATGAAACAGAGATCATGAACGTCAGCATGGCGCACATTCAAGGTTATCTTATTTATGGCGGGAGCGTTAACGGAAATGATACGCACGATCCACACGTTGTGCATTTCAAGGGTTTGAATGTTTGATTCATGTAGGATTGGGATTGTTGAGATAGAAGCAGCTTTTAGAGTGGATGGTAATAGACGTATCCAATATCTATGCCCTGCGTGCTCTGTGAAGATACAAAACGTAGATACTTCGAGTTCAACCGACAGAAGATTTGTGAACTTTTGAGAATTTCTGTTTATTCCTACTACAGTTGTAATATTTCCTCTCCTGAGTATTCTTGCAAAGACATTATCTCATAGGTCTCACAAGCAGACCATTTGTAGTCACGGCACAATGCCAGTCAGTGTTTTGTGTAACTTGCCCCAGTAGTGAAGCCATGCAGCATCTTACTAGATTTGGCTCGCACATCATGTACTAGATAGCTCCAGGGTCCTATTTACACGAGATGGGTGAGCGAAAACAAGCAAGTCGTCTCGGGCTGCAGCAGATTGTCTTGTAACCAAGAGCGCACCGCCCCTTTTCGACGAATTCCAACCTACACAATACGTGGGAGCGCGTGCGCTCGGAGTCATTGTTATTAGAATGATGCAGAATGGCATTCCGCCTGATTTACGATAAACCAGCGACACGCCTGCTAATCGACTACCGGACTTCAAGTAGAACACATTGTTCTTCAGAACGCGCCGCCCTCATAAGGCTTATCATACCGCGGGTCCCGCTCCGGACCATTGAGTTCAAGGCAGTCCACATACCCGACCCATTTGTTCGCCGTGAATTCACCCAGTTCAAACCCCTCCTGCCCCGCATCGACGGTATACCCATTCACACTGAGATAGCACCCGGATGGTCTCTGCTCGTCCCAACCCTCAGCCTTGGGACGCCAGATAGTCCTCTTGCCCATCTTGCCCCCATCCTTGTCCTGGACGCCCAGCTCATCCAGGTCCACCTCGGCCATCTCCCCCGCGCCGGCGAAGAGGAAGCACCTCCCAGCGCACTTCTTGCAGAAGAGCCAGTGGATACGCCCGTCGTTGCAGGTGTAGTCCCCAAGCTGGGCCATGGGGTCCAGCGGAGAGAGGAGCATGAAGTCCTCAGGGGACCAGGCCAGGCGTATGTGGAAATGGCCAGCCTTCTGGCAGGGTGTGCAGTTGCAGCGGTAAAACTCCTGGTTCGCGCGGGAAGAGTCGGTGGGCGGGGGTGTAGCGATGGGAGGAGGTTGATGGGGGAGTGTGAGGAAGATGATATACTGGACGGAGCCGCAATGGCAGGAGCCGTGGAATGGGCGCCGTGTTGGTGTCGAGTCGCTCATCTTGTTGGTGGGAGCGATGTTATGGGAGGGATTGTTCACTGGTGTTGACGGTTGCGGGCACAAGTACTCAAGGACAACCTGATGGACTGCTCCATGGACCGTGGAAGGAGAATGACATGCGATACAGCGTACATAATAGAATGTAGAATGGGGGTTGTGGCGATCCCGAGGTTGTTTGTCCCGCCTTCATTCTGCCAGCAATCAAGCCTCCCTAACTGGCAGAATCAAAACCTCAGGTCGGTGTAGTGTTTACCCCTGCTGTAGTATCACTACACGTGATCGACAGCACGATCAACCATAGCTTTTTTTCTTATTGCTAAGTGGTGTCCGGAAGAAGAAATAGTGAAAGAAAGGAACAAGTTAACTAAAACTTCGTATTCTTGCCAAGGAAATACTTATAGTGGGAACCTATAAATTCATCTCGCAGTATAATTGATCTCAACGACAGAATTGTTATATATCAGTTGAGAACGGGCAGCTATGATCATTGCACTCGTAGATTTGTCCCAGAAATAGTTGCTAATTTGCGTCCCATTCTAAGCCGTGATGATGCTTCCCCAACCATAACTCCCGAGTAACGCCACAAAATCGCGTTTCCCTGTTTGATCCGCATAATAAAGACAAGTACGATCCCTGAAATCCTGACCACCTCGCTCAGGAGCCCATCTCCAATTCCTGAAACAAGCATTCTTGTCGAAATCCAGCTGGCCGTTTCTTCGCTCCAGGACTCTGCTCATGCCGCCAAAGTTTCCGGCATCGATCGCTGAGAGCACTGGTTCTTCTAAAATGATAGAATCGTGCGAAAGCAGAAGATCTATGGTACGGAGGAGGTTGGCACGTTGCCGTGGCTTACGTGGCTGGGTCATTACTGAGATCCACGTCTCAGGCGTGATAGACGCGCCGACTTTTAGTAATACTTCGACGATGCGCGGTTCGTCACCCTTGACGGCGGCGAGGAGGCAGTCATCTACCTTGCTGCGCTCCACGTCTAATGAGAGAAGGTACTCAACGACTTCGATAGAGCCACCTCTGCAAGCTAAGTATAATGGCGTGTGTCCTTTGAAACTGATACGCCACGGCGTAGCGCCAGCGTCGACGAGAAGGGTGCAAATGTCCAGTCTGCCCTTCAAAGCCGCCCAACCAAGGGCTGAATATGCTTCACTTTCTCTACCATTCGATTGTATCTGGTAAACAAGGCATTCAGGGTCGGCATCAAGCGCAAGCAGCATCGAAACGCCTTCTGAGCTTCCGCCGACGAGAGCACAAGCCAAGGGGGACATTTCGCCGGAGCCAGGCCAGTAAGCAATCTCCCCTGGATCAGCCGAGTGTTCAATCAGTAGTTGCAGCATGGTGAACGCTCTGCCGGAGCTCAAGTTCCAGTGCGAAGGACGAATGCAGCATATTGGGCCCATTTGATGGACGTGGTCGCTAAGTGTCTTCCTGACGGAATGTCGTTTCACAGTTCCAAGTGAAGATAGAATGAGCCCAACGACTTCAACATCAAGCTGAGCCACGAGTGTGGCGAGAGTCGAAAATTCAAAAAGACGTTCATTGGCCGTATCGTATGCTTGAAAGACCACCTTATTGGCATCGAAATAATCCTGGCTCATGAAGCATTGCAAAAGCTGTAGTCGACTTCGAGGTGGCATTGTTCGATCTCTAATGACTCGCCCAAGAGATGAGGCAGACAGTTTCTGGTATGCTGGTCCGGGTGCATCGAACGGACGGAGGTGATATACATTTGCGTGGGGTGCAAGCTTGATTGCAAGATCGATATTGTCCGCGAAGAACGCAGTGAGAAGCGCATTGTCTACAGAGACACCGTCGGCCCCCACAGTAATAAAATATTCAACAATATCTACGTGCCCTAAAGCTACTGCGACTTGCAAAATGTTGTGATATACACATTCTTTGACTGAGGAATAATTAACATTCGCCCCGAGCTTGAAAAGTGACACCACTAGAGAGGTGTTGCCTTCAGCAACTGCGTCCTGCAGTACTTCAGCAAGCTTGATGTAAAGATAGCCACTGGGAGCCTTGTCAGGATCGGGTCGTTTAGATTTGAAATGCATCGTCTTTTTACGAACAAGATTGAGAGCGTTCCCAATTGATCTGCGTCTTCTGATTGACCACTCTGGAGTAACTAGCGAAGTAATGCGTTGCAAAGCTAGTTGGTCGCTAAATGTTGTAGATAGAGGCCGGTATTCCTGCTGTGGTCTTGGAGCCACAGCAAGTTGAAGGGTCGATTGGTCTTCTGATCTCTCAACTGGATCGATCGTGTAGGGCAGTGCGCGAACCCTGCCGAAGTCGTCCGGATCCCATCTCGGTCTCGATGAAGGGACTTCCAATTCAACGTAGGTCCGGTCAAACGTTTCGTGCTGTCGGGGTTCAATGGCATTCGGAAGTACGGTTGTTGGGCTTTCCACAACGTCCTCAGATTCCACATCCTCTATTTTGGGTAATGTTGGGACCCAATTCTCGGTGACAAGTTCTTTGTCACTAGATCTGAAAGTCTCTGTGTCAGCGGGTCTAGAAGATACTTTGATAGGCAATAAGATGTCGGATATTCTGCTGCTCTGAGAAGGGAGTGGCCGCGCCAGAGGTACAGAGTCAAAACTCCGTAAGTGTTCGCCATGAACTTCCGCAGCATCTCGATGCTCGCTTGGACCAAGTTCTGAATGCCCAATTTCGTGGACATCGATGTGAATTGATACCCTTCTTGAGCTTGCCCCATAGTGGTCTTTCAATATTTTCGGTGGTATGGGAGGTGCTTGTATTGGACTCTGCGGAGGGGTTGCCAAGTCTATGATCGATCGTCTGCTGAAAGGATTCCTCCTCGCTCGCCGGGTCGAAGGATTCAGCAAGATATTGGAGAAGGCGTCGCTGGATAATCCAAGGCGGTATTGGAGTTCAGCCAAGAGTACGAAGAACTCGTCTTTACTCAAATAGCCTTGCTGTGTCTCGCATGCCCTCGGCGCCGAGATATAAGTAGCTTTAAGTGCCTAGTATGGACATGGTAAGCCTTGTGCCAAGTCGTATGTGGAAATCATAGCTCACGGCTTCCCATATTTCTGCCAGAACTTCCTCGGACAGGTTCGACAATCGAATTAGCTCAACAGCGGCCCCATCTGAAATCGAGTCCCACTCTCGAGCATGCTCCTCAAATATATTGTCGTAAATCTGGTATTGTCTGCCGTCAATGTATCCAGCCCGCCCTTGAATCGAGTACGTTATCGACGCGTCAGGCTGCCCCCGCACCAGTATGAAAGGGTTATCGTTGGAAAACGATGGTGGATTTGAAGCAAGTACAGTTGACATCGCAGATCAGACCGTTGGAGATCATTCAGGACCTCTCTCACCCATACCTCAGATGTTGTGTTACCGTCGGTTGCCCTTCGAGGTTGAGTTTCGGTTTCATGGTCGAGATAAAGGACCCATGGACGATTGCGACGACTTGAACGGGGCTTAGTACTGTAGCCGTGGCGAGGTGATGCGAATAAGCAAATCAGGTTATTTGTTCTGATGGAGCGATGCAACAGGGTGCAGGCAAGGCTGACTTTTACACAGCCTTCCTGTTGACCTACAGTACTGTACCCGGACTACGGAGCTCAGGGGTTGGAGCGCCGAAGCGAGAGGCTTCGTCGTCATCTTCATCATTTGCCGACTTTCAAGCAGCCAACTTCAAGCAATGAAAATTTATACAATCAATGACCGACTTTAATTGAGAAGGAACTTATGTTTGTTACTGATAGAGTATCCACTACATACAGATCTGGCATCCGTTTTAGTTTGGCTCATAGCATCTTTTGAAGGTAATTTGACAGCTTGAAGCTCCTGGTTTTACTTCTCTGTTTCATGCCAATACGCTTTTTACTGCTTTATTCCATCTGAAAGTGCAGGACTTCTGGGCTTTGTGTAAGAGTCTAGATCCTGCAAGGTACTCGAGCGATATGAATGTCATGGAGTGGTTAATTTGGAAGCATAGTTCGAAGCCTTTGCGTTTCCAATTCGATAGTCGTTGAAATGACCTCTAGGTAGATTTGACGGGCTAAGACAACTCTCTCAGTGAGCATTTGCGGGCAGCGGATTTTTGATGCACTACCAATGCAGCATCTCAACCTCAAGGCCCAAACATAGCCTTTGCGTCCGCTATCTCATCCTGGGTTGGCATATTGACAACCATCAAGTACAGCACATCCTGTTTAACGTTAGTAGGCCATGATGCGAAAACAAGGACGCTTTGGTCCTAGCAATTGGGGAACACGCCTTCCTGATTAGCTTCTTGAAGGCGCCAACCGGTCCAACAACTCTTCCCTTACCTCTCCCCATGTAGTCGTGATTATACGGATTTTGGAAAGGCAAATCGTGGTAGCCATATTGTTGATTGGGGTTTGGATGATTTGGATCTTGCTTGTAGTGCTGATTCAAGCGTTGGTGGTAGTGAGCCTCGGCAGCTGGTTGATATCCCTTTCGGGCTTCCATTCGATCCCACCCTGAGCCCTGCTTCTCGCCTCGTATTGTCTGTGAAGCGACGTTGAAAAGACCTCCGACCAAACCTCGTGATTCTAGGTTAGGGACAAGCTTCCCGCCGGACACGAAGGAGATGAGAGAGCCGCTTGCAGCACTCTACATACCCTGAAGTTAAGCTCAATTGTCTCGCTTCAGCCCAAGACTAAACCACCAATAGCAATTGGTCTTTTAAATGATTCGAGGCGAAAGATTTGGCGCTACGGAAGAAGTATCTTCTTTGGATCTGTAGCTTCGACAAGCCTCAATTTCGCAACAGGAACCTTGAAGCACGTGGTCGGAGGAATTGCACTCAGGCCAGCTCAAATTGAACGTTCATTGTCAAAGATCGCACCCATGAAACAGTCCAGTCTCGATCAACCCTGCTAAGCAGCATTGTCCTCAAATTTTTCCACCACAACCGCCGTACCATATGCACAAACCTACAGCTTTATTACTACCCGTAATTGCTGAAAGTTTGCAAGAAACTCCCGAGCTTGAGAGCTGTTCTGAGATCAATGAAGAACCCGAGACCTTATCTTTAGAGTACAGCTCTCAGCTCCGGAGCCATATCACAAGAGCGTAGCAATGAGGGAAAGCTAACCTGCGAGAACGTATTAACCTGCTTCAATATCAGCTCTGTTTCCTTAGCAATCAGAACATTGCACTCACCTCACTTTGATCGAACCTCATTGCAATGATCGCATTGCCACCTCGCTGCATACATTCTCCCACTAACCTTACAACCGCCGAATTACGACTCATGTACATCAGGTTGGTGAAATACCTAATCTCTCCTCCAACGCTTGATTTCAGGAATGCTCCAATGTCAACACCCCAATTGCGTGAGCGCACGGTGATTCCATAGATGGCGCCGAGCACTTTTACGATGCGATAGCCAGGAAGCTCGTTCATTGTCGTTGTTATCACACCGTGTGTGTCGACGAAGCAGCTGGGCGTCTCTTCCGCTACTGTCGATTCGCGCACTGCTTGTTCCGCTTTTGCATTCGATGCCGAGGTCGAGGTTTCAGGGGACTTTGAGTTGGAGGAAAGGCTGAATCGCTTCATTTTAGTATTATCTTTCGTATTTTGTTGTTTTCTTCGACTTATGCTGGAAGGTTTTTGTACTCACTCGGTGGCGTCTGCGAGGTTGTGGTCTTCTGATCGACCCCGCAAACCTCCGTAGAATGCTCAAACCGACGGAAAGCTGTCTGTTAATGCCTCACGACAAATCGATATCTTGCCATTTTTTACCATCACATACGGAGAGTCATACCTACCGTGAAGAAGGACTGATGTAACATTTGATCGTTACTGTCTAAGCGTTTAACCAATTTTGTTGATCGGTATCGTCACGTGTGCGGTCCAAGACCGTCGAATCCTTTTCCTTGAACATAGGTAAGCTTTGTTTGGAGCTTCATTTAGCTCTGTCTTTGCTTTTTCAATTTCTGCGATATAGTCATATCATGCATATCCCAAACATGAAAGGAGGATAAGAGACACCAAAAAGCCCAAAAAAAAAATCTTGGTATACCAAGAAATGAGGTATGTTATACCGACTGAGTTATGTTTTATTCATGCTACAAAACACCTACCCTAACTCTTCGATGGACATGCACAATCTCTGAAATTTAGTTCCACCATTTCAGTACATATTGACATCATGCCAAAGAACTTTACAGCCTCATTACCCTATCCTCTCTCAAACACCACTATCAATCTGATCTACCACAGCCATGTTCGTGTACTTCATCCATTCTGTACAGGTTTGCTGCATCACTTGCGGAATCGACATCGCGCTGCTTGCAATGTCCGCGGGCCGCTCTAAAATATTCGCATAGAGTCCCCCGGATGTATGCCAAGCGATATGACAATGGAATGGCCAGACCCCAGGGTTATCGGCATTGAATTGCATGACCATGTGTCCATTTGCACGAACCATTTGGACGTCTCGGCGTTGTGGGTTATTGGCGTTGCTGATGCTTACTCCGTCCCAATTTCCGGGCCCTTCGTGCAGAATCTGCATGTTGTGTCCATGCAAATGCATGGGATGCGAAGCAGGAGTGGGGTTGTTAACGATGATGCGGATGGAGGAGTTGGAGCCGAAGTTCTTGACGTTCCATTCGTCAGGATAGGTGAAATTGCCTTTGTCTGCTAGCAGGAGGACGGGATTGTTGTAGTTTGCCCGGAAGGATGTTCCATCAAGCTGCCAACGGAAGTGGCCGGTCGAGTTCACTGTGAATGAAATGTCGAGGTTGCGGGTTGTGGCGGGTGAAGGAGGTGTGATGGAGTAATAGGGAGTGGTTAAGGAGAGGGCATCATTTGCACAGGTTCCAGGATCAGGGACATTCCAGGCAGTGGATGTCGGAGCTTTTGTTGTATCAGCATTGCTGTAATAGATGGCTGCAATTGCGTTTGGTTGCAAGGCTTCTGTGCAAGGAGTTGAGATGTTCGAGCGCATCCAGAAGGCGGAAGTAGAGGACCCTTGGTTCGCGGTCACGAGGACGTCAGAGCGCTGGCCAATACCAAGAGTCACGACGTTGGTTGTATATGGTTGCTGGAATCGTTAGCTCTAATGCTTCAATTGACCACCGAGAACTTTACGATTGGAACGAAATCGTTGGCAATGACGGTCATATTGTGCCCGTCGATGCTGAATCGTTGAATGCCGTCAGATCCAGCGTTGATCAATCTCATTCTGTGAGTCTTGCCACTGGTCAGTTTGAACTGGGATATGCCGGCGTTATTGGTGCAGGGTGTTTTATCGCCAGCTGCCACAGTTGAACAATTGTAGTTCATCTTGCCGTTGATTAAGTTATTGTCCGAGGCTGGGCGAGTATTTGAATCTGTACCATTGCCTACAACTTCTTCGACAATCGAGAAATAATCTTTATGAAACCAATCACTCAGAAATACTGGTCCCAAGTCGATATCGTATTTTGCATTACTCGGGCCGTGGATGATCATTGACCCCACAATTCCACCTGCATTGCATCAGCTTAAAACTTCAATGGAGCAGGACCGTTAGAAATGTACCGGAATACTGGGCAGAGTAATGCGAATGATACCATGATGTTCCGTACAAATCCGCGTTGAAAGTGTAGGTAAAGGATGAGCCGGGAGCAATTGGGCACTGATCAACGGCGGGAACACCATCCATGAAAGGGGATCCTTTCTGAAGCAGGCCATGCCAATGTAGGGCTGTGCCTTCCTCAGGGCCTGAAATCTGGTTGTGTACCGTGACTTGAATAGTGTCACCCCAATTCGCTTCAATTTGAGGTCCGGGAAACGCGCCGTTGATCAATAAAACATTCTTCTGATATCCGTCCGGTGCGAGGACCCTTCGACTGATGATGAAATCATAGTTTCGTATGACTCCAGTGTTTGGAAATTGGGTGTAAGGGTTTGTCCCGGAGGCAGTGTCTTGACCCCATGGAAAACCGAAAGGCAGGGGGTTATTGGTGAGGAACTGGGGAAAGGTAGGCGCCTTCAACGTACCCCAGTTAGAATTACTATGCGCCATCGTCAGTTTTCTGCTCAAGACAAAGTTCTCGAACTTATCAATAATGAGAGAGCTACCGGAACAAGTGAAGAACTATTGTCCACTTTGGATGAAAAAAAACTTACCCATTAGTTTGCTGCTGAGATAAGGCAAAGATGAGAGTAAGCGCTGCACCCATATTGAATAAAAGTGGTTAACGAAAGTAATAATCAAGAAGAAATTAATATAGGAACAAGATTGAGTATCAATGATGGGATAGGCAGTTATATATGATATGAGAGAGATGAAACCATCCGACGGATTTACTAGGGCAAGAGACCATTGGGCAAAAGCTAAACTTATCTACATAGCATCCGGCAGAGAGAGGCATCTGTCAAAGAAGCTCGGTCTGCTCTCGGCGCACAATCCGATGACATGGCTTGTTCTTTGAACTATTTGGAGAAGCGTCCCAGGAAATAAAAGAGAACTCCGGCCGAAAAATTTCCACCATGCACCATTGTGTGAAAAGCTGTAGTACTAGGACGCAAATAAGTTGCCTGCCCTTCAGCGCGATCCAACGTTTCTCAAATTGGGACAATTTCGTCCAAGAAAAGATGGAACAATATTGAGAAATACTGCATACTTCAGGGGTTTACGAGTTAGACAAGGCTAACAGTACCACAAAATGCACTATGATGTCGGAAGCTGAAAGACCAGATTCGCCTGAACTTCTCTTCACAGACTTATTGTGTGAGACCTTACCCAACTCTGGGATGGGTGAATCATGCAGGACTGGAGTAAGAGATGGTAATCGTCAATAGATCTTGACGTGGCGTCGCTTGTGAGGAGGCAATGTCAGCTGGAGGTTTACCCTTGGGGGAGTCCGTGACTCCGTCCTACCTAAGTTGAATTGTGGCGCGGTACCTGGCGCTATCGAGACTGTTTCTTGTCCTTCCCGGACTTCGAGCAAGTGAAAAGGTGACCGTTTTATATCTGAAGCGCTTTAGGTTAACGCTTTCAGAGCAGCGACAAGGAGGATCTGATACCAGCGCTATTCTCAAGCACGGCAGACTGGAAGTTTGACTTACAAGATACTCAGAGGGTTGCTCATCGTGCAGCAAAACGCAATAAGAAGCAATTGGGTACAGCGGTGATGTAGGACTTAGCGGCGGTTTGCCGGACATATGTACTGAGGTTACACCGTCGCATAAGCTCCGTCACTAGACATCATGGACATCATTTCTCTATTGGCGCAGCCATACTAAAGAATCGTTCTCTGTCCATCTTTGTCGGGAGGTATGGACGGACGTCGAGTGGGGACACCCCGTAGAGGCGTTGGACTTTAATGGATTGCGACGAACCGGAAACAACGGTAAACATCTTCACTTCGTGCAAGTGCTTGATGTTCATTCCAGATATTGAAGGGACCTCTGACCTAGAGGGCTTTGGTTTCCTCCTCATTCAGAGTTCCATTATCGAAGATGTCTCCGCATAATGAAGCTGGTGGCGGTTGATTAAAGGTTTCAAAAATCCTAAGGCCTGAATTTCGTGCACTGGCCACACCCGGGAAACCTGGACAAGCGAAGATTGGCGAGAGAATTGCAATATCCCTGTGGGAGATCTTTGATTAAATTTGCACACATAGGCTTTCTTTCTGTGGTCAAACAATCAGAAACCTCGACTATATCAGAGCTTTATATGCGTCAGAAGAAGTATGGCAATATGAGTGATGTTCCAAAGATGCATGTGTTTGAACTAGCAATCTGTGATTGGACGCCTTTGGTCGAGTTTTAGAAACGAACTTCAAGATGAATTGAGGTGGCGCTCAAGTGTGTGCAATATATGGTCTATTTAAGTTATTTTTCCCTCAGAAGTTCTATGTTGATGCGTAATAAGTTCCGAACTCCTCTTTGTTCGACAGCTCAGCCTCGGATCTTGGCAGACTCGACATCTGCACCTTTCGCTATGAATACATATATATTGCGGCTGGCCGCATGAGTGAAAAAGAAATGCTTGACCATCATTCGTCAAAACTCGCAGCGCTTTGGGCAGGAGGGTAGCCTGAAGCCTATACAACCAGCAACAGAAGCTTTCGAGCGACTAAGAGAATTAGAAGAGGGTAGGTGGCGCGCCCTTGCGGTAGAAGCTGACTTGGACGATAACGTCAAGAAGTTGAAGAGTAGAGATAAGGCAGCAGTAGCATTAGTGCAGGCCCCTGACGCTACTCGGAATACCCTGCTGGTGTTGTCTGTTGTATCCCACTATCGACATTTGAAGTCAATGCCGACTCCCATTGTCAATGTCGACTCCCATTGTCAGTGTCGATGTCGACGCCAATGTCGCTATCGACAGTTCCCTGACATCGAAGATCCGAAGGTTCAGCAGGGACGGACGCTAAAGACGTGGTCACTCTGCAGTCTGGGATTCGCCCACCGGTTCCTGGTCTTGGTGAATGAAGTGCCTAATCTCTAGGCTTAATGCAAGGTGCACTTCCAAGACAGAGAATGTAGTCAATGTCACGGTTGTCTCAAACGGCAATCCATCTACCTCATTGAGTCCCAAGGACATCACGTGACTGGGGTAGCATGCTGCCAACAAATTATAAACAAGAAAGGGGGCGAGTTTGCCATGCCTTTTTCAAGGAAAGCTACAGAGTTTTAACTCGCAAAGGATGCAAATATTCTATTGCTGAACATTTGCGAGAAAGAAGATCAGGCCTGATCAGTGTGGATTCGGGAGCTTAGAGACTAGGTAAGGACGAGGGCCAGAATGAGAACTTGGCCAGCTGATTTGTTCTTTTGCTTCAAAGAAATTAGCCATCACCAGAGCCTATCGCTGAAGCATATAATTGAAAGAGAAAGTGCTCCTAGGAGAAGATCTCGAACTTCCAAATTGTGGCCAGGAAAACGGTATAGCAGCACTAGGAAAGTACAGAGCCTTGAGGAGGTTTTGTATGACCACTGGAATGGGTGAGTCATTACAGAGATAGAAACTTCACAGCCTGTAGATCACTCGTACTTGTACTCTAAAATCTTGTAGCGGAGGCACCGCAATTTCCGGACAAAGTCAAAAGACGAACTCCCTGGCTTCGCGTTGCGACGGCACCCAATGTCAGCTTGCAAAGTCTGTTGGAACTGTACATTGTGACATTTTTGAGTGGTGGTACAAGTGGTTTCTTCAAACCGCCATTTCGCGGATTGAAGGGAACCTTTGGCTCAGCTCATACAGAGCGGAAATGATTATACACAAGCAAGATTGCCATGGTAAATCCTCAATGCCTCTGTGAGTATTCTCAGCAGCACAGTCTCCTAGGCGCCGCCCATGCTCCGATGTCCGCCTTACATTCTTTCCGGGTATTATGGTTTCGTTACGCTGTTCGAGATGGAGGGTATTGGCTTCGTGCCATTATAACAGGCCTTCGTCTTGACCGTGCGAAAGCATCGATTGCTTGTTGAGAGGTGGTGTCGGTCCGGATGGTGCTTCCAATGGACATGAAGAAACTAGGAAACCATATTTCAGCAGTGCATTTTGTTTTAAGACGCAGTCTATCACTAACCCAAATGTAGCTCCTGATCCTAACATATACTGTCCCAGTGTCCTCATAACCCCATTTGGGCCTGCGCCGTATCTCATGATGTTGACCGAGCCTTTGGTGTGTTAGAACAGAAGGCTGCTTGGCTATAGGTGTTATAGCATACCGAAAATGAAACCAATTATAACTCCCACAGCTGAAGAGCACCATTAGCATGTCTTCAACCTAAGCAAAGTAAAAGGCTCCACGTACTGCCTCCCATCATCATTCCCATCTTAACTATTCGATGTCAGTAAAGTCTTTCCCAAAGCTCGGGTGCTTATGCAGGTCCAACTCACACTTATCAAAGGTGGACGGGCCACCCATATTGGCTCCAACTGGGACAGGCATATTGAGTAACGGCTTTATTGATAGAAGCAAAGGCTGTCGGATGTGGGAGAATTGAGGCTCATGAGCTTTCTCCTCAATCTGGCGTGCACAGACCAGTTTCTCCGCAATCACGTGACGTGTTTCTAAGCCTAACTTCCTGTGATGAAACAATTGAATGATCAGCTATAGTCTATAAAATGATTGCATATTCACCCTCCTCGATACTCACTAAGAGAAGTCCAAATAAAGGCAGCTCCCACTATCCCTTGTGAGCGCGTGCCCTTATCCCGCCCGTGCACCTCATTGGCGCTTTCAACCTCGCGTGCGTCTCACCTCTCCCGTACGGACCACCAAGCTTTCTATGTTGGCAAGATCAACCCCAAATTCCATCACCTTTGACGACCAACACTCCCTTCTTACGGCCTGTTCAATACACATGTGAGTACCCTCGGTGATTTTGTCCTTTCTGCGATGGTTCAGGGACATGTCAGACTGTGGCTCGGCGTCTATTCTGGTCCATTCGGCCCCCGTCAGAACCCCGTCATGGCGCCAAAAAGTTGACCACAACCGCTCACAATGTCTAACAGCACAGGTACCATTCTTCTCAATTTACGAAGGCACGATAGAAAGTAATCGTTAAGATCTTGCAACCTATTAGCGAAGCTCTGGTGTGAAGCGTCCCAATTGATCGGTCGAGGTGTTGAGGGGGAGGCCAGCATTCCAGAAATTTTCGTCAATATCACCTTCAACAATACTTCGATCACCTAGAGAGCACATTCTCTAACCTCACAGATGACGGCAGTCGCAAATCCACCGAGCTTCCAACAGAACAGCCGTTCAGCATGGGGTGCTAGTGTTGGACAGGGAGGCCTTAATATGAACGCCGACGAAGTCGCCCGAATGTTCGCACCCCGCAAAAGCGCTCAGCGCGCCAACTCCTCCTCATCGATATCTACGAACTCATCCACATCCTCGACCGCTACCACGACTCAGGCAGCTCCACAAACCAATGGCGTTCCAATGACTGCATCAGGGGACCTCAGCTCATGGGGCACCGCGGCAGCAAGGAAGAAGGCACAGAGAGCGGGCCCATGGCCATCGACCAAAGCGGATGCAATATCTGGCGTCTCAACAGCGAGGCCTCAATCAATATTAGCAACAAATGGTCCGTCAGCTGCGTCATCGATATCAACTCTTCATCAACCGTCTCCCGTCGTGCCTTCCCAACATCTTCTCCAAAACCCAACACAAACAAATGGAACCCGGCCTGCGGCGCAAGCAGTTGGAGAGGGTAATCCCGTGCTGTATCTACTATCGATGAATGGCACGTTTGAGCGAAAGACCATATCGGTTCCATATTACCCGGACAGCCTGAGAATAGGACGGCAGACCAACGCGAAGACGGTGCCGACGCCCGCAAATGGGTTCTTCGATTCCAAAGTCCTGTCAAGACAGCACGCAGAGATATGGGCTGACAGAAACGGCAAGGTATGGATTCGCGATGTCAAATCATCCAACGGTACCTTCGTGAACGGTGCCCGATTATCAGCGGAAAATCGTGATTCGGAACCTCATGAACTTCAAACGCAAGACCACCTCGAACTCGGAATTGATATAGTGAGTGAAGACCAGAAGACAGTGGTGCATCACAAAGTTGCGGCAAAAGTAGAGCATGCAGGGTTTCTAGGAGCGACAAACAATGTCCTGGACATGAACTTTGGTGACCTCGACCCTGCAAATGGAGCTATGATGGTACCCTCCCAAGGGGCAATACAAATTAGAGGTAGATCTGGAAGTCAAGGATCAGTTGGTAGCAATGGACGAATGGGGCCTCCCACCAGTGTTGCCGGCAGTCAAATGAGTATTATGGGACAGCAAAGGCCTATGAACTTCTGGTTGACGCCAGTCACTACGGAGCAGATTGTCAAGAAGCTGACGGTAAGTCGAACAATCAATTGTGAGAAGCGGGGCTAATCATATACTTAGCACGAAATGAGGACAGCACGGTTGCAGACAAACGAACTGGGGCGAGCAGACCACTTCTTTGGTGCTATCTTGTCGAAAGAAGATGTCAGGGAAAGTGAGAGACCGCCAGTAGTCGACTACACCAAGGCTTCTCAAGTCAACGGTGCCTCACTAGCTTTCCGTGGTGATGCAAAGCCTCGATTCTCAGACCCTCCCGCGCCCCCACCTCAACAACCTCTTCCAGAGAAACCTGACGTTGCCCGCTCTCACTTTGACCCCTCGTCTCCATCATCTTTGAAACGATCAAACACAGAACGTCCTCGATCCGTACCGAATGCTTCGCCCATCAAGCAGGAACCGACAAGTCAGATCATAACCTTAGTGGAGGCTTTAGCATCTGCGAAGAAAGAAATAGATACACAGAGTGCTCGTATGCGAGATTTGGAAGAAATGCTGCAGAAGGAGCGGCAAGCTCGCGAATTGGCAGAGGAGTTGGCGAAGCGGCTGGAATTACAATCTGGAATGCAGACAAATGGCGATTTGGAACACAAAGGCGAAGGTTCCGTCATTGAGGAAGCCTTTGAACCGCCATATGATCCTGTGCAGAACAAGGAGCTGGATAGGGTGGAGCCGGAGCCGAAGCAGAAGGATGTTGAAACAAATATTTTCAGCGAGTCGACCCTTTTAGCACAACGATTGGAGACCATGCTGGTTGATATGCAAGAATTGAGGGATCAGATGGAGTCGTTCAAATTCAGAGCCGAGGCCGCAGAAGCCGAGCGAGACTCTGATAGAAAAACGCTGGCCGAGATGGTGGAGAAAATTCGATTGGATGAGCTTGCTAGGAAATCATCTTCCACAGAGCGAGGACGATCATCTCCGCACCACCTTGTCACCAAGGGTCTTTCCGATGGCACAGCGGACGATCTCAATGCCACGGTCGTTCCGTTTCTACGCAAGGCTAGTCCTGCAAACGGCCATGCGGAGAACAGTGGTTCAGAACGACCCGCCACAGGAACGTTATCGAGGCCTCCCGGTGGCCAAGACCCACTGTTATATCATACTACACCTTACGCTTCCATGCTCGGCGTCGTGTTCATCGGCATGGGACTTATGGCATATCTCAATGGCTGGCAACCGCCAAAGGCCGATCAATAGTACGCCGCTCACTCTACAATCCTTCTGCTACACGACGCGAATTTCTTTGATGCAAAAACACAACAACACGACTGGTCGCAGACAGACCACATACACGATCTCCTTTGTCATCTTTCTCCT
This sequence comes from Hyphodiscus hymeniophilus, assembly GCA_016508695.1. Lineage (NCBI taxonomy): Eukaryota > Fungi > Ascomycota > Leotiomycetes > Helotiales > Hyphodiscaceae > Hyphodiscus > Hyphodiscus hymeniophilus. The sequence goes on along the minus strand of VNKQ01000006.1, from coordinate 1,565,751 downwards.
CCGTGTGCTTGCAGAAGGCGTTCGGCGGGCTGTGCATACTATCACGGCGGGTTTGGGTCTCGATTTGGGCATATTGACCTCTACGTTGGGTCTAGGGACTTGTGTTTTTTTATTTTCATTCCGATGGAAGTTGTTGATGATGGAGATTGAGGCGAGGGGAAGTTGATGACGAGATGAGAGATGATGAACGAAGAGAGTTGTTGCATAGCCTTCTTCCTTGAGTACGCTTGAGCGAAGACCTTCTTGTTAATATATTGCTTCTGTGTAGTGAATCGATGAATTCATATTTTGTGCTATTTTCCGGACAAGTGAAAATACGGTTTAGTGCTTGTGAGATCTGGCCCAGCGGCAAATCATGTTATTCTGCTCTTCGCTTCAATTTGCTATTTCAGTTGTCTGCTTGACTGACGGTTAAGGACGACTACCCACATTGAAGCGCAGAAGGCTACGTTACGGGCGCGCCAAAGACGAAACCGAGTCTGCTTCTGCAAAAGCCGATGTAAAGCTGGCCGAAGTCTAGCACTCAAAAGGAGACCGGTCACTGAGCATCGGAGGCTTGTCCTCGCAATCACGTGAAGTACCCTTCTCAAGGCCCGCTACAATCAAGATACAGAGGCCTCCTATTAATCTGTCCATGTAAGCCATGTTCGAGCTAGTCCATACGTGAAATGTGGAGCGAAGCTGTCGCTGTTTCAGAGGCTACTGATGGCGGCTGGGATTCTTGTGTCCCTCAACCTCATCCCCTCTCATCGTCCGTCAAAGCATATTCCTGATGTGCTTCATTAGATAAGCAGTACTTCAATTCGCGGTCTGGTGTAGATGACCCTCTCATCCCATTGTCTCAATCGATCCTGGGTCTGGTCTAATACTGCACCCTGTCTTCTCCATGATTTTCCTTTCGCATGCAGCAGTATGGTGATCCTCGTCGATGACGCTTCCACGAAGTTCGAACTGGTGAACTAGTCTTCTTTGCTTACGTATATGAATCTGAGATTGCCTCAAAAATTGGTTGCTTTGGCTCGAGCTGATCATTATTGTTCGTACTGGCCCTGCCATTTAGGCCGATGGCGCTGGTGAGAACACGCGCTGGCGAGTCTTCTTTCGTTTTCGCCTGTGTCACCATTTCTAGAATGAAATTTAATTCCCGAAAAGGTTCGAATGCCGGCTGATGGACATTTTGAAAGAGAATGCTTCGTGAAGGAATCTAAATTTATGGCTCTGTCTGTTTCACAACTCAGCCAACAATATTGCCCGTTTTTTCGCGCCAAATGCCAGGTATATGATAGGCAATTAGATAGCTTATATACATCAAAAACTCCCAAGTGGTATCCCTAGTATTATTGTTTTGTAGTGAGAGTCATGAAGACATAATAATTCCATCATTAACACGGAATGCTTTACCAAGCTCCCAAAGCAGCCAAACCGGTCAAACCAACCAATAACGTCCATGAGATTGAAACGGAGTCTTTTACTGAAGAAGCCTGTATCGGTGCCAGTCCCGAAGTCGTTGGTGCAGCTGTGGACTCGGTGGGCGCATTTGGACTTGTAGTTGAGCTCGGTAGTACCACAGATGCCGAACTTGAAATTGTGCTCATGGGGCTGGACACGAGCACTGAGCTTGATAGCACAGAGCTTGAGGAGGCTGAACTTGACGAGACTGAGTTTGACGAGACTGAGCTTGATGAGACTGTACTTGACGACACTGAGCTTGATGAGGCCGAGCTTGACGAGACTGTGCTCGATACAATAGTGCTCAGTGCAATAGTGCTCGATGCAATAGTGCTCGATAGTGCTGAGCTTGATGACGCCGATGTTGAAGTGCTAGGAGCTTCTGTGGAGCTGGTTGAAGACGTCGATGAGGTGCTGCTGGCTACCGAAGAAGATGAGGGGGCTGCACTCGATAGCGAGGTAGCGCTTAACGAGCTGCTACTTGACGACGGAGTGGAGCTTGAGGATGATGTTGTGGTTGGGGCAGCAGACATCGTTTCGAGTACTGGCGTGATGGAGGTCAACGAGGAGGACACAGTAGTTGTAGAACTGAAAGAAGAAGTGGGAAGAAGACCTCCAGAGAGAGCAGACTCAGAGGTTACGATAGGGGCCGATGACGTCGTTTCTAGGAGCGCTGTCGTGGTACTTGAAAGAATTGATGTTGAAGACTGTCGGTGAATCTCAAGTTAGCAAAATTTCTATATCAAGGAATATGGTTTCGATACTATGGAGGAATGGTATGCAACATCTTTAAGGCCTCAAAGATTTGAGACCCTGAATGTTTCAACGAGAGTGAAAGAAACCGCAGAAGGGAAACAATAATTGAAGCTCCTGAGGCAATTGAAGTGAAATAACAAAGCCAGAAATACATACCAATGACCCAGGACCCACTGTACTGCTTGTCAAGGTTCCGGACGAGGTTGTTGAACCAGTAACAATGACCGTAACCTATTCTCGGAGTTAGTGTTGCGTTCTGAAGGTAGAAACCTGGGAGATTGTGGAAATCTCTATGAAGCATCTATGCTCTTGGCATGCCTAAGAGTAAATTTGCCGAGATATCTGCACAGGAAATTCTTTACTCCGAGAATCCAACGTACCGTAGTTGAAGATGTGAGACCTCCTCCGCCGCCTAAATTATAGCACGTTAGTTCTCTTTCTTGTGCGAGAGTATTAAAACCCACTTTCTGTAGTGCCACCACCACCCTCAGTCGTAGTCGCGCTGGGTGGCGGTGGAGTCACGGACAAGGCTGAAAGTGAGCCTACGACTGAAGACAATTCTGCGGCTGAAGATGATTCCGTTGCGGTTGGACTCGAAGCTGGGAGGCTAGGAGAGGTAGCAGCAACACTCGTACTCGTTACTGGGCCGCTTGGGAGGTCGCTGCTCGAGGCTGGAGGACCACTCGAGGCTGGAGGATCACTTGAGGCTGTAGAAACACTCGAGGCTGGAGGATCACTCGAGCTTGGAGGATCACTCGAGGCGGGGGGATCGCTCGAAGCTGGAGGATCACTCGAAGCTGCAGGGTCTGCGGAAGTCACTGCAATAGCCAAAGCCTCGACTCTCGCAATAGTGGGACCTGCTGGAAGGCAATTCTCAATTCCAGGGTACTGCGAACTGTAGACCGGGTTTGCTGCAAGATGGTTGATGAGCTAAACAGTTTCGATCAATTAGCTTCTTTAGTCACATGAACCCGCCGCGCTGATACTCACCTGTTGAACTGGATATCCATAATTCTCCGTCCCATTCCCTTGAGCACAAGCTTCTGTAGGACTGATTTTGAGACCAGCGCGTGTTGGTATATGGATGAAGGGCGTAGTAAGGGAAATGTGAACTGGTGTAGTTACATTCCCGACGAAAGTCGCCGCCGCATTCGAATTGATCCCTGAAAACGTGGGAACACATGCTGCTGGGTCTGTCGGTACATTCGCAAAACTGGACATCGTGCCGCACGCTACATTTCCATTCGCATCCGTCACTGCAGGAGCAGCAAATATTTTAGCGGTCGAATATACCCAGAATCCTGTTGGTGAGTTTCTGCTGTTGTCAGCCAATGAAGAGCTCCATTGTGGTTCCAGAGTTCTCACATCGTCACCCCTCCAGTCACCATTGGCTCTGCCCCAGCCAGCACCTCTGTCTTCTGGGGGATCGTAAAGGCGGGATTGGTGTAAAGAGCGACAGGGTTTCCAGTTACCAAGGAACTTGTGGTGACCTCCGTGAGGGTCGGATAGACATTTGTCTCGTAATTCGTTATTGTGGTTGTAGGCAATGGTGTTACGAGAGTGGTCTGCGATTTGAGGGATCAGCAAGTAATCCATAGCTTGCTGTCAGGATATCAAGCTTTTGGATCCGAAAAGTATACAAGATGCGATTGAGCAGCAGATGAACCTGCACGCCAGAAATTCCACACATACAATTATAGTCAGATTGACGGCGGAAGTATAGGTATCGGTGATGTACTCAGGCCAGTAGGCCTCGTGAGCCTCATCTTGAACGACGAAACAGCAGGCTATGATTGGCAGGCTAAAGTCAGTCATACCATTGCCACACGACGGACACTGTACTTACAATTTGCTGCCTCAGCGACACCTAGCAAAGCCAGAGCAACAACAGCAAGATGTCGAGAAGACATGTCCGCAACTGTGCCTGTGCCTTGTTCCAGTATCAAAAGTATCAAGTGGCAAAACGAATGTGACGGCCATCGGATCAGAAATGCGCTCGAAGGGCTGCGGAGCATATAAAGCAGCAGCTCTACAACAGCTTGACCCAAGCTCCAAACCCTGCCATAGCTTGACGTACAGCAGGTCCAGCGCCCGTCCACGGAAGCATAATTATGCACGCCACTGGCTCCTGTATGGCGGTGTCGAGGTTATCCCCACTCTATCAAGGCTTTTTGTCCCCGCCCAAGGATCCTCCACAGACAGGCACGCATTACGATCTGCAGCACCTGACCTGGGCCTGACGATATGGGGACTCGGGTGTAGATTGTAAAGGTAAGGGCAGAGTACTGTCCGCTTCGTACCTCTATCAAATTACCAGAGACGGCAACTCGCAAACCCGGTCCAATACTCAAATGGCTGCATGGCTCGGTCCGTATTTGGAAGGTGGGGGGCCACCGACACTGCAGGACTACCTTACATAAACCAGCTCTTGCGAGGGCACGAGTGAAGAACCTGGTCCAGCGCGGCTCTCTGATTTGCTTGACAGCGGGATAAATGCACCCCCCAGTGCCAACTCTTCGCTTGCACCGTACAGTAGTCAGCGCTTGTGAACGTTACCTCGCCGCATCTATTATCTCACCGCAGCACTTAAGTGATTTGGAAAAGTCGTCCGCACTCAGACTCCTCTCCGAGAAGGACAGAACGACGATCTTGAAGACTTTTGCGTATATTACCCTTCACAAACAGAGTTCCACATGGACCCCGTGAGGCAGACAGGCAGTACTAAGTTACCACTGCGGACTGATTGAGAGCGTGATAGTGGGTGCAGAATGAGGGGTACGGAGTAAACTGCTTGCTTTCTCTCCACCACACCCCCATGATAGACAGAAAACGTCTTGACTAATCGCAGGTGCTCGAGGTGGTGTGTGTGTGCGAGTGCTTACCATTCCCCTAAATGGACGTTTGCTCCGTACACCCTCAGCCTCTCACACTGGGAATAGCCACGAGGTGACCAGTAACCACAGCCAGCGACTCCTCTGCAGGGCGATATAGCCACACTCCGGAGTATGCGGCTTCATGGACGTAGGTCTGGAATCTCGTAGTTAGACACACCCCATGCATGACTTGGATGACTGCGTCCGTAAGCCTACATCCTTCGTGGCTCGCCCATACGCGAAATATAGTTGCACGCTCATGCGACGCCCATTTCTTATCTATGGGCCATCGGGACATTTTCTAGAAGGTTGGGATTTCCAGGATTCTGGTCGCATCAGTCAACCCAAGGATGTGCACAACAACGTGAGAACATGCCTCAATACTCTTCTCTTTTGCTGGTTAAGCTCGTCTGGATTCTCGGGACCTCAGCAAGTATGATCGGCAAGAGGGTGACGATCCCTGCGCCAATCGTTGTAGAGCCCAGTCAAACTTGTAGGTCGCACAGTCCTTACAATACGCAGGAAACTGACGAAGTCGAACAGTTGATGGAAATGATGGTCCATTCTCGTCATTCAATATTTCCGTCGGTACTCCGCCACAAGACCTCAAAGTCTTTATATCATCTTCGCTCTATCAAACACTAGTAGTTTTGGAGTTGGGATGCGAAGGTCAGGATGATCCTCCAAATTGCGCAGCTCTACGTGGCGGAGAGTTCTTCTCCAACGAATCATCGACTTGGCAGAACAATACAGCCAACATCAGCACCAGTATCTACCCTATGCTGTTAGACACGCAGCTTGGCTACAATGCACGCGCACAGTTGGGATTTGACGTGGTAACATTGGGGGGAGCACCAGCGACCACCTTGAATAACCAGACTGTGGGAGAATTCGCGGTAGCAGATAGCTATCTGGGCTTATTTGGACTGGACCCTCGATCCAGTAACTTCAGTGGAAGCCCTCCGATCCCTAGTTATTTGCAAAATCTCCGAAACCAGTCCTTGATACCAAGCTTGTCTTGGGGCTACAGTGCCGGAAATCAATATCGTAAGTCAACGATGGTCTGCTCGAAGCCTGGAACCCGTCATCAACTAACAATCCCAGGTTCTGATAAGGCTTTCGGAAGCTTGACTCTAGGAGGGTATGATAGATCCAGGTTTACGCAGCATGACGGCTCTTGGGCTTTCGACGCAACCGATAACCTTGCTGTACAAGTCCAATCCATAACGGGGACTACCGGCGGAACTAGCCAAGGCTTTTTGCCAACTCCTATAACCGCAACGATCGATTCGTCACTGCCATACATCTGGCTTCCACAAGACGCATACACATTATTTGAAATTGCATTCGGACTAACTTGGGACGAAACTTCGTCACTGTACCTCATTAATGAGACTTTACACAACTCACTTGTGCAAAAGAACACCAGTTTCACATTCGATCTGGTTGGAATGACTGGAGGCTCAACAGCCAATGTCAGCATCACACTGCCGTACGCAGCGTTTGATCTAACTGCTTCCGAGCCACTGGTCAACCCCGCATCTAGATACTTTCCGATAAAGAGAGCCGCAAACCCAAGTCAATATGTCTTCGGCCGAACTTTCCTCCAAGAAGCGTATGTCGTCGCCGATTATGAGCGGAGGAACTTCTCTGTATTCCCATGCCGTTGGGATGCTTTCAGCACACCGGACATTGCCAGCACCTTCTCACCTACATATAACATAACGCCTCCGTCATCTCCCAATAATGATATACCACCAACAGGCAAGTCCAAAGGCTCATCAAATACGGGTGCCATAGCCGGAGGCGTAGTAGGAGGCCTCTTGGCACTCGCCATCGGCGCTGCTCTACTTTATTTCTGCTGGTGGAGACCCAAGCGTCGCCAGCATTACACAACAGACGGCAAGCTAGAGAAGTCGGGATTGAATCCTCCATCTCAAGACCCAGATCAATCTGAAACCGCAGGAAATGAACCACACTTGACAAAAGCCGAATTAGCCAACACACAGAGACACGAACTCGAAGGAAGCGTAGGTCTTTTGAATGGAAGCGCAGGCCCCAGCAAAGGACCAATGGTATTTGAAATGCCAGCTAGGGAAGAAGTCGCATCTGAGCTGAGAGCTACAAACGAAAACGCGCACGAGATGCTCACACCCGAAACCGCCGCGTCTGACGCTGGATTGGCAGAGTTTCCATGGAGGAGGAGCGTGATGGCAGGGGCAACGAATTCACCGAGCCCACTTGGGAGCCCGGGAAGCCCTGGAAGTGGACGGGAAGGCATCGTGAGCCCAGTGAGCAGTCCTTCCCCAGGCTTGCCATCACCGATACCGAGCCCGTCGATGATCCCGAGCGCAGCACCAACCCCATTACCCAGCCCACCGCCTGTCCAACATCCTCAGCCGCAGAGAGGTGATGTGAGGCCTAATTTGTTATCTATTGATTCGTCTACTACTACTTAGTTTCATTGAATATACGAAATCAAAGTACATGAATTCTCTCAAACATAAGGGTTCGGTGAGCATTTCGATTGACGATTTTGCTAGAATGCCTCAGGGCGCCCTGTGTAGCCCTCTCAACTCTGACGAGAGTGCACTAGGTAAGATAGAAGCGAATGCCCTGTAAGGAACGTTATGCTTAACGATTGACAAAGCAATAGATAAGGCCTACAAAGTACGAAGAAGGATCAAAACTCAATGATTGACTTCTAGGCAAGCCAGGCTAGTAGAGTTGTACGCTAAAAGGCGCGCTAGTTCGTTCGTTCAAGGAGATCAAGACAACTCATTGTATCAATTTCTTTTTTCTAATATTTCCTGCAGTCTTCAACCTCATGACAGTCGCTGTAGAGATGCTCGAGCTTTGAAGATCCTCTAAGACCCAGTGCAGCATAGGCGGCGAAGTAAGTCGGGTTCAAAAGCAAAGCAGTGTGGAGCCCACATTGCGTTGGCCAATGATCCGACGTTATCTGGCAACCAGTCCCATGGACGTAGATGTCATTTGTGTCGGGGTTGACAATAAAGCGGTTTCGACTCGTTCTCTTTCTTGCAGATTTATCTGCATGGTTCCCTGAAGTATTGGATCAGAAACAGTACCCTTGAGTCTCTAAAGCAGTGCTGGATTTTATTTTACAACCAATCAGAATCTGAAGAGTTGAGATAGTCTTTATTTTCAACATGCTACATTCCTTCGAGCCCTCATCTCTTTGCGTCTCCTTCAAAGTTGACTCAGCAAAGTCAGTGCGGGAGTTAACCACAAAGGAGTCAACGGCAAATAGTATCCTTGCACAAAGTACCCTATTCCAAACCCAAACGAAGAGATTCCATACCAGCCCATCAAAATCTTGTCGTAAGGATTGGTAACGCCGTATCTCGCCCACTTCGTTTGAAGGATAGCTGTCAGATTTGCAGGTCAGCGCTGCAATGCAAACGCCGATAATTGCCGAGAGCTCGTGTGTAAACCAGCGAGTGCACAAAAGAGAATAAAGCAGAAGATCTATCATACCCATAGTTGTAAGCGCGGCAGATACTTGCAACATCTGGCTCTTGGCCGTGACAGTCAGAGGATCTTTGGCACCTATTCGCTTGTTGAGCTTCGGGAATAGTTCATATATGACGATAGACGTGTGCTTGTAGACTGCGAAGGCGCTGAGCCCAACACAAGCGTAAAGAATTCGTTGCGATGTTTGTTGCGAGAGCATTGTGTTTGAGCTGCTTGACGTCTAGATTCCTATGAGAGTAAAGAGTGTCTCAAGGGAAAAGATGTAAAGAACGGAGAGACTAGTAGACAACTGATAAGTAATCTTAGAGACGAGACGGAGCATTTGAAATAGTGATCAATCGATACAATATATATCAAAGCACTAACGAGCGAACGATAGTTACCATCTGAGTACGACCATCTGACTCCGCATATTAATCGTTGCGAATGCGAATGGGATACGTTATTCTTCCATTCCCTTATTTCGCGGCTTAGCTTGTGAAGTATTTCGTTACCACCAGACTCCTGTAATAATTTTCGCCCCACTCTTTGGCGGAATTCCACCCCGACGTAATATCGGACTGATCAAAAACCGGAGGTTTTCGGAGACACAAATTGCAGATTCAACATAAGTAGCTTGGGGAGGTCTCTTCACTCTGTGTTTTCATCCAGCGGATCTTTTGGATGTTGAGGCATTACCTCAGGTAGGCATCGAGCTCAAAGCAGACCCTACTGACTTTCCAATCAAACTGTATTCGTTTCTCGAACTGATAATCTATCAATACCAGTGAGCCCGTGAAACAGGTCCATCCTCTTGTTTTGATAGCCAAATATGTATCTCATCTCACCACTAGCTCTCTTATCCAAGCCCAGCCCGTATAATATCAGGCCGGGTCCACATATGCTCTGACCACCAAAAGCCATACGCCAGAATATCAACCGTCTTCCAATCCAATTTAGTTATGCACAAACCAAAGAAAAGGGGGTATCAATTATTCATGCCAAATCAAGGAGCCACGCTACCGCGCACGATACACAAAATGCCATTATCCGGACATACTTTAGTGCGGTTTAGCTGCTTGTCCCAAGGTCCCGTAGGCCCTGAGACAAACTTCTTGAAACCAAAGAAACCCTTCTGCCTCTTATCTGACATGGGGTATTGCTGATCACCCCATTTTCCCCTGAAAAGCATTGCGCCTACAGGACTGTTCCCATCGGCGTCTGAAAAGGAGTTGTTGGTACCATTGTATTTGTAGAAATAGGAGCTGAGGGTTGGGTCCCAGAGCATGCCTTGCGAGCAGTAATCCTGCAGCGGCCCGATCGGGAGGTTTAAATCGGGAATTGTATGATCGTGCGTCCCTTTTGTTGCATAATTTGCATGACTTCCTCTTGCTGAATATGATACAGGTCGCTTTCCCATTTTCTCCACAGCATCGAAGTTGTACGCCTCGCCATTTCCGTGCTGGCTATACCATATGTCTGTCGGCTTCCCATCCTGGAATCTAACCATGTTGTGTTCCCAGTCCCCAATATGATCCCCAAGTTCTTGAAACAGCACCGTATTTCCCATATTGTAAGCGTAGAAATACATGTAAAATGCATCGACAAGTCCTTCACCATGATCGTTCACTATGATTGCGGCGCTGATGGCACCGACTGTCTTCCCGACGGAGTCTGGAACTATACCATCAAGCCAATTCGGTTCTTCTGTGACGTCGATGTCCGACGTGAGGTAGACGCCGGAGCCGTTATTGAAGATGTTAAGCTCATGAAGATTGTCCAGAGTGAGGGGCGAGGGGGATTTGGTACGGCCGTGAGGTTGACAGCCGGATGTGTGTTTTCGACTTGCGCGGAAATGTCGGAGGGGAAGTATTGCTCTTGTTCTTCTAACCAAACCATAGGAGCTGGAGCAGAGTCAGTACCAAACCCTGTAAAACAGACGAACAGGTTCATACCATATTCAAGAATGTAGTTGGCGATGCCAGAGACCTGCCGCGGTTGGAAGAATGGCCGCGCGCGGAGGGGAGGCCCATATTGCCACAGCAAGAGAATAAACCCAGCGAGGGAAGCCATGATCTAGTGCCTGTATCAGCGTCCTCACCTAGACGTAGAGCTTCATGAATTTATACCTTGTAATACATCGCAGAACCCACAAACTTCCATTTTGCAGTACTCTCGCATCGTCCCAATGGCTTCGACGATTGGAAATGAGTGTCGTACTTCAATGTCGCACATCTTGGGAATGCCTTCTCCAGATCGCTGTCCATGGTCCCCAATTTACCGACTGCCATGTTGAATTCCCTCATTCAACGATGCCAGGACGTGGCAGATTTTCTGTACACAACTTGGTTCCGTACCAGCCTCTACGAATGAGGTGCCGTTTGTAGGTACCTTCAGGAATCTGCTGGCAGAGAAGGATTCAGGTTTAGAGAAGCTTCGCATCTTCTGAACAAGGTAGATCATGCAGAGCCTGCTCGTGCATTTGTTTGATGGTCTCTAGCTGGTGGGCAGCTAGGTCATGTTTTGGTGACGAGCATGCGGCAGATCCAACGGTCGTGGAAGAATGACCTTGCTTCATTCAAGCTTTCGTCTAAGATGCGTTAGCGCGGGAATGCACGGGCACACCGGTGCTGTACATGCAGCCACGCCGATTGGGATGGGTGTTTGAAAACATGTTAGACATGTACAGAAAGTTGAAACACCATTCGTAGCCTTCAATCTTCCCACGAGGTTACCTTCAAGACTGACAGAGCAACGGATCGTTTTGATAAGAACTGCTTAGAGCTTCACTGCCTGACAGTCTCAAAACTAGGACGCTTCAATATTGTTAATCGACTCAAATCAACCTAATCAAGAAGAGACACTCTAAGATATTTAACAGAAAGGCCATGGCATGTGCAAGAGTTTGGAGATACACAGAAGAGGCGAAAATACACAATTGGGAATAGTTGGATCCAGTGACGCCATCTACTCCTTCCCTTGACGCCTAAAATCCGTATCACGCCTAAGGACCTCAATTTCAGATCGCATTGTCTCAATGAAGGATTCCTCCGCGCGAATTCAAGGTAGCATCAATCCCATCAACCGACATATCTATAATCGGGCCTAACACTCTGCACGCTCTTGATCTCTTTTTGTCCTAGGGCAACCTTGTCGAAGTTCAGAGGCAATCGCATTCCTGCCCTGTATTACATTAGTAGGAACACCGAAATGTCAGAAGAACGAAACTACCTGAGAAATTGAACCGTCAAATTCCGAGCTTTATCCTTCAACGCAATTTGACCTCGCTCCACTTCGAAATCCCCTGCCTTCGATATCAGAGCCCAGCTACACCCGAGCTCCCCTATGAGCTCTATCAGATGTTCCGTGTCGGCCTCCGACCAGGGCGTCCGCGACTGAGTTTCACCCACACGTCTTGCTACAGCGAAGGCAGTCTTGGCCATAGTAGCGACTTGAGTTGCAGATGGTCGTGGCCCGTCATCGCTCAAGTCAAAGACATCATCATCGGCTTGCTGGGGAGCGCGCGGCTGTGGTTGTGAGCGCTGCTGTTTACGGCGATCTTTAGGATCCTCAGCTGCTCCTTCTTCACTTTCATCTGTCTGGTCAGCTTCTTGGGCAGCGATTTCCTCTTCTTGATAACGAGCTCGTTTAGTTGATCTCCGTTGCGGAGGCGCGCTTGAATGCGTAGCCATCGATGGTGGTGCAGCTACAAATCTGCGACTGGGATCAGGATTCCTTTGGTCAGTCTGAAAGCCTTGATCTTGACTTAAAAAATCAACGTCCGATTCCACATCAGGTTGTTTTCGTTTGGATGGTCCGGCAACCATATCCTGACTCTCTTCTCCTTCTTGACTGCCCCAAGAAGCCTTCCGTGCATTGGGTTGCTCATCAATCCAACGTGCGCGGTGATTCTCTTTATTGGTAACTCCGCGTTCATACCCATTCAATACATTCACCGCTCTACGATCTACTGATTCTGCAACGGTTTCTTCGTCGTCATCCATTGGAGGGTTCCGAGAATCGTTAGACACATGTTGAGGCTGTTGAGAAGGCTCCAAAGGTCCTGTCGCTCGCGACCTTGATGGTCCTGCGCGACTTGACTTATGGGTTTGGTTTGATGAGGATGTAGCTGCACCTCTGGAGGTCATAGCTTGATTTCCACCTTGATTCGAAGCAGGAGCTAAGGCCCTTTGCTTTAACTCTTCGAGAACACGGGCTGTGTTTGGGGTAAAGACACTAACTAGACATTAGTCATGTACATGCATAAATCAAGCTGTCAATTTCATGAGGCAGACAATCAAATCATCTGTGTTCAAACACACAAAATATTGGAACGCTCCGTGGAGTTGCTTGGCAGGCAGAACTCTCGCCTGCTGTTTTGTAGGCTGGAGTTGAAATCAAAGCGTACCTATGACCAGCATTGCTCGGGACTATGTTCGCAGAGGGCAGCAATTCGCGTGGCATCGTAGTTGATGGGTGTGGCTCGAAGTCCAAGTCGTCTTGACTTTGGTTGCTCTTGATCACATCTACGAGCGATTTGACAAGTTTTTCGACTCCACCTTGTTGGAAGATACTTGCCTCGACTTCGTCGAGTCGGTTCCTAATCCATTGAACGGCATCGAACAAGAATGTTGACCAAGGGAATCTCTTCTCTAATCGATCGAAGTCAACCAAATCGTCAGCCCGAGCTGCAACCTCGCTTTGACGGAAGGTGTTGTGTATCTCTTCTGCTCGCTTCCTGATTTGTTCGTTTTGTGTCTCTGTATTCTCTGGGCCAGCGCGCATTAGATTCTTGATCTTGCCATTCTTCATATAGTCTTCGAAACGTGGTAAACCTGGTGTATATTCGAGAATATTTTCGAAAAAAGGCTCCACCAAGATCTCGTCCGGATGCCATTCATGTTCACTTGATTTGTGATGCAACAGACAAGCAACCGCGTATTGAGTACGTATCTCGAGAGCTAAGGCGAAGCTCTCATCGCGCATCGTGCTATTGCCAAAGTCCAAATTATCCTCAAATTGAGTGATAAATGATTCTGGAAACCAGGTGTCGAGATTAGAAAAGAAGTTGAATGTAGAGGTTGCTTCCTTTGGGGCTACCAGAAGATTCTTGACCAATGTCGCAAGATTTGCTGCATGGAGAACGGCATCTGGTCGGGGCATTCCAGGTTCGAAACTGGAATTATACAGTTTCTGCAGAATGAAAGAGCTTCGGATGTAGTCATCCTTTCCAAGTGTCTCCTTATCGAGGTCAAATTTATCTTCGCGGTGCTTGAGTACCTTCGCAAGGCTAGACCCCGGAACTTTGAGCTGTCTGACGATAGATTCCACCGACTCTGTTGTTGCGTTTTCGGGTGCTAGAAGTGATAGAAGTTGAAGGGAAGAAAACCAAAGGCCTGGAAGGACCTCCACCACCATCGTAAGATCTAAATTATTTACTTCGGTAGCACTGTATGAGGATTGAACCGATGCGGATGTTATAGCGGTGGTCCCGGAAATTTGTGATAAATGACCAGGAGACTGTTGGAGATGACCAGAAACCTCAATATTTCCAGCTTCTTCTTCGTTTTCTTCTCTTTCTTCCTCTTCCTCTTCTTCGCCACCTTCGGCGACTGTTGATAGTTCTGATAGATTGATCAGTGAATATGATACTTTCAAAAGTCGATTCGAGCCAATGCTTGCCTGGGTATGCGACATCTCCTTCTTTGGCCTTTTTGCGACCTCCCCTCTGCTTGGTCGAAGCAGCGCTGGTATTGCTCTCAACACTTTCTACACTGGTCTGGCGTGTACTTCTCTTCCCTCGTTTTGTGGTGGGCGCATTGCTCTCAAGCTCCACACTCGCACTTCTTGTTCTGGTTCTTCGGGCGACAGGGCTTCTTGTTGACTGTCTCGGTGGAGATGCAGCTTGATTCCGACTTGCGGCAGTCCGGGCAGATATTCGACTTGCCATTTCGGATGCGATTGTTCCGAGTCTCTTTTTCAATGGTGTTGAGTAGAATCTCGAGTTGCGACAAAATTGGACGCGACTGATTGTTATTGATTCAAACGAGGTCAGAGCGTTAACACCATGACACGTGACCTCTAGAGTCATTAAGGTACTCGTAAGTCATTAGAAAGGACTCCGCTTGAGACCCTTCCCCATCTTGATCAGGACACCCATAAGTCTTGGAAACAGGATTGCTTTGCGACCAGACCATGGCTTGGGAGTTTCTCCAATCTTTATCTATTCCCTCGTTCTTGCCGGGTTCAGTAGCAAAGATATAGTACTGATAGAGGGCCGTTGCTTTCCCTAGAATTTGGGTGCTTGTACAGTGGATATCTGCACTCTGTCTCTATGAGGATTACTTGGAATAGAACGCTACAGATTATGGTTTTGGATTGCTGCGTTGTCATTCCATGAATTGGGGAAAAGTGTATGTTACTGGTCGACACGGACAAAGGAAAATGGTCGACCGTTGTTCTAGCCTTCGCTGGTCCAGAGCCTCAGGGGTGACCGGGCTGTGCAGCGGAAAAGTTGGAGTGCAGAGCAGCTTTGCCTTGCTCCTGCATCTCATCTATTCTTCCCCTCCTAACAATTCCTTTCCATCTTTGACCTGATCTTCGCACAATCTCTCTGCACGTTCCTTCATCTCCATCTATTCCGCCTCTTCGATCTCCAAAGACCACGTCATCTCTAGCTCGGACGGGCCGTCATTGAGCTACCCTTCGGAAGACAGCGCTCTGTTTTCCTACGATCTACCTCAAGTCACGATAAATAAAACACATTACGATGAAGTTCCGAAGGCGTAACGCGCCACTCATCCTCCTCCTTGTTCCTTTTGTATCCGCACTTTCCCCTGCTGCTCAGGACAACATTCAATCAACCCTGACGACGACGAATTCAGATACTACGAAGCCAGACCCCAATGCCGAACCTGTAGTCGATATAGCAAAGGGGAAATATGATGTTGGCACAAAGGATGCACCGGTAGATGGCAAAGATGGGAAACCACATGCTGGGCCGTTCGTGGGTTCTGAGAAGGATCCCAAGAAGCCCAAATCTGGTGCTGAGGAAGTAGACATAGTGCTGGGAAAGGAGGATACACCAGAACTGGTCGCCGCAGACGGCAGTAAGATCCCAACAGTCAATGATGGAGTGATGAATGATCCCAGTCGAGAATTACCAAAGCTGGGTACCACGGGGACGGAGGGGGCGTGAGTGAAAAGGATAAAGCACGTAAGGCGCAAGAAGGACAGACGGGGGAGAAGTTGGAGAAGAAACCAGATTCCCCTAAAGAAGCGCCGCCACTACCCGTGAGCGAGGAACCGAAAATTCCCAAAACGGAGAATAAGGCGAAAGAAGCGGATGTCGAAGATGAGGTTGTCGACAATCTTGCAGGGCTTGAGGTACGAGATATTATGTGGTCTAAGCCTGATCATACATGGCTAACATTATCGCAGAAACCAGAGAATCTACCAGACAAACCCAATAACCTTCCACATCCTGTACCAGGTTCTGCCCAAAAGGACCATCTGGACATAACGAAACCGGATTCGAAGCCATCCCCTAAGTACGATTTACCGGACCAAGAGGGTGATGGGCTAATACAGCCATTCCACTCCTTCGTCCTGTCCCTCACCATGATCCTTTTCTCCGAAATTGGGGACAAGACCTTCCTCATTGCGGCGCTCATGGCCATGAAGCACGACCGAATGCTTGTCTTCTCAGCGGCGTTTTCCGCTTTGATAACGATGACAATCCTTTCCGCTGTTCTTGGCCATGCGGTGCCTACGTTAATACCAAAGAAATTCACCAATTTCGCCGCCGCAGGCCTCTTTCTAGTATTCGGATTCCGGATGCTAAGAGAGGGTTTAGCAATGAGCAAGGACGAGGGTGTGGCTGCAGAGATGCAAGAAGTTGAAATGGAGCTCGAAGAGAAGGAACATCAAGCAAGACAACAGGGTCGACGGAGATCTTCGATTTCACCTTATGCCCTGGAAATGGGAATGGGCCGGAAGGCCACGAGGAAGTCGCGATCGGGATCCCGCTTGCCTTCACCACCTAGAAGTCCATCTTCGTCGCCTGATAGATCACCATCACCTCCTCGTTCGACATTGAAGGGTGTCATGGGAGGTCTGAACAACCTCCTTTCGTTACTGCTTAGTCCGGCTTGGGTGCAGACCTTCGTCATGACGTTCTTGGGTGAATGGGGTGATAGAAGTCAAATCGCTACTATTGCCATGGCTGCCGGACAGGACTACTGGTGGGTGTCCGGTGGAGCTGTTAGTGGGCACGCAGTTTGCACGGGAGTAGCCGTGATCGGAGGTCGAGCCATCGCAGGAAAAGTCAGCTTGAGAGTCAGTAAGTAAACCGCTCCATTACTCGAGTGCTTTTGAACCTAATTAACACACCACAGTCACATTAGGAGGTGCTGGAGCGTTCCTGGTGTTCGGCTTTATCTATCTAGTAGAAGCCCTTTACTACGGCTAAATCATCCCTATAGCAGCTCCACAGCCGGTGTAATATATTAGAAAAGTCCATTTCTGGGCTTAGTGCAGCTCTTCTGTTTAATTAATATGAGATCGGATGAAGTGGGGAGCTACCGACTAGGTACGGTACCAATGAAGCTTTCCATTTTCTTGTGGTGTCAGGGTCTTAGCATATGGGAAGGACTTGTAGGATGTGGATAGGCATTATGGAGTCTTTTGGGCCGAGAAAGATGTCTTCGTGTTCGAGAAGGCTTAGATAATGATTCAGTTCATAAACCTCTATCTTCACGTAGGCTACAGCGGTAACTCTGCCCAGTGAAGATGGAAAAGACTTGGCTCGTTTCTAGCTCTTTCGCAACTAGTCCGAAGAAACAATAAATAATAGCATTGTTGACATATTTCCCATTTGATAAGTCGGAGCAATCATTTAAAGCCAAGCCGAGCTAGGGCAGGCCAACTTTCTCAAGCGTAAATTTAAGGCGATGACAAGGTGGGGTAAACTCCATGTGGATGCGCACATCGGGCTTAGAAATCCAGCTGCAGAAAGCACAACGCCAATGTAATCATCGTCGATAAAAGCACCGTCCAAAGTTCTTTTGTCTTTCCCCTTGCACTTCTCTCTGTCTCAGCAGCGAGTTTGAAGTGTCAATTCACAAATCGCGCTACGATCACCTCGCGCTTGTTCTCAACGAGCTACATAGAGCTTCGTCACAAGCTCCCCACTCCCATCCTTCTTCGTCCTAACCCCTCCCAGACCTTCTCCAAGGGCCACCTCTTCCTACCTTACCCAGAAACCTCAATCAACTCGAGAAGGACAAAACAAGCAAAATGTGGGCCGGAACATCCTCCTCAAACCCCGCCTCACCCACCACGGCCCAGATCCCTTCTACAGTCAGCTCATCGCCCTCTTATAAGCTAAAATACCAAGGCCGTCGGTTTGCGCAGATTGTCAAGCTGAAGAAGGACTGTGTGGAGAAATACAAGGAGTGTCATGCGAAGGTCTGGCCAGAGGTCTTGAAGCAGCTCAAGGAATGTAGTATCGAGGATTGTGAGTTTCTTTTCTAGTTTACGAGGAGTGAGGCATGTGATAGGGCCAATGCTCTAGCTGGTGAAAGATTGAATATAAGGAGAGAATGGGCGGGGATTGAACTTGAGATGGAGCTGGGCTGGGCTAATTGGATATAGACTCGATCTTCCACGATCCGGATACCGGCATCTTATTTGCGAGCTTCAAGTATGTGGGTTACAACTACGCGGGCGATATGGAGAAGATGCGAGAGAATCCTAAGGTGCAGGAATGGTGGAAGATGACAGACAGCTACCAGGAATCGTTCGTTGATGGGGCAAAGAGTTCGGCGGATGGTGAACCAGCATGGTGGAAGGGTATACAAGAGGTCTTTTATAATCCCTAGATTATGGACTCGGATTGGGACTCAGATTGGGGCTCGGAGCTGGTACCATTTTGTTCATGAGATATGAGATAATGATATATGGCATACTGCTACAATACTGCTACAATACTGTGTTTTCCACGCAGCTTTCTGTTCATCTTGTAACCCCAAATAAGCCCCCCAAAAACCCCGTTCCCAATCCTCCACCTCCACTTCCCTTCCTCCTGGCCTCATTCGTAATCCATTCTCTCAACCACTGTTCGTCCTTCAAGAACTTCGGATCCGTAACTTTCGTATCCGTCATTGCCTCTCCCCTGTCAAAAGCCATGAGAGTAGGCATACTTGTGATCATGTAAGTCATGCCCAGATCACTGCTCATGATATCAGGGGAGTCGTATTCAATCTCACAGAATGAGACGCCGCCTTCTTCTTCGCCTACTCCGGAGGAGAGAAGGGAGTTGAGGAGGGGAGAGACGGATTTACAGGTCGAGCAGTAGGAGGCGGTCCAGAATGTGAGGAGAGGGGTTCGTGAGGAGGTTGAGAGGAGGAGGTAGGATTGGAATTCATCTGGACGGCGGACTCTGACTTGTGGTTAGCAGACTAATATGAAAAGGTAGTTGTGGATCAGGTTTGACAGCTCACGGCGTGTAGATTCGATTCTTAGTCTTGTTCTCTTTGGACTTGGAAAAATGCCTCGACTGTCCAATGATGGAAGGATTTCTAGGTATTGAAAGTCTAAAGACTCGTGCAGCAGATCTTGTGATCATTGTTACAAATTGTGGGGGCAGAAAGAAGAGTTACAGTACTGTAAGAGCTCGGAGACCGATGTTGATTTCAGCCGTGCGGTGAAAGATGCGTCATTTGCTCATTGATGCAGCCCACTTCGAAGCCTTGCGCTCACCGATAGTCTATCAGATGATAACGACAGCCTCTTCTTCTGACTGATATTCCTCTTGCATTACTGCGTCGGAGCCACGGGACCATTCTTGGTACGAGCCCACATGTTTTTCGGAGTTGATCTACAGCAAATCATTTGCTCTTCTCTTTTCCTCCCTCCTTCGGGCTTTCTTTCGTTCGGCTCTTGCTTGTCTGCGTAAGCCAGATGCGGCGCCCGACAGCAGGAGACACCCATCCGTCTACGAACAGAGTTCTGGTAGATAGAGGTCAGAACCTTCCCTCTTGAGATAGCCTCTATCATTTGTGTTCATCGCATCTCCTGGGTTCGAGTAGTTGGATGTGATTCCTCGATCCTACCCTCTCCATCAACCTAGATATTACACCTCATTATCGTTATACGCCTCACATGCCTCACCTATTACCTCAAAGCGCCTCAAATCCCATTTATTCAGACGAAAGAAGAGAATCCCCGGGCTCCGGCAGCCTCTGGGTAAACACCCTGAAGGCCGCCTCGTAGGCCCAAGTTCTACCTTGTGCTACCTTGAAAGCATCCAACCCTAGCCTTTCATCTGAAATGCCTGCCAATGGCGAGCAAGAAGAAATGGATCAGAGTTCAGCAATTCCCACGATAGCGAGACCTCCTACCGACGGTATCAATCCTCCGTTGGAGTTACAGCGCTCCTTCGTTGTTCGCAACTCTGCCTCCAACGAGATTGATGAAATCGTCAATGACTCCGACGAAGACAGGGGCAAGCGGCCTACGAAATGGAGCATGGGAGTTTTGAACGACTCGGAGACGCATGAAGTCCCAGGTATGAGTCTTTAAAACCACTGGCAGAACTTTCAATAACAGATTTCTTAGGGTCTGTTCTTCTACTCACTGGCGAACGAAACGAGCCCTTAGGTCTCCGAAATGCTCCAGCAAGGACTTCTGCATCCTCGCTCCCCACAACCGCACAAAGCCGCAGGCAGTCTCGTCAATCGAGGGCATCAGAAGGGAAGAAATTGACAAAGGACGGGGCAATCGTCCTTGAGCCACAGCCAGAGGACTCCCACAATGATCCCTTGAACTGGCCGGCATGGAAGAGAGATTCCGCTCTCTTGTCTCTTGGTCTGTACTGCATGGTGGGAGGTGGAATGACTCCCATTCTTGCCGCAGGTTTCACGAATGTTGCTGCTACGTATCACGTAACGACTGCCAGAGTTGCACTCACTACCGGTCTTTACATGATGGGTCTGGGTGTAGGTTCGGTACTTGCTTCTCCCACTGCAATCCTCTTCGGAAAGCGTCCTGTCTACCTATTTGGAGCCATTATGTTCATTTGCTGTTCCATTTGGTGTGCTGCGTCTCCAAGTTACAATTCTCTGCTCATTGCGAGAATATTTCAAGGTATCTCGCTGAGTCCTGTCGAATGTTTACCGTCTGCAACAATTGCCGAGATTTTCTTCCTTCACGAGCGAGCATACAGGATCGGCATCTACACTTTGTTACTTCTCGGTGGCAAGAACTTAGTGCCTTTAGTTAGTGCTGCAATTATTCAGTCAATGGGCTGGAGATGGGTATTCTGGTAAGTTCTGTGTTTTGAGCTCAGTGTAATATATCCTGACTCCAAATAGGATTGTTGCCATTGTTGGTGGCTTCTGCTGGGTACTGCTGTTCCTATTTGTCCCTGAAACTTTCTGGGACCGTACACCACGTCCCAAAAGCCGGGCTACCTCAATGGATAACTCCAGGTTGTCCTTGTTCAGGCAAAGAATGGCTTCGACTATTTCTCATTACGTGCATCCGTCCGTCAATAATCCTTCAGTCCCTCAACAAGTAGATGGCAGTGGTGATTCTCCTTTGCGGAAGACCTCGACGGACCATCCTGCTGCAGAGCCTGCTCTCAGACATCCCTCTCGAGTACATCGCCATCGCAGCCTTCATGTGGGATTTGCTCCAGATGATCATGACGAAAATGAGAAAACCGAAGCCCTTCAAAGTCTCGATGGCCATGTTTCCCCTCAAAATGGCCCAATTGAGCCTGTTACAACCGCGGGGTTCATTCCCTTGAGAAACGATGCTGCAGGTATGTGTTAGTATTTCCATTTGAAGGTCCCATGATTGATTTTACAAAACAGCCCATGATACCCAGGGCCTTAGCACTACCGGCCTAGCATACCACAAATTTCAAGGTTTAGTCTTGCCTCATGGCGGGGTTCCCCCTACGCCAAACCTTCACACTCTGAATTCGCCCTTCTATCAGGATGTCGAAAGGAGACAGACAATGAACTCAGATTACTTCAATGAGGAGCCAGCAACGGCTAGACGTGTCGATGTTCATAGCGGGCCGTCATCGGTTCCAGTTAGACCCGCACCGCCGATACGATATACATCAGAGCTCAGAACAGCCCCCAGACTTTCCTTCGTTCAACAACTGAGACCGTGGAATGGAAGGCTACATGAAGATCAATGGCTTCGTGTTGCTATCAGACCATTCATTTTGTTTGCATATCCAGCTGTACTTTGGTCCAGCATCGTATATGCGTGTTCGGTCGGATGGCTGATTGTCCTGTCCGAATCGGTCGCCGTCATTTATCGCACTCCCGACACATACAGCTTCTCGGCGCTTTCAACTGGTCTGATCTATATCTCCCCTTTCATTGGGGGAATCCTTGGGACTGCCGTTGCTGGTAAAGTCAGTGACATAATCGTTCGAGCGATGGCTAAAAGGAACGGTGGCCTGTATGAGCCTGAATTCCGTCTTGTCATGGCCGCTCCTGTGGCAGTCACAACTGTTATTGGTCTTATGGGGTTCGGTTGGTCGGCTCGTGAACATGATGCTTGGATCGTTCCAACTCTGTTCTTCGGGATCATCTCGTTCGGTTGTGCCCTAGGTTCCACGACAGCAATCACATTCGTCGTCGACAGCTATCGTCAATACGCTGGCGAGGCACTCGTGACGCTTAACTTCAGCAAGAACATATTCCATGGCCTTGTCTTCAGTTTGTTCTTCACTAACTGGCTGGAATCAGATGGGTCGAAGACGGTTTTTATATGGGTCGGAGTAATTCAATTAATTCTCATGGCGTTTACAGTCCCGATGTACATCTATGGGAAGAAAGCTCGCATGTGGACAGTGCGACAGAACCTGATGGAGAAGTTTTAAGTCCAGATTGGTTTCCGGAGTAAATTTTGGGACACTGCTAAGGGTAGACGATGGATGGGAGAGACGGCGTTTGTCTGGTAGGCATCATTAGGGTAGAAATGGGCATGGATTTGGAGTTTACGTACTACGCACGCATAATGACGATTAATCATTGTCTCCTAGCCAATTCCCACTATTCATGTGCGATAACCCAGAAGAGAAGGCTTCGGTCTCCAGTGATATGCCTATATGCCTCCGCCTAATCTCGATGGCTAGTAGCCTCTTATTTTTTTCCTTTATTGTTTCTCTGATTACAGTTTTCGTGAGTTCATCAGCCGGGTTATTATCTTCACTCTGTCCAACCTCTTCCCCGTTATTTGGTCTAAGAAAGATTCATACCTTGGGGACGGTTGTGATGGCCGGCTCTCGTTTTGTTGCTGCTAAACGTGGCTGCGCGTGCCTTGCCGCCGCCACCTTGACAAAGGTCGACCGCAAGTCGACGTCCGTGTCTTGCATCATGTCTTGAGTTGCTGTTAGTGCCACCTTCCAACAAAGCGCTACGGGCTTTTGATGCAATGAGCGCTCTGTACGAACGCCTGGCTGAGAGTGACATCCGCTTGCTCACCGTCATTGGCAATGATGGGGCGACAGCAGGGTTGGAGCTTCACACTTACCCGCGGTCAGCAGCACCAGAGTATGATGCCGTCAGCTATTGCTGGGGCGAAGATGCTTCAACGACCTCAGTGGTGTGTGACGGAGTCTCATTGACAATCAGGATAAGCCTTTTCCACGCTCTGCCGTTTCTACATGGCTTCAGACCCGAGCCGAGGACGCGGCCATTGTGGGTCGATGCAATCTGCCTCAATCAGGACGACCGCATTGAGAAGACGATCCACGTTCCATGCATGGGTGAGATCTATGAGAATGCCACGCGAACTTTGATCTGGCAAGGTGATGCGGATGATAGCAGCGACCTCGCTATGGATAATATTGAAAGCCTGACGCAGAAGCTGTTGACAGTAAGAATCCGAGCTCTCTCAGCGTTAGGCAAAGGCTCACCAACTACGACATGCCTCTACCCGAAGATCAGATATAGGAGTCAGTCAAAGTCCTTCAGCAGCGTCCATGGTTCTTCCGACTCTGGACAATGCAAGAAGTTGTTCTGTCGAAAGAGGTTGCTCTATTGTGCGGATGCAAATCAATCCCCTGGGAGTGGTTGGATGCTTTACACCAAGCAGCAATGCAGGCAGAATTAGTGTCAATGGTCGAGGCGGAAGCAAATTCGGAGACACTGTATAAACAGTCTGGAATCATATCTAATATCGATTTTCTGCGAAAAAACGCAACGATGACGAATCTCAGAACTCTGCCTACACTTATCTTACTAAGTGCAGATCGACGCTATCCATTACCAGTAGATAGAATATGGGCACTGATTGGCATGTTGAATAAGACATATCAGTCATATATCCGGGATGCGAACCTGGTCGATCACAGCGAAGCCGCAACATCGAATTATCATCAAACCTTCTTGAGCATCGTAAAGCGTCATATCAAGTATGAGACATTTCATGCTATGAGACTCATCGAGGGCAATTCACGGACTATTCGCAATCCGCTGTTGCCATCTTGGTGTCCTGACTGGCATACTGACAGGGGTAGCGTTCCACTTGCACGTTGGTCCGAAGCTCTTGCTGGAATCCCCGGCGGGCAATTTCGACGCATTAATCTTTTCATGCAAGTTACCAAAGACTCGTTACTCGAGCTTTGCGGACTTGTAGTCGATGTTGTTGAGCGGGTGACATCGTCTGCTGGTTAGCGTATGCTGGAGCTTGAAAGTTATCCTTGGCTTACCCGATGTCTTGAAATCATCAATAGCACGCCTTTTGTTCCTGATAAGGCGGATATTCTTACTGTACCCAGCACTTGGCCAGGTGGTGAGCCGATACCTGAGCCACGACAAAGATACATGCGTGCCGAAGAGATGCTAAGAGCCGTACTGTTCCCTTCAGGTGTGCTCTCTGGGACCACTCGCACCATAAGAAGGTGCAATGGCCACAAGTTCTTCCGCTCAAAGGCAAGCAGGTTTGGCATAGGACCTGCTTACCTGGAGGAGAACGACTTACTTTGTGCAATGTACGGGGCTCGTAGCCTATGGACTTTACGACCGCACAACTTGCAGATGAACGAGACTGGTCTGCAAGATACTGAAGAGCAGGAATACGAGCTTCTTGGGAGTGCGTACACCCCGCATCTCTTCAAGAGCGAGGCATGGATAGGAACAAGTTGCGAAGCGATGCAAAGGTTTAAGATCAGGTGATACGTAGCGATAGGGACAACAAGCTGTTTAACAGTCGCATATCACGCCCAAGCTGCCAGATAGTAAATTTAGAGGCATGACAATCGGATGAGCCGCCGTTGCCGGTTACATTAGTTGGGCCACTGAAGCCACTCATGGAACCCTTCCATCCATAGGGTGTAAAGCTGCTACTCGTAAATTTGTAGGAGTTTGCGTCCGTGAAATCATATTCAGAGCCGCCTGGGAAGGTTTGGCAAGCTGGTTCCGCAACACTTCCACCGATACGGAGAACTTCGTTACCACAGGCACTGTCGGAATACGCAATGAAACTCCAGCTAGACCTGGCAGATAAGGCAATGTAGGAGACATAGGAGGTGGTGAGCAATTGACCAGAGTGAGGAGGAAGGGAATGACCTGGAAGATGGAAGAGCGCATTATGAATTGTTAACTGAAAAATGGTTTGACTTAGTTCTGTGATGCAGATCTCAGAAAGCAAGAGAACTGATTGGGAAAGCGCTTTTGCTGTGCCAGAAGGGAAAGGATCGGAGTCTACTTTATATGTGGCCAAGACTTGATTCAATTCCCGAGTCAGTTTTTCACATCTTTCATGTCCGTTACTCCGGCCAGAACAGAAGTAACACGGAGCTGATGCTACAAGCGGAGTTTATTCTCAAGAGCCGTAAGATCCAAAGGCCGTAAGACCGAACATAGTAGGCAGTGAAAGCATAGAACTCGGTTGTTTGGTGGCTGGGTGATGATTGTAGTCAAAACCTCCGTCAGATCTGACAAGTCAAACCCCTTTCTCCGGCAACCATCTGCCCTTTGAGACTGCCCAAGTGGTCCAAATCGCTGAAGTAACTGTCGTACTTCTCAAATTACTTAAAAGAAAATGGTTCACTTGCGACATAGGTGTCTCCTGAGAACAGTGTCTATGGAGACGAAGGGATTGTTGTGAGTCGAAGACGTTTCATTGTCACAAGCAGTGTTTGATTTGGAAGACAAATGTACCAACGTTATTAAACAAGACAAAGTGAAGACCATTGGCTCATTGTGATGATTCGTATTAAGCCTAAATGGGAGTCTATTCCGGATAAAAGACTTTTGTTATGTACCTCTTGAGAGGAAGAGGGATCGCAAGGGCTTGGCACAGCCCCTGAAGCACGACTCGCTTCACGGCGGGCTCCTTCACCATCGCTTCCCGAGGATCATACTCATCCCAAATGTGAGGATTGCTCAATAGTAACCATCAAAACAGGCGTTACTCCGTAAAGAACTGTAAGTCGAGATGACACCAAGGAACTTCATAGCCCGAATTCCGTTGCATTTTCTCAGATACGCCTGGAAAGTGAGATTCCGGATGCCTTGAGGAGCGGCAGAGAAGGTGCTTATGGCATCTGTTGATTGTCGCCCAGCTGAGAATCGTACAAAAAGGGCCGACGAGCCACCGTCTTGCAAAGTTTATGACGTTGAACTTGATAAGTAGCCTCGTTGCAACTTGACGCCTAATTCATACCTCTTCCCAGTAATCGTAGCTATGTTCTCCAGCTTGCGACGATTTGTTCCGTCCCGCTCAAACTCTATGGAGTCCGTCAAGGACATCGAGACAGTATCAAATCCGTACTCAGATTTCCCAGATTCTCCGCAGCGTCCTCAAGATATCCTTCCACTAAACGCCGCCCGAAAAGTGGTGAAAACAAACACGAATGCATCATGGGAGTCGCCAAGAAGCATTGGAACCTCGGCGATGGCTTCTTCTTCCAGTATTTCGACTCCTCGTCGCCCTTCCTTTCCCAGGACTTTCGAATTTAGATCTTGGCGCAGTCGGAGTGGTGAAGAAGGGTCATCTTTGATTGCCGGGCCTGAATATTCTGAGGACTGGGAGTCTGGTTAAGCTGAGGCTAGGGTGTCAAATGAGTGCTGTGTAGACTTTGTATTGGGTTAGCATGTTGTGAATTTGGTTGAGATGGGTTTGCATTTTGTACTAGGGGCAAATGTTAGACATCAGCTGGGAATACCTGATCTTGAGTTTGGGAGTCGTGAAATATTGGGAATGAATGGATGCTTCTTTTCCACATTATGTGCCCACATTGGAGAGTTATATCGAGTGGTGTTGATCGCAGGTCGTGGACTTGCTGAAAAAGAATCCATTTTCTTTTTATTAATAAGAATCCGATCAACAGTACAACCTCGTTCAGCTAGCACATACAGAGAGTTCTGTTATGCCGCGACTTGTCGTCTTTGGGAGAAGATAGTCACCACCGAAAAGTGCATGGTATACTCCATAAAGCCCAGTCAAGGGCCAAATGCTCCAGAAAATAGCAAGCAGCCAGGCCACCCAAGAGTCATGCATTTCTTTATTCTCCTTTTCAACGTTTACCCTTACCTTGTCGTAGACAGTTGGGAGATAAGACGCATGATACTTCTCCCGTAATGCTTCATAATCCAAACGATTATAAATCTCATTGAACTCCTCTTCGGTATAATAGGCATGGGCGTAGAGCCATTTCTGTCCACCCAGTTTTTGGATCATGCCCTCAAACTGTCTGTTCCAAGCCACAAAGTCTTCGCGTCGTTTGGGGCCTGGTCCCCATACGCCGAAGTTCAGCATGAAGTCCGGTAATTTATGGTTTCTCTTATCGGGTTGCAGGCTGTGGGTAGATGCAATTCCTTTCCCGCTTTGCTTCAGAGGACAGAGCCAGACAGGATAACTGTTGAAAGAGGTATCCAAATATTTCATAAACTCATTGACCTTCGGATACGGTATCGCCACGTCTTGAATGATATATTTCGATGCCAATCCGCTTTGATGGAGTGCATGATACATCACTCTTGTGTGCATGAAATAATCGAGAACAAATCGAGTGACTCGATTGAAGGGTGTGATGAAATAATCATAAGCGTACTTTGCAACCCAGAACCCACCACGATCATACCGGAAAAGGTAGTCAACGATTGGAACCGCTTCTGTGATAGGTGACGATTGATTCTTCATAAGCCTGTCAACATGAATATAGAACCATGGGTCTGTTGGCCGTGTGAACCTCTGAACTTTGACACTGCTAGCAACATCATTCGTCAGACGCCCAACGCAAATGACTCCTCTGTCTTCTGCGTACATGATCCCGTCGAGGTAGTCATTTGAAAAATCGTTTGTGGCTTCTTCGATCACCTTCTGAGCTTGAGTTATACTTGAAACAGGATAGTGAGTTAAAGCAACGAAGGTCTTCGCTTCGATCAACTGGACTTCGAGCAGAGTTGTGACACCCAGAGTGCCGAAAGAAGACGCTGCGCCATAAAACAGATCGGGCCTCACTTTACTAGAGGCTCTAACCACGTCGCTGTTCGCCAGGACAATCTCAATCCAGTTGATGGTTCGATCGAAGAATCCATATCGAAAAGAGGAGCTTTCTCCGGCAGTGCCGGCAAACCCTCCCCCAACTGTAATCCCTGGAAACTCCATAACAACTGGTGGAATCAAACCGTGCCGGAGTGTGGCTTCAACGAGGCTATCCATTGGGACATTTGGCTCGACAAGCGCAGTCTTTGAAGCAGTGTCCACTCTCAGGACGTTTACCAGCCCAGAAGTATCCACCATCTTGCTTCGCCGGTACTGAGATGGACGGGTACTGTTTGTAGAGCCATGGTATATCCGGAATGGCTCCTCTCGAGCGGAGAATTT
The DNA here is from genome assembly GCA_016508695.1 of Hyphodiscus hymeniophilus. Taxonomy (NCBI): domain Eukaryota; kingdom Fungi; phylum Ascomycota; class Leotiomycetes; order Helotiales; family Hyphodiscaceae; genus Hyphodiscus; species Hyphodiscus hymeniophilus. The sequence goes on along the minus strand of VNKQ01000006.1, from coordinate 1,537,336 downwards.
GCGAATCCTAGAAGAAATGGCTCTTACAGCTGAATGGTGGCTTTCCATCTTTGTGACAAAAGTTCGTGGTAAGGAACTAAGAAATGCAATTCCTCGGACGCGGATCTCTTGCTTGGGTCTGTGTAGGAGTTAGCAAAGGAGCTCACAACGAGATGACAAGTGGCATCAAAATCTAACAATACCTTAATAAGTGTCCATAGGTGTGTATAGATCTCTGGCTGGGGTGCTTCTCAAGGATGTTGAACCTCGAAACTATCCGTGCTTGACTTCGTCTGGAAGGAAAACTTATATATCAATAGCTAGGATATATTACACACTACGAACACAATTCGTGATTTCAAATTAACATTGACTTATAACAGATGTAGAGACATGAGCAAAGAGAGTGAGACGAGTGGGGCATACAGAGATAGGCCAGTCACATGATGCAAAATCAATTCCCAAAATGCACCTCTTGAAGGCGGAGAAGGAAGGCACTATCCGAAAAGTCGCTTTTTTCAAGAATATCAAAACCTGAGCTTGACTCGATGAAAGCTGGATTATTTTTTGACATAAATGCAAAGATGACTTCTCGCATTCCACCTCTTTTAGAACCTTATCTTGCGCTCCCACCCGAAGCGTCCCTAATCCTCCTCACTGGCGTCCTCGGCGCAAGTACAAATTGGCTTGTCCTCCGATACCTTCACAGCACCTTACTCCGCCAAGATGGCCTTTCTGAAATAACCCACCAGAGCGAGGACAAGGTTTTACTTATTAGCTTTATGAGAGACTTTGCTTTTTGGAAAGAAAATGGAAGAAGACTCGTAGGCTTATTCCTCTTCCTCTAACTCACGTGAAAAAAGAACGAGGCTGAAAATGTTGGCAGGGCATTGATTTCGATAAATTGGTTACAAAGAAGCGCTTTGCTTTCTTGGATGGACTTACTGGGCTTTTCTTAAAAGCGCCGCAAAAGCCTTCGAGTACCAAAGGAGGAGGAGTGGTCCTTTCGAAGTCAGATTTGGCCAGCGTTCATGAAGAAATACGGCAAGCCTTGGAGAGCCTGAAGGGTAGAGAGGATGCAGAAGATAAGGTTTTATTGGTCGTTGACCAGATCGATCTATTGTTGGCCGCTGGAGGGGATGGAATCACTGCCAATCGTCTAATAGAAATGTTGATGGGTCTGCGTGAGGTTTGTTGTCCCTTGTCTGTTTCCTGCTTTACAAGACTAACAATCCCAAGCACGTATATGCTATAGTTGTCACTCTTTATGCAGACTACCCCTTATTAGGTTCTCATCAGACACCTTTAGAGACGGATCACGCAGCCCTTTTGCTGAGTCTAGCCCATCAGGCGGATTTCACAATGAGCTTGAGATTACTAGACTCAGGAACGGCAAGAGATGTTAGTGGAGTTGTCAGGATTACAGTAGGCGATCACGCAGCTGAGGATGTTCAAGGTCTCCATAAAAGGATCGAGGAGAGAGAGTTGCTGTACTTCGTGGGAGGAGACGGTGGTGTGAAAGTATTCGAACGAGGGCAATGAACAGACCTATCGTTGCCAATGGCTCAAACATCTGCCATGCACCAAAGCATGCGTCCTCACATAAACCGATGCTTGAAGTTTTGATGTGCATTGCTCGTTGGTATTTTGCGATAAGTGCCCTCGAATAGTATTCGCCGCGATTGACCTTCCCAGAATTCCGAGATCACAAAAGAATACACCTGTCAAGCCGCTGGTTGCAATTGTTCGCATTTGCTAACAGCATCATTTTCCATGACATATCACGAGCAACCCGCAACCATTCCCAGATCATTCACGCCTGATATGCAACCCTTACTCAGCCTTGCTGGCTGGTCCCCGCGAATCCTTTGGTACACCGGTCTGGAAGCCATTCTTGAATCGTCTCGGAACGCCCTTCATGTGTCGCATACGTCCGGTACCGGTGGTCTTCCTACGCTTGGCCTTCTCGCCCCAGTTGTCTGTCCATGATGTTAGCCATCTTCGTTTCCTTCAATCGCATCGAACCAATATCCCAATCATTCGGCCCTTCGAGAATATGGGTAACGTACATTGACGGATCTTAGCAGCAGGATAACCGCATGACGAACAGGTGTGCTTTTGGATGTGGAGGGATCGGCGGCCTTGATAATGTCAGTCTCTTCCTTGCCCTGACTCTCCGGTCCAACATACCGCAACGTCTGCAGAGCGTGTGAGACTTGTTGTGTCTGCCAGCATATTAGCACCATGATCCGTTATGATTACTGAGAGATTGAGCCTTACCTCTTACCGAAAGAACTCGTGCCCTTCGCTATTTATTTATATTAGCTTCCATGGGTGAAATTGTCTCCAGATTGGCACTGGAAGTTAAGAAGGTCGGGCTCGCAAAACGTACTCATTTTGATTCAGGAACTGCGAATGAGATGGTCAGCACATTTCCAGATGATTTATACTCAAATGCGTGTCACATACCTCGTCTGTCGGTGGTCGTTTGTCGAGTTGGTCTTTGATGGCTAAAAACTCGCTGAGTGTCGAATTTGAGAAGTGCGCTCGCTTGTTCTTAGCTCCAATCATCCAAAGAAGGCTAGTATATTACGGTCACGTGGACGCCACTGCGCCTCCATTCCTCTTCAGAATTGTAGAACAGAACATTCAAAGCTTTTATCACATTTATCTGAATAGAAGGTCTGATAATAGGATTGAGCTTGACTTTTCTTCCGTTAAAAAGATCTTACATTTTCTCTGGCAACTTCGCCTAGATTTGTTCCCACGGTTGTTGAAGTACAGAGAAATTTATTTCGAGGAGTCTTGATCACGGAAATCTACGGAGTAGATAAGACCATAAATTGTTCAAGCCTTCAAAAAATGAACTCGTTGTCTACTCGTCTGTCGAGCTGGGCTATCAAAAGTATTGGCAGATTTTGTCTATATCCTGAAATCGCTCGATAAATAATACATAAATAAGACTAATGGTCCCTGGATTTGAAGTCTCTGATCGAGCAACTGGACTAGCGTGGCCATTGAAGAGACTTTGCATCTCAAGATTTCTACTTCGGAGTACAATCAAAGCACTTTTAACCAAAAAAAAAAATTTATTGGAGTACCGTTCAGTACGAATTTCAATCATGCCATGCCGAAGCATCAAAGGACGAGCAACAACACCACAAGACCCCTGAAAGATCAGCTTCGTCGATTCTCCGACGAAGTACTTCAGACCCAGCTACTGCCCTATTCTGAATATCCCTCAAACGCCTTGGTATACCCTTTCACTACTCCTTAACCAGTCGGTCCATATAGATACACTGGTCGATAACACTCAAGCCTCAAGACCCAACATTCCCGTCAATCCACTCTCCACACTCCTCCACCAGCGTCCCCTCTCTTCCAGATCATCACCCACTCCACCAAGCGCCTCTTCTCTCCGTCTCTTCGCCTCATTCGCAGAGGCAGTTGCTCCCAGCCTCTTAACTTCCAGTGGCTGCAACTCCGCATTCAATCTCTCCAACTCCTTGGTCTTTCTCGGTACCATAACCTGCAGCTGTTCCAATTGCCTATCCAACTCCGCTCTCTCCCTATTCCTCTCCTCCACCAAAGCCAACGTCTTTTCTAGAGGCATATTGAGAGTCGGATTCGAGCCGGGTGCTTGAGCAGCTTTCAGTCGCTCGATACTGGCTTCAAGTTCACTAATTCTTTCAGGTACTTCCTGCAATTGCCTGGTTTGTAGTTGAATAGCCTCGTACTTCTGAGCCAGTTCCCGTCCCTTCTTCTCCAATTCTGTAACTAATTCCGCAACCTCATCCTTCTGTGCCTTGAGAGAAGCCTTCGTTACTGAGAGAACCTCTTCCAATTCGACATTTTCTTGATGCTCGACTACAAGAGGTGGATCGCCGACTATGAAGCGTATAAACTTCTCTTTCGTGACTTGTTCGAGATATGAGAATCGGAGTTTGGAAAAGAGTTCCTGTCTCAAAGTCAGTAAAACAGCTTAGATCGAGTAGCTGACAAACCTTGTAATGTGCTAGATCTGCTTCCAGGCTTGCTGGGCTCGGATTGTCGAAAATATCTGCGGACACGTCCGACGTGCGCTCGCCGGAAGTTTGCTGGAGAGGTCCAAACAATGGCTCGCCGAGCTTGATGATTGAGAATTCGTAGGGTTTTTGCAATTCCGCCAGAGTTCCAATAACGTCTTCATGAGATTGTGCCATTTTGATAGGACTTCGCTGAAATGAATTTGGCTGGTTTCTAGTTCGCGATAGATGGCTTTGTTTACTTTTTGGTCGCCGCCTGAGACCGCCTTTAAATCGCCAAATTCGATCATGAAAGCGGTGACGAAGAGCAGAACTTTGCCACGAAAATGATGCACCTTTCCTAACTTCAATAGCTGATCCTTGCCTGCTCTATCAACTAAATTAGGAGCTGGGTTTTCTCCGAAGATTCGGCGCTGCTTTTGTGTTTTTGGTAGTCGAGTACAGCATGGCGAACGACGAGCTCCTAACTGACGACTATGTCGCTGGCATTCTTGCAAGAGATGCCAAAGAAAGCGCAACCAAATATTCGGCCTTGGGATTAGAAGCGTTCTCTTCAACATCTAAGTAAGTTACTTCCCCAGCTCCATTTCTGGGTTCTGATCAGCTACAGACCTCCAGCCAGCAAACCCAAACCAAACACTCGATTTCTTCGAAACATTATCAAAGATACTGACAGTCACAATGCAGCTCTATTAGCCAAGGAAGCCGCAGATTCCCGTGCGCGCCTACATAGCCTCGGGGGTCATGTACATCGCGATGAAAAGGCCAGCCACGTAGGAGGTGGAGATATTAGGAGACGACAGTTGGGTGACATTGCAGCTATCCTAGGTGGGCGGCCTTCCAAGCGCAGAAATACTAAGACGAGGACACGAGACTCGGATGGACGACAAGCGAACACTTCCGGTGAGGATGAACAGTCGGAACTGAAGGGCGATGAAGAGAAGAGAAGGAAACACAGAAGCAGAGATGGCGATAAAGAGGACAGGATATCAAAACACAGGCAGCATGGCGCGGATGGGAAGGAGGACGACGATAGAACAAGAGATCACAAGAGTCATCGAAGACGACATAGAAGTCGTTCAGAAGGCCGAGATGAAGATGATCGCAAGAGACGAAAGAGGGACGTATCTTTTGACCGAGAGAGGGGAAAAGAAAGAAGGCGGCGTCGTTCACGCTCTCCCACAGATCGCGAGAGCAAAAGACCACGGTATCGATCCAGATCACCCAAGGGAAAGTTGTCCGAGTCACCGGAACTTCAAATGTCCCGTCCATCTAGAAAAGATCCGAAGCCAGAGCCTAAGCCAGAATACGATTCTGATCCCTTGGACGATATCATTGGACCACGACCTCCATCAATACCCGAAGTACGGTCTCGAGGCCGTGGTACTATCTCTCAGGCCTCTGGAATTGACTCCAGATTCTCGACAACGTATGATCCCACCGTCGATGTACAGCTGGATCCTGACGAGGAGAACGATTGGGATCAAGCACTGGAGGCTCTACGCGACCGTCAGAAGTGGAAGCAGCAGGGAGCAGACCGATTGCGAGCTGCTGGGTTCACCGATGAAGAAATCGGCAAGTGGGAAAAGGGGGGCGAGAAACGGGCGGAGGACGTGAAATGGGCGAAAAAGGGAGAGGGCAGAGAATGGGATCGCGGTAAGGTTGTGGGTGCCGATGGCGTTTTCAGTTCTAGCGCGAGCTGGGGAAGGTTAGATGGGGCAACCAGCGATGGAGATGATATCGCGGAATCAAGTTGGGGACGGCTGAAGGGAACATAGAGTGACCAGAGGAAACTGAAACAATTGAAGTGAACCACGAAAGAATCCATGCGATTGGGAAACCCAAATGAAATGATTAGCCCCAGAAAGTCTTCTCCGCAATCAAAGTTTGCAAATGCACATGACAGGTAGCGATTTTATTCTACACTCTTTGCTACTTGGGTATGCAAATCCAAATGAATGCATGAACCGTAGTTCCATGCAAAACCCAAACCAACGCCATGCCGCTAAATCAAATGCCCTCCTTCATCATGAAACCATGCGAAAGTAGCTGCACACCTCTTCACCGAACTCCAGTTCAAACCCTCTTCACTGCTCAAAGGTTGATCAAATCAATTTCCGAGAAATCTGGTGGATTCCTCCCATAGACGACCCTACACTTCCCATCCAAGGCAGCCCCGACGTTGCTTATCCAGATATTATCCTGTGCATACTCCCTCGTCCGCTGCACCTCGTCATCGCTAACTCCAATATCATCTCTTGGGATCCAGACAGTAGGTCGTCTAGCTCTCAGAGCCTGGTGCTGGAAGGCATGTCTGACAAGAACATCTCTCTCATCGGGCGTCAGATCCTCAATTTCGTCATTATATCCTCCATACAATGCATCCGCAATTTTCTGCTGTGCCTCGAGATCTCGATGTCTGCGTCTTCTGATAAGATGGACTGATGATGCTGCGACTGAATTGTCAGCTGCCGCATTGTCATTCCCGGTCCCCCTGCCGAGAGTCTTGGAGCCAATTTTCTTTCCCGATCGCACTGCCCATGACCCAGCCTCCTGGACCATATTGGCTGGGTTTAATTTTGAGTTCTTAAATCGCCCCCCAGTGTTCTGGGCGTTATCGAGGTTCGACATCTCAATAAAACCAGGTCCTTGGGTACCTGCCCCGTCAACTTGTGCAAGCATTCCATCACTCTCGTCAAGTCCAAGTCTTTGGGCCTGTGCTCGCTCGAAAGCCTCGTCACGAAGGACTGCCTCATCTTCGAAAGTAATTGGGAGATGGCTGAATAGAGGACCGAAAGACACATTGAGCATGACCTGATAGAGTATGGTCAGGACTGCAACAACGATCATGATGATTGCTTGAGGAACGCAAGCAACGTTGTTGTTCTCGTCCCGAACGAGGAAAAACAGTCCTATCAAGACGATTTCCATGAAGTAGAGTCCAGTGAAAGTTTGATTGATGGCCGTAGGGTATAGCAACCCGCCAGTGTCAAGCTTGAAGCGGGAAACGTAGAGCATGTTATAGCGATTTGCGATCCAGAGGAGTGTGAAGGTGATGATTGCGAAAATGATAATTATAGGAGATATAACAGAGTAGATGAGAGCAATGCATGCAAAGTTAGTGTAAACAGGGAAGAAGGACCCCCAAGTGACACTTTGCAGAGATGTGTTTCGCTTCCATTTGTCTCGGGCAGTGTTGTCGAAGAACTTCGGCATGATAAACCAGAGCGCCAGAGTCACAATTTGGAGGAGAGTTCCAGAGCTGGTCGATAGGGCCTGCAGAATCATGTAAGAGAAAAAATAATTCGCAGCCTTCGGTATCTGTTCCGCCAGGGTTTCCGGAATGGAAGTAATATTCGTAAACGCGGAAGCTGATCCAAGGGTTGCGAATGCAGTACCAGAGATGGAGACGATCAGAAAAACCTGCACGAATAGAAAGGCAAAGTAGTAGCGTTGCACACTTCGTTGCTTTTCCATACCGGTTTGGGAACCTTGGAGGAATGCTAGATAACCCAAAATCATGGGAACCAAGGCAAGTAATATACTCAGCACGAGTGCTGGCAACACACCAGCAATTGCTTGAAGTACCTTCTTCGGAATTCTGTTGAGCCAATGAAGCCAACTATAGCTACCTGCGAGAGAGCTAATTTGAGCCAACGATGCAGTCCAAATGACGGGAAACGCCCAGAGGACGATCATGCCTACAACGACGGCTGTGACAACGACCGTTCTGATCCAAGCTTCCCACCACTTAATTGACATATTATCCCATACAACATCGTTAGGTGAGATCTCCACGGTTCGTGGAGCCATGTGCTTGGGTACGTGATGTGTAACAGCTTGGCAGGCCATGTGAGCAGCGACTTGGTGGTTGAACTGAATGAAGGCGGAATTCATCAATGGGAAGCGTTCCGGATGCTTCTGATCCATTTCGATCTCAAGATTAAGTCGAGCCAATTCGCCACGGCACCAATAGATTGTATCAACCTTTTTGTTAAGACCAGGAATACCTGGTAAGAAGCCGGGAGTCCAGCTAAATCGAGCCAGTCTATGGGTTGGTCGCTCTTTTGGTTTGAGAAATTTCTCCCACGCTGCACCGTGTGCGTCTTCTTTGTAATCAGGGTTGTAGGATAGGGGGTAGTCAAGTGGCGTTGATTCTTCACTTCCAAAGAATGGTACTGCCAACTTGATCTTTGCCCATATACCCTCATTCTTTTCTTCCTGCGATTGTGGAAGTGGTTTTCTCTCTTTTGAAAATGACCTTCCTCCATCGGCCTGCGTTAAAGGGAACTCATCGTCGTCTTCGAAGCCAGTTGGTATAGGAGAAGCGAAACCTCCAGCAGGAGGCTTCCAAAATAAAAACCAATTATTTGTAGTCGGGACTTCATCGACACCGTCCCCACCAAATCGTTGGGCATTACGCCGGACATTGTTACCTGGTAACCGCACATCATTCTTGGGGGCCGCGGTTGAGGTTGGTGAGACGTCATCCTCTTTTTGTTTGTTCTCATCTGATCCTGCACCATAGGGGGTGACGGTATTGGTTTCGCGTGGTCGGTATCTTCCGTATTGATCGAAATCGTCTTCTGCCATCGAGGCTTCATCGAAATTTATGAAACCATTTGTAGTTTCAATTGTGTTGTTAAGGTCTCTGCCAACGTTGCGAGCTCCCCCGAAGACATTTTCTCCAGCTTTGCCAACAGCTCCGAAGCCTTTGTTAAAGCCCTGACCCAGATCTTGCCCAACAGCAGCCAGACCCCCTAGGCCAGGAAGCTTGAACTTCCCCCGTGCCTCTTGTGGCGTGTCTTGTTCTCTTGTTCTCTCTTCTTCCTCATCAATAGCATCGTCGACTGTATGTGGAACTTGATGCGGATCTCCTGCACTCACACCGCTGCCACTCTGTGCTGACTGTTCAGCGCTAGCGTTTTCAATCTTGGTCCTTTCAGCCCTCTCCTTTTTGGTTAGAGGTTTCACCTTAGCCGCTTTTACAGCTAATTTCTCATCCTCTTGTAATTTTTTCTTCTGGGCCTTCTTTGCTTTTCTAACAAGCTCGGTCTCTGCAGACTCCAGTTTCTTGAAGATCTTGTCTCTTTTGTGGATCTTATCAAGTAAGGTGTCGAAATTTCGGTTGATCCAAATGTTTCGAATCCCACCGGGGAAAACATCATAAAGGCCACCAAGAGCTTCAGAGGTAAGCCACTTGGGTGGTATGGCACTGACAAGAACTGTTGTGGCCGATGCTCTGAGACGATGTTCGGCCGATGTCAAGTAATCTTGCCTGACCTTAACGTATATTCGCAGTTCTGAGAAGAACACGCCGCACACCCAAACAATAACCAATACTGCAAGGATCAAATGTGCCCAATATCGGTGAGTCTTTGTTGGCCGCACATTTCCCCAAGCCAACTGATCCAGTCCAGTGACGTTGGCTGTTGTAGCTGAGTATGTTGAATTTCCAATTGTAGAATTCCCGAATTCCAGGGCATAGCTGCCTCCTCTACCCCCAATGTTGTTGATGGGTACGAGAACTGGTAAAATGACAACGGCCATGGGTATGAAGATTATGAGAAGTGTTTGCAAGTATCGGAGAAAGAAGTAGGCATCGAGTCCACATTTTTTGATGACTTCACGGTCTCGAAACGTGAATATCGTAAAGAGCCAACCCCATGGCGTTCTTGGAGGGGGTTCTGTTCGCTCTCGTTCAGGGACTAGGTAGGTTTTTGGTTTGCTGTATGGTGTTAATGACAGTCCCACGGAGAGACTTCTTATCTCCCAACGAGTAAGATCAGACTTACAATATTCGCGCCAGTTTGTCCTTCAAGAGAACAAATGCAAGCATCTGTACACCAAAGATGATGGCAGATACTGCAATGGCAGAGAGGAGGGCGACAAGACTGATCCCTTGTGAGCCCTGACCACCACCTATGGTGGAGGTGGTGGTTGCCGAAGGCGCGGAAGACGTTGTAGCTGACATGACCGCGAGACGACGATGTTATTATCGAGACATAAGGCTGTATGAGGCCTTCTCGGACTAGAGATGGAAGTAGCAATACTCAGGAAGCAATGAGGGAAAGATTGGTGAAGCCAGCCGTGAATCATACGATGACTTCGTTCTGAGTCAAATTGGGGAAAGAGAAGGAAGTCCTTCGTACGTCGTCCTTATGGTCTATGTATTCCATGCGAGATGGTCCAACGAGAGGTGGTTGTGGACTGGGATATCTTGGCCCAGATAATCTTGAAACGCGGCGGCTGAGAAAGCCACTGACCTCACACCAAGGCACTTCTGCATCGTGATTCGTCAGAGGAAAGACCTTGCCTCGCTTGGAGTCCCCCACTCTCACCAACCCCTGCGCTTACAGCCTCGCGTCTAATGAGACCACACAAAGGAGAGATGATTCGTTGTTGTTGGTTTCTTGCGAAACAACTTCATTGACCATAAGGTTGGCATCTTCTTTCACCATTTGTGTCTATATTTAGATTTTTAAAACTACACCCTCGTTGATTCATTTAGAAAGAAAGACTACACCGGCTTGTTGTCGCCATCTTGCTCTTTATCATTAACTGGCCAGCCCCATGCTCAGTACAGTCACAATGTAAGTTTAGTACAGTCACAATGTGAGTATTGTGTCTAAATCAAAACAGTCCTTAGAACTACTCCTCTGCCTTGCTTCACCAGAACTGTCTGGTCCCTAAAGTTAATCGTTCCATAGATCTCAAATAATGCAATAAGAACTGAAAGCAACAAAATTATTTTTCTCCCCCCGTGTGCAGTGAATTCACGCAGGCGTCAATTCTATCCAGCCAGACATACATTCACTGGCCTCAGCCTCCTCCTCTTCGTGTCGCTCTTCACACTCCGAACTTGGAGACTTTTGAATCACGGGCATTGAAGAGACGTTTGAATCACGGGCTTTGATGATTGGGCGTTGTTGCGCGCACAATATCTCATCGGAGACAGCAACACTCACTCAAAGTTCGAAAACGACGACTGGAATGAGATAAGATGGCAACACTGCTCACTATTCCCCTCGAGCTTCGTCAAGAGATCTGGAAGCTTGCTCTATTGTCTCCAACTGGATACGTCTCAATTGTCAATCGCAGCACTGCCTTCTGCTACAACTACCCAAGAAGTGCTTCAGCTTCAGGCCCTCACTTCTATCTGGTGATCACGGATCCGATGATCGGGATCAAGACACTTACACCCCCCGCCGGTTCCGACCTCATATCATTATCCCTCCCCAGCACATGCCGCCAAGTTTACAACGAAACATCTCGTCTTTTCTGGAGCTCAAACGTCTTTACCTTTCCATCGCCACACAGTCTCTCTGACACCTTCAAGAGACTGGGTCCATTTCCGAGTCGTTGCATTGCTTCCATTCGTCTTTGCATAGGTGCAATCGAAGGCAACGTCTTGGAAATCCTTTTGAAAACGATGGATCTTCTTACTAAAAGAGGGACAACAGCTCTTTGCAAGGTGGATTTGGTGCTAAGTATGGGACAACTGGACCGCATCTGCAAATACATACCTACTGGTAATATAAGACCCACCATCGAGCCGAAGCGACTGTCCAGTGGAACGTGGTACGACGATCTACTGAATGTGCTGCACACTGGTCAGGAGGCAAAGACAGCATTCGAGCGGAGAATCACGGTGGTTCAGCGACCGAGGGACGTGTACAAAGTTATCAGCGAGTGGACATTGAAGGTTCGTATTCGCAGCCGGGGTTCCCTACTTCTTGATAAATCAGTGTTCTCTCAATCTACTTTATTTCCTCTGCACATTTCCTTCGTCAGGAGTGCAAAATATAGCTAACTTCGCTATCTTGAGCAGGGATGGGTCGAACGGGCTCAACCAGCGCTCTTTGCAATGCATATGGCATGGAATGGCGATGTTTTCATCGGAGACGATCTCTTGTTCTCAGACTCAACGATGATCGACGGGGGCTTGCAAGAGTTGATGTGGAAGTATATATTATCTACTAAAAGTCAATGATGAAAGCATGGCTCAATGCAATCCAAATAGTATGTTGCTTGATACAGTTAATGAAGACATTGGGTTTGCAACTTGCAAGACATCCCGGTCCAGTGTCAGGGGGCCGGGCCGTTGAACATTTTCTCCACTTCTCCAAACTCCCTTAATCGCAACCTCGAGTTGCAAAACAGTTAACAGTCTCCGATGCCAACATCTTTCCTTGATTTCCCGCGCGAAATCCGCAATTTAATCTACGAGCTCGTCCTCATCTCCCCAACCGGCTATGTAGCGCCAATCGCGGACAAAACATCGCGCACGCCTAGATTCTCCCTCCACACCGCCGCCAGCCCCAGCCTGATCACCTCTTCCGAAACGAATTGGAAAGCACACGTCTTATCTCACAACAATGTCTTGTCCCTCTCACTTCCTCGAAGTTGCCGGCAGATCTGCCAAGAGACCGATGGCATATTTTGGTCCTCCAACACCTTCGTCTTCGAGAACGCCGCATCCCTGAAACGGACCCTCAAATCCATGGGGCAGACCGCCAGCCGTCGCATCGAATCTATCACTTGCAGTCTAGAAAGCAGACTCTACAGGCTACTTCCCAAATGCTTCGCCTTGCTTTCTAGCCGAGCTCGCCATGGGTCTTTTAAGAAGTTGCAGTTGAACATTTCTGCGGGAGAACTGGACATATTGAAGTTTCGGAAGCATGGGAACAACCCTGACCTCACAATGCAGTACGATGACTTGTTGGGTATGTTGACGGACGCGTCGATTGAGTGTCACTTTGAGCGGAGCATAAAGGTTCATTCCTTTCATGACGATACGGGATTGGAAATGGACATTCTGGAGGATTTGCATCTCGCATTCCGAAGCAGCATGATTTTTGATGAGGCATTGGATTCGGATGAAGATACGGAGATATGATGGCTTATTGAGTCTCGAGTGCATTCAAATACATGCTATCAGACTACCGAATGCTTTCTAGCGATCTGAATAAAAACATTTAGCAAGTGCAGAGACGGAGCAATTAAGACCAAGACAAGATGTAGCAAGTGCTCAAAGCGGTGCTGAAATAATGTTGAAGAGAAAAAGAGATGAACTCGAGCATACAACTACCGCATTAGTACAGGTAGTTTTAAAAGACGCTAGTTGCTCAAAGTCTCTGCATTATTCGGACTGATCCATGTTTTTTCTACTCCAGAGGAAAGGCGGTTTTTGAGTTCTTGATTGCTCGCAAGGTCTTCTAATGTGTGGCTTAGTCGCTCAAAGTCTCTAAGCAATTCGAAAATTGATCCCGATCACTATAGTCCTTTAGTGGAGGCCGACCGTGGAATACCTACTTGAACGGATTCACATCACTACCACACCAGATCCGCGAATGTTCGGTGCAGTTGTGCCATCCTGGTAATCACCCCGTCTGTTGATCCCGTAGCAGGATCTTTTGTGCGTTACAATACAAGATAGTCTTCCGATTTCCTTCCAAAAGTCCATGCCATCTACGCTGTCTATGAAATATCCAAACATCACCAATTTTCCGCCGACGTTAACACCAACGCTTACCCAACACCTTCCCAAGAGCATCAAAGTTTCCTCTCATGCACCAACCTTCCCTTGACCCAAACAGAGAGTGTATTCCTATCATCGCCATTATAGATCCACTTCGCAACCCGCTCTTCCCAACTCTCCCAACCAAAGATATCAACGGCGCCCATATCGAGCTGCCCATTGAAGTCATTCTCCTCAACACTCCCCAATCCGATAAGTTGCGCATCCCATTCCATACCCACACCAAACCCACCAATCTTCTCCTCCAACCCAATAACCTTGGCGCCTCCCCTGGTTCCCAAATAAAGCACCTCCTCCATGCTCAATTTCGTCTTCTCATCTCCCTCCATCGCCACATGTCTACTGACCAAGCTCGCCTGTCTCACAGCCTCCAAAATACTTGGGCTGTACCCACCACTCATATCCGTCCCTAATCCTATCTCAATACCCTTCTCAAGCAACCATCTGACTTTCGCCGTACCAGACGTGATAGCAGAGTTGCTAGCAGGACAATGACTGATCTTTGCCTCGCGCAGCTTGATGAGATCGACCTCCTCTTCCGTCAGATGCACGCAATGAGCCAGGATCGTCTTCGGCCCGAGCAGGCCGTGGTTGTCATACACGTGGGTATAGGAAGCGTGATCGGGAAACATTTCAGCCACGAGCTTGACCTCGTTCTTGTTCTCGGAAATGTGCGTTTGGATAGGAAGACCTGTCTCTTTCTGCAACGCTCCCAGGCTGTGCATCAGCTCGCTCGAACAGCTGGGGGCAAAGCGAGGCGTGATAATTGGCGACACGAGAGCATACGTAGGATCGATGCTTGCGATGTGAGAAATCGTCGCTTTGGTATCAGCGAGCGAGGAAGCGGCTGAGACATCTCGGTAGAAATCAGGGGACAATGTGTCCATGCAGCAGCGGCCGATGAAAGCACGTTGGCCAAGTGAGAGACAGAGATCAGCTAGGAGGTTGGTGGCTGGGACGTCGATCGTGGCGTAGTAGGATGCTGTGGTTGTACCATGAGAGAGCGTACGTTGAATGACGCGCGAGTAGACTAGGTTGGCTTTGGTGAGGTTGGAAAGACTGGCTTCCATGGGAAAGGTGTAGGTGTTTAACCAGTCTAGGAGAGTGCTTTTCCCGAAGATGCCTGCATTGGGGTATTGTGAGGCGTGGATGTGGGTATCTACTGACGATTAGTGATATTCTACAAGAAAATGGAATGAGCATACCTATGAACCCAGGGAAGTAGAATTGTCCTGGTTTTGCAACATTCACTGTGACCTCGCCTTTCTTCCAGCCCAACTTAGGCAACAGAACTTCTTCTGCCTTCTTTTGATCACAGTCCAATTCAATTGCTACGATAGCTCCCTTCTCATCAACAAACGCAGCCGAATTATGCAAATATTCCAACTCCTCCAAGCTCTTGCTATGGATGAATGTTCCCAAATAGACCGCCCGGCCCGGAATACCTTTGACAGCCATGACGGTTGACTAGCAAATAATTATAGTAAACGAGGCAAAAATCAGCAATAAAGAGCTCCCAATATTTCAAAACAGGTTATAAGGGAACTGAGCTATATGTAGTTATTTCAACTTGAAGCGATAAGAGATGTTTGTTATTTGCATTGTACTACGAGGGACGATTCGTCCAATTATTTTTGCGAAGGAAAGCCCACCATGACTGGAATAGGAATGGCTAAGCGAAACGAAACTCAACGAACGGCCGGCTCCGATTCAATATTTCGACGAAGTGCCGTTCGTTAAGGAACTCGAAAAGCTCTGAATGGCTTACCGCCACCTAGTAGATTGTATTTCAATTGATATCGAGGGCGGCAAGTCACAAGTAGCTTGCCGCCAACCGCCAGTGGCCGGCCTCACGGGACCTCTCAATGTCACAGGCATGAGTGTGCAAACATCTTCTGATAAAACGTCTCTTTATTCTATTGATGCTGTTCTATGGGTATACCAAGCGCCTTTTACCATGCCCTTGCCCTAAAAAATTCCAAAATGCAACGCTTATATGCTTGCTCTACGAGGAGCCATCGTTCTCCTCAATGCCTTCTTCTCTTCTGTCTCATCAACCAGAGGAAGAACTCCCTTATCTCTCATCTCCGCCAGATACTTCTGCCCGAACTTGTAACCGACTTGATAGATCTCGTCGAATTTGCCGAAGTCCAAGGTGCCATAATCGTCAATCGGGGGCCTCATGTAAAGACAACCAGGGGTTGTTTTCGCTCTTTCCAAAGCATCGACACTGGACACATAAGCTAGCCGTGCTTGGATTTCGGCCAGTGTAGGTGGATTAGGGAATGAGGAGAAAGGATTCCATCGATTTGCAAAGGCCCAGAAACCCGACAGGGAATCCCCGAAGGTCTGTGGAGTATCGTCATCTAGACTTCCCACGTCGATTGCGAAGATTACATCGGCGCCCAAGGACTTCATATGTGATACTGTCAGATTATCCACGTAGCCTCCATCGAGAAGCATGCTTCCCTCATCGCAGAGCGGTGGAAGCAGACCAGCAAGCGACATTGATGCTCTAACGTAGCGCCAGGCGTAGCCACTGGTGTGAATCTCGGACCGACTTTTGCTGATGTTCGTGGTATTGCAGTAAAATTCAAGCCAAAAATCTTCAATCTGGGTATTCCCGAAAGTCTTGAAGATTCCCCGGTTGAATTCGTGGCCGGTTGTATAAGACGCAGAGGGGTACGTTAAATCGAGCGCAAATCGCCACATACTTGCCATTCGCCCAGCAAACTTCTTGGCTCGGCCATACATAGGCACAACGTCTGCATCGCGTGCATATAGAGCACCGATAAAAGCTCCGATTGAAGTTCCACCGATGATATCGATTGGAATTCCAGCTTCTTCTAAGGCTCGGATGATACCAACTTGAGATATACCTCGAGCACCTCCACCACCAAGTACCAACCCGACCGATTTACCACAAAGTCGCCTCGCAATGCGATGGAAGTCACCTTTGAAAGGAGTCTCGGCGGAGTAAAGCGGAGTTTGACGTACTCTTCGAGAAGTATACTTCTGGATCTCGGCTTGAATCACTTGGACTCTTTGTTTCAAAGCAGAACCGAATTTCCTATTTTGAGGATGAACAGGGACAGCACTCGTGCTGTATGCCATCTGCACGTGATGATGTCCACCATTGATCCAAACTCTGTTCCTCAGCCATGATCTGGTGAGACCTTGTTGCGAGAATCGGTCTGCGTGCAGCAATACCAGTTCCTTTCTGGCAGTTGTTTTCATCCCAAGTAGGAAGCGTTCATATTCCCCAATAGCGGGTGAGCCTTCAGCCAGGCCAACGAGGAGAATGCAATCGGCCTGGCTGATGCAAGTTTGCGTCCACGGAGCGTTTACGTTCGTATCTTGGGAGAGATTAGCAAAGCCTTCGACCACTATTCTTAAAAAAGTGTAGAAGAGGAAAAGGGGCAATCAGGAAAAAATTAGAGTTGCAAAGTTTTAGTCTTCATTGAGGAACTCGGGGTTAAAAAGAATCTCATCAGATGCCAGATGTAAGAGAGAAGAAGCTCAAACTCACCAGCAACGTATAGAACGAGTCCATACTTTTCCTCAAGATCCGCAAGATACTGCGACAACTTCAGTTTCCCCATTCGGCTAAAGGCATGCCTCCCAAGATGGTTCAAGATTCCTGCCTGGTTGAGCGAGGTAACTCCATTCGTAGCTCCTATCTGTGTCAAAGCATTCATCAACCGGCTACCAAACTCGACCACGGGCACGCCAGCAGTAACAGGCAGAATAGCCACAGTTCGTAGATTGATGGTAGAAGATACTTTGTTGTTGGTGGCACCAGTCACCTTCTCCTTGCCCTGGACAAAAACTGGGTCTTCTACCAAAGCTCTCATGCGAGACGCAATGATCTTGGAAATTTTGATAGTGATCCCAGGATGCTCCTGGGCAAGACTGTTGAACAAAGTTTTTGGGAACTTGGCAAGTTCAGTGTCTCGAATAGCATGGAGTGTGGCTGGTCGTGCGGACTCTGTCATGACTTCCAACTCGCCAACACTTTCGCCTTGACCAAATTCACCTACAACCTTCATTCCGGCTTCCTCATTATTCAATACTAGACGAAGTCGGCCATTGAGAACAATATAAATTGCGTCGCTGTCATCTCCTTGATGGTAGATGACTTGCCCTGCGTTGACTTGGACCCATTCAAGAGCAAAGTCTATATGGAGGATTAATCGAGGCAAAAGACTCGTCAGTCGTTTTGCCATAGTCAGCAGGACGACAGGGTACTTCTCCACAATTCTTTCCAAGGACGATCGGGGTAAGAATCCAACGTAAACATCTGTCTTTGCCACGACATCTATAAATGAACGGTAGGATGATATTGTGCCAATATACCCAGCGATACCACCAGGCTTAATCAGAGCTAGGCTTCTCCGACCTGCTGGCTTGCGTTTTTTCCCATCAGTCCCAGTTGAAGCAATTCCGGACCCTGATGCCCGTGACGAGCCAGTCTTCGTTCGAGACAGTGGCGCTAACGTATCTTCATTGTGCTTCGAAGTCGAGGGGCGAGTATGGCCAAGAACCGTGTCTTCGGGTTTCTCATCCACGGGAGCGCTGACGTCGAGGAATCCATCAATGACATAATACAAGCCTGGATTGCGCTCTCCTTGCTCTACGAGAACAGAGCCCTTGGGGAAATACACAATTTCGATTTCATCTTTCAGCTCATTAGCAAGGCCATGAGTGCTGGGATATCCTCCTGCACTGACACCGCCAGATATCATAGACTCGGTCTCCCCATCTTGGGATCCGTCATAAGGGTCGATAAAGCCGAACGCGTTGTTGCTGAAGACCGCTTTCTGTCTCTTCTGGTCATAAGAAACAAGTCGTGGAGACGCCTCAACTGAATCCGCCATACGCAACGCATTTTTAGTGTTTGTCAGACCAATCGCTTTGAATATGCACTCAAGTATTGATTTTCTGAATATACCATCTTCGTCGATTGACTCTTGACGATGCAAGGTCATGCGTGATTGTGAAGGGACCGCAAATGGGTTGGTCCGTTGACCAAGCGGACTTTGGACATCATGAGACCATACATCTGGACCTTGGGATCCTGAGTTAGAGGCAGTGGGGCGTCGCCCTCCGTTTCGAGACATCTGAATATTGGTTAAAAGATCTCCTGGACTTGGTACGGCACCACTGTCAGGATTTCTTGGGGGTGGAGAAGCTTCGAAGATGTTTGGTGAACCATTGGTTGACAGTGCGTGTAAAGCAGCTTCCTTTCGAAGGCTGGTGCTTGATCTTCTTCTCCGCCCTGCTCCGGGATTGTGTAGAGCGATCCCTTTGCTCCCTTCTTCGGGCCCAATTCTTTCCTTTTCACGAATGAACTTTTCTTTCAATCGTTCCAGGGCATCACCACGTAAGAAATTTGGAAGCTCATAAGTCGTGTATTTGTTCATGTGCTTTTCTGTGCGTAAAACCTCACTAGTCAATCCCAGATATGAGTGACCAGTCGCAAGAGTGACACGCTGCAACCGCGTCAGAATAACTTGCACGATGTGTGCAGTGGCTTTTGGATAGACTCTAGTAAGTCGGCGGAAGGCACTTGCGGGAATGATGGCAATTGTGGTGTCAACAGTGGCCCTAGCTACAATATCAGGATGTACCGAAGTGGTCTTTGCACGTCGTGGCTTTGGCCGTTGGTGTTGGAAATCTTTCGCAGGATCCAGTGACAGAGGGGGCACGCGGGGCAAGTTTCCATCAGCTGTTGGGCTTGCCATGCTTGAATCCATGCGGTCCCTGGGCAGTCCATTCTGGCTGGGTGCACCATATATTGGACTCGCGGGGAGTGAAGGTGGATTTACATGTGTGTGATTGAAAGGAAATCCAGTATTAGAAGGGAAGCGCTGGCCATCTGCACTTCCATTCCTCGACTCGAAATCATCGTCTTCCGTATGTCGCAGCTTGACATCTTCAGTAAAGAGTGACAATATTGAGAACAAAGACGACATTGGGGCCCCATTTTTAACTTCAGTCAACAACTGATATCCTTGATGCCCATTGCCACGGTCTCGGCCATCACCACTATCTGAAGATTCGTCTGGGTCGAAGCCGCTAGGATCAGAGCCAGAATCTCTCCTTCCCCTGGCAGACTTGACAAAGATTTCGACAAGACCGTCTACCACCAAGCAAAAACCCTTCTCTTCTTCCAAGTTCAGAGTTTCTCCAGCAATGAGCTTCCTCGTTTGCATAGTTCGGGTGAGTTCGTGAAAGACAGGCCTTTCCAAATAACCAAACACTTTAATAGCGCTGAGGAATTCGTCGAGGTAGTTCGAAAATCCCGACTTTGAGTCCCCTTCCTGTGTGTCTGGGTATAAATCTATCTCGGGTTCTTTCCGTTGTGGTTCTGGGGGCAGGCGAGAGTACATGTTAAGGAATCTATACCTCACGAACCAACTCAAAGTGGACACGAAAGCCACCATGATCAGCATCCTACGTGTATTAGCATTAGGATTAGTTATGGCATCCAGACTACTTACAAAGTAGTGGCATTCATGGTAAATGTCAAGCTAGTCGAGAAGAGGGTGAAAAGGAAGGTCGGCATGGTGATGGTTGTGAAGGTTATGAGCCAGAATAAGATTGAAGGTATAACCTTTATCAGGACGAGTGTCAATCTACCGAACGTCCCAAACCAAGATCGAGAAGCCTGAGCAGCAGGTTGGATGTCCGTATCCGCCATTCCAGATGCAACAGCCATGATCGTGGAGATTGTGGAATTCGTCGTGGCTGGTAAACCGGAACTCTGGATAGCAGAGGAAACAGTTTCGGCAAGTGACATAATTGTGGTCTGGACATTATCCGTCGAACTGAACGCCATGAAGACGAATCAGTCTCTGAGTTGAATTAGTATCATTTCGTATCTGAGTGTTTGCATCTTAAGAAGTTATTCGAGAAACGACACTTGGGATTCCATCACGGGCCAAGCAATCAATAAGCTCCGCAGACCCCTGCCACTTCTTAGCGCCAAGATTTTATGCCACCAGCCCACCAACTTTGAACACAAACCAATGTGACTCTATTAAACGGCAACGAAAGTCAAGACAACGCTTTCCACCGACACGTCCCATCCAACACACTTGGAGACTCCTTCTATAAGGTCGCATACGGAAAGCTTTCCAAGTCTGCAAATTAAAGCGACGAAGCGCCACTCGCAGATCCTAAATCAGACCCGCGCCCCGCTGCGGAACAACTGCAATCATGTCGTTAACGAATTGCCGTTTCTATGAAGAGAAGTACCCGGAGATTGATAGCTTTGTGATGGTGAACGTAAAACAGGTAAGGGAGATTGGCACGAGGCGTCTATAGGAAAGAAAGCTGATTTCCTTTCAGATCGCGGAGATGGGAGCCTATGTCAAACTTCTCGAATACGATAATATCGATGGCATGATTCTGCTTTCCGAATTATCGAGACGTCGTATCCGAAGTATCCAGAAGCTTATTCGAGTTGGAAGAAATGAGGTCGTAGTGGTTCTCAGAGTGGACAAGGAGAAGGGTAAGGCTGGACATGTTCCAAAAGGATTTCGTAGAATTTGACTGAATGCTGTGTTAGGTTATATCGATCTTTCGAAGAGGCGAGTCTCACCAGAAGATATCATCAAGTGCGAGGAAAGGTACAATAAAAGCAAAATGGTTCATTCGATCATGCGACATGTGGCTGAGAAGACACAACACCCAATCGAGGACCTTTACGAGCGCATTGGCTGGCCACTGAATAAGAAGTACGGACACGCAGTCGATGCTTTCAAGCTGTCAATAACGTAAGATCTGGTTCACTCTTTGCCTCGGATCATGTACTGATTTTGCGAAGAAATCCTGATGTCTGGAACGAAGTCTCATTCCCCAACGATGTTGTGGCCGAGGAACTGAAGTCATACATCGGAAAACGTCTCACACCCCAACCCACAAAAGTTCGCGCAGATGTTGAAGTAACGTGCTTTGGATATGAGGGCATTGATGCTGTCAAGACCGCTCTAAGAACCGCCGAAGCCCGAAACACACCGGACAATCAAGTCAAGGTCAAGCTCGTCTCACCACCGCTATATGTCCTTACGAGTACCTGTTTGGAGAAGCAAGTTGGTATTTCGACTTTGGAGGCAGCGATTGTGGACATTCGGAAGAATATTGAGGGTGCGGGAGGCAATTGTAATGCACCTCTAATGATTCCTTAGGATTGTATGCTAACTACTACAGGTATCGTCAAGATGGAACCCAAGGCCGTGACCGAGAACGATGATGCCGAATTACAAGCACTGATGGAGAAGCGGGCAAGAGAGAACGAAGAGGTCAGCGGTGATGAGAGCCAGAGCGAGAGCGATGAGAATGCTGTCGAGGTGATGTAAAAAGCATTTGTGGGATAAAATCAAAAGCCTTCGGTTTGCATTGCGGGCGCATAGATATGGTGGGCCACAGAGCAGATAGGGCAAACAGAATTTTGAGAGTGAACTGAGCTATTTAAGATGACGATTATAGCAAGTCTATTTAAGTCTAATTATGTGTGAAATGCAAATATGCCGGGGGGTACAAAGATCCTCACAATGCCCCGCAAGGCTACCTAGACCTGCGAGGCTGCGATCCGTGCGGTTCGTGCGATTCGCCTCAAGTCAATCACTTTTTGAACAACTTCAAGTCGACGATGGCCACCAGGCGCATTGCCTCCCTATTCGGCCGTTCTTCAAACTCCCGACATTTCCTCTATGGTTCACGCTATGTACTGATCTCATTCGTCACCTGGATACCAGCAATTATCTTTTTCAACGAGCACGTAGGAGAAGTCGGCATCATCAACGGACCGTCCATGTATCCTTACCTCAACACCAGCTATAATGAAAGCATTGCAAAAGATCTGTGCTGGATCAACAAGTACAACCCCACCGGTAACCTTCAACGCGGAATGATCGTCGCATTCCGGTTCGTTCCCATTTCTCTATCCCCATGTTCCACTGCTCACTCATTTTCTCTCCGCAACAGAAGCCCAGAAAGCGGCCGCGTAGCCATAAAACGCATAATCGCGCTTGAAGGCGACGAAGTCCAGACTCGAGCCCCATACCCATTCCCTAGAGCTGCAGTCCCGCCCGGCCATGTCTGGGTGGAGGGAGACAATCGAGATAGGCATAAGACGTTGGACAGTATGCGCTATGGCCCGATTTCGATGAATCTTATTACCGGGAAGGTCACGCATGTGCTGTGGCCATGGAAGAGTGCGGGGCCTATTCCTTGGTGGCAGTTTAAGGGACGGACGAAGGTCTTCAAGGCAAGAAAAGAAGAGCCATTGGAGTAGAATTGAAGTCAGGACGGAGTGGGCCGCCAGCAGACGAGTACCTTGAATGCTCAGGTTATGGAGGCAGGCTCGGGATACCCTTGAGCTTAGGTTGGGCAGACCTTGGAGTCAAGACCGCTGTAGTGCTGGAAGGTCTTTGCAGACGATGATGATATCTTGGAGAATTCGAGGCTTGAACTCGAAAGATCCAAACCCGGCAGGATCCGCTATAGATACCACAGTGTGAAGCCGCAAACTGGAAGCTTTCTATGCCTATGGCATACGCAGACCCATCCACGGACTCCATCAGAGCTGTTCAAAAGTCGATGCGGTGCAGGCGGCCCAAACCGAACTTGGATGTTCATGTATTTAGGTTTCATACCTCATACATGCGAAGACTGAAATGAAGCCAGTATACGATATATCAATTTCAACGGAACGTATCTTGCTACGCGCGTAGTTTAGTTCTAGTAACCAGAAAATACCTTTTAGCTTCTTTGAAACCGATCAGATATCTCCCGTTGATGCTACGTCACGTGCTTCAGCCTTGCTCCAACCTTCGGTAGAGCTCACGAAAAGTCCGTCATAAGATTTCCAAGCCGTCTACATATCACGCAGCAACCTTGACGCCGCGCCAAACCCCTCTTCGACCCTTCCACTGGAAAGTGGTGAAGGTGGCGTATACCAAACTTGAGGAAGTGCCATGTCACTGGCCTCCCGCGTCACAAAATTCTTCTCCAGCTCAAACAGCACCCTCGCGGATGCTGATGATGGACTGCCAGGAGGAAAGGGGAGTTTCGTTGATGGTAGATTGGGCTTCGGATCGGATACTATGTCACCGAAAGCGGTTGAAGAGGAGGCTCGACCGCCCTATTTGCACGTATGTCATCTACATGTTGTCATGAGATGAGACCGTACTGATGAGAATAGTCTATGATTGCTGGAGGTCTTGGAGGTACGACAGGAGATCTCTTGATGCACTCTTTAGATACAGTCAAGACTCGGCAGCAGGGAGATCCGCATATTCCTCCCAAGTACACGAATCTGGCTTCCACCTATACTACAATTCTGCGACAAGAGGGGATACGGAGAGGGCTCTATGGAGGGTGGCTTCCTGCGCTGCTTGGATCTTTCCCGGGGACGGTCATTTTTTTCGGAACATACGAATACAGCAAGCGGCATATGTTAGATTTTGGTGTTAGACCGCAGGTAGCCTATCTAACGAGTGGTATGTTGGGCAGACGTTGTGCGACGGTTCTCAAAGTTAACAGAGCTCAGGTTTCGTTGCAGATTTTGCTGCCTCCTTCGTATATGTTCCATCCGAAGTCCTCAAAACCCGCCTACAGCTTCAAGGCCGGTATAATAATCCGTTCTTCCAATCCGGATATAATTACAAATCCACGGCACACGCAGCTCGAACCATAGTTCGTCAAGAAGGATTTATGGCACTCTTTTACGGTTATAAAGCAACAATTTTTCGAGATCTTCCATTTTCCGCATTACAATTCGCATTCTACGAGCAAGGCCAAACATGGGCAAGACAATGGAAACAAAGTAGGGACATAGGGCTACCATTGGAGTTGCTCACGGGTGCTGCGGCGGGAGGGCTTGCTGGAGGTATTACATGCCCGCTTGATGTTGTGAAGACGAGGATTCAGACTCAGGTCAACCCATCAGCTATACCGGCTGATCAGCAGACACATGCGCATAGGGGTCCGCCGCCGGGATCACCTGCAGCTGCTGTTGTTGGAAAATCGAAACAAAGCCCGGTTTTTAAACAGCAAACGAGATCAATTTCAACTTCTTCGCCCTCAACACACACTCCTCGACCAGGATGTATCAACTTGGATACTTCGTCGGTGGTCACTGGCCTGAAGCTCATATACAGGACCGAAGGAATCGCAGGTTGGTTTCGAGGCGTTGGGCCGAGGTTAGTATGGACGAGCGTACAGAGCGGATGCATGCTTTTCTTGTATCAAACAATTTTAAAGCAACTAGATGGTTACTCTAGTTCCAGAGATGGTGTGGATTCCGCGGACTGATCTGGGGGCCTTGGATGACCTCACAGAGGTGTTGTAGGTATATGGTGTAGTATATTATGAATTGCATTGGGCGGCGTCAGCATGTGGCATACGGAATAGAACTAGATCTTCACTTTTCCGATGTTTCTTTGTAAGATGTGAATAGTCATGAGCTCCAGTTACAGTAAACACAAAATGTGTATCCAATCCAATGTATGGATATCCCGGCTTCACTTCCTAGGCCGTGTTGAAAGTCTTTCGCCCAAGAACTACCTCACGTAGCAACTGTAACAACTTCCTTAACCTTCTCCTTCAGGCCTGTCTTCGTCTCAACATGCTCCCTGCTCAAAGTACTCTTCTTAATGAAAATACTTGCCACAACAGCCATTGCAGCGGCCACTGTCGTGAAAATCCACATATTCCTCATCGCCCAAACAAAAGCCTGCTTAATCGCCAACTTCTGCTCCTCGTTCTCAACGATCCCAATGATCATCACATTAGCGGCAGCATGACCACCCGCCAACACATCGGTGACGTTTCTTCCCAGACTCACCGGAGGTCGGCCAAGTTGGGCGGCTTTGAGATCCATGCCGTTCTGGAAAATGACTCCGCAGATGACAACAGACATAGCCATGGCTAAGTTACGTACGAATCCGAACGTGGACGTCGCGGTAGCTGTGTTATCTTGGGATACGAGTGCTTGAATTGCTATGAGAGGTGCTTCGAAGAGGAGGCCTTGGCCGATGCCATTTATGATTTGGAATCCAACGATTTGGCCAACGGAAGAGGTTTCTGAGAAGAGGATATATATCCCGTTCCCAAGTACCATACCTACTGCACCGATGCGGATGAGTGCCAGGTACCGGCCTGTACGATGGATAAAGATCCCAACAAGAATGCCGACGATTGCTTCAGTGATCGTAATTGGGAGGATTAAGACTCCAGATTTGCTAGGTGACGCTTCCAGGGCGGACTGAAAGTAGAGGGGGAGATACTGCAGGTGGACGAGTTAGTAGTACTTCCTCTGGAAAGTTCTGACGAGGAGTCAAGTATATTTCAGGAGGAGGAAGGCTTTTCCATGAGAAGGTTCAGGTCTTGGAGCTCCTGAAGCATCCGCCAGAGGAGAGATGGCAGAGAGAACACCTACGTATTCGCCGGCGAAAAAGCACTATGTGATATAAGCTCTGGTTATGACTAAGAGCGGGAGACTTACCATTGCGTGCATGAAGCATACGAGAAGACTGGCAACGTTCGACATGTCTTTGAAAATTTCAAGAGGCATGAGAGGATATTTTGCCAACCTTTTCTCGCTGAATATAAAGACCACAGAAATGAGAGCGCCGATAATGATAAGACAGAGCACCTGCGGAGAGACCCAGGGATATGTGGCTCCTCCAAACTCAAGTCCAAGCAAGACCATGAGCGTGACAGCGAGTATTGACAAGCTGCCAAACCAATCAACTGCTTTGAGACCCTCGATTACGGCAGTCTTGGGATTATGAACATCCAAGAAAAATAACAATAAGAAGAAAGTGGTTCCACAGATTGGGAGGTTAATCCAAAATGCGAATCTCCATCTATCATAGTTCCCAGAGTCAGTACACTAGCGAGGTAAATAGTAAAGTTAGGACAAGGAACTTACGATAGTCGCTCGGTCAAAATACCACCTAAAACGGGGCCAACTCCACCTGCAACTGTCCAGACAACTTCTAGCAAACCATAGTAGAGACTTCGATGCCTGGTATTTGTTAATGACATATCTTTTGAATAATGAGATGGATTGACCAACCTGATGCTGAAAATGTCCGAAATAGTAATCATAACTAACTGCACCATTCCTCCTCCTGCCGTTCCCTGCAGAGATCGCCCGACAAGGAGCACTTTAATGTTCCACGCCTTAGCACAAAGTATTGAGGAGCCAAAGAACAGCGCTACAGCGGCAAGCAAGATCGGTTTCCTTCCCCATATATCTGAAATCTTTGCCCAGATAGGTCCACCAGCCGCATTTGCCAGCATGTAAGCACCGCCTATCCAGACATATCCTGAAGCTGAATGGAGATCGGAAGTAATAGTTGGTACAGCTGTTGCCACAATCGTTTGATCCAGGGCTGTGGTGAACATAGCCAGCTGGAAATGTCAGACGTTTTGCTCGAGGTGGTTAAAAGCAGGATATTCGACTAACATTCAAACCTGCTAGGACAGCAATGAGTCTGAGTCTGCTCCGATACTTTTCGGGCTCAACTTCTGCGTCGACAGGAGTCACGGGACTTCCCTCCCACTGCGCGAGTTCAAGTCCATTGTCTTTCATCTCGGCGGACGGATCCCTTCCAGGAAGTGTCTTGAGATCAGTGGTCGACATTGTGGAGAAGAGGAAATCAGACCAATATAACGACAAAAAGGGAAGCTATCAAAGAGCACTTGCACCACATCTTCAGAAATGAAAGCGGTCAATCATTTTGAGCTCGCCGAAGAGTGGGGCAACGCAAACAGCATCGTGTATGAAGGTCGGGTATCTGGGTAGGTAGGTAGGTAGACTAAGTAGGGAAGATACCTATTAGATACCTTGTTAGGTAAGGTGGTAGGTAAAGTGGGACACTCGTGAAATCACGTGCCTGCGTGTTCTCGCTGTAACGACCGAGACGTCGTCGGAATCATGATAACCAACGGCGTAACAGGTTGTAAGACGAAGCTTCGCTCTTTGTAGCGTCAATGACTTGGAATCATTTGAGCTCTACTATCACGCTTCCACTTGCTCAAGCCCCCTTCCCTCGTCATCTCAACGTATGTACAAGTACCTCAAAGGTTACGGCATGCACAAAATCCAAGCCAGGTCGAATGATACTGCTCATGCAACCAAGCGCTCGGGACAATACCGTTTTCAAAGGGGTTTGCACCGCTAGGCCAGCTAAGTGGCCTTCTCTAACCCCTTTTTTGGCAGCTCTGTAGCGATGGGCGTGCATTTCTTTCTCCATGTGGATGAGACTTGACCTTGAATTCAGCCAACGCCATAATCCGGAATGAGGTGAGGCAAGTTCTATCTCAAACATCGCAGCGTGTCCATTCTATCATACGAGTTTGTAAGGCTACAGGAGCCTAGGCGTTTATAACAGGAGATTAAGCGTGGCAGTTGCATGGTCAACGAAAATTGATAACTTCTAGGTAGGATCGCATCGTTTTGAGGTTGCATTATGTGAAATTCGGTGTTTATATTAGTAAAAAATATCTGGTTAATCAGTAAATCGAAATTATTACCAAGTTTCTTTTCTGTGGTTTTCCGCGCCCATCTGGCTTGTTCTTGCCGAATTCGTCTCTGTTGGTAACTCCACCCCTCAAACCGGCTCTGGCTTTAAGACCTCACGATTCTTCAGAATCACTCACATACCAACCCAAGTCAACCACTCCAGAGTGATCAGCATTGCAAACAGACGCACCTTGAAACACCGACAACATGGGCAAACGCCAGCGATCAGATCTAGCCTCCACGACCGACACAGCATCTCCAGCCAAGCGTGAAGCTCCTGCTCTCTCTACAACCACCATATCATCTCCAGCCAAAAGCGAACCTTCGACTTCCTCAGTATCCACCGACATCATGCCCTTTATCCCGCCAGCCTATCAGCAGATGTTGCCTGGATGCCCCAAAGGTTTAGCCTTTCTCTTCAGCACTCGAATTTTGGCTGTCCTTCATGTCCCTACCGAAAGACTTGCCCAAGAGTACGACAAATCCAAGAAAGAAGTGGCCGAAGAGTTTCGTCGTTTTGTTGCCATCAAAGTTTTCACCGAAGATCACGATGCGGTCAAGATCAGCCCAACGTCGCTAAGTATGCATCGGTGCTCTCTCATTTAATCATTCAACCTTATTGCTCTAAGAGGGAATGAACACTGACTCGTCAACACCTTAGTGGACATACTTTGGCACGCCGCGATTCTTGATACTCGCTTTTACGCTGATCTTCAGGAAGCCCTGGGATGCATCCTTCATCATCGCCCGTCCGGAGCAAGCGATCAGGAGTCGGAGCAGCGTGGGGTACGTGTGGCAACCATGAAGTCACTCTACTCCAATTTCTTCTCCGGTGAACCGATTATTCCTCACGACCCGCTCGTTCATCCACAGCTTGCAGATGCCGGGCTGAAGAATCGATTCTTCATTTTTGTCCAACTCATGACCGGAAAGGAATTGCGCGTCAGCGCGAGCCCAAAAACGCCAGTTCTTCAACTCAAGCGTTGCATTGAAACTTATGAAGGCATTCCCGTGAAAGAACAACGATTGATTTATGCTGGCCGTGTGCTATATGAGCCTTCCAACTTGGAAGACTATGGTCTGCAGAACAATTGCACTCTGCATCTTGTTCATAGGCTTAGTGGATGTTAAGAATGGATGGGTGCGCTTGTGCAGTGCCCATTTTGATGGAAACGAAATGGATGCGTTCAGATATGGCCATTGCTTGAGTTACTGGCGTGTATTCATGTGCTTTCGCGGATACTCAATGGGTGATTGACGTTTCGTACTGAAAATGGTTGCATCTTTTTACCTTGCCTGGCAGAAATGTAACTTTCCTTTCATTCCCCCAGCTACAGCGTCAGTGCACCGCTGTAAGAACCTATCCCCATCGTTTATGGATCATAATTAAGATCCCCCAATTTTCAAATGGGTTGCGCAGACGCTACAATGGCAATCCAAACTACAAGCTCAATGTTCATATTCATAGTATCCCTTTCTCTATTAAGGCGAAAACCTTTGAGCCGCTTCCTATAAGAGTTCACCGACGATCTGGCTGGAGAAATCTCTTCGTCAGATCGAGCCAGGATCTATTATTGGAGTTTGAGTTTGAGGCCAGCTCTTCATGAACAATTGGATGGCAATCAGCGTCTGCCTCTATGGGAGCCCGCTTAGGATCATAATAGAGGCCCGAATCTCGAGTCTTTAAATCTTGAGAATATTGGTAGGTAGGTAAATAGACGAGAGGATTGAAGTGAAATTCCGAGAAAGTAAGAAAGAATGATAAAAACACACCATACTAATAACCTGCACACTGTCATCATACCACTCAGATCTGGTGGATACTGTACTAGGTAGTCTAGTGTACCTAAGGTCCTCTACGGTAGCCGAGCGCGATGGCTCATAATCGGACGACTTCTTTTTCGAACATCACGATCCCTAAAATTAACCCATTGATTTCGACCTGCCACCGCCAATTCTCGTACTCAATCTCATGACATAGATGAGGTGAGATGGCGAAAACTCCCTCGAAATGCTCGAAATGCCGAATACGCTACCAGTCCCTTCCAAAGCGGCACTTCGAACTCTGCGCCGAATCGCGCTTGGGACCTCATGCACAGTTGCGTTCACGACCGGCCTGCTAACAGAAGACCGGCGACGACGTATCCATGCTGCAAGAGAGGTGCACAACAATGCCAAACTTCTCAAGTCATCGAGAAAATATCACAGTGGCGTAAGCCTCACGACAGAGTCCTTTGAAGATCAGGCCATGAGATACAGTGACAACGGTCTCTTGGCGGCGAAGGACTCACACAACATCCAGCCAGCTCAAGTGACACTACCCGATTCTTCCGTACCAGATTTTCTAGCTCCTCGCCATGGACCTCAACCCCTCAAGATTTCAAAGTACAAACTGCCGTCCTCATCCAATGTCTCTAGACATCAATTGCTCGATCAAATAACAATACCACAGACTTTTGCAGCTGTGCCGGTTCTTCCTGCGACGCCAGATACTTCTCAAAGCCCGCGGCTACGCAAAGTCGTCTATAAACCTGGGGAATCTGCCTGGGCCTCAAGTCGTTATCAACAAAAAAAAATTGCTGCGAACGTTACAAGTATACTAGAGAACAAGGAGGAGCGCTCCACGACGGAGGCGGCGGCTTTACAATTTTTTGAGGCAGCCAAAGGGCTTCGAATCGAGGGTTTGGGCATTGTCCAGGAGCTCGTCGATACTGCTGAGCAGCTCTCGAAAGCTTGTCAGCTTGAGGGGAAATTCGACGTATCGGAAAAAATATTCGTGGTTATAGCTGGCTTTGGCCCTGTCGATGAGGATACATTTCACTCACTAGGAGTCGAGGGCGTTGTGCGGCATTTGGTAACAGGGCTTGACCATGGAAATCCCGGGAATATCGCGACGGATGTGTCGAAGCTGCAAAGAGCAGTAGCTCTCTATCTCACCAAATTTAAGGAGAGGCCAGGAACTTCAACAGATTCATGGCGGGAGCTCGGCGAGATTTTATGCGCTGAAACACATCATTATGAACTATTGGATCTCACAGAAAAAGTGTACTGGCGTTTGGAGAAAATCCGTGGCGATGCGCCGAACACCTGCGTACATCATCTCATGGGAGCCATTCATAAGCAGGGCCGTCACAAGGACGTCGTCAAAACTTTCCGAAGACTCTTCCCCAATGCTCATCTCAGCAAGTCAGGTTTTTACACTACAGGAGACCTCGTCATCGAGTCTGCCCTGCAGCTACGAAGATTCGACATGGCCGAAGAAGCTTTATTGAGTTTGGTAAAAATGAGCGAGGATGCTGGGCTACTGTGCTCGACCACCTGGCTCCTCAAAATCCTGGGGGCTGACTGGAGGACGTACCATGACATTTCCAGAACTAGAGCTTTGTTCGAGCGCGTGGAGCCCTGCTTCGAGTTGATAGTGCACCCTCAAGCTGCGTATGGTGCCATGATACAATTCTGCGTCGAAGCCGGTGACGAAGCTGCAGCCCGGTGGTACTACGAATATAAAGTTGACAAGATACCTGCTGGGTCGGCATTTCGGGGTGGTATTCGGCTGGAAACACGAATACAGGGCCATTTTGCTTATGCAAAGGCAATGCGTAGCGACTGGGCCGGTGTCAAGGAGGATTTTTGTAAAATGAGGCAGCTCAGTCCTGAAACGCTCGAGTTCAGTGCTTCGTTCACCCCCATTTTCAAACTTTTCGCCAGGTCTCATCCGGTAAACGAGACGGAGGATTTCATACGAACTTTTATCGACCAAGGCTTCATAACTCTAACGCCTCAAATGTCAACTACCTTGATCGACAAGTACGGCGCAGCCGGAGAGATTGACTCGATCTCACGCTGGCTAGATTATATGGCTTCTGTACAATCACATGCCGATTCTGCGTTTTTCAACACCATCATCCACAATTGCCGTACTAAATGGAATTTTTCATTTGAAGAGACGTACAGATTGTTTCGGAGAGTGCGGGACTTAGGTGGCCCGGCTGCGAGATTTATCAGCAAAGACACTATCTCGATCCTTCGCCGTTCCGCAATGGCGGGTTCTGAAAGAAATATTGCCGACACTGTCAATAGACTAAATCGACTAAAGCTTGACCAACCTCTAACGCCTCCCATAGACAGCAAAAACGTTCAAGAACATATGGCTATTGCAATGGCGAAGGGTAGCCCTCGCAGGGCTTTGCGGATATATGACAAAGCTCAAAAGGGCCTTGTCCCAGTTGCTGGTGCGTGCATTTCCACAGCGGTACAGGCGGTCTTGGCAATCGACCCGAACGACATATATGGCGCGGCAAGTCTCCTCAGGAAGCCTCACAAGGACGGCCACGATATAAGTGCTGCAGTGGCGATAATATTCGTTCATCAATTGTCATACCACTGCCCCACTCTACTGGGTAGAGCTACCCAGGTCCAGGACATAGCCAGGAAGACCATATACCTCCTTGAAAAGCAGGGAGTGGACGTTCCTCCTTCAGTGGTGACCCATACTGTCCACACTCTCGTCTCCGGAAAGCAATATTATCAGGCAATTGACTTTTGGAAATCAATGGCTGCCAACCAAAAGGCGACAAGTTCGCCTGATCTTCCTACACTTACCGTCCTCCTTCAAGCCTACATTGGGGTTCGAGATTGTGCGGGTGTTGACTGGGTCATTCAGATGGTTTCAGTCAATAATTTATTTCCCGACCGTCGATTCAGACAAATCCTCAGAGCGACACTGAGTGGGATGAAAGAGCACCTCGAATTAAATCCTAACGGACATCTCGATCCTCATTTGTACGATGTGGTCGAGAATGCTCTAAGGAGTGTTTCTGCTATCCGGGATGAAGTCGCTAAGAGTAGGGAGCATGTGAAGACCATGACCATCAAGATCATGGAAAAGGCCATTGAGATCGATATGATGTTGGGCAGTGTGAAGGCGGAGAACATCAGCAAAAGTTCGGTCAAAGTTCCGGTTTTTGTTTCTGCTGAGGAGAGAAGCTCCACATCGACGAGTGAACGGTCATTGGGGATTTGCACTTGGAGGCCTGTTGAGGATCCAGATCACTACTTGCCACCTGTGGGACAGCTTGTGGGTCTGCAGGCTGGATAGTCTATTTTGTATAGGAGACCTATATATCATCATAGCAAAATGCATAACGGTTTATTGTCATCCATCACACTGGCTTGGTTCAACTCATTCGGGCGGCCAAGAGCTAAGGGCATATAGTAGATATTCTCGAGCTCTCAACTAAGCATCTGACGACCATGACCTTTTTCTAACGCCACAAAAATTGCCAGTTCATTGTGAGGTGAGGGAAGAGGAGGATTATCAGGACCAAAAGGAGACTGCGTCAGTTGTCATACCGAAGTAGAACCAAAAAAAAGGTTCGAGCTTTATGGGGTGAATAGGCCCCCTAACGTCACATCTGTCCTCAACAACCGCCCCGAATTTCATATAATTACTACTCGTTTGGATTCTTTCAGTGATCACAGAATTACATAGCTGTATGCTAACACATAGGTGTGAGCCTGAAAAACAGTCGAGGAGATTTGAGCATTAGACTTGATTAGGATTATTCTATTAGGCTCCGGCCAAACTATCAAGCAGACGCCTTCACCCAATGCTTCAACTCCACCCCTCGATGCAATTCGTGCTCTAGATATCTTTACAGTGTTTACGTCATGCGTCTTCACCCTATGTGCTCAGTGGTCTGATGGAGCGAACCGAACTCCCTTTAGAGAAGACCCTGCCACCCATCTCAGACTGTCCTCCATCTCAGGATCTTAGCTCACTAAAGATGAAAGGGAAGATAACCACGCACGCCTTCCAGAAAATCAATACGCTCTGCTCGACGGCCAGTGGGAATTTCCACAATCCTAACAGTCCGCCCATCGTGTCTTGCATCACAATCCAAATAGACAGCAACGCTACAGCGAAGAAATGGTAGAAAAGGACGAACGGCTGTCTGATGATACCAGCAAGTAGTCCGGCTGGCCCATCGACACAATTCCCACCGTGCTGGAAATATGCGAAGCAGCCCTTTTGCAGAGCTTTAAGCTGGCTATCATTGGCTGCGAACAGACTATAGAGAGCTTGAGCTAGGATATTGATGATGGAGGACAAGCCTTTCCGCTTCCAGTGGAACTCTTTCATGGCTTTTTGCACAGCGACGGTGTCACCTAGACTTGGGATGCGTTCCGGTGAAAGGAGATCAGACAACAAAACGACGTCATTGAATGCGACTGTCATTCCACCGCCGGTCAGAGGATGGCGCATGTTCATCGCATCGCCTAGGATAACCATTCCCTTCCCTGTCTGTGTACTAGGAGGTAGCCAGCTGTTCGGCATGCTGCGGGGGATTTTCCCATCTTCAAGAGCTTTTTCAAAACATGGCTGGACTTGCGGTGGTAAGGCTGGGAGGACAACAGTTTTGATGTAATTGCGTACACCACCTGCAGCCGCGGTTGCTGATGGTGTGTTATCGGGGATGTCTATTAGACATCTAGTTTCGTGGGTTCCGATTTGATAGAGGAGGACTGGTGAGGCATCGCTGAGAACGACGATGCCGTGGTTTGGAGCGGGCATGGGACAGTCGATTAATTCGAGAGCGTAGAATTTGCTCTTGACGATTGGAGCTCTGTGTATGTATTGTTTCCGGAACTTTGAAGCGTAGCCATCGGCAATTATTGTAAGTTGGCCGAAGAAGCAGTCTTTCACTTTTTCTCCGGTTTCTGGATTTGACGTCCTTGATTCAACACCAAGGACTTGGGGTAGGTGTGTACTCGTAACTGTATCCAAAACTTCGGTCTCAAAGATGGTGATATTAGCCTGAGCTGCGCATGCTTTCCGTAATTGAGTAATGAACCGACCATGGTGAAAACTTCTACCTTTTGGCCTTGGACTCTTGTGGTTCGCTGATTTATGAAATCCTCCCTCCTCCGTGGCCCCAGCATTCGCAGGATACGGAATGTTCACTGGACTCCCATGATAGACGACCTCATACCCATCGACCCTTACCGAATCAATTCCTTCTAGACAATGTGATAAACCGAGTTTCTCCAGCGCCGATATGCCTCCTGGTTGTAAAAGCTCGCCCACAATGCGATCCGGTTCTTTCATCCATCTCTCAAGCAGGATAACACTTCGGCCCTGCTTTGCCAGCGCAAACGCGGCAGCGCAACCAAATATGCCTGCTCCAACTATCACTACATCTGCCTCATGATGCAATCGCCGTCGCTCTTCATTCACAGTCTGAGAGGCGAATATGGCCATGGGCGATTTCTCGAGGGGCAGCGGCGAATCGATTGAAGAACTAGTATCAAGAAATTGAGATTTCGTAGCTGACTTCGTTTTGCCAGAATTGAGAGAATAGGTCCGTCTTGTACTCCGGAGTAAGATAGAGTCCATGGCAGATTAGGATTAAAAGGAATGAGCTGATGGGCTCATAAACCTAGGTCTTGGTGGTTTGATATTGAGGCGACTCAGGAACGACTTTTCTACGGCAGCCGGTTGACGTGCATGGGACGATTGGATCGCCCCCTACCCCTTTCCCCAAGCGGATAAAGAAGTGCTCGGCAGGGCATGAATGTTACGTAATTTGCAGTAAACAAATACTACAAACCGAAGATTTTTGGAATTTTTTGGAATGGAATCGGAAGGCGGTCCCTCCAGACGTCAATTGCTCGTTCGATTGTCCGTCTCGTATCATCGTATGTTTCCGGCTTCTCCCCTCCGTGGAAATCGACTGACTCTCGCTCACGTGACTGCATTTTCTTACCCCTGTTGCCCCTGCATTATAAGATTACCTAAGGTGGCTAGTGACCGGCTTGCGCATTGCCGTCTTCGAGATTGTGGTGCGATTGGGAGCCATTAGCCAGTCAAGCGGCGAATATACGCTAATTTGATAAATACTTCAAGACCGCTCCGCTGCTGTCTCAACAAAACAATCTTTACGATAACCTCAACTTCTCTTCCTCCCCCCTCGGTCGCCCGCAATGTCGTTCGTGGCCAATTCCACCTCCTTCGCTGCTCCCGATACCTATTTCGGTATCTACAACGAGCTCTCCAAGTACAATGTTCATCTGAACGTTTTTGAACGTCTCTGGGCGGTAAGTCACCCCTCCGCCCTCTCCCCCTAAAATGTCCTAACTTCTCCCTCAGAGCTGGTATGCATTCATGCAAAACGATATCCTCGCCACCGGGATCATGTCCTTCGCCATGCACGAATTCGTCTACTTTGGCCGTAGCCTTCCCTGGTTAATAATAAGCAAAATCCCCTACTTCCACAAGTACAAGATCCAGGGGCAAAAAATCCCAACCGCTGCCGAACAATGGAACTGCACGAAATACGTTCTCCTCTCCCACTTCACCGTCGAACTCCCCCAGATCTGGCTCTTCCACCCAATGGCCAGGTACTGCGGCATGGAAACC
The DNA here is from genome assembly GCA_016508695.1 of Hyphodiscus hymeniophilus. NCBI lineage: Eukaryota > Fungi > Ascomycota > Leotiomycetes > Helotiales > Hyphodiscaceae > Hyphodiscus > Hyphodiscus hymeniophilus. Next base: position 1,500,830 of record VNKQ01000006.1, on the reverse strand, counting down.
GGCGTTCCCTTCCCCCCTTTGACAACCATTCTCTTCCAAATATGCGTCTTTTTCGTCTTGGAGGATGCGTGGCATTATTGGTTCCATCGCGCGTTGCACTGGGGTCCGCTTTACAAGAACATTCATAAGATCCACCACACGTACTCTGCGCCATTCGGCCTCGCTGCTGAATACGCTTCCCCCATCGAAATCATGCTCCTCGGCCTGGGAACCGTCGGTGTCCCGATCTTGTGGGTTCTGGTCACCGGTAATCTGCACATCTTGACTATGTACCTGTGGATCGTTGGTCGTCTGTTCCAGGCAATCGACGCGCACAGCGGTTACGAATTTCCCTGGAGCTTGCACCATTTCTTGCCATTCTGGGCCGGCGCTGACCACCACGACACTCACCATGAGCGATTCATTGGTAACTATGCGAGTAGTTTCAGGTTTTGGGATTATGTTATGGATACCGAATCTGGACCGGAAGCTGCGAAGAAAAGACGGGAGCGCAAGGATGCGAAGGAGGCCTCCAAGAAGCTCCAGTAGAGACAGGGGCTTTTGTACATATTGGGGATTGACGGAGAGCAAGGAGAATGAGTCGACCGTAGACAGGCGTGCATAGATGGATGAGAGATATGATGAAGCAGCATGGTAGTGGAGGCCGCTACAAGGCGTTTTGCATAAGGCGTAAGGAAGGTTGATCTTCTAGATCATTATACACGGCTTCTACCACTCAAAGGGTAGAAGTCAACCTAATTAATACACTGCTCAACAAGATACAACTCTGCTCATCGTGACATTAGCCATCTTTCTTCTTCGGAACACAGCAATCGCCACCCTCGGTAGCAACCCTATCCGCCAGCTCTTTTCCCACTTCACTCTCCTCACTCCCAACCTCACCAAGAATGGAAGCTTGCTCATCACAAAACCTCGCCATCAAGACATCTTTCTCCGACAAGCCCGGTGGCGAATGAGTAGTCCATCGTATAAATGTCGTATTGTAGACCTAACTCCATCAGCCTTACTCCGTCCATGAATGTATAAACTCTAAATCCGACTTACATTCGACCACTCGGGATGATGTTTCTTAACTTTACACTCCTCGGCGACTATATTCATGAACTCCTGTTTGGACCGTCATCAGCACCGCCTCCTCCTTTCCTCTCCCGTTCGCTCGACTGAGATCGGAATCTTGAAGGAACACATACCCAGGTCTTCTTAAAAGTCTTGAACTTAAAGCTCCTCTCCACGCCCTTCCCGCTCGCTGACAAAGCCCACTTCCCTCCATTCGCGTTCAAGAGTGGGGAAAGATCTTGTGATGCTCGTTCCGGGTCGTAGTTTGAGGAGAAGGTAGCTTGTGGGACATTGGTGATGGTTGACATCTTCCGGGCTTGTGATTTTAGGGCCGGTCTTGTTGTACGCAGTGGAAAGTTGGATTCTGTCGTTTTTGTTGTTTTGAAGAGTTGGAGGGGAAATAAAAGGAGAGGTCTCATCATTCATTAGGGATTAGGAAGGAGGGGGTAAGTTTAACGATGGATTGTGCTTGATGTTGATGGGTTGGGCGTGATGTGGGGTGTCTTGTGATGGGCAGCAGGGCTGCCGTACGTCAGGTGTCAATATAAACTGCGTCAAAAAGCCACATCTATCCTTCCTTCCAACAATCAGTCGTGAAGAAATAGAATCTCAAGTCATGAATCTTGGCTTGTAACTCATTGTCAGATGTTTCGGTTTCCCGCAACCTAGCGAGGGCGTGGTGCGAACTATCAAATTTTGAGGCGAGTGAAGGAAGTCATTAACACATTTTAGCATCTGAATGCCGACTCTAGCAAAAGGAGGACTCCCTGATTGGATCCGTTCCAGTGCCTATGGCTTCTGCGTGCTGCGGGCGAGACTCTGGGTGATTTTAAAAGTCGTACTTCGGGGATCTCCGTAGCTGTTCTTTCATTCACAGCTTACGGTGGAGAATTCGCTGGGAAAGGATCAAAGTCACCATGCTTGAGATTCCAGAAGATCACGTCTAGAAAATTGAATCGGTAGGCTTCAACATGAGGTTGGTTGAGCGCTGCAATGACACTGTGTCAGACAAGGCTTATTAAAGCTGGCGCTGGCTTGCTGAACAACGTCTCTTCATCAACGACCTCTGCTTCTCACGTTTCTGCGAATCTGCTTCTACCAAGCATAGCTTTCTCGTACACGAAACTTCAGAATTTTCTCTTACCCCTGATCCATCTAAAAAAACATTTGTTGCCTTGTTCCCATTGTTCAGATCTCGGCTGGGTTCAATTCGCTGCGAGCTTTGTGGCTCGCGGTGTCCGACATCGAGGTCGTAGGGCTTCGACGTCAGCTGCAACTCCAGCTCTCTTTGATGAGGAAGACCAAGAAAAGGGAAGCGAGGCGTCGAAAATCATCTCTTGAGCGAGGACTGCAAGAGTGAAAGAGGAAGCGTGATACAGCGTAGAACGTCGTCCGTCCACTCTATGGTACCATGACCCTCAGATGAGAAGACTCACGGCCAGGAATGTTTCATGAGTCGACGTCGCCGGCCATCGAAAGCAATCGCTGACAACATGGACCGAAATTCCAGGAACTACTTCTCTTAATCTAGCATGCAGTTTTCTTGATCCTGACAAGCCATCTAAGCTCGAAACTTGGTGTGAAGGCAGGCAGATAGAGGTAGAAATCATGGCACGACAGCTTCTGTCTTCTTATCTAGTTTCCTTGCCGATTGAAGAGAGTAGCATGCAATAGAACGCCACTAAAATTTCCCTTGTCTTGCCATGGAGCTTTCTTGACCACGACACGCTCCCGAAGGATGATATGCCTGGCTTGACTGCTGCTATCTCTTATATATACAATAGATTGCCTTCGCCAAAGTGGTAAAATTAAGCATTGACGCTCTCTGCATTCCTTATTTCAACGCCGTCTATAAACGCCCAGCATCCAGCAAGCCCTCAAAAGCGCCAAACCCCACGCCATCCCCAAGCTGTCCCACATAACATTCAGCTTACTACCACCGACTTCCTGCCATCCAATTGGCACTTCCGCGACTTCAATACCCGACCTCGCCCCAACTTTTGCCTCCTTCCTTTCCACAACACCAGAAGGAGCACTCTCTGCCAACATCAACATCTCCACATCGAAGATCCAGCCTTCGGCGTGCATGTACGGTATAATATGCGGCAGGGAGGCCCGCGAGAAGAGTTTGAAACCGCATTGAGTGTCCCGAATCCGCGAGGTGGCAGGCGGTGTGAGCAGACGAAGGAGTAGGTGGAAGGAATGCATGAGGGCATTACGAATTGCGGAGCGCTGTTTACCATTAGCCCCCAATCTAGATAACAGACAGGCTTTTGAATAGGACATACTTTGATAACAGCTTCGCTACCCACCATATGAGCTCTACTCCCAACCGCAATACCACGATTTGGCTCATCTGCCACCCTATCGCACCCTTCTACCAACTTCGCCAAATCTTCAAACTTAGAAGCTCCATCAGCATCAGCGAACACGGTGTAGGCCCCTCTCACATGTCTGAATCCGTGTGTGACAGCCCCACCTTTTCCTCTATTCTCCTTCAACGTGCAGATCCGCAGGATGTCATGGAGGCCATATTTCCTTGAGAATGCGAGAGCAACGTCCACCGTCTTGTCCGTACTACCGTCGTTCACAATGAGGATCTCATACCCTCCAGTCTTATTTCCTTTCGTCTGACCAGCATCTCCGTTCGTTTTCCTCTTTGCTACCCTGGCTACCCTGGGTTTTCGCCCATATTCGGTGTCCAGAAACGCAACGGCTTCTTCGAGCATGATATCGATGCGCTCTGCTTCATTGTATGCCGGTATCACGACGCTCATTTCAATCTCCGCCTCATCGATAGTTCCCGTGTGTTTGTCCGTGAAGTCTCCAGCCTGTTCGTTTGCTCTCCGGTGGACTAACCAATCATCGTGCCAGCAAGGTAGTGGTTTTGGAGATGTCGTCTTGCCATCTGGAGCAGTCGTAATGTATTTCTTTTCTGAGGGAAGAGCTGGACGGGGTATAGGTGCAATTATGAAGAGGACGGCATAGATCTTTATCCAATGTTAGCTTGGTATTCTGAAATGGGAAGAGGGGGGAACATACAAAAGTAATAGTAGCAAGAACGGTAGTCACTAAACCCAGCAACAGCAGAGGCAGCGGTATTTCCTTCAAGCTCTCGTAAACTGCCTCCAGCAGCTTGACTGGTAATTCGATCATACTGGCCCTCAAGGCTGTAATGCCAGCAAACAGTTGTCTCGAGCTCTCGAAGAATGGAAATGGACACGAAGCGTTCTCTTGAACATTGAACAACAGCTCTAAGTCAATTGGAGCTCTGTAAACTAAGGTTTCATACTTCTTTGAGTCAATTGAAAGATGTATAGGAAGTGGGGCTTTTCAAGAAATTGCCGTCCTCGTCGTTGTTCTCTTGTTGAAGCTTATGAACACGATTCCGCAAGGCCACGCTTATGTTTAGCGCAGCGAGGTTGTTTTCGGGACGGGATGACCCCTGTGGCTGACGAGGCTGCGATAAGGCTGTGGATTTTAGACGAGTCGAAATTCAGGGGAATTGGTGAGGGGTTTCTAGAGCTTAGTATCTTCTCTTGGCCGGAAAGACTCGTAGGCTTAAAATCTGACGTTTGTTTACTCCTGCCTGCTTGAAAATTTTATGGCTGCACTGGACTACTGTCATCCGAAACCAATCTCATTGCTCAATACTTTCATTGATTCTACGTCGATGCGACGTAGATCGGTATCATCTTCCCTCATCTCATCTCATGCCCATCCCATCCCGATCTATAATACAATGGCAAGCAAGTTATATTCCATCATCAGATGCTCGTCGTCAAAATGCTCAGCGAAGCAAGATGCAAAGGGTGTCTCGTAAATACCAACAATACAAATCCATAACGCCAGCCATTTCCCCAAATGCACCTCAACTGTCTACTTCCGACATGGTTGAGACTCGCTCGCTCAACTCCCATTCTCATCACCCCCAGTGCTCTCGCCTCCAGTTTTGATGGCAGTTGAGAGGCTGATTGCAATTGTATTGGGCTTGCCACCGGCTCCACTTCCATGCGCGCTATTTGTGAAACTCTTCTTTCTCCTCAACACACTGCTTGTGTTTGAGCTCATTGAGCTACTAGAGCTGCGACGCTTAGGTTGAGCCAACTTGCCTAATTCATCTTCCTCGTCCTCTTGACGGCGACGTTTCTCAGACAGTCTCTCTGGTGGAGGTGGAGCCGTTGATGAGGTCGGGGTCATGACAGAGTCCTTTTCACTATCATCGGATGTTGTGGAGCCAGGAGTGAAGACCTTTGTGGGAAGAGTCTCGGGGGTCTCGGTGTCCATATTGTCATTCTCTTCGTCCGAGGGATAGTCGACAAGCGGCTTCAGAGGAGAGGCACCATTCATTGATCGGCGACCTATTGGCGATTTGCTGGAATTCTCCTCTTCATCATCGGAAGTGTTGAAATACTCCTCTTCTGCAGCATCCAGATCTTTGATTCCTTCCCAACGGTTGCCTCTAACTATTTCCGATCGCTTTGGGGTGTCTTCTTCCGTATCGAGGAAAGAGGTCTCCATGTTCGGTGCAAGTCCCTGTATTTGGTCGTAGCGGAGAATAAAGTAGCTAAAGGTTTCCACATAGGTGATGGTTTTCATCTTCTCTCGGTAATTCTCGACCAGATGAGTAATGAGTGTCTTAATGCTCTCCCTCTTGATGAAATCGAAGAACTCGAGACATGCCGAGTTCAGCAGGTTATCTCGGGGCATCGTCTCGACAACGATGTTCAAAATTGGCTCGAAAAGGTGTTCCTGCATCATCTGCTGATTGTAAAACTCGTCTTGGAGACCAATCAGGTTGCGGAAGAATTTTAAGGCAGCTGAGATAGTCAGTATCGAGTTTCTGGATTACAAGACGATACTTACTCAGTTTCAAATATTTCTCTGGACTGGATAGAAGTTGAGCAATGCGTTGACCCAAGTTTTCAGAGAGCACGAAATATTTGCTTCGATGCGTATGTTGTCGGACGAAAAAGCAAAGTATTTCGATCAGGTAGATGAAAAGTGAAACCTGATGAACGCTAAAGTCCAGATTCTCTCGTCCCTTCAAATCAACTAAAGGCTTAAAAAGCTTCTTCGCCGAGTCATCGTAAAAGTCTTTCACGAAGGATTCTTGCTGAGGGTCCGCCATAGGCCGCATCCTAATTGCGAATTCGCTCCCAGTCTTCGACATTCCATCATGAGGGGCGTTGTTGGATCCAGGATCAAGGAGTACCTTTATAGCATCTGCAATCTGCGCTTTGACACCAAGATCTGCTTCTACCAGGAGTAGGTCGATGAGAGAATCCGTTAAAGGTGTTTGCTTCTCATTGATTTGCCGGAAGATGGTTTGACGAATCAGTTGAGGGTCGTGATCAATCATTGAGACAAGCACATCCGTCGCTCCAACCCGCACGGAAACATCACTATGCCGAAGTGCAAAGTTAATCACAGATAGCAAGCCATGACCCAAGAAGTTGTTGTATAGCTGTTGTCTTGCTGGTTGCTGCAAGTTCTTGGCAATAGCACAGCATTGTTGGATAAACAGAACAGCCTCCTTCTTCCGCTCCTGATCGGTTTCTGAAGGTGTGAATATGCTGAATAGCTCTTTGAGGAAAGCAGCGTTATTTTGGAGGTGCGTAACGATATCCACCTGATTGAAGAAGATTAAAGAATTGAGAACAGAGAATGTAGGATCATCCAGGATCCGTGCAAGAACCACATCCTTGAGATACTGCAACCGGTATGTATGATGGATCTTTTTTCGAATCACATCATCGTCGATCCGGACCACCTCCTTGTATCTGCCTTTCTTACCAAGCCAGTGTCGATGATTGGCCTTGTGACTAGGGAAGTCTGGGTCGTATTCCAAAGCCCCAACGACTCCGAGCACAATATCATCCGAGACCACATGCTCAATGATTTTTGTATCGTTGAGCAATATAAAAGTTTTCATGACAGTGCAGAGTCGATGCAAGCTTCCCAAGTCCTCAAAATCCTCGGCCTGCTCCACCAAGGGTATCATCTTCAGGATGTAGTTTTCACTTAGGATAAAGGCTCCAATTGCGTCTTTTCCGGACTGCGTATTAAATAGCCCACGAACTTGTGCTTCGATATCTGGCAGATTACCGAGTGTGGGAGTCGGCAAGGAAATCGGGTTTTGGAAAGGGTCTGCTGGAATGTCGTCTGATAAGGCGTCATCTGAAAATTTGTTAGCAGGCCTTTCAATATCTGGAGATAAGGCCTTCAAGATGGTGAGCATACCTGGGCCACCAATTGCTAGCAGTTGTTGCTGAACATTCGACACGAATTTCCTTCCATAAGCGTTAGCAGCCTGCAAGGTGAATATGGCTGGCGTATACTGACCAAATAACCTGACACCCATCAGCTTCTTGAAAGCTAAGGGCCATATCGATGTTGTTACAGGGCTCAGTCCATACTATGAGCGTATCTGAAGGGTACATCAGCATGGGCGCGGTACTACATTGAATGGACGAATATACCCTGTTGTTTTTGGAATCCATCTTCTTTGCATATTCGCGTCTCTAGAAGCATGCGCTCAGGCTCCTCTTCAGACTGGACCAGGACTCGAGGTTCTTCTTGGCGGGATACATCATTCTGTGCACGCGACAAAGGTCAGTCTGATAGTCCATCGCATGTGCTCCTCCTCTTGGCATGCACGCACAGCTCTGCGCAGAGCTACAATCAAGAGAGATAATGATGAGGCTCACAAATATAAAAGCCGCCGTGCAGAACCCTGTGCCTCTGTCAAACCAGTCATTGTTGCGCAACTCGTAGACCTTGACTCTCTTCTTATCGCTCGGCGGATTAGGCACCGCTTGTGCCATCATCAAAGGTTGTAGTTCTCCGTCTAGTTCTTCCGCAGAGCAATTCAAAATATCAGGCGCAAGTTCTAGATGTTGTTGAAGTGACAATTGTTGACTTTGCGTGATTACCGCCACTTTTCAGTCGGCGCCGTGCGCGTGCTCCGCAAAGGTGATTTGGATGGGGAAAAGAGGGTCTATGCAACGAGCGCTCGGTTTCTTGCGCTCGACATGTGTTGCAGAGGTGAGGGACTCGCCGTGGTGTCGAGACGTCACGGGCTGTTGTTGAGTGTTTGCGTCTCCTCGATCGCAACTTGAGGCGTTTTCGCGCTATTTTAGTTTAGGCGACGGGCGGCTATCGAGTCAGCTATGTCAATTCGTCCTACGAAGATGTGAAAAAATTATAGGCAGGGTAGGTAGGTCAGATCTTGGAAGCCGAAGAATAAGTGTCAGAAATATATCATCCTTGTCTTTCAATTTCGTGTTTCAATGAATTTCTTCGTGACAATCATGTCGATACTGGATTTGTACAAGGATTTGTCACGTGCTTCGAAGCGCATAGGCGCGAGAGTTTGCCCGCGAAGCCTCGGCCATAGAAAAAGGTTCTCGCCTCAAAAATGACGTATTCAAGCGTCTCAAAGTCCTGACCCTCCATCGAAACCTTTTCGACACCAACCAAAAGGATGTCTACAAGGCTGTCTCTGCGCCTTTCACCCCGCATTCCAGGAGTAACGCGTACCATGTTTCCACGTGAGCTCAAGCCATTCTGTAATATGCATGGGACAACACTTATCTTCTCCCGTGGCGCAGGAAAGGATCTATCCCTAGCTGCGACTTGGAAACTCAAAGTCTGATTACCTTGTCAACAGTTCTTGAAATGTGCTGATTTAGATCGGAATATGTTGAAATAATTTACATGTTCTCAGCATGGCAGGAGTTCTTTCTGTATCAAAGACATGTCCACTTATGCTCTCCACAATCTGACATTCATCAAAGTTGATCGAATGAGGAAGCGGATCTTTCTTTAAAATCCAATAGCTTCCCTCGATGCAATCTAGTCTTTCGATTGCTCACGTACTTTAGGCCAATCCCTCTAAGTCATCATCCATAACAATTATATATGTGCTCAAAGGCTCTTCCTTCCCACTTCGATGCAGTATGCCGTCTTAAATTGAAAGACGCTGACCGGAGGTTCGTTCTCTTATATATTTTTTTTCTTTCTTTTTTTGACATAATTGGTTACAACTCATGACACCTCGACCTTGATTGGCGCCTCGTACAAGGACAGCTCCTCGCCAAATTCTCTCCAAGTAAAGATAATGTCTCTCCGTAGAGATCTCGCAGCATAAAATATGTCTGAGCTTTAAATTCTTCAAAAACTAAATCTCACCAAGCATAGACCTCACGTTCACAATCACATTCGATCTAACCTCACGCTCTCCCCACTCATAAACTACATTCGAAGTATACAGTATCCAAAAGACAGTCTTTCCAGTCGCTAACTCGGGACCGAGTCCATGGACTTCTCAGCCGCATCTGTCTTCAAACTGCATCGACGCTGAAACAACATATACGGTGAAACCATGAACGGAATTTTTAGACGAGAACCTTCGTCTCCACTCCTGCATAAGAAGCTCAGCTTGTTATGCACGGTATTCGTGGCCGAACGCCTCCAAGACGCCCGCAGGATGTGTCTCAAGCCTCTGTCAAAGCTCATGAAAATCGCCGAGAATTTTGACTAGAAGCAGAACCTGAAACTTGGCCCAAAATCCGCATAACAAAGTTGAAGTTTTGTCTAACTTCTCGGTCTCAAGGTCTAACACTGTTGGATCATCTTACCATCAATATCACAGCCTCACAGGCCGAGGACGATAAGTGTGTCGTACTCAAGTTACTCAATATTGTTAGAACGAACCTCTGCGCTCCTGCATCATGCATGCATACACCTCCGCTCTCGAGCTTCCCACCTGAAAAGACCTTCGATTACGCAAATCGGATCCGCCAATGCGACGAAATCCGAAGTGCAGACGATGCGGACACGAGAACAGGCGATCTATCAGCCAACGCACGTTCATTGAATGTCACAGACAAAAGCGAAACAGTGAAAGAGCTCAGATTGTACGGAGCTATCTAGTTAGAACTCTAATTACTAGGAAGTGTTTACAACTTTTCGAAGTTTCGTGGCAGGGAAATTTTCGAACAATACTCAGTACGAGTGAAGCTGGCAGGGATGTAACCGAAATCCGAGCATCTACGAGTGTTGTGACCGCTTTTGTACTCGGACTCTTCGCTGCGATAGCTGTTGACCCATGAGGGGATCAATGGTACGGCGTCCGGAGGTTACATTCCTCAGCGCCAATTGATCGCTGCTGGGTTGCTCAGTGATGGCTTACGGATACAGCGGGCCTGACGTTTTTGGGACGCTAGGCTCTGACCGCCAGCATCAGCGCGATAAGAGGAAATTTCACAACGTTACACAAGATACATCCGACTCCCAAAAAATGAGGCCGGCAGAGCTTGAGGATGCTGACGCTGGTACTGATGGCGGAAGCCATGGGGGAAGGCCCAGGAGTACGGAAAAGGAGGGGTCGCAACGGTGAGACAGCATTTGGTCTTTACCTGCGAGGTTGCAGGAAACTGTCATACGGAGGAGATTGGAAGGGTAGATCCCCTTCCGAATTTCCGACTCTCTCGATCTTGCACATTACATTAGTCTACGATATCATGCACATGGGTTTACGATATCGATTTCCATCTCACTCAATACTGGCGAGCGTAATGCTACTAGCCAGATGCTCAGCTATCACCCAAGGGTGAATCCAAGCTCTTCGGGGTGGATAAATCTCCGCTCAACCTCGATTGGAAGTCGAAACCTCGAAACTACAGATTGCCTGGCTTTCTTGGTTCTTGGCGGCTCTGAGGTGTTTGCTTCAAGGGTGTCACACTGTCGGATTGGGATGAGCCTCTCGACTTGACAGTCCCACTTTCCCAAGACTAAAAATGGGATTGTGTAACTGTGCCCAGACTCAAGACGCAAGACAGTATTGCGAATTCATATTCCGAGCAGCCTCTTCGCTTATACGATGGTAATGGTGATGCTTGGCCATTAGGCGACGACCCTTTCGGGACGTTGGAAGACTCGGAAGTTTGGCTCCACATCTGTAAGACAGGAAACCAACATCCCGTGTTTCTTATCGGGGGCACGGGGGTTATGGTATCAGGAACTTCAGGTGCCAGAGACATTCGGGAGACATGAGATCGAGAAAGGGGGATGCTGTGTTTATTCGGCCACTACGCACGTGGAGGCGTGGTGGGAGCTGAACGCAGGTGGAGCATTGTTCTCGGAATGGCTGGCTGTGTGTGCATCGTGCTGGGCAGTACGAGAGCATGTCGTCCGATCGAGAGGCTCAGATGGATATTCGGAAGGGGGTAACCCACTCTTATGTAGATTTCCTTGGTCAAGAACCTCCCCCCCTCTATCTGCCTTGCTACCTTAACGACCCTGGACACTGCATTGCATGCAAAGGCGATACGAGGTTGCCTTGGGCCAGGGATGAACGGCCTAATCGGGCATTGGGAGAAGTCGATTTCGGTGTACAGGTATCTACCTTCGTACAATACCTGATTTTGTAAGTCCCATCAGAAATCTAAGCGAAGAACACGCAACACAACGTGGAATTTACATAACCTGGGAGGGATGTATGCAGTCATACGGAGATGGTTACCCAAACAAAGTGGCCTGCAACAGTACCTTAATCGGATGAATCCCCTGGCGCCTTGCCTCTCGCGCTCCTTTCCACCGAATGCCTGTCCACACTGTCCAGTGTTGTCGCCATGATCACTGATTCACTGCCCATTCATCCTTCCCACCCCCTAGTAGGGCACAATTGCCTACCTAATAATGCACAACAACAGCGGCAGCACAAGTTGCACAACACCCCACGAGAGAAGAGGCAGGAAGCGTTGATCCTGTCTATCCCTCTTCCGGATCTGCCAATGCTGCAGGCTGAACGGCGAGCCTTCCTTCACCCGTCCTCGTACGGGCTGCACACTGCACGCTGCACACTGCACAGGGTGATAGAAAGGCCGAACTTCTGCTTGCCTTCAGCTGAGCCCCTCTCCAGCGGCACACTCCTGCTTTCTACCTATACACCTTACTCCTTACTCGTCCATGATCCCTTGGCCCTTCGCTCCACCCGCTTCCACTGTCTCGTTTGCTCATCTGTCACTCAATCGCATTCATTTGGTACAGATATCAACCCCTAGTCGTCCCTGCCCCCTCCCCTCCCTATCTATTGTATCGTTTCTCACCCAGCTCTGTCGAGGCTAAACCCGTTGTGCCAATGCTTCTTCGCTCAATCGATAGTCCCAAAAAAAGAATCCGCCTCTTGCCTCTAGTCTGCTAGCCGATCTACGGTGCACAGATCGTGGCACGGCTGGCTACCTTGGTAGTCTACTGTACCTACCTACCTCTCTACCTTACCTATCTTCCCGAAGTCTCCAATTATTGTCATCGAGTCCTGGAGCTAAAAGTCCTCTAAGTCCTCTAAATCTTCTAACTTCTAACTTGACTTTTCCGAACTACCCGTCCGTCCCCCTCCCCCCGGACCCAATCGCGTCCTCTCAATCCCTATCGACTAGACGATCCAGCAAACAAGCCTGGTTCGACATCACCTTCACCAAGTCGGATACTACACATCCATCTTTTCGCTGTCTAGAACCCAAGTCGTACATCACCGCCTCGTCACTCTTTTTCGCAGCCCTTAAATCCCTCGCTGCCCCTGCATCAACACCCACCACCTCCATCACATTCGAATTCAGCAGCCAGGATGTCGGTGTTTTCGAAGATCAAGATGTCCAAGAAGGCAGCAAAGAACCACAAGGAGAAGGAGAAGGAAAAGGATGCCGAGCCAGTCAAGGCTCAATACAAGCACGTTCCAACCCACGCAGCTTTCGATGCATTGAGTGGTTCTCCTGCAAGTTGGAGCCATGGGGATCGACCAAAGATCAGGGAACAGAACAAGCGGAGGAGTGAGTTGGCCATGAGCAGGACTGGAAGCTCGCTATCGACAGTGACAATGAACGCTGCGACAAACATCCAGAAGCATCCACTTCCCCGAAATTCGAGTTACAGCAGTTACAATCCTACCTGGTTCGATCGAGGAGGGGACTTGAACTACTCGTTCGAGAGGTCCGACCAACCGGCAAAGCGACAAAAGCCCTCCAGAGGCCATTCATACCATGACTCTGGTCTTGGATCTAGCACCAGACCGAGCCCTCTTGCAAGCAATGTGCAGAGTGAAGGTATGTCTTCTTCAACCACATCCTTGCATTCGATCGACCTCAGGTATTCAATTGGATAATCTACTAACTGTCATCGCAGGAGTCTCACCCGCCATGAGCTCCGGCAACTCCACAAGCTCACACCACTCATCCGAAAACCTCGAGATGCCACGAAATGTCAACCGTCAATCCATGCGCCCACAGCCAATAGTATACGCAGAGCAAGACATCTTCGATAAACTCCACAAAAGTACAAACCGGAAACTTGGTGAAGCTCCTCTTCACGACAGCCCCCTGCTCTTCCCAAGATGTCTGTACCGACCACAATGGCGGCACCGCAAGAGAAGCAAAAGAAGCGTTGGAGTATGCTGGGCAGAAAGAAAGCCATCTCCGCTATGTGAGCACAGGGAAGAGGAACGACTTCTCATCTGAGTTTCCGTTGTTTTAGGAGGTGGCACATGCAGGACGTACAGAAAATACTGGAGCTGGAATCACTTTCATATATTGAACTCTGGGAGCGCTACATTCTTGCAACACACGCTACAACGCACAGACCGTGCATCCTACTGCTGTATCACCAGCATGAATATCTCACATTGAGACCACGATACGTGACGTATCAGATCTCCTTTGTCATTTTCTGGAACTGATATTTCCCTTGGCGGCTTCATCTGGTTGACGTCGAGCAATATCTCTCCCGGCTACATGAATGTATTGGCGGTGGAACAGCATCTCCTTCATACTGCTGCCAGGAAGGATCGCTCCCACCCCGAATGGGCTTGTGCATCAGGGAGGAAATTGAAGGGAAAGAGGTTCCGGATTCTTGTCTTCATATTTGAGCGTTGCGAGGAGTTTTTTTTAGAATGGCTGGAACAAATCGGGATCTTCATTTAGCACTACGGTTTAGGCACTCACGACGGAGCAGGATACGTTCAATACTTTCAAAAAACTGAAACACGTTTGTACATCAACCACTTCTCCCTTTCATTAATGAGACTTTGCACATCGTTCACTGCATCCATCATCTTAGTTCCCTATGGCAGTACCTGCGTACTCCTGTCTATCCCCACACTAACCTACAAGGCATCCAAAACCTCACCAAACATCTCCAAACCCCTCAGCTCTCTCTCTCCTCCATCCTTCATCCTTCATCCAACCATCAACCCCTCCAACAATCAACTCCCAACGCACGAAACTACTGAAACACTAAACCACGTCCGTCGCATGCTCCAAGCCTTCCAAGCCCTCCAAGCCCTACCCCACCTAAGGCACGGGAGAACAGCACGTCTAGTCCCTAAGCACATCCCGAGTCCAGACGACCAAGGCTCAACGTGGCTGACATAGTGCTCATAGTGCTAAACCGGATCGCCACTTGTATTTGTGGGGTTTGGGCCTCGTATTCACTTTGACCTTCCCTGTGAGGCTTGGAGCGGGGAAGGAACTTCGTTTCATGACTTCGGGTTTGGTTTTGGGATGTACCCGGGTGTCGATGTAAATGAAATCATTGGTACTGTAAGTAGTCCTCTCATGCCGAGACCCTCTCAAAGTACTGTATTAGTATGGAGACGCAAAAAGTAGTCGAGGTTTTAGAAATGGTCTCGGGGCCCGGGCCCTGGAGATACCTTGGAACCGGAAGTCTGTATCGAGGGCATGCAAGTTTTGCGGTGGCGAGGATGGGAAATTCTAGATCGTCACATCGTATTAAGAGAAAGGTTTCCCGTGGGATAGCAGGATATGACGAGGTGTGTGGAGCGGTGGAGTTTGCATTTGCCAGTGTTGAAAAACCTCTGGTTTAGTTTGTGCTGTCACTACCTTAAGGTATTCGAACGATCTTTCGCTTACATAAGGTGTGGGCGGAACTGGTGAACGGGATTTGGCTCCCCCTTTCCATTCCTGGTCATCATCGAATCTACTTTGTAAGTTGATGATGATGATCCAGAACGAGATTTCCAAAGAAGAGATCCAATCAGAGAAGGATTGATCTTTTCATCAATGCTACAAGATTCTAGTTGGTTGAAATGCTTCAAAGATGATTCGTTCTTTTCACCTCCATGTTGGACGGCAACGAGAGGAAAGGATAGTTGTCCTTTCGAGATGTCGTTCATTTCTGTAAGTACAGATATTCTGGAAGGGCCCATGGATTTCCACTCTGGATCTTTCATCTTGTTTGAGCGAGGTGAATATTGTCGAGCAACCCCTACGACCAAGTCTGGGCGTGCTGGTAGAAAGACGCTTTCATTGAGTCTCCGCACTTGCGTAAGTTTTCTCATAGGATCGTAATAGCCCGCCATTGGAAGCCAAAGCTCTCGCAGGGCTTCTCGTCTGTATAAAAATGAGGTGTATTGGAACTGCCTGATAGGTTCGACAAAAAGCTTTTTGTGTTCAATGTACTTCGTTATCTGTTATTCGGTAGAAGACTTCTTGAAAATCCGCCGAAACGACAAGAAGTCCTGGCATCGGGATCTTTCTAGTCCTACCTCTCTCTAATGTTTTTACAGGGTTTTGTAAAGGCAGCATCAATGCGGTTGGAAATTCCATTGATTATGTTGTTCTTGATTAAAGTCTTTGATACTTCTAATGAGGAAGGTCGATCCCATACATCATAGGGAATCTTATGGCTGCACTCCGAATGTGCTTTATCCTGTAATTGTCCATATATTCTCTGCTTCACATCACGCTGCACGATGTCACTCCCACCGATCGATTTACCATCGGAGACTGTCTTATCTACACCATGGAAAAACGTCTTGAAAATCTGGCAGTGCCACTCTACAAGTACAAGCCGCTCACGATACCAGGCGAAATTCGCGTCCTGAGCTTTGATCCGCCAAAAGCTATCGATACGCAATCCGCAAAGGAGAGCGACTCGGGGACAGTGCCGAGATCTGTGATAATGGCCAGTTTCTCAACCATATGTCTAAATGACCCTGCCTTCGAAGATTACGAGGCCCTTTCGTACACGTGGGGTAATGAAGATCCGCCCAGAGCTGAAATCAGGATCTGGAATGCTGGCCGCAAAACTGCCAAACGTATAAGAGTGACAACCTCTCTTGTCAAAACTCTCATGCAGATCAGAGGCAAGATGAAGAAAAAGTTCTTATGGGTCGATCAAGTCTGCATCAACCAGAATGACGACTCCGACAAAGCGAAGCATGTGCAACGAATGGACGAGATCTATGCCAAGGCATACCATATCTGTGTCGGGCTTGGAGAAATATTCCTTGACAGTCAAATCATCCAGACGTTTGTTAGGTCCCTAGTGAACCCAAGTGAGGTTAATAGGATGGATGAGTGGGCCAAAGATCCCAAATACGTTAGGGATTGGCGCCCTTTCACGACTTTGATGCGTAGACGTTGTCTGACTCCCTCATTTATCCTCTCCCTACAATACGTCGCTGACCGCTCATCAGCAGGGTTTTCTCGACGATGGTGCGTTCAAGAAATTGCATTTGCAGAAAGAGCTACCCTCTACTTTGGCGATGGACAGTTGGACTGGAAAACCTTCGCCAAGGCCGTTGTCATATTTGAGCAACGATACGAGGTCATCTACCGGTTGTTGTCGCAGCATGAACAAGGGCATGTGAATGCAAAGAAGTACGCCTTGGTGGAAGCTCGGGCTCCTGGTGCTCAGAGTTGTGAGTAACCCCTCCGCAGCTTTGGGTCCCAACAGTTCCGCTCGTGCTACACTTCTGAGCGAAGACATTCCTGATTGCTCGAATATCTAGTGGTGGAACTTTTGAGTAATCTCTTCGTAAGGGGACCGTTAGGAATTAAACGCGAGGCTTCAATCGGTAAGTAATTCGGACAGCGCCACATTTCTCCAGGAGCAGGGCTTTCGAACAATTAATTTGGAGCCAATGCGTTATCCTTGCTCGAAGATGACTGACCAGGCACATCCAGAGACCCTGTTAACGATGCTATATTCATACAACGTGACCGTTGCTCGGGATGCCATCTATGCCGTTCTGAAGCTAGCAAATGACACTTATACCATGGACGTTGTCAAGCCTAGCTACGAGGAGGGATACACGACTTGTCAAGCGTATGTACAGTTTCTGAAAGCCACGATTACGAAGTCTGGATCCTTGGACATTGTAAGTTTATTTTACTCGCCACGTCATTCAGAGTTTCCCTAGTCCAGATATTTCCGGGCTTCAATCCTGCATACTTCACCAGCATGTCTTGGGAAATTGTCGTAAGACATTTACAGCACAGTCTCCTCAAAATGTTTTTCGCAGTCGTACTAACTCTTGGGTCTTGCCAGATGTGTATTCCCTGGGCCTTTGATGACAAGGTAGACCCCCGTGACAAGATAAATCGCCGTGACAAGGGAGAGCACCGTCCCTCTTGGATTTGTTCGGTTGATCGAAGAGCGTTCAGTCCTTCGATTGCACAGGGGAAAAAGACGCCGAGCCGCGGACAGGCCTCGGAGAACAACGAAAAAGACCGGAAGAAGTACATAGACCTGGAGGACGGAGAGTCCGAAGACTCTTCAGAAGACGAGAATTCGTCAGGAGACGAGATTCCTTCAGGTGACGAGAATCCTTCAGAAGACGAAAAGTCTTCGGAAGTCGAAAGGCCCCTCGAGAAACGAAAAGCCTTCAAAAGACGAAAGACTTTCGGAAGACAAAGCTTTCGCGATGAACCCATTTGTGCGAGAAAACGCAGACAGCCTAATTGGTCGAGGAGGACGAAAGATATATTCTGCACCTGGTCGGGTTCCCTGCAAGAATTCCGGATATTGGAACGTCCTTACCGTCTCATCGTTCGTGGCCGAATCATTAGCGACGTTGGAAAATTGGGAAAGCGCGCGACAGATGGAGTCGTACCTTACACATGGCTTTACATGGCCAACAAGTTTCATATATACCCACGAGTTGATGGTCGCCTGCCACCTTCAGCGTTCCAGAAGATACACCATCGGGCTCATCACTTCAGCACCCAATACGGACTCCCAAGTGTCCCCGAAGAATTTTGGAGGACGATAGTTGCTGATAGGAACTCGAAAGGAGTAAAGGCGCCAGAGTCCTATTTCAAGATTGTACAGCGACTTTTCAATCGACCACGGGACTGTTGTCATCATGCTGGAAGGAACGAGCTCATTGATACCGACAAGAGCAAGAGGGTCACCACCCTACTGTGCGGTAAGATGACCGCAAGCAGTTGGAATCAGCTCGAAGTTTTGAGAAGACTTCAAGCTGCGACATGGAACAGGAGATTCATGGTCGCTGCGGATGGAGCCTTCGGCCTCGCACCACATCGCACAAAGAAAAAGGATCGGATCTGCCTCCTTTGGGGTTGTACTGTTCCGGTCATACTACGACCTGGTACGGAAGAGGACAGTTACTAGATCTCTGATTGGTGAATGCTATCTTCACGGCATTATAGACGAGCTCTTTTCGAAGGACCCAGAATTTGCGGAGAAGAGCAAGCTGTTTTGCATTGTCTGAGCGTTTTCACTCATTAGGTGACGATTTAGGTAACAGTGGAAAACGCAGTTGCATGATTTTGTGTGGGTGCATGTGGGATTAGACTACTTGCGGGAAAACTGGATTTCTATTGAATGGCTACTCTCCAAATACTATTCTATCAAGTCTAAAAAAGGCTTCCTTCGTCTATCTTGGCATTTCCGAGCGTTATGTCTCGACTGGCTGTTACCTTCCAGCGATCTAAACGCAAAAAGCTTCAAAACATTTTCATCAGGGCCATTGCATCTCTACTGCTTTTGCTTCTTTCTTCGGGCAGCAATGTCGGGAAAGAGACTCCCATCATAGATCCTTCTGATGTCCTCTTTCATCATCCTACCATCCTCAGGCCAGAGCAAAAGATATGTCGCAGTCCCTGGCTTCTATCAGTCCCATTCGCTCACTCGCAGATCCTTACTCACATTCAAAGAAGGCTCCACCCCATCCAATAGGATCCATGATAACTCTTTGGCCCTTCATGTACCTCCAAATTTGCGGAAATGTGATCCCCTGTTTATCTCCACCGGCATACTTGGCAAAAATATCCTCAAACTTCTGCGGTACGAACCTGCCTTCATTATCGTAAGTTCCAGAATCTGAGCCGTGCTTATCTTTGTGGATCCTCTCGATGTAGATGCGGAAGAAAGGATCGGGAAGATAGCCTGGAAGGGTTGGATAAGAGAAATTCCCGTGAATGATGATCAATGCTATGAGGGAGAGAAGAATGTTGTATCCGAGCACCCGGAAGCCCCGATAGGTATCGAGAGGCCAGATGACGCCGTCATTATCCGGGTCGAAAAAGGCGCAGTGTTGTTGAAGCACAGTCTGATTCTCATGTCTCTTGACCCAGCCCTCCTGCTCAGTCCCATTTGGTGCCTCAACTGAGGCTGCCTCAGCGGCCCTTGCTGTTCCTTTTCAAAGGGTCAGCTGATAAGCTATGATTGAAAGCCAGACTCTCTTACCAGGCTGTCTCAATTGCTCGTCTCCTAAACCCTGGATGCAAGGCCGCCTCTGCTCGGTGACTGGCACTTCGCTGATTGCTATATCAAAGCCATCTTCGGCTGTTCTTGCTGGAGCCATGCTTTGTAGGAAACCTTGAGGAGATTCTGCGCAAAGAAGGATTCTGATGTGGTCCAAGGGTTACTTCTAGAAAACAATGTAGCAAAGGAGTCGTGGAGTTGATGTATGAAGACTGGAGGAAATTCACATGCAACGAAGTCCACCATACTGTAGCACCCATGACGTAGCGGTCTCGATGGTTTGATAAGGCAGTGATCTCACTCCTACCGGAAAGAACGTTCGCTACTGTGGTCTGACATTCCAGGACGACGGCTGAGATGAATTGAACTTCTCATCCACAAAGTCTTTGGTCGAAGTGCCATCCGACAACTGAGGTGGTGGTGCCAACCGCCAAGCGTGGATTACAACTCCAATGATCCAATCATTACTAGTGCAAAAAACACCGAGAATTTGTCCAACGGTGCTCTGATGAATCCAGAGAAATTGCATTCGTATTGGAATATCGTGATTATATTGACTGGAGAGGAGAAGAACTGACCCAAGGTCGATTCAATAACTACCTACCTTAGGTAAGGTACGGTGCATCGCATCATCACGTGACCGGGCATGACATGAGTGAATCCCTGAGTTCAATGAATCTTAATGAAGTGCATATATGCTCTGATAGCATCCGGAGGTCTATATGCCAGTGCAGGAAGACCTGCAGATTGCTACCAAGATTGGCTATGTTCCAGCAGATCAGTCCTATGCAGTAGGCGCTTCTTACAGATCTTGCTGCGCCTCGCCTTCTCACTGCCGGTAACATAGCCACGAACTCCACAAACTCAGATAGGTTCCCACTACCCTGGCTTCTGGTACTCGGCATATTCGTTCCGCTAAGCTGTCGAGTACGTTAGTGCTTGCGCAAACAGAGCAAATTGTCCAATAAACTTTCTGATTACGTGAGTTGAAAAGGGTCTAGGTCTACGTATCTTGTACGAAGACAGCAGGTTTGTAAATGCCGGTGATCAACTAGCTGCAGGGTTACAAGGGTTCCCCACAGGCGTAATTTAGTCCCCTAATGTACTACCTCACGTAAGCTGCCTGTGATTTTTACAAGGCTTTTGTTTGATATGTCCATGTCCACTCAATAAAGACCTCTAGGAGCTTTGTAAATCTTGATAACCCGTGGCCTTCGTACACACAGTATATACAGTATGGGGCAGTTGAACCAACGTGCCCTGTGTCTCACCGAGGTCTACCTAGGAGCTCGTAATTGAGGTAAGGGCCGAGTATAAGGCCGCCTGAGTATACTGTACCTCCACATCCCCTCATTGGCTAGTCTAGCACGCTACGCGAATAGACGAGATACGCCGGCTAGTGCCGAAGGGTCTAGGGGTCCTCACGAACAACACGCCATCTTCATTCGTACACGTGTTACAATTTGCCCAGACTTCGATTCCTAATCAATCACAATGCGTGAGAACGTATCTGAGGTAGGTAAGCTGCTCGGTAGTCAAAGGCGGGACAAGGCTTTGCATCAAGAGCGGAAGCATATGGGCTGCACCACCTCAACATATATACTTGCCAGAGTTGGCTACCTGCCGGTTCCTCCATAACGTTTCAATCAGACAACGTCAAATATCAGTCATGGCCTGCCCAATGTCCATGCACAGGCTACCGAAACTTGAAAGCCCTGCTATATTCGACCACACGAGCATCTTTGCCCTCGCCTGCGTTGCGACTATCCTCGCAACTGCCTACAGCTGTTCCTGCGGCCTCCTCCGCAAATCATGTAGTACCAAGGCCCGCATGCTCTTCATCTGGCACCTCTTTGATGCACTCATTCACTTAACCCTCGGAGTCTCCTACCTCTACAATATCTTCTTTACCTCTATGGCCAAACTCAATGTCACGTACACACGTGGAATGTATTCCACGCCCATGACTCCCGTAAATGTCTCCTTCCTTGGGGACTCGAAGTCTCTGCACGGGCCTTTCTATGGCGCGTCCTTGACTGCGAAACTATGGCAAGAGTACGCAAAGGCGGACCAGCGATGGGGTGGTTCCGACCTGTCGATAGTCAGCTTGGAGCTGATCACAGTTTTTGTTATGGCCCCTCTGGCGTTATGTGTGTGTCATTTGTTGCGCAGGGAGCAGTATATTAAGGCGTCGTTCTGGATGGTGGTTGTCGCGGTGGGCGAGCTTTATGGAGGTTTCATGACTTTTCTGCCCGAGTGGCTCTCCGGATCACCACATCTCGATGTCTCGAACTTTTTGACCTTGTGGGTTTATCTGGTCCTTTTCAAAGCGTTATGGACCTTCTTCCCCTCTGGGTTCTGTTTGATGCCTATCAAGGGCTTGCATGTTCGGACCTACCTTTGAATCCACGGTTGTCAATAGATACCCTGAAGCGGCCTCAAGAGCCAACAGTATATAAGAGCTAGATGTTGCAGAGGCACGGGAGTCACCTTTCCTGTCATCGGGTCTTATTTTTGAGTTTCATCACCTAATTCAAAAGGGGTATTATATGAAAGATTTGCTGGGCTTTTTTTTCATTAATGGTTCCAATTCGACACCAGTCATACAGTCTGAGACTGCAAATGTTGATAGTAACGAAAAATTCATAAAATCAGTGTTCACGGATCTAATTAGAAGTTCCTTCATCTTGAAAGTACATATATGAGGTCTCACCAGTTTGAATAGAACTTGGAGTCTGGCATGGTGCTTCCAGCGTCAGGCAACCTAATGTGGAAAACTCCAAGCCTTGGTCAGCCGATATAATGTTAGCTAATATGTTACATGTCTTATTGTTCTGCATAGTGATTTTTTCCTATATTACGTTACAGTATGTGTTCATGGTTCTGATAAACCGGGAATGTATTTGATAACAAATCTGGCTTCTGGCATTCATTAACTGTATGAAAAGGTGCTGGGTCATGCCCATCTGGCTTTTCGAACAGAGTTATTCGGACTGCTCACGAGAGGGATAAAGACCAACGCTTCTCGCATTACAGTGCCCTCCTCATTATGTGCCCTAGACATGCTACACCTGTGATTCCAAGGCCCTAGACAAGGTTTTGTTAGCCCTACAATCTCACTTGGGCTCGGCTAGCATTGTGGCATATTTGTGTTTCATGGATGATCTTCTGAAAATCAAATGCAGCGCCAGTAATTGGTCAATTCTGAGAGGGGAAACCAGTACTAGTGATCAAGAGCTGGAATCATCCGTCAGACGACATCTGGAGGCCTCGAATGCCTGTGGGTTGTCTCAGTACCAAGCTCAGAACACCTCTACAGCTATCTGCATCTTTGATCTCCTGTTTCCAGGCCCTATTTCCTTTTCTGAGGGCTTATTGTCACCAAAGGCTTTGCTATTAATTCCACATGGCAAGTGCAGATGCGGACCTAATTAGTTGATGAGGAATACGCCCACTTAATGTCCTGTACCCCCTCTGGGTTATTGACAAATTAATGGCGCAAAATATTATAGTTCCTCCAAGGTACGTACTTAGACAAGCTGTTAGCCATCAAGTTAACATTATAATAAGCAAATTACATCTCTCTGCTCTACAGACTTCTCCAAGTCGAAGGAAAGACCAAATCCAACCAATATTGCAACTGGGTGACAACCCCGAAAACCAAACATGCATTTCGTTACACTCGTCAGCCTGGCCTTGAGCTTCTCATCGCAGGGATATTCGTAGACACCAAAGGTACAAACAACGAGCAGCGTTTCTTGTGTTTATATCTTTGTGACTACTAGAACTAAAGTGAATCACAGCAAGATCAACTAGCCGGCCTCAGACGTAATACAATGGGCCAAGCAGAGACGGGAGAGCTTGGTGTACCTGTCAACTCTACCGTCTCATTGAAAGTTGGCCCTCGAGGCCCTGTCCTCTTAGAAGATACGATTGGCCGCAAGAAGATACTTCATTTTGCCAAAGAACGTCAAGCTGAACGAGTTGTCCACGCTGTTGGCCATGGCGCCTACGGTACCTTCGTTTCGATTGGAGATCACAGCAATCTGACCTCAGCTTGTTTCCTGCAAGCCGGTGCATCAAGCGACACCTTCGCACGGTTTTCCACGGTTATTTCACCTGCCGGAGGAGGGGACGTTGATCGTGATATACGTGGCTTCGCAACAAAATTATATACTGAATGTGGCAACCACGACTTACTTGGGCTTCACCTCCCGTCCTTCTTGGTAAACGATGGGCTTCTCTTCCCAGATGTTGTCCACGCTCTCAAGCAAGAACCAGACTCGGGGTTTCCCTCATGTAGGCATTGTCATCCATACAGGGACTCCAGAATCTTAGACTAATGTTGCTCGTAGTCGGTGCTGCTCATTCGACAGCGTACGACTTCTTCACACAACGTACAGAGAGCGCGTTCCAAGTCATCAACGTACTGAGTGACCTGGGCATTCCTAGGACTTCTCGCCATCATGGATCAGCAGGCGTCTCCACATATCGTTTCATCAATGCGGAAGGCAACACCACTTTATTCAAGTGGTATTTCATCCCTCAGCTTGGCTATCGATCCAATGTACAGGATGAGATGTCGAAGATCGCTGGAAAGCTGCCTCAGTTCCAACGAGCTGATCTCTATAACAACATCGAGGCTGGCAGATTCCCTGCATACGACCTTAAGGTGCAGCTTTTCCCTGACACTGACGATTTCATGTACAACACCTACGACCTCCTGGATCCAACAGTCGTTGTTCCGTTCGAGGTGAATCCTCCTATCACCTTAGGAACTATGACCCTTAACCGCAATCCGACAAATTATTTTGCCGAGACTGAGCAGGTTGCATTCAGTCCCGCAAACGTTGTGACTGGCATCTCGTTTGTGCCAGATCCAGTCATTTCCTGGCGTCTCTTGGCTTATGACGAGACGCAGCAGTATCGTCATGGGTCCGAGAACTTTGTCCAGATGGGCGTTAATTCTCCTATTGTCCCAACCAACAATAATTTCCGTGACGGCCTCATGCAAATGAACCTTTATGAAGGCAATTCGGCCTCAACGCCAAACGGCATAGGTGGTATTCACGCGTCTTCAGGTCCAGCAGCATACGAATACGGTAACCAGAACTTCAACGGACGTATTGGACGCTATGAGTTTAACAACGATCCTTATGCGCAGGCTGCTATCTTCTTCAACTCGCAGAATAATTATTCCCAGCAGCATACTGTGAATGGCTATCGTCTGGAGCTTGGATTGGTAGCGGATCCAAATGTCAAGGTCAACTTCGTCAACAAAGTCCTGAATTCCATTGACGACTGCCTGGCGCGCCGTGTGGCTTTCGGACTCGGGATTCCTCTGCCTGCTGCGCAAGAAACTGCAAATGTTTCTGGGATTATCTTCCCTTCCCAGTTTCCCCTGCAGTACACGACGCCACAACCAGTGGTTGGGCTTAGTGTAGGAATCGTCACCGACACTGCTGGGCCGTCAACGTCAGATCTTGCGGCGATTAAACAGTTGTTCGACGAGAAGGAACTGCTGTTCGATGTTATTGCCCCACACCAGGGCCCCTTAACCAGAGGAGTATCCGCGACTCAAAGCTACATTACCACGTCGAGCATCTTCTTCGACGCCATCATCGTGGTTGGAAACAACACCCAGTCGCCTGATGCCCAAGCCTTTATTCAGGAGGCTTACACTCATGGGAAGCCGATTGGTGCTCTGGGAAGTGGCTCATCATTGTTCAGCACCCTGCAGCCTCAAACCAACATCGGCCTCTTCAGCGAGATGTCTGCGGCTACCTTGGCACAGGATATTGTCGGCGCGATCGCCATGCCAGGAAGGTATCCCGAGCGGTTGCCCATTGACGATACTCAAGCTATATGTGGATAGTCGAATATCTAGGTATTAAGTTGTTTGTAATTCTGTCGGATTGTGGTAATATAAATATTCGGGGAACATTCATGGTCATTGGTTCAGTGCCTTGCAGTTTCGTTGAATAGCTTCAAAAGGATTTGGCCTGTGTAGAATTTAGTTCCTATAATACTGTATTTACCTGATCTATGGGGACCTAACAAGAGGCCTATTTTTGGCACTTCAAAAAGAACTCTTCAATCACAAGTTACTTTGCTTCAAAAGCAGACTCAAAGCGCAAATATATGAAGTCTTCTCTATATTTAACTTTGAAACAACTTGTAGCTAGTTTAAAGGTGGGCACATAGGCTTTGGAAGTGTGATTTTGGGTATTAGTACATGTGCCGAAATCGGCTTCTTTTTAGACAGTCCAACCCTTCCACGCTCAAAGTTGGTGGAACAAGTTTGCACATGATCTCCAGGCTTATAGGACAGACAAACTCGTAGAAGTTTTCCCAGACGAATCATCCCAAGCTATCTGACCTCTGCTACCAGACGCAGATACAGCTGGTAGAAATACAACAGGCAGATTCAAGAGCGATATACTCCCCGAAACCGTCCCTTGCCCATTCACCGGATCTTGACCCACTGCCCCAACCACGTTCCCATAGACGTTTTCTATAAGGCTGCTCAGATGGGCCAGGTTGTTCAAATTGGGCTGCATATACGGTGTCCACGAAACAAGCTGCAGGATGCACGATGGTTCGTCATCAGTCCTCGTTCCCCAGTCATAATTCAAATTTCAATCTTGTGGTGCCCGAGAAAAATCACATCCATCCCATGAGTAATAACCTTTTTAAGGACAACGGAAGGCTCCCGCTCTCGTTGAGCAGCGGCATCTTGCGAGGTCGAGGTAGAGTAGGGCGTGAAAAGTGATTCGAAGAAGTGGATGTATTGATCTGCCTGATTGAGGACGCCATAAGCTCTTGTTTCGGGAGGCATCGAATGGTGAGATCTCCGTTCAACCTGGCCGGTGTGGTTCGTTTCTGATCTTATCTCCATCCGAATAAAGCTCAGACAAGTCGATGGAGTGAGTGCTTCAATCAGAGGTATGGATTAATGTTTACTCTGTAGCCCCTCTTGCACCCGCCGCCCATCGTTCATACCCTTCGAGCATTTCAGGCGTGATCTGCTTCTTTACCAACGTGATTGCGTTCAGTAGGTCCTCCATATGCACCTGCAACTCTTTCCCTTCAATCTCACACTTCTCAAGCACTTCATCGCCTGCCGTCTGACAGACTCCAACCAACTCAGCACCCGAGTATCCTTCCGTCAGCCTCGCAAGTTCAGGAATGTCAACATCTTCTGCAAGGTCCATCGTTTGTTCCCTCACACGTAGTATCTCTTCACGACCAGCCAGATCAGGAGGGGCAACATAAAGCAGTTTATCGAAACGCCCCGGTCGCAGCAGAGCTAAGTCCAGAGCTTGAGGTTGATTCGTTGCAGCGAGGACAGTAACGCCTTTTAGGGCCTCGATGCCATCCATCTCGTTGAGCAATGTGGTGAGAATATTAACTCCACTGTTTCGTCCGCCAGTTTCGCGCTTACTACCAATGGATTCGATCTCGTCGAAGAAGATGATACTTGGACTAGCTGCTCTGGCACGGGCAAAAATATCACGAACTGCCCGTTCTGACTCTCCAACGTACATATTGAGAAGCTCTGCGCCTTTCACCGCGAAGAAGTTAAAACCAATTTCGGTTGCCATAGCTTGAGCACTGAGGGTCTTAGAACAACCCGGAGGGCCGTATAGGAGAAGGCCTTTCTTCGCTGACACTCCCACTCTCCTGACTCTTTCGGGATGCTAATACAAATTAGCGATATTGGACATAAGCATGGTTGGATACCTACAAGTAATGGTATCTCAACAGCACGACGAAGAGCCTTCTTTACACTGTCCTGTCCACCTATCTGGCTCCATCGCACGCTAGGTGGCTTCAACGTGATATCATGCATGGCTGTGGGCCGGACCAAAGCAGTCGCAATCTCTAAATCATCTTGTTCCAAGTAATATTCTACGTCTGGCAGGATTTCGATCTCTGTCAATCGCTTCTCAGCAATTTCATAGGCTGCGTTCAACAACTTTTCCAAGTCCTCCGCCGTATATGCATGAGTTCGATCGCCAATTTTCTCTATGACCTCGTCTTTGACTTCTTGACGAAGTGGTGGGTCAAAAGATTTCAGGATTGATTTCCTTGCGGCGGGGTCTGGCACTGGCAGGGCAATTTCCGTCTCAAACCTACTAATCTTTTTCAAAGACATGGGAATGTTGCTCGGTTCTCGGGTAGACGCAGCGACTAGAACTCGGGGTAAGGACTTAAGCGGGTGGTCTTTGACGAGACTGTCTAGTTCCCCAGCAATTGTCTTTGTGACATCCCGAGAGACAGAATCATCCTTTGAAACAAGGTCCTCCAAGTCATCCATGACTATGATGCTTGGCTGACTGAGCCTCGCATCCCTGAACACTGACCTAACTGTAGCGGCTTTTGCATCGCTTTCAATCGTATGCACCTTTCCCCAACCAGTGGCGGCAATCTTATCCAGAATGAGCGTCTTACCCGTCCCTCTTCCGCCATGTAAGAGTACCGCACAAGATCTTTTCGCTTTGGTGAATTTGAAATCTCGGTCGAAGTTGCTCAAGAATCCATTGAGCTTGTTGAGAGCGTGGTCGATACCAGCGATATTGGCAACTTTCAGGCAATGTGGCCTTTCATTTGGGTTAGGTATCTGAGTTGGGTCCGAGTCCCGACCCATGATGGTGACGGTAGATTTTTCAGTAAAGCGACCTTGACCCGCTGCAGCATTCACAGAAACAACCGTGAAAGTTCGCTTGGGACCTCTCAATGATATTCCCTTGAAAGTCATGCCGGAAAAGACGAGTTCAGCGCGTCCTACGGTTCGTCAGCCATTGGAACGAAAATCAGACAAGTACGCCATATATTGTTTCATCTTTTCAACAAAGCTCATTAACAAAATGGTTCTCGTGTTTCCCACCTGGTCATTTAGCCTGACAAATGATTTCGAGGAATAATCCTGGGGAGCTACCAATATCTTTGTTCTGAGCGATTCGTGTCATAATATGGCCATACTTAGGCTGTGTAGACATATGACACCTTGTGATGAAAGACCAAAAGAAGATAGCTTACCAAGGTTTTCTCTAATGAACCACTCCCAATGGGCCCTATCTTCACTTTCCAACTCTGGGATGGGTTCAGATCCTTCTGTAACATCTCTCAAGACAATCGATTCAGCAACACTGATGTCTCCAGCTGCACCAATAATCAAGTCGTCCGCAAGTTTGAAGCCACAAACTTCTTGAAAAGTCTTTGATATCTGCACAACTTTCTTGCTCAAATTCTTCTCAGCTGTAAGCCAAGCGACAGCCTCTCTTCTTGTGCTCGTGCTCTCATTAATTCTCCAAAGATAGATGGCTTGTCCCGGCTGTAACCCCAACTCCATAAGTGCCTCCTTACACATATGTACACGTGATATACCCTTCTGGTCTGGCCGCTCTTGGTTGTTCTGGTTGGAATACGGTCTTATCTTGACCTCCAGGGTCTTCTGCGCAGTATCTGACATACTTGACACGATGGTTGGAATTGCCGTGTTTGATTTCTCATGGTTTGTTTAATATTTAGTAAAAACTCAAAAAACTTCCTGAAGCACAAAAGTTCCAGCCTCGCCAAAACCAACCAATCCTGGAAATCCGGAGATCCACTCAAGCTGCGAAGGGCAACCTCACTCCTTTTCTGCACATAGAGATCCAACGCGCCAATTGACAGCATTGATGCTGCTGTCGCGCTCGCTGCCTCCGCACTTCTTGTTGCCAGCATGGGGCACACGACAGCTCTTGCGCGCTCTCCGGAGAGCTCACAGCAGCACAATCCGACCGCGACGCCCTTCGAAGCCCCTTCTGGAAACCCACCGAGACAGATCCACCAACACTGCGCGACGCTATACAACGAGAAATCTGGGAGGTCTCTCCCCGAATGAAAGGACAGCGAGGAACAATCGTGGAATAACGGAGCTCAAGACTTCATCAATCAACCAGCCATCTCACGTTGATAAAGAGGAAATACGCCCATGGCCGCGTCAGAGCGACGGGAAGAATTTGCCATTCCAAACACTCAATCAGACAGAAGCCCCAAATTCCCTTAATAAAACCTCCGTCGCTCGGCGACGACCAAGCAGTAAAGAGTCCGTTTCACCTAAGAAGATGGACAGCATAGGGAGTGTCAGCAATCAGTATACGAACAGTCTCGATAACTCGAACCTTCCGGAGCCCGATACCTGGGGGCGTTCGAGCTTTTCAGCCGGCGAGAAGGCTCCTGCTCAAACTGGACCGAAGGCGAGGATCAACGGGCCTCAACAGAGCGTACCGCCTGAACAGAATATACACAACCGCTCGCTGCTAGAAGAGCTGCCCGTAGACAACCGGGCTCGGAGCACAGAAAGCATACCGCGTGGGTCCTCAAAATCGTCCCAAGAAGCAATAGCTCCCGAAACTGCACCTCAATCACAGCCTCTGAGGAAATCTTTGTTTGAGGAACTTTTCCCAGAGGACAGCACTTTCAAGGAAAGGGAGGAGAAGACTGCAAAGAAATTGCCTACGTTCGAGTGGCATGATGCACCAGAGATCGATTGGAAAGAGACGATGAAGAAGACTCCTGCGGAAAAGACTTCTTGGTCTGTACCGTTCCTCTCAGCTGCACAGTCTTCCATATCAACTCTGTCACAGACCAAGGCAGCGTCAGCTTTGAGGCAGAGAAAGAGCGAGGTAGGTGTGTTGGTTTTGAGATGTGCAAGCAAGACATTGGAGGAGAGTGATTTCTTTCGATTGGGCTCAAAAGGGCAGCACATTGAAGGGTGGACGAGTGGTATCCTAAATGGTAAGCGCAGGAAGAATTGATGTATGTAGATACCAGCTCACATCTACACAGTCATCCAATGTCGAGATACCATTACCCTCGAGCCCCTGGGCCACTACTACCTCGTCTTTTCAAGCGAAGCAGCTGCCTTGGCCTACCTTGATCACACCCTCCGACTCCACACACTATCCAAGACACATGTCAGCGGCGTGTCATCTTTTCCAATCCCCTCAAAGTTCCTCCGTCCCGGGGAGGATATCAAAAAGGTCCTTCGAGGGTACTCATTGGTACCTGGTCAAAGCAGGCTTTCTTTACGGTTACTCAACAGACCTTACAGTCCCAAGGTAACCCAACTACTCAGTGATGGCGGGCCGGCAGCTGTTGCCAGGCAAAAGACCAAATCAGAGCATATGGTCTTGTTCTCAGTCGATTTGGGGCGCATTACTCACTTTGATATACGGCATGCTATTTCCAATGATGGTAGGCGGCGAAATCTGCATTGGAGCTTGAAAAATGGCGGTGAGAACGCCATATTCAAGATCAACAGTGACATCCAGAATACGGATAGTCATGATCCGGCGACAGAGAATCGGCAAAGCAGGAGGAGCGTTCGGGGTCCTGCCAGGTATATCTTGTCGTTCAAGGATACTCATGAGGCTAGGAGATTTGTTAGGGAATGGCATCGTCGGCCATTTCCTGTGGAGAAGGAACATAAAGTCGGGGCCGAATCACCTTCGATGATGCACGCAGAAATGTTCCAATAGAAGCTGTTGCACCTAACCACACAAGCCCAATCACAGATTTTCCAAAGCGTGACTCATGCAAGGAATATGCCATCGATTTATAGTAAAACGAAAGATACCAAACGCCAATGATCTGCTCTTACACAAACAAAGTGGAATCACTTTCCTCCCATCATTATCTAACTGCAGCACTTTGATCCAGCTCCACCTCCAGTAGCACCAACATCTACCCCGCCCACAGCCGCAGCCTGATCAGTTTTCGCCGTGTCGATGATTCGCTTCTTGATATCTGACGCCAAGCTATAGAATGCCTTCTCGACATTGATGTTACTCTTCGCCGAAACCTCCATGAACGGTATGCCGAGCTCATCTGCCAGTTGCTGACCACGCTCTGTAGAAACCACGCGCTTGTCTTCCCAATCGCACTTGTTGCCGATGAGGATCTTGTTGACGCCTTCGGTGGCATGTTGTTCGACGTTTGAGAACCAAGTACGGATATCTGTCAAAATCAGCTGTCCGCCGCAATCTGGATTCTGTTCCAAGGGGAGGGGAGGAACGCACTGTTGAAGGATCGCTCATCAGTGACGTCGTAAACCAATAATATACCCATAGCACCTCTGTAATACGCAGTAGTAATGGTCCTGAATCTCTCCTGTCCAGCGGTATCCCAGATCTGCAACTTCACTCGCTTCCCATCCAACTCGATTGTCCGGATCTTGAAGTCGATGCCGATCGTTGTGATGAAGGAGGGAGTGAATGAGTCTTCACTGAATCGGAGGAGACAGCATGATTTTCCCACGCCCGAGTCGCCAATCAGTAGCAACTTAATCTGTGTTCCTGTTAGTGGTGAAGGCCTATTCGGTGGATACGAACGAGTGGACGTACCAGGAAGTCATAATTGCGCGTCCCAGCCATCGTGAGTTTGGTCGCGAATGCGCAGAGAGGGGGATGAGCCGAGTGAGAAGATGTTCAGAGTTGATGGGAAGATGATTTCGTGGGGTAGAGGCGGGTCGTCAGGGTCCTCCAGGAGGATGGAGCGAGGCAAGAGGATAACGATTGTCGGATTTATGTGTCCCGAGCTGAGAGACTTCGACCGTAAAGGAAGATGGAGGATGGCAGGTCTGAGATGAGCTTTCGTGGAGTTCAGTGATCGTGTCTACCCTCAAAATGGTTCGTTCTTTGCAAGTTACTACTGGTGCACGAAGTTGTCTCTTGACAGCCGCGCGATCTCATTTGCCGCGCAGACAGGGTTCGCCAAGACTCACTGGATAAGTTCCGCCCCGCAGGCCACTATTCTTCAACGGCCTCAATTTCATTACCAGAATGCATGAATAGGTGCAGAATGGTCAATCTCAATTGTTCTTTTCTTATTGAATCCTACTCGCGACACAGAAATGTCCGTTATGTACTTCTACAAATAGGTACGGCCGTTGGTATCTTCAGCCACCTAGGTAACCATCCCAGGTTGTACGCCACTATGATTTAGGCTCGTATTTAACTACTTTTGTTTCATCTCAGCCATTTCGAATAAGCCCATCTTACCCGTTCAAGAACCTTAAGCTGTACCTGAATGCCACTGTTGATGTTACAAAGGTCCTTGACATCCTCTAGAAACTCCCTCTCGATCTCTCCGGGAAATAATTGCTTCGCCTGCTCTCGTAGAACATGAACCTCGCAGAGGAGAAGACCGTGGTCCTTGTATGGTAGAATGCCTGTTTGTGTGGGGGCGGCGAGTGTCAGGATCCGGTCGATGTTTCGGAGTATTCTGATAGTCTGGCGAGCTTTCTTCCCCTGTCTTGTTCCTTTCCTACTGCCGAAGGTGCCACCAAGATATCGGAAGACTGAAAAGCAAACCAAAATTCCCGGAGTCAAGCCTACGAAGCCGAATACCAGCTCTTGGCTTTTCAGCAAAGCATCGATACCGCTGATGGCAACCTCAACGTCGACCTTCGTCTTCTGGACCTGAATCAAAAGGGTCCGAACGAGGTCGCCTCGAACAGTGCCTTTGAATGGTGAACGGAGATCTTTCTCATATGCCCGTAGAACAGGCGTGAGGTCTCCTTCTTTGACCTTTGCCCTGATGTCTGAGATTTGCGACTCGCTCAATGGACCTGGTCCACAGTCTGCAGTTCCAGGGTTGTCAATGGCAAAGTCAACGACCATACGCTCAAGGCTGTTTCTGTCCCCCTTCAGACTCTCCTTGCTCATAATAGCAACTTCGCTCTCTTTATCGCGGCGGATCGTTCCAATGACTTTCTTGGTTGGCTCAATAACCCAGTTCATCCAGAAATCTCGCACCGTAGCTCCAAAGTCTCTAATCCAGGTAAGGATCTCGGCCTTTCTATTGAGAATGATTCGTAATATCGTAGTTGAAGACAAAAGCAATGCCGTGGCAGGGAGCCAGTATCTGACAAGTCTCGGTGGGCGTCCATATTTTGAGGCAAGCTTCTGGGAAGCATTGATGTGATTCGGCACCTGGACTCGTAGGATATACTGAAGTCGTCTTGCAAGCTTTGCTGGTTGAGCAACCTGGCTTACACCAGAAGAAGATTCGGCGATTTCAGGATCGTCCTCGACGCTGGCAAAGACCGTATCCTCAAAGTCAGGGACTCCAGTCTCGATGGCAGTAACGTTGCCCAGCACAGTATCCATCAACGCAACGCTTCGCTCAACAACAAGCTTCCACGAGTCACTCTTCGAATCGACCTTGACCAAATCTTTGCCCTCATCGCTGATATCGAAGCTCAATCCTTCATCCATAAGCACGCCTAATCCGCTTGCACTCATCTCCCTTAATCTCCTCAGCTTTCGCTGTTTTCGTCTTGCTTCAGTCCGACATAGCGCAATTGGTGAAAGAACACGCTTCCGAATGTCTGCAACTGACCTATCTCGTATGCTTTCCCTAACCAAGACATAGAATTGCTTCCATTGATCTGTGAGGTTGGCTCCAAGGTCTTTTGCAGAAATCGCATCCCGAGATCCATCCCTCATCCGCGCAACTCGAGTTCTTGTGTCACTGTAGATATCCTTTGACCAAGCCCACCATCTCAAAGGTGAAGTCTGGATGGCGTAGAGGCCCGTGTATGTGGAAGAGCCCAGCACCTCGTCCCAGTACCAAATGTCGTCACTAAGCGGTATCGTCTGCTCTAGCAACATATTCAAGATCAGGCCATACATTTGCACCGTTGCTTTACTGGTAAGAAGCCATTCTAGTTCTGTCTCGTATGCCTCGATGACTGGATCCTCTTCACTTTCGGTGCTGAACTCAAAAGCTTTCTCCAACAACGACCAAATCTGCAATGAAGAGAGGAGTGAACGCGAAGAGGATGTTGTAGAGAGGGTCTTGACTAAGCTTTGTAGCTTTAGAATGCGTGGCGACGTGGCAAGCTTTTGGTTTTGAAGTGTTGAAAGGTCATCTTGTCTGGTGAGCGGCACCAGGTGAACGCGATCGAGCTGTCCGTCGACACGACGGACCTGACTATAATGAATCGTTAGTGAATGGTGACATGAGAATTAGGGGGGTCATATTACTCTGTGACGATAGACATCGCGTCGCTGCGGCCAAGAATAATATCTGCATGAGTCTCCGTCTTGTTTTCAGAAGTTTATTGTCGGAGGCTGTTAGGCTGTTTACAACGGCATGCGAACGATGACGTCCGAGCTACAGAAGCGGCCGCGATGACAGGGGCTGCTCGTGCCGAGGTTCACCCGAGCTTTACTTCACTCAGGTAGTTCTTACACTCCTATTAATTGATGTACTGTGGAGTTATCTACTCGCTACCTAAGGCGAAGTTGTAAGGCTTCCTCGAGCTCATCAAATCCAAAAGCAGGGGCGGACTTTTAAGGACTAACACACAGCATTGGAGAGAGAGACTGGAACCAGCCCGGATCAGATGTAGAAAACACTAGCATTTCTTCATTTTGAGTATATCTTAAGGACTCATTTCATTGATGGCCAAAAGTACAATTTGGTATCATAGGTACTCCGCATATCATCCCAAGCAAGCAAGCCTAGATCTAACTTCGAGACCTTTCCAACGCCACGGTAAATGCATTTGGGTACCGACCAATGCACATCCACGAAAGTACTTCCAGAGCATCTCTTCCTTTATATGCAAACGGCCGTCCAGATGAACTCCAAAACACTTTGATCCTTGACCATTCCCCCATCCCTGCCCCTGACTTCAAATCCCATTTCGCATCATAAACAAAGGAAAACAAGGTCTCAGCTCAAAGAAGCAACACTGACCCTCTCGACAACAACCCTCTCACTTTTCGTATGGTGATGCCCATGAACTTCTCCAGGACTCAGCCCGCTCCTACCTTTCCCCTCACCACTCACCACCAAGCCTACTCTAGCTCCCCCACTCACTTCTCTCTGCTCAACTGCTTGTCTTGCTTTGCCAACCCAGCCCTTCTCTTTCTCGCCGTCACCAACCACAACCAAAGTTGGCGTGCTGGGTTTCACACTCGCTGCAACTAACCTCTCGTTCACCGCAGTCTTCGAACCCTTCCTCATCGACCGCCCGTTGCGGTCAACAGACGCTTCAGAAACCACGGCTCCGAGAGGAGAGGTAATGCTGTTCATGTTGATATTGTTTATTGTTGAAGGGAAGCCTTGATTGTGTTTCGCCTTCATGTTAGGGCTGCTGTTCGCTCTGATGGGAATCAGGAGTTGGCGCTGTTGGCGCGAAACCGAGATTTGGCGCGCGATAGAGATGTCGGCTGCTGTTTTTAGGCGCTGTTCGACGTCTTCTGGGGAGGAATTCAGTCGAGACGTGTGTTCTGTAGATTGATGCTCTTTTACTAGGGGGCTGGAGGTCTTGGGTACTAAGATATCAAGAGAGTTCTTTGGTGCTGGGGCAGATCTACCATGTGGTGGTGAAGTGAGGGAGACCTGCAAGTCTTTGCGCCGAGGCTGCACAAAGGGTGTGCTGGAGGACTGAGCGTCGGAATTTGTCTGACGAGGTCGAGAGGTCGTTGCTGGGGAAGTCACGCTTCGAGAACGAAATTTGGGTGGCGGCGCTTGGATTTTAACCGTTTTCAGATTCGAGGCTGTAAAGGGAGCGATAGATGTCGTTGATATGCTTGAAGCGGAAGTGGATGTCGAGTGGTCGGAAATCGAAGACGTAGAGCCCGAGACAGAGGGACCTGGAGCGTGGTGTGGAGTGATTATCTGCCAGATCGGCTCATCAAGTTTGGGTTTCATAGGCAAAGGGGCTGGATCATAGATGTCTTCTTCCTCTGCTCCAATCTCGCTTGATGGCGGATCGAGACTTAAATGTGATTTTCCTGGTGACCATTTTTGGGTCGACGATTGGACTTTTGCCTGTCCTGCATTTATTTGCTTCGAAGGCTTCAGGACCCGTACTCGGCTTGGTCTCTCGTCTTGAGGTTCCGGCACCATGGGTACGTGAGGTCCTGGTGCCATAAGCGTGGCATGTAGTTCGTTATCTCGCCCAGGAGCAAAGGTGGGACGAGAAGGCGACATAGCGGCTGGTGAAGTATTGGAGCGCTGGAGAGATCGGTAACGAGGGGATGGTGAGGCATCTCGTACCGTTAATCGAGATGGCGTACTTGGAAACAGTGAGAAGGCTGGACTTTTTGTTGGTTGAGGCGAAGTGGCTCGCCGTGGTCTAATATGATTGGCCTTTTCGTTCAGTTCTTGTTCCTGTCCGAATTCGTTACCAGACTGTCCCACATTGGCTCTATCGGCACGAAAACCTACCTTCAGAGCAAGCTCCTCATTCACAGTCTTTAGTCTGTCAAGTGTTGCTTGTCGTCTCGCGAGTAGTGATGACGCTGATGGATCGGGCTTCTGGAGCAGACTTCCGAACATGATACTGTAACGTTCCATTTCTACTGATGGGATATCGACGTTCAATAATGGCCCTCCCACTGCATGCTTTTCCCAAGGATGCACAGTCAAAGGTTCCCCATCAAGTTTTATCGTTGGGGTTCCGGTCATCATTTTCCCCCGAGAGTCTTGAAAGTCGAAGTTCAGAGGGGCTGTGTGCGCCCTTCTCATATCCGGTTTGCCCCTGTCATTCTTCCGTCCTCGAGACTTAATCCGTCGAGGGTGCGAGCTGGCTGGCTCCCCGAGGTCGGTATAATCTGCTTCGCTCGTGGTTTGAGCAATTGTTTCCGCTGGTTGCAACTGATAAAAAGCTTGCGTTGCCTCTGCACTCTTTTTGCTTCCACCGAATAGGCCGCCGAAAATCTTCCATTTGCTGGCTTTCTGTTTCGACAGAGCTACACCGTGAGTATCATTGTCAACATATGTATCTACTGAGTCCGGAGTATCGTTTCTCGCCGGAGGGGCAATTGGTGCTTGAGCATGTCGGTCCATGGTTTGGTGGGTAGGACTTCCTAAAGCCATACCAATCTCTGTCTGATGAACATCCAAATTGCTTGTATCGTTCATTGAGTCTGGCGTATTCGCATAAGGCAGCGAAGATTTCTGAATGGGAGGGGACGAGCTGCTCGGAGTTGGAAGTGAGCCGGGGAGTGGAGTGTCATAGAAGGCCGTCTTAGTCCCATGTGAACCCAGAGGATTGAAGTGTAGATCGTCCTTTGTTTCCCTCTTTTCAGCGTTTCTTCGCTTTGATACAGGTCCCCCAGAGGTACTAGGTCTCTCTGGAATGATAGTCCGTTCTATCCGACTGGATTCCAACTGTCTTGTTCTGCTGATGTCGATGGCCTTGGCCTGTGCATGATCTGTAACATGGACTGGCGCACTAGGAAATCCTGTGTCTCGGCCTCTCTCTTCTCCTCTTAACTGGGACTTCGCAGACCTCGACCGCGTGGCCGTTTGTGCCATTCCTCGTTTATGGATTGGGAGTCGGTCTGCGAATGAAAAGGTGGGTTCTGAGGGGTAACGAGTGGTAAAGATCGGTGAAACGATCGCTTGTGCGGTTGATACAAAATCTATAAGGAGTGGACAGGCTCACCAGGAAACCCTCGAATGGATAGCCTTTGCATAGAAAAAAGAAGAAATGTATTTGCAAATGCAAATGCAGACCATGAAGGAATGGGAAGATTAGGAGGAGGACCATTGACTTAACCACAGTAGGCTAATCTACAATCTGCAGCAGATTTGACTGCAGCAGCGCAGCACCAGTATTGGCTGTTTGAGGTAGATGGGATGATATTTTGATTGCAGGTGCAAGGTTGATCTTCCACTGGGATGAAGGCGAAAGACTGTGGAGTTCCCGTTTGACCAGACAAGGGACTGAGGTATCAAAAGTTGAAACGAAGTCATCTTGTGGCAATTTCGAACCGCTTTTTCGAAGAGCAAGATACATGCCCGCACCAAAAGACAGGGTTGAAGGGGACGCATTAATTTAAGGAGCATCCAATGACAGGGGGTAAGACAACCTCATCGGTAACGAATACAGCCAAAATCAACATTGAATTCAACATTGATCGTGTATATTGGAGAATCACTGGGTACGAACCAATGCCATGTAATTTCTGTTGGAAATTCTAGACAATTCAACGTGAGAGCCGATGCATGTGTGTTGTTGCTGGGGTTGTGGTGGACGATCGTAGATTTGGCAGTAGCTGTACTGGAGCGGCTTTATCGCTTGATGGCCCCGCTGGCGATCATTCAAACATGAGGTGAGGTGAAACCGTGACGGCGCAGGGTCCAGAGTAGCCAGATTACCCGGTGCTGTCGGTCTCCGTCGAGAAAGTAGACGCGAAACGTTGTGCCCTTTATTTTAGTAAGACCATCAATTCATAGGCGTTTAACCTTTGCTTGGATCAGCTGACAGAGCAAAGCGTGAAGATACGCAGTTAGTTCGTCGGGTGGCAGTTTTTGATTCGCCAGCTTGGGCACCTCTATGAAGACCATGAAGGATAGGCTTGCACACAGTGACCATTGTCCGCAGAATTGAAGCCGATATGAAAGAAAGCAGATTCGAGTCAGAAAGCTTCGAGATACAGTGTATTGAGGTATGTAGTGACCTTCGGTGCTGTGTACTGTGTACTCGATTGTACGGTACCTTTGTACAGTATGTCTCGAATGGCCGCAGTTTCAAAGCCGTTTTGCAAGAAGATCGAGTCGAAGCCGTAGAAACTTATCTGTAACCAACGCTTGTCTATTAATACACGTGAGAGAAGACGGAGATCATGCTACTTTGTACCGCAACCTCCATGAGATCTTCATGATCTGCACTGTATATCGTTGAGTTGGTAGTTGGAAAGCTGCTGGTCCTTTGACATTGATGAGATCCCACCATAATGACCACATCCTTTTCTCTGGTCGTTCATTGCATTCTTTGATTATTGAGAAGTGAGGAGCTTGTTGTGAGGAGTGTGAATTCTGCCAATCACCCCAGTGTGATCCGGATTCAAATTCAGCCAGGCTTCTGGACACCCCAGATCTGACTGGCCTGGTGGAAAACGGCGTTATTGGCGGCCAGCGTAGTTCGTCCTTGCCAAAGTGCTGTGTAATGAAGAGTTGCACGAAGTCTGAAATTGGGACATTCCCATCGGTCTCTGCAATGGTTGCAAGCTCTATTTGACAGCAACGATGACGAACGAAGCTGTAAGCTCCAAAAACACGTGACGATATATGCTGTTTGTTTCGTCCCTTTTGCACATAGTGCTTGCTACTCCCATTATCATTGACAGAGGTCTTTGACAGAGGAACAATAAGAGCGAACCATAATTGAAACGTCGAATCTGTCCCGAAATACTCGGCTTTTGACTCCTTAATAACCTTGGAAATTCACGGCCATCCAACCCCACTACGCTCGCTTACGAAAACGGCGAAGCCAGAATCTTGAAGCGCGCCATCAACAACTCGTAACGCAAAGCACCATCCGAGCCACTTCAAGCTTCTTTCAAATTCGCTTCTATCATCGTCGCATAGCTCTGTTCTGTTCGCCAATACCCACATACAACCGTCAAGATGTCGTGGCAAGGTACGTAATGTGGCCCGGATATTAACATTTACCCCTCCTTGAGCTGGGCTGACATGAAGATAATAGCATATATCGACTCTAGGTACGTTACAACGACCATTTGGGATACATAATAATAAAATGGCTAAGCTGATTGCATTATAGCCTTGTAGGCAGCGGACATGTCGATAAGGGAGCTATCTACAGCATCAAAGGCGACAGCGTTTGGGCTCAGAGTCCTGGTTTCACAGTACGTCCAATACCATCGATCCCCAAACTCCATCATACTCGAACGCTGGTTAAGCATGAATTATACCGTGACTACATGGCAGAATTAGGTGATATCTGAGCTGACCGGGGGTCCAGGTCTCCCCAACTGAGATGCAGGAGATCGTGTCTGGTTTGAGTGGCAAGGCAGACAAGCTTTACGCTGAGGGATTGCACGTTGCTGGAGAGAGATATGTTCTTACAAAAGCGGAGGACCGAAGTCTTTACGCAAGAAAGGTTCGTAACCCATCTCTTGATATTCGTATCCTCACTCGGCACCCAAGCATGCATTCTCGAAACCGAGTCTTTAAAACATTCAAGTCAGTCAACTGACTTTTGTAACAGGGTAGAGAAGGTGTTGTCATAGTCAAGACCACTCAAGCTATCCTCATTGCTCACTACGCCGAGGGGATGATCGCCGGGAACTCTGCACAGACGGTCGAACAATTGGCGGACTACTTGATTAGCACTGGTTACTAGATGGGGTTTTCACGAATGATCGACATTGGAAGATGAAGTCAGGAGAGATGGGGATATTACATACTGTACGGGGGCATTCTAGGCATCCAGTCGGCCAATAAATACTAGAAGAGTGTCTATGACCGACGTGGAGAATGATGATGGCCTTGCAAGCAGGTTGGGTGGAGGGCTTTGCATAAGTGACGAATACACGACCTTTCCATAACCTTTTCTTCTTTCCGTTGACTGCTAATGAGTATAAGAGCCTTGCATACGAACCAGTAAAGAGTAGAGCGCTTTCACTCGGTTCGATGAGCTCCTGATAGTCAAGTTCCTTTTCGGTACATAAGCTAGGTAAGGAGCATGGCTCAACTTTGCAGCTTTGGATCGCTCTAAATCTTAACGCCAGGGCTTTGCAAAGGCCTCATGCCATACTGTACAACCTGATACCAAATCGCCCATCTACGAGCCTCTGAGAAGATCCACCACCGGGTGTCCGCAGATATCCTCTTATAATTAAATGCCTCCCTCAGCTCCAGGGTTCCATCTCTCAGGTCCATGTTTTTCAACCCATCTCTCAGACAGGTAACTCAGACCCCCTGACAGAAACACCCGCCCTATCAACAGCCATTCCAATATATGGACCAATGACCGGGATATTCCTCGCAAAGCCAGCAATTGTGCCCAAGAAATCCCCAAACAAGATGAAGATTCCGTATAACTCGACCATGAAACCGATCAAGGGCCAACGTAACAGAATCAGAGCTAGGCCACCGAAGAAGGCTCCTGTTCCTTTCAGCTTCTGACGGCGTGCGAAGAAAAGGAGGGTCTTTTGAGGTCCAATTATAATTGTGAGGCCGATGAGGAAAAGGATCTAACTTTTATTAGAGAGAAGGGGCCGGTAGGGGAAGGGAGACAAACGTTGCCCATTGCAAGCCTGGAGGCAGAAACATCAGTGGTAATCTTTGAGCAGATGATAGGAGAAGGTACTTACATAGCTCTATCAAAGAACAGCAGGACACCTCCGATCAAGAAGAACCCCCCTAGAAACCGATCAGTGCTGACTTGTGCGCCGAAGCACGTAGGATATATTCATACCCACCACCTGAGCAGAACACTACACCGATCTCTGATTGACCCATGTGTCAGCTTCTATCCTCTGCATTCTCTCCAAAACCACATCAATTGCTGCTGGCGCATTGCTCTCTTCACCTCGGCGTCTCAACTCGTTTCCCAACCAAAGTCCGCGGAAGCTGGGGAAACGTACTCTGAGTGTCCGATAGCCACATGGTAGGCATCTTGGCGTTTATCTCTGTAGGAGTAATTTGCGCTCTGGTGAGAGGAAATTGTGTTAGTCGTGGGCTGAACAGAAGCTTGTCTGCGATATGGAGAGTTGGCCTCGAGAGACGCGCGCACGGAGGCAGTTCGCGATGAGGCTTGTCTAGCGGCGTTCTTTTCTCTCCCGCAGCATTTTCTTGAACTTCGACAATTTGCATCAATCTCAAAGAAACAAAAATGGACACCAGTGCTTGTAACAAGCCAAGAGGATGGCTTCCTACCAGAATGGACACGTTGTTCAAGGCTCGAAAAGCAAGGTTTGTATAAGGACAGCAATTTCACGTGCTGAAAGTTGGACCCAAGTTGAAGACATTGCCATGACAATCAGGACATCTTGTTCTGGTAACTGAGTTTCATTCTTCTATATGCTCTCGGTACCCCGTCATCTTTAGGCATATAATGACATATCATGATCGCGATTAAGCCGGAGCACTTTCCCTGAACCTGTCGTTGAAAGATGGCAGGTGGGTAGGATGCGCTTGACTTTGTCGGTCAGACATATCAGATACCTTTGATGCTGCTTCTTTGCTAAATCTTCAGGCAACCATCCCTAGTCCCTCAGCATCTCGATATTGGATGTCCAGGCTGCCCGCTATTCGTCGTAACGCACGACCGGTGTTGTGGGTTCCAAGCAATTGCTGCATCCCGGTCCATTCCTTTGTACCTGCATCTGTAATGTGCTTTCACATCTGGCAGTGAACTTTCCTAGCTATACAACAGAATTTCAATCCATATATATGCCGGCACCTTCACTTCAATACCGTATGGGCCCCTCTAGCCTCCAAGTATTGCTCTGCAACCCCTTGCCCCAATGTTCTGATGACTCCGAATATCTCCTTGTCATGATATCTCAATCTGGTCTTGGGGTCCGTATACGGTGCCGACAGTCCCGTAATATCACAGTAATGTCTCGGATGTGCTAGACTAGGCGCTGACTCAATATTCGTATACGTGGCATTGGGAGCAGTTGAGAAACCGTTGGATCTCATGTTCCTCTCCAAGACCAGCTTCGACAAGTTTCGGGATGCTTGTGCTAGATTGGGCTGCAATGTAGAAGCTGGGGTGGAATTGGCTGGGGTAGAATCACCGTCTGTAGATGTGTCGAAGTCGTCGGCGGCAGGGGTT
Source organism: Hyphodiscus hymeniophilus (assembly GCA_016508695.1). Taxonomy (NCBI): domain Eukaryota; kingdom Fungi; phylum Ascomycota; class Leotiomycetes; order Helotiales; family Hyphodiscaceae; genus Hyphodiscus; species Hyphodiscus hymeniophilus. Next base: position 1,457,638 of record VNKQ01000006.1, on the reverse strand, counting down.
GCTATGCCAGAATTGTCCTGCGTTGGCATGAGAGAGGCTTCTTTGCGTACTGCATCGCCCAAAATGGTCTTGATGTTCTTGTTGCGACGCTGGTTGGGTTTCCAGTGGCTGTTTCGAAAGGGCTTTGGAATTTGGTGGATATCGATTTGTTCGATGAGAGCCTGATGGGCTTCAGCTTCGGGGGTTGCAGGAGCCATCTTGTAGTCTAGGTAGATATGAGATAGAGCAGATGGAATTTAGAGAAGGTTATGAAGGTTTGGAAACGACACCAAGCTTGAGAGAGAGGCGCGAATGGAGTTTATGGTACCAGCCAATCATGTGCTCCGAGTTTTGCGGCTAAGATCCCTATTCTGCAAACGCGTCAACATCACGACTCAACATCGAGACATGCGACGGCACAAAAATGGTATAGTCACATTCACTTCGCTTTAAGAACTGGGACTGATTACGGTGTAGGAAAGCCCTCATGAGCACCAGCAGAATTTACTGCTTTCCCGTATTATCAACAATGTGGTAAGGAACCTTGACCCGCCAGATTCGAGCACTGCTAATGCTTTACAGGAGAAACTCAATGAAGCTATCATGCTCCTCAACAAGAGCCTCCAAGTGGGTTGAGTTTAGCTAAAACTATTGCTGCCTGTCCTGACACACATAGGAAATCAACATTCAGAATATGAACGTGGAATTAGTTGCTCAGATGTTCAAGAACTACCAGTCCAATGTGCTCTTCCATTTGGAAGGTTAGTTTCATTGTCATCCTAGACCTTGGGCAGCAATTTGTTGGCTAACTCTATGACAGCAACGGACAGTCTCAAGGATCCTTCGTGAGCCTTGGATGGGAGTGTTGGCTTGATTAGGGATTGGCGTCTGGCGGGGAATTGAGATAGAAAATGATATTACGATCACGCTGTTAATGTTACATTTCCAAGCCTGACCGTGGGATATTTTTCACGTGTTATCTGGCCTTTATAAAATGCTTCGTTAAACCTGTCAGGCAGGTACTTTGGTCTGCAATGTCAGTCGTTGGATCGAACCCAGAGTGCGTGATAGGTTTTTTCTTCCCGAATTGGTTAAGAAAGAGCCCCTCTGTGTGTCCATACGATATTGTATATAAAAGTAAATACCTATTGTATGAAATGTTGGAATGTGTAGTTGGTTGTCAGCCTCGCGTTTGTCAGCCTTGCTGTCACCAGTTACTCGAGTAAATCACCGAACGTCAAATTATCAGCCGCAACAACCAGATTCATTCTTAGCCCCAGAGCTATTCATCAACCTAATCGTTCGCCAGTCTTACCACAACTCATTCCTGTGAAATTGAAAGACACAAACTCACCACCATGTTTTAACACATATCCCTCAATTGAGACGATCATTACCAAAGTAGAGAAGATGGCGCCCTCTGCTATCGATCCATCAACGCAAGCTTCAGATCCCCAAATATCTGCTCCACCGCCCCAGCTATATACGCCGAGAGAGCTACATTTCGAGCGATACTTAGCAAGCCAGCCAGATGGGTACAGGCAGGCGAGATCGCGGGGACCAGAAAGAGCAGCAATTGTGATTGACAATGGTACATCCCCTTTGCTCAACCTTACTACTAGCATATGCTAAAACATTAAAAAGGCTCCTCGGAGACCCGCGCAGGCTGGTCCTTCGAAAATGCGCCCCGGCTCAATATCACACCCATCTTCTCGAAATATCGAGACCGTAAGATTGGCAAGGCCTTTTCGTTCGTGGGTGCCGATGTGTACGCAGACACGACCGCGAAGGGACATATGAGGAATGCATTCGAAGCAGGAAGCGGCATTGTCAGTAATTGGGATGTCATGGAATCGATCCTGGATTATGTCTTCATTAAGCTGGGTATAAATGGATCCAATGGAGGGATAGACATGCCTATTGTAATGACAGAGGCTGTGGCAAATCTGCCGTATTCGCGAAAATGTAAGCATCTCGGACGTTTGTAATGTGCTAAGCTAACATTGAATACAGCCATGACAGAGATTGTGTTCGAATGCTATTCAGCTCCCTCCCTGGCCTATGGAATCGACTCCCTGTTCTCCTACGACTACAATAACGGCAAAACTGGACTTGTTGTCTCCTCTTCTCACAGCTCGACCCATTTAATTCCAGTCCTGAATTCGAAGGCCTTATTGACCCAAGCAACAAGACTCAATTGGGGAGGCTCACAAAGCGCCGAATATCTTCTCAAGCTTATCCGCCTCAAATACCCAACGTTCCCAGGAAAGCTCAACTCTTCGCAGATGGAATACATGATCCGAGATCACTGTTACCTATCTCGAGACTATGACCAAGAACTAAGTACTTACCTGGATTGGACCGGCCTCGAAGACCGCGATCATGTCATTCAATTTCCCTATACAGAAGAGGTGATCATTCAAAAAAGCGAAGAAGAGCTCGCTCGCATAGCAGAGAAGCGAAAAGAGAGTGGCCGCCGTCTCCAGGAGCAAGCTGCTAAGATGCGACTAGAGAAGCTGATTCGCAAAGAGCAAGAATTGGACTACTACCGCGATCTACAGAGCAAGATATCCAATGAAAGTAAGAAAGAAAGTAAGCGACTCTTGGATGCGGAGGACATGAAAGACGAAGCAGCCCTAGAACGAACCATTAAGGAGCTCGACCGCTCTATCCGAAAAGCTCGCACTAAAGACGTCGGCGGTCCTGAGATCGAGGAGGAAGTCGAAGAGCCTGATTTCAGCCTCCTAGAAGTTCCAGATGAGCAGCTAGATGAAGCAGGCATCAAGCAGAAGCGGCACCAAAGACTCATGAAATCTAACCATGAAGCTCGCGCTCGCGCCAAAGCAGAGAAGGAGAAAGAGAAAGCCCGTGTAGCAGAGGAGCAACGAGCGGATGAGGAGAAACGAGAGAACGATCTTGAGGGCTGGCTGCAAGAACGACGCAACGCCCGTGCAGACCTTGTCCAGAAGGTGAAAGACCGCGAACGTCTCAAAGCCGATCTGGGAAACCGCAAATCTCTCGCATCTCAAAATCGTATGAAATCCATCGCAAATCTCGCATCTGACAACCCAACGAAGAAACGTCGGCGTGGAAACGACGACGACAATTTCGGTGCCAATGATGATGATTGGGGTGTCTATCGCCAAATCGCCACGGGGGAAGGAAGTGATGATGAGGAAGAAGAAGATCTGGGTGCAAGTCTGAAGACGCTCGAAGCAGACCTCCTGAAATATGACCCCGATTTCACGGATCAACATACACTCGATGCACAAACAGACTGGACCAAGTCTCTCGTTCACGCTTTCCTTCGTGGTCCTCGACCATTCGATCCAGGAAGTCAGGCTGAAGCACACCAGCTTCATCTCAACGTCGAGCGAATTCGAGTCCCTGAGGTAATCTTCCAGCCTTCTATTGCGGGACTCGACCAAGCAGGCATCGTGGAGATTGCAGCTGACATCTTGACACATCGCTTAAATGGCATTGCGCCGCAGCAAGACTTTCTCAGGGACATCTTCCTGACTGGTGGGAATAGTTTGTTCAGCAGTTTTGACGAGCGTTTAAGGGAGGGCCTGAGAGCGCAGCTGCCGGCCGAGATGGAAATCAAGACGAGAAGGGCGAAGGACCCGGTGTTGGATGCTTGGAAGGGTGCTGCGAAATGGGCAGGCGGTGCGAAGTGGAAGGCGGCGGCTGTCAGTAAGGAGGAATATTTCGAGAAAGGGGCGGAATATATGAAGGTAGGTCATTCATTACCCGCTGGTATCTCAATTATTTAACTAACTGAGGACAGGAACACGATCTAGGCAATGCCTATTCTTAGACATCCTTTCAAAAGATGTCGTAACACTAGCTATGGGAAATAGGTATGGGTAATAAAAGGCGTTGAAGCGGGCAGAATATGCATTTGTTAGTAGTAGGAAAAGATAGCACTTCCCTGAATCTCCACCTCTCCTGTCCATGTTCGTGACTGAACGACAAGGAGCATGAGCTTTCTCGGAGAATAAGAAAACTGTCACCACGCACGTCTCGCATCACAGTTCGCCCTTTCGATCTCCATCACCAGCCCTCCAGACCTAGACATCCCCCATCAACAGTGCACTCGCGATCCCAAATATCACATTAACCCCTCCCCTCAACAGCACTGCCATTCTACGTGACGATCATGCTTGCACCAGCGTACTGCGATCCTTTCATACCGCACTACTCCTCACGATGCCTTCGCGAGCGTGAAGGACAGCAAGCGTACCTGTGAGGCGTTTACTTAACTGTTAGACACCTGAGCCGGGAGTGAGATATGCCGTAGCGTTTCCCGATGGTGTCGCGATCGATGAGAGTATTATCTGAGCGTGGTGGGCGAGATTCAGCCTGTAGGTTGTCACTCATGATGTTACGCTCGGAAATGCAAGGAGGAGGCTGACAACTGATGTCTGGGCCGTGTATGTACATGTTCCTCACGCTCACGTGACTGGGTTGATGCTGAAGGGATGTTGGTTTTGTTGGGTATTTTGAGATATGCTGTACAGTATCACGCAGTCCAGGAGGTTTGAGATATTAGTTGATGAAATGGTTAGGGCGATATTCAATTTATGCTATCATTAGTCGTATAACTTCCGCAGCAGTAGCTGTACTCCCATCATTCAGTCCTCGTGGGATGCTCCGACAGCACGATGGTGAAATAGAAATAAAAAAAATCATGATATTGAACCTCACAATGCTGGACTTCTCCTGATAGTTGACCGATCATACTTTCAACTCGCCAACGGATGGAAGAGAGATACCTATCCCCAGCTCTGCACCCACCTCGGCTTTCACCTCGAGCGCACAGCATCATTGTTGAAAGATCACAGATATTCTTTCATTCCGAATAGCATGCGAGAGGGTGCCAAGCCAAGGAAGAAGAAAGGATCGACGAAAGGGTGAGGGAGCCGGCGGAATTACCGATGGATGAAGATGATGGCCACTAAGCCAAATTGTTCGCCGAAGGATACTTTTTCGAGCAGGAACAACTGGTGAATTTCTTTAATATCCACCACGGGCCGAGACTTCAATTTTTCGCCGAAGCGGACTTGACTGAAGCGGACTTGACTGAAGCAATGATACACCACGCACGATCTATGACTGGACTTTGCTGAGTAAGGCCGAGAAGGGTTAAGCGACTAGAGCAATATCAGTGCATTCGCGATGGTGGTAGGGCACGCCACATTGCCCAGCCGCTTCTTTCCTCATATCAGGCCAGTTAGAAATCCATCTTCAGAAAATAGCCTACCTTCCTCTCGCTCTCTCAGACCGCCTCGCAAACAGAATGGTCGCCATCCGAAACGTCACGTGTGCGGCGGATAGGTGTACAGTACAGTCAGCTTTTTTAGATTACTAGACTCAACAGGCTCAAGGAGTTGTGTACCACAGCAGCATTGAATGCATGTACATACTTGTCCGCTAGCATCAGTTTGTTTGAATGCGACTCTCCGGCACGAGGGAGTCCAGAGTACCGGCCCGAATCATGTCTGATGAGCTAAGATGATCCTTATGTGTGGAGCAACGTATACGGCTTTTAACGAAGAGAGTTGAATGCGGTCCAAGAAAATGGTCAATCGGGCCAGCTAATGAGTGCATGAATGCTTAATCACCCCCACTGTCCCAAGACCGTCCCCCATCTTTGGAGCTCTGAGTAGACTCTGTTCAAGATCCGCCGACTGGACAACTGGGCTTTGCAAGCTTCGCGACGCCTCGCTTGAGTCACGATGAGATGAAACATTGGAATGAGATCTACCTAGCGTCTGCCAGATTATTTGGAATTGAGAGCATTGTAGATGCTGGTTGCAGTCATGAGGTGGGCAAGAGCTCACACTCAACATTACTGCTTAATCAATATTCGATATTTGTGATGAAAGTATGCGCGAAAACATGGCAACAGTCAGAGCTGTGATGCAATGGAAGTGATAGATTGATACGATACTCGGCACACTGGACTGTTAATGCCTGCGAAGTAGTATGCAACTTGGACATGCTAGTACTTGCTAGGAGGTGCAGACAAGTGATTTGAAAAGTACTAGATGGATATCAGGATAAGTGACATGGCGATAAGAGAGGGTTAAGAGTGAGCAACCGAGCTTTCCACCAAATTCCAACAAGAAGTTCGGCGACTTTAACGAAAATCCCGCTACGGAGGCGTGAGACTGAACACTGAACAGTGCATAAGTACATATGTACATATGTAAGAAGGTCGTACAAAGCCGGCTTTTGAAGATGGAGAATCTCGCATCTCATTTTAAATCCGAGGAGATATTAGGTCGAAACAGATAGGTCTAGAGCTCGCCTCTGGCTCATTGAATAGAGCTTTTGCAGAAAGGGGAATACTCAGACGCTGTGCGCTGCATGCATAGTCGGAGCTATGGTGGATATGTATGCAGGTTACATCGCCGAAGCTAATGCTATGCAATGCCGGATACGTAACCGTAATAATGCGGATGAAGCTTCGAGCATTGCATTAAGCATAAGTGACGTAGGTACTCAGCCCTACTTGACGGTGTCTCCTGAACTTAATTCGATCTCCCGAGCGGTGTTGCCAAATCATGGCCTCCTGGAAGAGAGGCTGATGATGTTCGAGCAGAAGTCAGTAAGACGTCCAAGAAGTCGCAATGTGAGCCTCCACAGACTTGACCATGAACCAAAGGCCATCCACTTCACCATCAAGATTCAAAGTGAGCCAGAAATCCCAGTTACAAAGAGCCTTCGGTAGGCGCATACACGAAAACTGCATTTACTGGGACACGAAGTATCGGTAGAGTGTAAATGCCTCGCTTGTCCTTGCCCTACAGAATTTGGAAGCTGAGTAAGAAGGAATGTGCCACATGTCCCAGTACCGACCTGGAGACTGGAATTACCTTCTCAGCTAGCAGCTTGAACGCAGCCAATTCCGGGGCACCCGCCTTTGCCGTGTCTGGAAAGGAAAGCATTCACGTGCTGTGATGTCCCTGCAGCGTACGGAGTGTGTTGTGCCACCATGCATTTGCTGGATGGGGTAAGATGCTCCTGAACACAGGCGTGGTGCGAGTGCATGAGGACGTCTAAATCCATCCAACCTCCAAAGGCAACTCATAAGGGAATCGACCACTTGAAACTTAATGAGGATCCTCTGCGTGGGAAGTGGGAATGTCGGGATTAGTAAGATGCAGCGGCCTGTCGAGAGTTCCTCAAAGGGGGAAGCGAGTCTACTTCGAGAGCGACATTGACCCCATAACCAGGCGCCTTGATCTGCCTTGATCTAATCTGCCTTGATCTGCTTGGATCTGCCTCGAGCTGCGGGCGACGTTTGGGCATCGGATGGTCCCACGCCACGTTTTCCAAGGTTCAGTATTGGTAAGCGGTCGTGATGCGGTCTTCCTTTGGGAACGAGTTCGCCGAGGAAGTCGACGATGATATGTAAGCACCGAGGAATCCACCACCAGCACGGGGCGGATTAGTAGATGATTCGATACGGCATGTGTAATGGAGCCAATGGGGGACCGTTTTAGCTCCCCCTTGGCCAAGAGATTAATAATCTCTCACTAATCTCTCAGGTAGGCGTCATACCAAGATGGTTGTTTAATCCATCATTTACCTCTTTGGGCGCTCGTTCTCTTTGTCGGGTAAAGAGTTGATGGAGTTGCAGCAGTTGGAGGGAATCAGTGGCCCGTTCCTTTGCAGGCGAGCTTGACTATCTTGGCCTCGCTTGCTGGTGGGGATCACGTGGCGAGGAAAACAAGAGTCTGCTTACGTTACATTCGGACTTTACGAAAGCGGGCACTCACTCACTCTACTACTACTGTCGCTTTCTTTGTCCGGCTTCCGGATGAATGAATGAATGAACTCAACTCGACTCGTTTCTGGGCGCCGAATCCGACTTGTTCATCTCGATCATGCAATCCATCATACTGTCGTACGTTCACTTGCGCTTGTTTGGTGGCGGGGTTTTTCGGTTTGTTTGCCTCTCTCTAGATTTGACTTGAATTAACTGAATTAAACTTAATTTGAATTGGATTGTTTTTGGTTGATTTACTGGTGTTGTGATATCGTAGCCGCAATCTGAAGGCTCATTCCCAGCCTCGGCGAACGTGCTCTCTTTTTAAGACCGACTTTACCTACTACTCACCCTCCCTTCCTGTGGCTGGCACCAAACCAACACCTCCTCCGAACCTCCGGCAAACAACAACAACAACAACAACAACGAGAGACTTACTTGACCCAATCAATTCCAAACCATACACTTACCCCAACCCCCCGATCCATCACCGTCATTCATTCAACACACACCCATCTCTCGTTCTCCCCACGAATCAAAGTCTATATGATTCCCAGAACCATGCAGTCAATCGCGCCAGCTCCCGCTTCACAGCAGAGTATGCATAATCAGGTACATCCCCTCCCCTTCCTACTATCGCATCTTGCCTACATACGCCAATACTCCACTTCACTCCCCTACCTTAGCTTCCTATTATCCTTCTCATACTTCGTACCTACTACCCATACACCATACACCCACCATACACCACCACCATACACCAACCATCATATATCCACCATTTCACTAGCACCTTCCCTCCCTCTCCCCCCGGGGCTTCTTTCGTAATCCGGTCCCTCACTCACACTCACACTCTCACTTCTTCCGGTCTTCCTCCTCTTTGACTACATTACCCAAGACACAGTACAGACGCTGACTCACTCTCGCAACAGGAGATGAGTGCGGACAATGGTATAATCCACCCTTCTTCCCCCTTCCCCCTCTCCAACAGCAACTGCCTATACGAGAAGTAATCCCTTACTCGGATTTATTGCAGCATATCCGATGCCCCCCATGCTCACCCAGACCCTCACTCGTCGACGCCCTGCTGACATGATACTTGCGCGCGGTCCAGACTTAAGAGCACAGCTCGCCGCCGTCATCTCCACCCAGCAGCACAGCGGTCCTCATGGCTACAACGACGTGCCAGCATCAAGCAGCGCTTCCCCTCACGATCACAACATCGACCCGTCAATTGGCGGACCAGGAGGTATGATGAGCAACGGCGGAGACTCGGGCGGGGACGACAGTATGGGTGACGGACGGAAGGGAGGAAAGAGAGAGCTGTCGCAATCGAAGCGCGCTGCGCAAAATCGTGCTGCCCAGGTACGCTGTTCGTTTCGTCGCCTCATGTTCGGATTGGAGCGAAGTTGAAGTTTCAAGCTCGTTAAAACTTGCGATGGTCTCGTTGCTTTGTCAATTCTCATGTCATCCAGCCCAGAATCCAAGCTTACGTAAACAATTTCACAGAGAGCCTTCCGACAGCGCAAGGAAGGATACATTAAGAAGCTTGAGGAACAGGTCCGAGAGTTGCATGCGTTGGAAGACAATTACAAGTCGATCCAGGCGGAGAACTACTCGTTGCGCGAGTATATCATCCACCTGCAGTCCCGACTCATCGAGTCTCAAGGCGAATACCCGCAACCTCCCCCAAATGTCAACTTGAACCATCCCCATGCGAGACAACATGATCAACATATCGATCATATGCAGAGAGGACATGATGGTGCTCCTGTTGCGCCGATGGCGCCGATGAGCCAGGCTCACCAGCTCCAAGCGTCCGCCGCCAGAACCCTTGCTGCCGCAGGTTTGAACTCGGGCAAGCATGCGCAGGATGATCACGGCTACGAGCAGCATAAGAGATTCAAGGAGAATAACGCAGAGGACTCGGCTGCCGCCGATGCTCTGATTCGATCCCAGTATGTCACCCCATTTCTTAATCCTCCTTGGCTCAAGTAGCTACAAGGCAAGAATACTCGGGACCCTCCTTGAAATCCTCCTATTTCGATTTCGCTTTTCTTCTCCTCCCTCATTTCTACATAAACAAATACTGACATCCGTCTTGTCACAGACTTACAGGAAGTGCGGACGGTCTACCATCGTCCATGTCAATCCAATAACACTCTTTTCACTTGTGTCTCTATGGACGGCGGGCGTTGACGGAGTTACATGCGAAGAAGGCTTGCTTCGCTGAGACGGTATGTTTTTTTTTTTGCTTTGGGCGTCACATTGCTACGCATGTACTGTATGAATTGAGTGCTTACGAGGCACTTTCGCGGGAGAGAATGGCGCTTCTGGCGTTGGCTTCATGATCCCGGAATCAAATCGTGGCCTAGACAAATGTGCTTCTTTCTCTATGCTACCACTATTGTGTCTCATTGCGTTCCTGACGGAGGTTTCATTCCTTCACGCGGTGCGGTCTTTCCTGTGACCCACAACGCATGATCCTGCCTTTCAGGACGGTGGTTCGTAAGTTACCTTTCTACTCACGAACTGAAGACCACGTCGCCAAGTCATCTACACAACCATACCGCCCTTCAACCAATCAAGTTCTTTCGTTGACCTGTCTTTTCCACACTATCAACCATGAGTGCACTCACAACGAAAACCACGTCAATCCAGCTCTCAATTGAAATCAGTTCTTTATCCCCGATCCTTCACCCCCAGTCTTCCCCATCCCCTTCTTCCCTTTCTCTTTCCCATCATCCCCAACCCTCGGCACATCAGGGACTTCCACGCTCTTGACTCTATACATCATTCCCGGATACGCATCACTGACAACCAAGACATCAAACCTCCTCCCCTCGTCGAACCCACCCTTTCCGTCCTCAGGTAGCTTGATCTCCGCTCTCGCACTCAAGTTTCCCCTCCCGCCCACAGCGATGCCGACTCGTTTCAGAGCAACGATCTCGTCGCTCTCCTCGCGGCAGAGCACCACGAACCAGCCTTCCGTCTGTGATTTCGGGAAGCGCGGCGCGAACACCTTGCCGTTCCTCTCCGTGTAGGCGTTCTTGCGCGTGAGGACTACAGAGAGAGATAGCGCCGTGAGGTTCTGGAGGGAGATGGAGAGGTTGGGGAGTTGGAGGGCGGCTTTTTGGAATCGTTGGGATGTGGTCATGGGAAGTCTGAGGGCGGAGAGGGTACTTTCGTAGACCTTTTGGGATTGGGCGGTGAGGGCTTGAAGCGTTGTGGGCAGGGACGTGTTGCTTGGTGTGTCGGTTGATACGCCGGGTAGGATGGATAATGGAAAGTCGGTGGGCCAGCGAGCGCTTTTGATGCATTGCATCAGTGTTATCATCTGGAGGACGCTGGATAGGTAGCCGAGCTCGGTCAAAACGTCGATGCTAGCTTGCATGACACGGATAGCTTGGTCGAGGACACTGGTTTGATCGCCTACGTAATCGCTGATGGGTAGGTCGATACGTGACATGTGTGCTTGTAGTAGCAGGAACGCTTTCACATGCGGATCCCACATCGGCAGGTTGTCGAACGCGGAGGTGGGGATTGGGAGGTTCTTGGCTAGTTCGGCGTTGATTAGGTCTTCGTTGTGGCGGACGGGGAGCTCGTCGTATTCAGTTGCGGCGCACATCCACGAGAGCACGTCGGCAAACGTTGCAGAGCGTTTGGCGTGCGAGACAAGGTGGCGGATTGTGAGGTGAGAGAGGTAATAGTAGCTCATTATCTTGCCCAGGGGAGTGGAGTCCACGTCGCCGTTAGGTTCGATGGAGATACATTTTGATTCGGCGAGCGAGGAGAGGGATTTATCAACCATCGTTATCATATATTCGTTTGCCATCTGTTGGGCGGCGATTGTATTGTGCTCTTCTGCTGAGATCTCGAGGCCGTAGTAAGATGGGTTCTTATGTAAACGGCGGAAAAAGAATGTCCAAGTCAGATAGTCTAAGGCATCTTGCTTGGTGGAGATTGTTTCTGCCGAGACTTCTGCACCAAGATGATTGTCTAGTACCAGATGGAGGGATGATTCGACAGGGAAGCCAGTATGTAGGAAGTGCTTATAGAAGGCCTTCTTAGAATCTTGAGTGAAGATTCGAGCGATGCCTGAAGTATCGAATTGAGGGCGACCAGCTCGACCAAGCATTTGCAGCACATCTGTCAAATCCATGTCCTTGTAGCCTTCGATTTTTGCGTCAAAATACTGCGTCCCCTTGACGACCACAAGATGAGCTGGAAGATTGACACCCCAAGCGAGAGTACTCGTAGCCACGAGAATCTGGATCTTGTTGTTCGCAAATAGCTCCTCTGCTAGTGAACGATCCGATTCCACTAGACCAGCGTGATGCAATCCAATACCAAAACTCAGTGCTTCCTTGAGAGCATCGTCGTGAACACGAGAGAGGTTAAGCTGTAGATCTTCTTCTGACATCTTGACAAACCGACGTGGATTATCTTCCATGCCGCAGAAATTGATCAGGTCTTTAGCTGTCAATCGTGTCTGTCTGCGAGAAGCAACGAATACAATCACAGGCTTATCAGGACTGTGAGTCTTGATCGCCAAGAAGGTAGGTCTGTTCATTGATTGCATCAACGGACAGAAGCCCCGGACCTCAGGGAACCCATCAATGAAAATCTCTAGCGGGACAGGACGGACACTGTGGCGGAAGTTGAAGAGCCCTTCTTTGACTCCAAGCCAGTTGCCCAAGTCCATGGCATTGGCACAAGCAGTTGACATTCCCATCAGTCTGACTGAGCCTTTTGATTGTGCTGCAATATAATTCATGCGGGATACGATAATCTCCAAAATTGGTCCACGATCTAGACCAAGGAGATGGATCTCGTCAATGATCACCAGGCTGACCTGCTTGACATAGCCTCTTGTCTGCCAGGATCTGGAGATACCATCCCATTTCTCGGGCGTAGTGATGATGATATCTGCATCTCGGATGGTTCGAGTGTCTGGCGTATTATCTCCGGTTAATTCTACAAGCTTCAGACCAAGTTCTCTAGTCAGTCGAACACCCCAGTCTTTGACGCGCTCGCGGACGAGTGCCTTCATAGGAGCAATATAGACAACCTTCGAGCCTGGCTTCTCCCGAAAAGCCCACCACATAGCAAGCTCACAAGCGATAGTCTTTCCGGAACCCGTTGGTGAACCAAGGAGGACGTTTGCAGGTGTGTGGTAAAGCGTATGAAACAGCTGAGTCTGCATTGGGTTGAAGAACTGGAATCTTTCGCCGTAGAGTTCTTCCAATGCTGGATTCTTGAGTGCAGTGATCGGTAGAGGCTGAAGATTGAGAAGATCTGTATAGACACTCTCTGTGTCAGGCCTGATGAGGTGTTGGAAGGATATGGCATGAACAGTCTCTGCTCCCAGCCACCTATCAGATACCGCTCTCACATAGATCTGAGTTGGCAAAGGATCTGAGAGCGGAATCGTGAAGTTAAGCTCGTGATCATCATATAGCTTCCTCCTATTTAGGATAAAAAACTCGTGATGGAAGATCTCTGAGGTCTCTGAATTTTCAACCCAGATCCAGTAACTTTCCGAAGTTCCGTGATGGCGGTCATTCCAGCGGAAATCGGGTGTAAGGTAGAGACGAATTCTGAGAACGTCTCTGTTGAGAGGAGCAATTTCAGCTTCGATGCTGATGGTTGGGAAGTTATCAATGATCTTAGAAATCGTCTTTCCAGCTCCATGATTATGAACAAGTGATCCGATTTCAGCGGAGTCCATCTCTCGAAGTGTCTCGATAGAAACAGCGTCTTTGGAGTCGAGCTGGTTCAGCACAGGCTTCGGGATGTCGAATTGATGTAGGGGATGCTGGAACACCCAGATTCTCTTCTCGATGGATTTGCAAAGTGAGAGTAGAACGAGACATTGGTGGCCCCATCGACGATTGAGAGCGATCATGAACAGTGCCCTGCAAATCCTGGCAGCTTGCTGCGCAACATAATTCGAATCGTTCGCAAGAGCAAAGTCTTCTAGATTTGCTCGAGAAATGTAAGACTGCAGAAGAATGTTCGTTTTGGCATGAGGCGTATCGATACCCTCTGCAACGTCACAAGGCGAAGCTTCTTCTTTCAACTTCGTGAGCTCTTTGGCTTCAGTATCCCGAGACTGGATGTTATCAAACTCTCCACTCATAGCAATCATTTTCAGGACATCGGCCTCTGTTGCCATCGGTTGCATCATTGTGTTGAAGATTTGGATACTGGTGTGAAGAATGTAGAATTGACTTGCAATCCTGCCGACATCCTTACTCCGAAGCTCTTCGGTCGTTTCATTGAATATGATCATTTGACTTTGTTGTAGAGTTCTGGCTGCCTGTATAATAAGCTGTCGACGACGTTGAACTAAAGTCGGGTCGTCACGGATCTCTGCCCAGTCTATGCCGTAGGTCAGAGGATTGCGTTGCATTCGAACGAAAAGATACGAATATCCAAGCCATTGAACGGCTTCCGGGACCGAAGTCACCGTTCCGAGCCCAATTTCGGCGTTCAAGTTATCCACGAGATGTTTCGAGAATCGCGATTCGATGGGGACTTGCGCTGTGACTGCCTGGAGATAATGGGGGAGCTTGTCCTGGGTCGTACAGATCATGCCAATTCCAGTATCTTGGAATTGAGGGCGACCAGCTCGACCAAAGATTTGAAGAACATCCAGGATGCCGAGATCGATGAATTTACCATCTTGTGCGCTGTAGACCTGTGTTCCTTTGATGATGACTGCTGCAGCGGGTAAGTTGACACCCCATGCCAGAGTAGCAGTACAGCAAAGAACTTTCAAAACGCCACTGCCGAACAGTCTCTCCATCAGATTTCGGTCTGAACGGGCCATGCCTGCGTGATGAATTCCAATACCCTTCGGCAGCAATTCACGAAGCTCCCTACCTCTTGAGCTCTTCATGTCCTTTACTGCTTGCTCATATTGAGGATGGCCAGTCGGGTCGAAGAGGTCTACACAGACCTGGTCAATAGCTTTCTCATAGAGCATCTTAGCTGTGTTGAAAGTATCCTTCCTCGAATGAACGAAAACCATGATTTGGTGATCTAGCTCCAGCATCTCTCGCACTTTCTCAAACGCCACGGTATCAATGTTGTCACGAGAAGCTTTCGTACCAGCCTTGCCCTTGACACCGATAAAATGCTGCTCCAGAGGAACAGGTCTAAAACTTGCATCGAAATAGAAGAGACCTGCATATCGATTGACCTTAAGGAAATCTGCGACATCGACATAGTTTGGAAGCGTGGCGGATAGTCCCACAATTCGAATGAGGGACTGTGTACTTTCCACTTGACGCTCAGTACGCGCGACCAACGATTCGAGGACGGAACCGCGATCATCATGAAGCATATGCACTTCGTCTATGATCAAGAGACGGACTTTTTGTACCAATTCCGTGTCGCCGGTACCTTTGCGCGTTACGACATCCCACTTTTCGGGAGTCGTAACAATGATTTGAGTTTGCAGAATTTCCTTCTTGGTAAGATGCATATCACCCGTCAGCTCTCTGGCTTGTATGCCCAGCCAAGCAAGGCGACTGCCAAGCTTTTGAGTGATTTCTGCTGCCAGAGCTTTCATCGGAGCAACGTAGACAATCTTGAAGTCTTCTAAGTTGACCACAAAGTCTGATGACTCCGGGACTTCTGCGGGATTGGGAGAGACGTTCTGGCCTATGGCATGGAGGATGGTGAGCATGGCTGCATCTGTTTTACCCTATATTCCGTCAATATCTTGCTACTCATAGGACAGTGAAAGACTTACAGCACCAGTAGGAGCACATATTAACATATTTTCACTGGTTTGGTATGCAACGGGATATACCAGGCTTTGCATGCGATTCAAGGATTTGTAGCCTTTGAACGTCCTTTTACAAAGGCCGTCCATCTCAGAGATCTCGATTAGTTTTCTCCCCTTCCCAAGAGTTCCAACCTTTCCCGCAGGGATCGAGTATTCTTCGTATTTCTATTTTATGTCAAGATTTCTGTCTGTAGATCAGCGATCCATGCACATACCTCATGTTCTTTCCGCTCACTACCCATGGGAAGGGCATATTTTCTCCCTCTAGAATCCAGCGTGTTACCAGCCGAATGCGCCTTATAGACGTGCGGATACTGCGGCCCATCACGATCGATACTCGGTCCCAACGTAGCATGTTTATGCTCGTAATCCCTCCGCCTCAACGCCTCCTCTCTCTGGCGCTTCGTCTGCAACTTCCCAAAGATACCCTCATCCCTGTTCTTCGAAAAGGGAGAAGCAGCCGTGATGTCTGCCCGGTGCGAGATAAGCTCAATCACGAAGTCCAGATCGTCAAATCCGATGATATCAGTCAGTGTGGATTGCAGCTCCTCTTCGACACTGTCGGAAACGAGCAGAGCCATGAT
The DNA here is from genome assembly GCA_016508695.1 of Hyphodiscus hymeniophilus. Classification (NCBI taxonomy): domain Eukaryota; kingdom Fungi; phylum Ascomycota; class Leotiomycetes; order Helotiales; family Hyphodiscaceae; genus Hyphodiscus; species Hyphodiscus hymeniophilus. Next base: position 1,441,500 of record VNKQ01000006.1, on the reverse strand, counting down.
CTGTTCCTGGAGATCTTCGCCAGATAGACCCTGCTTCTTCGAGGCAAAGCCGATGCATTTACTCCTAAGCCATTGCGGTCCATATCCTCCGGCATTCGCGCTCCCGCTGACTTCCATGAGCGGTCCTTCGTTGGGATCGCTGCTCCATGCATCGTCCTCGCTGTCGCTGATGAAGTCCCATACATCATCCCCACTATTGCTGGAGGTGAACTCATCGTCTTCATCAAAGTTTAATTCAGAGCCGTAGGCGCTTGATTCTCCATTTGTGGATTTGGCAGGTAATTTGAGTTCTGCCAAGGCAGCTCGCATGGCGGCAAGCTGTGTTTGCCATTGTGCCTCGGCGGAATCTAAGTCTGCTGGATACATGGTAGTTGATGAGAATTCTTCTTATTCAACTATTTATCAGTTATTAGGGAGAGGAAACGGATAGCTTCAAAGGCGCCTTTTCAGTCGCAGTGAAACATGCGATGTGAGTCAAGGATCGATGTTGAAGGCATTGGTAGTGGAAATAGGCGAGGCGAAATTATGTAATGGTGGAGGGGCATGTTGAGGCCGGTGATTCACCAGGCTTCGTGATTGACTCTTTAGAACCTTGACAAGTCATCCTATTTCAGAGCCACCATTATTTCATATGCTGTCAGTTGCTATTATCAATGGCAGATCTACGTAGATCAACGGACAATGAGGTTTATGTTTTCGGAGTATGAACATCCATTCGTATTATTTACCTTTCCTATTCTAGACGCAACGCTATGTCCGCTCAAAGTGCCATATGAAAGCAAAGCAAAGTTGGTTCCCTGTGCGGCAGACGAATGCCAGCATGCCGAACGCCGTGGAGACCCCCTATATTTACAAGAAGGACGTATCCAATATTCACACAGAATGCTCTCATCATCTCATAAACTCCGTAACCTTCTCCTGCCCCTCATGGCTTCCAGACCAATACTACAATACTGTCCCTCTCAGGATGCTCTTCGCCCTCGGGAACCCACCTCCCATCGCCCCGTCTCTTCAGGTAGATCTGTCGAACTCGGCCGTCGCCCTCTTGTCTGGCATCCAACAGCTCCCATGCCAGCTTTCGTCCAGTCTTGGCCAAGTTCTTTCGTAAGCCACCGAATGTATATGACAAACTGACGTCTTGCATATCACCGTCTCCATTGTCGAATGTGCCTTCCATAATCAACGGGTCGAAGTCAATACCTTTGGGGTAATGTGCTACGGAAAATCCATTCGACAAGATGAAATTGTCCTTGAACTGAAACCGTTGGAGTAAACAATCCTCCCCACAAGCATCAGCAACAACATGCAATCGATCTGGATGGATGTGGTGCCAAGACTTGTAATGGTGCAGAGAGAGCGCTTGTTGGCCACTTTCGTAGAATCCGCTTGGGTCACCAAACTGATCTGATTGATGCAGTAGGGGCAGGTACGTAAGACGGATCTCGGTGTAATTTCGAAGGCAGTTGTACAGGAGCCGATCTCCTTGATCGGCTTTCAGTACATAATCGTCCTTCTTATCTTTCTCGAGACAGGGAAGCTGGAGTATTTGGCGAGCCACAGGTGCAGTAAGGAAGACTCCTCCTCCGCCATAGGCCATTGGTGCGCGGTTTCCAATCATCCAGTCTACGCGCTCAGTGAAGGTGCCGATATAGTAGGGTCTCGCTGGGTCGTAATTTGACAGCTTGTCCACAAGTGCAGATATGCAGGGGAAGAAAGTATCATCGTCGATAAGAGCAAAATACTTCCTCGAATCTCGAGTGGGGTGGTTGTAGAGCATGCTGACTAGAGACACATACCGGCCAGGCATATCGAGTTTCATATCAGAAGCGACCACAGTAGCGTTGATCCCGGCCGCTACCAACTCATCCGTGACATGTGCGATTTCAACCGTGCTTGTGTTGAACAATGCCAACACCAATCCCGCGCCATTTGTGTGCCCATGTCCATCGGTGAGCCATCTTTTCCATTCCTTCACCGGGCTCGTCTCTTCGCCGGTGAAGCGCTCGAAAGTGGTGGATGCGCCGAAGATGAGAGACGAGGCGTCGACTTGGTCTGGGCGTGGAGATTGGTGAACATGGAGTTTGACAGATCTCCCTACTGGTAAGGAAATCTTTCTATTGATGGTGATCTCTGCAAACTCGTTCGGAAACAGAACGTCGTCGACTTCTGTGATTGACTTTCGATACGGCGCATCTGGGACGTATTGGATGGTGCGTGAAGCGTATGTGATCTCTGGGCCGATGTGGTTGTCCTTCAAGACCTGCTTAACGAAAGTAAAGTCGTCTTCGCTCTGCTGCGAGTGAGGTATGGGTGCGCCCGACTCGGCGACTATTCGTATCGTTGTGCCAGTGAAGGTCGGGTGGAAATAGACAAGGAGCGCGACAAGGAAAGTGACGCCGACCCAACGAAGCAGAGGAGTTCTCGGCAACATTGTATGGGGGGCTTTGACAGACATGGAACCAGAATCGACGGAGAAAGGAAAAAGGACAGGACGGGATAGCACAGCGCAGCGCAGCACAGCACAAGCAAGAGCGACAGAGACGATCGTGTACGTGCCTCGACGGGGAGGGAGCGAGAGAGTGAGGAGGTGGCCGACCGTGGAGGTGAGGAGGAGAGCTGGAAAAGGAGAGACGGGTAATTGCAGCAGGGTTCTAGAAGAAAAGACTTTGTTTAGCCCCAACGACTGTGGCTGAACCCTCTCTGAGCCTTCCACCTTACGGAGGTATTAGTGTAGCTTACCACGAGATAGGGGAAATAGAAAAGCGGACCGTTCCAACCCTCTCCTGAAGATCTAAGGTAACGGCGCGCAATTTGCTTCTAAATATACCGGCCTGTAGATTGGGATATATTTCTGAGGAGCAATATAAAAACCGTCGTGCATATCCTGTAAAGTAGATTACCCCCATGATTTAGCATCTCTTATGGTCTCGTACAAAAATCCTACGTCTTCATCTCCATCGAGGTGCATAGAGATTATCCGACTGGTGTCCGTAAAGCTTGAATTGATTCGCGGCCCAAGGCGGTAGCAAGGGTTCGCTGCGGGGTTCCTGGAATGGCAGGTAAACGCTGATGGATCCTGAATCCCAACCACTAAAAGCACCAGACACCTTCACGGGTTCGAAAGTGGGGGGTTCATGCTAATGTGGGCTTACGTTGGTCCGCTAGAAGTAACGGGCCGTTCAGTTTTACAGATGAAGCCTTAGGCCATATTTCAAGTTCGCAGCTCTTGAGACACCTAAGATCGCGGGACAGATATTGACGATATTGAAGTCAGTACCATTGCAACCAGTGAGGCTCTGACTTGTTTCTAGTGTTGTGCGTGGAGTGGCGACTGGTAAGCGGGATGAGACACGAAGGGCTGCGGAGAGGATAGGGCTTTTTTCGTCATATCGGGCTTCAATTGCGAAAAGACAGATAGGCAGACGTTAACATCTCAGTAGGGATTTTGGATATCATGGTGCGCTTCCATGACGACCTGTACTGCGTGGTGCGCTTCCAGAGCCTTCATCCTGCGCGTTCAATGCACAAAGGCAATTCTTCTCCAGCCGTTCACACCCCCATTAGAGCACTCTAAGACTTACCCAAGGATCCCTCTTTGGTATTTACCGCCGCTTATCTTTTCGTCGACAACAACACCAAATACTACCTTCTCAATAAAGCAGACAGTGAAATCCAATACACACTTAGAAGGACTTTTTTCTTTCTCCTTTTTTGGAAGCAAAGGTACACACCGATGACGAACGGAGGAGTTTCCCGTCTCAGTCTGTAAATACGACATGCGCCCCCAAACCATCTTTGCAGTCTTACCACCACCACCACCGATGAATTTTCATCCTTCAACTCCATTCTCAAGTCCTCAGAACAGTCCTGCCCTTCCAAAGCAGCAATAGGCGGCATAGCAGCTTGGCGGCGCTATTATTACCATAGCCATTGCTGCTCTGGTGTTTTCCTGTCTGCGGCATCAAGGGCTACAACATCCGTGTCATGAGCAAGTGATGTTTCAGGAATCTATTAAGAATACACACAGGAGTGACAATTTCCCCGATCTTCTTTTTGTATGATTCCTTCAGCATTGACACAAATATGCCTAGTTTGAATAAAGGATGCAGATGAATATATCGTGCTGTATTAAGTACGATTTTCCACTTGGAATGACGCTGGGAGCAAAATAAGGGCCAGAACATATTTAAGCCAAATAATACAAACTCTTTCGGCGTATATCACATCAATTCTCGTACTGTAAGAAAGTCTGGCCTTTAGTCATGAATCAAGGTAGTACCAATTAGCGGCTTACGGTTGTTGAAGATTGAGGCCGAGGGACAGTGCATCAAGCCTCTTGGAGCTTGGCTTGCAGCCTGAAAGAGGAAAGTCGAATCGCGTCATATCCAAACCTTATCGTACCTCATTCCCCACAACAGCTCCCCACCACACATGAGTCAACTCTGATCATGGAGTCTTAACTACACTTGCATCTTCCCGAACGGTTACGTTTCTGTCTCCGTCTCTGTCTCCGCGTATGGCAGCCTCATCCAACTCCAGTTCTGGAGCTGCGTTGAAGGACAGAAGCTCCATCGAGCCAGCACGGTTGCCTAATAATGCTTCGTACAGTGATGGAGTGCTTTCCTGGGATGGAAAACAACTTAAGGATGAAGATATCATAACTGTGACGGCAACGACGAGTGACGGAAAAACCGTGGAGGCTGGATACACCATTTATAGTCTAGAGCCATCAGACAACTCCCCGTCAGATCCTCCAATACCCTTCAAACTGAGCACAGCGTCTGCCTCCAAACTTCCAAGCACATTCCTCGACAATCATCTCTTCAGAGATCTGCCCGCGCATTTGGATCATGGGGCCAGTTTGCTCCACGTTCTCATCTCGACTCTGTCTGGAACCGGCCTCGCACCGCAATTCTTCCACGAAATCGTGGAGCCTTTGCTAGGTGCGGTAGGATTGAAAGACTCAGATTTCCGAGTCATACGGACACAGAGTGCAGAGTCTGTGAAGGAATTCGCACAGTCGGAACTCTTGGTGCAAGCGAATGAGGGCAAGAAGCAGACTGTGCTCATGCTAAGTGGTGATGGAGGTATGGTCGATATGATAAATGGATTAATGGAGAGTGGTGCTCGTTCAAGGTATAGCTTAACATCCTGTCCTCATATCGTACTGCGAGTAGTAAGGGCTGACCCGAGGCTGGCGCAGTATATACAGGAAACCAATTCTCTCTCAACTGCCTTTAGGGACAGGCAACGCCCTCTTTCACTCCCTCCACAAGCCACTCCTTTTCTCATCGCTTTACATCCAAGGCCTCCGAACCCTACTACATGGTGCACCTCGACCACTCCCCATCTTTTGTGCAACTTTTTCGCCTGGTGCGCGAGCCCTCACCCACGAAGCCACAATCCAAAGTCCCCTCCACAACAATACACTGTACGGCGCCGTCGTCGCTTCATATGGCCTTCATGCTACACTAGTTGCAGACTCAGACACAACTGAATATCGTAAGCATGGCGACAAGCGATTTGGTCTTGTAGCCAATGACCTATTAAATCCGCCAGAAGGAGGAAATCCACATCCGTACAAGGCAGAAGCTACGCTTATCAAAGCTGACGGAAAGAAGGATGTTATCTCCAGGAAGGAACACGGATATATTCTGGCGTCTTTGGTGTCAAATCTAGAGAAAGCGTTCACAATCAGTCCGGCGAGTAAACCCCTTGATGGGCAACTCAGGGTGATCCATTTTGGACCACTGGATGGAGACAAGACAATGGAGATTATGAAAGAGGCTTACAATAACGGCAACCATGTGGGGATGCAGACCGTGGGATATGATAGCGTTGAAGGATTGAAGATCAATTTCTTGGAAGAAGGGAATGATTGGAAGTGGAGGAGGTGTTGTGTTGATGGATTAATTGTTGGGGTAGAGGAAGGAGGCTGGATGGAAGTCCAGAAAGTGGAAGGTGGGGATGAGGCAGTGGATATTGTCATTGATATATAGTAGGATGTGTTATCGGCACTTCAGCGTTGGAGCGGTACTGGATGAAGAGATGCTCGAGAGTGTTCAAATACAAGAAAGTGAGGCACGAGGCATTTCGCTAGAAGGCTCCCTCTCGCAGTCGTATGGAGCTCCGAGTATTGAGGATCATAAAGAGTAATGAGATCGACTGTCGGCCCAAGCCTGTCTCTCGTCACCAGATTCCAGAAGCCCTTCTCGTCTAAACGAGCCTTCTGAATAGGAATCTTCTTGGCGGGTTGAATAGAACGGAGAAAATCGAGCAGCATATAGAGATTGTATTGGAACGATACACACTAAGGTACCTTACTTTGGAAGGTACAGGAGCCACATGAGGCCATAATCGACCTCCCTACTACTTGCCACATTCCTTATTACCCGAGCAGCACGCGGACTAGATAGGTAAGCTTAATCTCGTAATCAGATGGTCTGATAAAGAAAAAAGGGTGGGATGTAAAAGTGGATCCTTGAGTGGTGACCAGATGCAGGCCAGTAGTGTGTCTCACCGCCTGCTGCGCATCCATCGCAGATTTCACCATTCGAGGCTCACTGCAGGAGCTGGGTGACATTTTATGTACGGAGGCAAAGCTGAATCGCCAACCCAACACCTGCCTGTCTTCTGCGACTTAATACGAAACGCGGCAGTCTCTTCCAGCCCCCATTTTCCACGGCTACACGCATAAGAATAGTCACATTCGAGTTGACTCGAGGTGCCCCAATCCGTGGCGGGGTGCACATGTACCATGTTCACCGCATGATCATTAGCTCCATATGTCCCAATGACATCCCGCGCTCCTAGCTCCACTGCCAGTGGCCGACAGCGAGACCATGTCGCTAATGATAAAGGACTCAGAGATATCCCTCTCCGTCCGGTTGCTTCTTTTTCATCTCTGCGGATCTCGCAACAGGATGACGACGAGGAGGAACTAGATCCCGAGTCACCGGCTGCCCTCCTACGTCAACACCTACGAGATTCCGCCGAGAGCGACGACGATGCTGCTCAACCAACGGCAGATTCGAATGCCGCACATTACAAAAGTCCTTTCCAACAACTGGCTGGACTGATGTCCAAGGCACCCCTCCTTCTGCGTTCCGCGCCAGGGTTTGGCACGGGCTCGTACGGGGCTGTCCCAATTGGAGCTTCTACAGAGAACAGTGATGAGGAGGACACAGAGGATAGAAGAAAAAGGAGGAATCTCAAACATTCTGGTTTAAGGAACGGTGTGAGCATAAGCTCTAGCAGAAGTCTCAAGGCAGAACGGTCGAATTCGGGGATCTCCTCCTCCTCCAACCGAAAGTCTCGAAGCCGGACTCCTAAAAGTTACACCGAGGAAGATGCGAATATAGCAGAGGATGTTGGGCTGGAAGCAAGATACGGCGTTGGAGGAATAGCGATCCCGAACGACTTAGGCTTTGATGGCGCCCATGGCAAAGATGGGGAATCAAGCTCCCCGGCGAGTCCAGAAGATGCTTCGACAGAGGATGATGAATCTACGAGTGATGATGAAGATCCGCCGGACAATTCTCCCTACCCACAAGTTCGAGCTTCCGTCTCTGCCACCGACAACACTGCATTATCAATCAATACACCACGTATGTGGGCGCTCTCCATGTTATTTGCCGTGCTCGGATCATCAACGAATCTTTTCTTCTCCTTGCGATACCCAAGCGTTTCGATTACACCAGTTATTGCTCTTTTACTTGTACATCCAATAGGTCTTCTTTGGGACCAGCTGCTTAAACGACGAGATGATCCCGAGGAGGAGTTTATAGACGGAGCTAGGACGACGAGTTTAGATACGAACTACGAAGGAGGCCTTGGGGGCAAGCTACGGCATCTGCGATTATGGCTAGCACAAGGAAAGTGGAATGAGAAGGAACACAGCTGTGTCTATATCAGCAGCAACGTCTCCTTTGGATTTGCATTTGCGACCGATGTTATTGTCGAGCAGACACACTTTTACAACCAGAAAGTCACCATCATGTATCAACTGCTTCTTATCCTCTCAACGCAGATCCTGGGCTACTCTTTCGCAGGCCTTGGGAGGCGGATTCTTGTTCGCCCTGGAGGAATGATCTGGCCAGGCACATTGATGTCTGCTGCCATGTTCACTACATTGCACAAGGAAGAGAACACGATTGCCAATGGATGGAAAATTTCCCGCTGGAAGTTTTTCTTCGTCGTCTGGTTTTCGGCCTTTCTATTCTATTTCATTCCTGGACTGCTTTTCCCAGCCTTGAGCTATTTCAGCATCGTGACGTGGTTTTGGCCAAAGAACGTCGTTGTGGCAAACCTATTCGGTGTTGCTTCAGGCCTTGGCCTGTTTCCTGTGACCTTCGACTGGGCCCAGATAGCATATATTGGATCCCCTCTGCTAACTCCATTCTGGGCTGCGATGAATGTGGTTGGAGGCCTCGTCCTAGTAATGTGGATCATCGCTCCGATCGCATACTACAGCAATGTCTTCTTCTCTTCGTACATGCCGATTCTATCTTCATCAGTGTTTGACAATACTGGACATATCTACGATGTGAGCAAGATCTTGACTCCAGACTTTCTATTCGATAAGGTTGCATATCAGAACTACAGTCGTGTGTTCTTACCTATCACCTACGTTCTTAGCTACGGTCTACAGTTTGCAGCTCTTGCATCTCTGTTAACACACACCGCATGTTGGCATGGGAAAGACATCTGGAAGCAGTGGAAAAGATCTTTGAAAGAGGTTGAGGGCGAAACCAAGACTTCATATGTGCCGCTCGATGGATCAAACGGAGGAGGTGTGAGTGGCCCATCAATAACTCCTAGGAATGGCAGACGACTCGATAGAACTGAGTCGAATATGGACAACATCATCAGTCAAGAGGATGTCCATAATCGATTGATGAGGCGGTACAAAGATGCCCCACTCACTTGGTATCTTCTCACATTTGTGAGTATGACTGCCGTGGGCATCTTTGTTGTTGAATAGTAAGTCAAAATTAGTCGGACAAAGGTTTCGATGATCTGACTCTCATCCAGCTATCCCGTACATCTTCCATGGTACGGATTGGTTCTCGCCCTGGGTATCTGTACCATCTTATTCATCCCAATTGGCATCGTCATGGCCATCACGAATCAACACAGCAGTATCTACTTGATCTGCCAGCTCGTATGCGGTGCGGTATTCCCCGGTCGGCCAGTTGCAAATATGGTGTTTGTCACATACGGATACATCTCATCCGCCCAGGGCGTTAAGTTCTCAGCCGATCTGAAGCTTGGGCATTACATGAAAATACCGCCACGAATTCTTTTCCTCGTCCAAATGTCTGCAACCATCGTCTCTTCCCTAACCCAAATTGGTGTTATGAATTGGATGTTTACCAATGTTCCCAATATCTGCACGCCTCAAGCAATAAATGGCTTTACGTGCCCTCTTGCCCGTGTTCACTTCAATGGAAGCATCCTCTGGGGTGTCGTCGGACCGGGGGAATTCTTCGGACCCAATGCAACATACCACATTCTCGTATACTGCTTTCCTATAGGTGCCGTCGCCCCGATCATCCTATGGCTTTACGCGCGAAACCGCAAAGGCAACATCATCCGCAAGATCAACCTCCCTGTCCTGTTTGGCTCACTATCATGGATCCCACCCGCAACGGGCCTCAACTTTTCCGTCTGGGCGCTCGTATGCTATATCTTCAACTTCGTGATCCGACGCAGGGCATCAGCCTGGTGGGCCAAATACACGATGACGTTGAGTGCAGCTCTTGATTCTGGATTGGCTTTTGGGGTTGTGGTGGTGTTCTTCGGGTTTGTGTTCCCAGGCTTGATGGATGGCTTCAAGTGGTGGGGAACGGAGATATATAAGATGGGTTGTGATTGGAATGCATGCCCTTACAATGTGGTGCCGGACGGGCAGCATTTTGGTCCTGATAAGTGGTAAAGGCTGCCAAGGAATGACTATGATGCGTTCACGACAGTTAGAATATGATGCGATGGATTTTAGACGAGTCATGATAAAAAATTGCTTCTTAGAAGTCTACATCGGCTTCCGAATGTATCTCGGAACGATAATCTACGAAAGAGCTCACAAATTGTGTTCGTCTCTGTTTTTGTCTCCTGACTCCTCAATGATGCCTGCACCTTCCAGCCCTTCAACGAAAGGCTCTGGGTGCTGGGAGTGGGAAGACCGGTCTAGCTCTTCTCTCCTTTCCATTGCCCGTCTAGAAAGAAGAGCTTCGCAGTTTTGGGTTTTTCGCACAATATATGTAAGATGTGCTGCTTCGTCGAAGGATATCTGGACGTCAAGCAGATCATGACCTTTCGCTGCGCTCTTGGCCAACCTCAGCAGTGCCTGCCTGTATCTTGACACTCTTATTCTCTCTCGTTTCTTAGGACACATTCTTTTCGCATCTCTTTTACCGATTCCTCGCGGGATGGGTTGAGTGACGAAGAGACAAGACATGCTCTTCGATCTGATATGTATCCATCCAATCATCTCAACGCGAACATCCCCGTCCGAATCCCCCTCGATCCACGCCTCGAGTCCCGAGGCTTAGCGAGGACCGTTCACGAATGAGATATCAAGTGATGCAATCCTCACGACACACCTGAGATCAACTTCAACTACTTCAAGCAAAATGCAGACCACGACCTTGCTGCGATGACTGAGGGCGTGGAACTGGCCCGCAAGATCTTTGAAGGGGTACCTGAAGAGCAGGATCCTGTAGTGTCAGTCAACACCGTTGCTGAGATCAAGACAGCGATCCAAAACGAAGCCTTCAGTCATCATGCTACAAGCACTTGCGCAATTGGATTGGCCGATATCCCATGGTTTGTCTCGACTCGCGATTTCGGGTACGAGGGGTCGAAGGACTGAGAGTTGTGGACGCTTCCGTGTTTCCTCGAGTCCCTAGTAGTTTCCCAACTCTGCCAATCTGTATGGTGAGCGAGAAGGCGACAGACTGTCTCCTCAAGGACATCAAGCTTGAAGACATGGTCTTTGGCTTCCTGGATGACGAGGTGCTGGTGGAGGATGCTACTAAAGACGCCATTGTTGTTGGGGAGGAACAGAGTAATGGAAAGAAACGTAAGCCAATGGAAGGAAGAATGGAGTGGGAAAGAATGAAAAATCGCGCACCCTGAACGAGGCGTTCTGATTTCAGATCGTCGCGAGAATCCGCCATCTTGTTCAAGTTAATATTATCATGGAAAGTAGGGAAATAGCTTGACTTCAGATTATGTAACTTGCTTGGAGCGTTTTGAATCATGTATCAGAAAACTGTTAATGGCGACATCAATAGCTTAAACTGAATCCCCATATAATAATAGCCTGCATGAAAGATAATGTGTGGAAAGTCTGAACTGAGGAGAAGTGTTGAGCTTCTGAGAATTGTCATCCTACTAAGATAACACAGAGAAATTTAGAGCAGTTGTTATTAAGGTAGGAGATGTATGAAGGAGAATCGTTCCTCTTTGTAGATTTTCGTTATATGCACTCCAGATTTTACCTTCCCTCACTCCACCAACAAACACCAGTGGTTGTATGTCTGGCCTTGAAATCTGTTAAAGCAATATACGAAGGAGAGGCCATGAAAGGTTCAATCGGAAGGGAATGAGAAGCACGGAGCTTCTCACTTGGACACGAAGGACTTCCCCATAGACTTCGCCACCAAATGCCGCAGGTGGACGAAACCGTCCTGGACGGTATGTTGTCTCTCCAAACCATTGCAGGACTGAGGAACAGCCCGCGGAATCACGGGCCGGGACGCTCGAAACCGGGGCTGGGTTGCCCCTCTTCTGTACCTGGAAGCTCCGATAAAGCTAACAGGAACCCCTCATTCACACTGCTCGATCCTGTCAGAAAACCCTCATAAAGGTGTAGATGTTGCTCTGACGAGAACAACCCGAGAGGCGGATTGAATTATAGAGTTTCAAGAATGAAGATCACACAGGTAACACCTTTTTACGGGGACAGACCTCTGCTACATAGTAACAGCCTCACGCAGCTTCATATCTATCCCATCAAGTCTCTGAGGGGCATATCCCTCCCTTCCGCGACGCTCTGCGCCCAGGGTCTGGCACACGACCGACGATATATCCTCCTGAAGCCCCGCGACAATGGAACGTATGAGAACATGTTTGTAGGCATCCAGCCCGAAATGGCACTATTCCACTGCAAGCTGTCATCCCCCTCCACCTTCACGGTAGAATATCACATACCGAGTCCGCCCCTCACGAATCAAACACCTAGCCAAAACTCACCCATTAGAATCCCCTTTGAACCAGACTACAGCCTCCAGAAGATCAACATCGAGCTACATGCCAGCCCGTCCTACCCCGTCCATCGCATGCCCGACTACATGAACCAATGGTTCAGCGAGTGCTTTGGATACGAGGTCATTCTGGCATATCTCGGCGACGGGCTTGGGATCGAGAAGAAGGACGAGAAAGCAAAGCAATGGCTGTCTACCATCAAGCCAAGAATACCGCAACAGCTGGATGCGGTGAACTTCTCGGACGGTGCCGCGCTTCTGGTCACATCCGAGATCTCGCTCGCAGATCTGCACCCCCGGCTGCCAGATGGTGAGGAGGCCGTGCTGGAGAAGTTTCGGCCGAATATCGTCGTTGATGGAGAGGGCACGGCTTGGGAAGAGGATTTCTGGGCGGAGCTCACTGTTCGGCCGTCGGGGGTGCGGATCGTGCTGACGTCCAACTGTGCGAGATGTACGAGTATCAATGTTGATCTCGAGAAGGGAAGGATGGGAGAGGGAGAGAGTGGAAAGTTGCTGAAGAAGCTAATGCGGGATCGTAGAGTGGACAGTGGGAACAAGTGGTCCCCGGTATTCGGTCGCTATGGATTCCCGACCCAAGCTGGGGAACTCAGAATCGGTGACGAGGTGTTGGTTAGTAAGAGGAATGAGGAGCATACCGTGTGGAGTGAGTCCAGATCTGGCAGCTCTTCTGCGTGCAAACTTACTGATGCTGTGATAGATGGAGTGATGCCCCGACTGGTCAGGTTCGAAGAAGTGACCGTGTAAACTGGGACCTCAGTTCAGTGCCCAAGCATGGCAACCCTGCCATGACTTCCTCTTGATTTCCGAGATCAGAATCAAGGACCTTCTGAGTCACTCGTACGATCCCAACCAGGTAAGCCCGTAGCCTGTGATGCGAGGCTTGCCAGCTGTCATGGCTTCGGGCATGGAGTCATGACATGGCGTCTGTCGCACCGGACCCTTTGCCGTGGCTGGCGGCATCTCTTGCATGTAGCTCCAGGACAGCCTTATGGTGACGGGACCTGGCATTGGGCTGTGGTTACACTGCAGTTGTAGGGGGTTTGGCAAAGTCAACGTCGGTCGAAACTTCGAGCGTTGCGCTGGATACCGTATCCCCAACAGATTTCACCTAGATCATGGCTGTTGGAAAAGTGAGCCCTCTTTCATGCCTGTTGTTCGCGGACCTGATTGCTTAGAAATGCGGTATGGCTCGAAATTTGGATAAGTGTACCTTCCGAGACGATTCTGGTTTTGCGGATGTAGTGAGTGAGCATTGAGCAATCAAGGGATTAAACTTTGATATTGGGTTGTATGATATCGGACTCTGGAAGGACCGCAACTTTCGTTGTCTTCGAAGAGTCAAGAGGTACAAGCTGCCAATCTCTCAGGAGTCACAAAGCTTGAGTGAGACTCTAGAATAGGATCTCTTAACAAGTGCCTTCATTATTCATCTCAAGAAATTCAGATAGCCACGTTGCGCCCACCATTGTACTCGCGTACATGCCTCTTTTGTATTATTTTCACCCGGAAAAAGATCCAAGAGAACGAAAATGCGAAGGAAAGTCCGTGAATCAATCCAAGACAAACTCTGCCCAAAAACAAGACAAGCAAACCCACGCTCTCATACTCCGTTCACCCACCCATCTTTCGTTCTCTGTTTGCGCGAGCAAATGGGGTACAAAATCTAGCCAGCACACAGCAGCACACTTGGTATCACCACAGCAGACAAAAACTTTCCAGTAGTACGCCTCCACGAACAAACACAAACAAACAAATCACCCAACGCAATTGGAAAAAGGAAAACGCCATGCCCAGGATAGTAGTCAAAAGAGTACCAACATACGACTCTGACGAGATAGATATCCATGGGCGAATGGGAAGGTGATAGCGCCGCAGGAGCGCAGGATGCGGTTTCCAAAAAGCAAGGTTGCCACGTACTCGCGAACAGCTTTCGTATCCAGGTCGCCTTCCTCTAAGGGAAAAAAAGCAAGTGAGCAGGCAGAGGACCAATATGCGTTCGAGAGCAGCGAGGGCGAGTTTTCGATGCTGCGCCGCTGCCTGTGGGAGGTCGTTCGGAAATCAAGAGCCGGAATCAGAGAGAGGGCAAGGAAATCAGAGGGTCAGAACAAGCTCGTAGTCGTAACATCGTCAAGTCGTAAAGTATGGAAATTTTTCATAGTCGGTCAAAAGAACATCGGACATTTGATCGAGTTGTTATGTTCGCCTTGGAGAGTTCGGTCGCGGATGAATGCGTGCAAGCCACGGGGACAAATCGCCTAAAGTTTTCGCGTGATCGGCGTTGCATCTGCAGCTTGGGTCGCAGTGCAGCGCATTTGCATGGCGCCTGGAGATTTCGGAGGGGAGGGGCTGGCTTAAACGAGAGACGCCAGAGACTACATATCAGGTTTGGAAAAGTCACGTCGCTTTCCTTTTGGCGATTTCGCAAAAGTGACAGAAACAAATCTAGAACTCAACGGTCAGCGGTTACTTCCGGCACCATGACGTTAAAGACAGGGCTCTATGCGCCGGGGAAAAGTGATACTTGGGCTCTCATATGAGAGGGGTGAACGAGGTACTCACGGTGAAACTGCGGTGAGGAAATTGGAGGACCGGAAAACTGCCAGGGCCAAGACGAATCGACGGATTAGACTTTATTGGTGCATGGGCGGCAGGTCTTCAGCTTGCAGTACTTGCACTCGAAAATGTACCAGTGAGGCCCCGAATGGCACATCGAGCATGCCCACTGAATGAGGGTCGACTCTGACTTCAGGAGGTTGAAGGAGTGGTTGCAGTAGCCGGGAATGGCCATCTGGGAGGTAGCAAAGTCGGATGGGCAAGGCAAAGAAGTGGAGTCTAGACCGCTTGGATCAGTAAAGGTACATGATTCCGGAAAGTTGGGGACGTACCGGTACAGTGGGGGAGATGTGGGGCAGAAGAGTAGGTAGAGCAGGTAGATATATGTCTTTGAATTCGAGAGACAAAGCGAGGACGAAGTTGAGCACTTGAGAAGAGTTTTGTTGTTGAGATTCGTAGTTGAGTGAATTTGTTGACGGGCTCAGTGAATATATGATAGAACGACAGACGAGAATGACTGAATCGCAAAGGTGAACAGAAGGACGGCGTTTGTCTTCAAGGTACCGGGTCCCCAAAAATAATATCCTCGTAAGGCTGCCGGCCGTTGTCAATCGGGAATAAGCAAAAGCAGTGATATGCAAGGGCTTGGAGGTCGCCGATAACAAATGCCTTAAAAGTCGAGAGGAGGACTGGACAGAATCATGACCAACAAAGCAAACGAAAACAAAGCATAGCAAAGAACCTTTGTCGAGTCCTGTACTGGACTATGTATGTCTGAATGTAGTCTGGTAAGTACCCGTCTTCTAGAACCTGACGGGCAGCATGGCGGAGGTATGTACTCATATGGACGGATTTTTGCATGGTATGCTGACCTTGGTTATTAAAATATGGACCAGGACAAGGGGACATCTTAACAATCAACGTTTGTAAATGCCCTTCCGCTGCCGTTACCAGAGATCTGGCGGCCATGGCACGGATGGATGAAAGGAGTTAAGTGGAAGGACTAGGGCCCTAAGGAAAACGGCCCCAAGCGGAGAATTCAAGCAAGCAAGACGGTGAGGTGAGCGTGTGATGATTGGTGATATCGCATATTATCTGTTCTCTATGGACCGCCGGTCTCTCTGGTGGGGTTGTGTTAGCATGCGAATTTGACTTTCCCACTTTCGCGGATCCCGGAAGGACGTGCTCTCGTGGCCTGCTTCCTAGAAACGTGCTTGCCTTGCCTTGCGTGCTGGACCTGACTCCTGACTCCCGAGCAATAAGAGGTGTGTTTGCGGTGTTCGTGTCCATGTCCGACGGTACGTGGATTCCTCTGCTGTCAGCGCTTGTCATGATGATATCCGTGCGAGGATGTCCGTCGGGACTCTCGTATCGATAGCCCTACAGACCAGACCGTAGGCAGGTATCTGAGCGAACGTATGTTCCTAGAGACATCGACGGGGAAAGGCAGAACGTGCACTGGCTATGGGGCAACTTGCAGGGCGGACATGGGATGTAGGAGAGGGGATGATGCCTGTATTGAGAGGGAGGAGTAGTTGTCTAAGGTATCTCACACTACTCTCTATTTACTGACTCCACCTGCGCTGGCGATCGGGAAGTCGGTTAGTCGGTATGTACTTCTTGTACCACTACCATAGTCTATTCTGACTCTACTACCGGAAGCTTGCCGCTACTGTCTTGTGAATCCTGCTGGAAGGATTATTGGGTTCGATAGCCAGGAAGATACTTACTTGTGAGTTGTATGCATGACCATACCCGCCCCAGAGGCTGTGTCGACGACCTTGCATATTTGGAAGAGGAGAGAGACAAGGGCCGCCTGTGATGTGATGCAATATGATGTGATACGATCAGGGGGATCTCTCAATTACAATTACAGTACAGTACCGGGTTTCCAGGACCGCTGTGGCGCCCAAGTGCCAGAGAAAGCCATCATTGGTAACGGATGATACTATCGGTGGTTCAAGGATTGTCTGGGGGTCGAAGATTTGGTTATTAGTCAACCTTGGTAACGACTTAGTGTCGTCGCAGTGGGATGATTGAGCTGGGGTTGGGGAGATAGCCTTCTCCGCTCCCTCGTGGCATGTGTGGTTGACATGCTACAGTCAGGGGAGGGGTAGACATTTGAGTAGGATTGGAAGTGGTATTGATATTGGAAGTAGGTGGTTTGTAGACTCCAAAACGGCCTATCCCTTGTGAGTCTCTGAAATCAATGATTCCACACGTTCAATGTGATTGATGTGGTTGATGTGATCGGGAATTGCAAAAGCAAAATTCAAGATGTAATTAATGTAATAGAAGTCTGGTGGTGGTGGTTCGCAAATCGTTGAGTATTAAGCCCCGCTAGCTATCCAGGCCACCTTACCGCCGTCGCCTGGACAGGGTTTCAACGCCTCTGCGTACTACCCAAGGCTTGGTTCGGCTTACTTGCCTTAGTCTCTTGACTGTTGGCCGCATGCCAATTGTCGAATTGTCAAGTTGTCACATCTTCAATGGGAGTGGCGGAGTTGGTTCGCATGTAGATTTCAAGTTTTCAACAACGATCTTTGGAACCACGCTACTCGTATGGGATCCTCTGGGGTGACAAATATCCCCCTTCGACACAACTTCTCCAGTACTCCATCTCCTCTACCATCACTACTACCACCACTACCACCACTCTCCTGAAACCCTCAACCTTTGCTGACCTCTCTCAAACTGACGGCGACATGCCGACCTTCTCTTTGCCTCGAACCACTAGAGATCAATTGAATAACGATTAACGACAAAATGCGCATTCTGCAAGCATGCTCCAACTTGGAGGCATATCCATCCCCGGAACCAATCCCAGACTCCCAGACTCCCGGAATCCCAGAATCCATGTGAATACAGTCAGACTTCAGGCTAGGGGCATACCAAGCTTGGCGCCTCTGATGATCCAGTAATCCAATCTACAGAGAACTTCCTCTGAAACCGGTACTCGAGTACTACTGACGGGCACAGGTTAGATGTCAGTGTCAGATAATCAGATTGCTCGTCACCAGTACCTTCATACCCTGCTATGCGATATCTGTACGGCACCTTCAACCCACCAGAGCCGTTCAAGTGTGGTTCACCGACTTCAATTCTCAGTCCTCACCCATGTACCTATCTATCTCTCACCATCACTAATGCAGCACTCTCCGCAAGCACACGAGCTCTAAGCCTCTAATGCGCCTGCTAATGATTATCCGACGCAAGGCACTGCTTTGGGTCCGAGAAGCCCCTGTAGACTCTTCTTGGTTACCGTCATTGCTCCAATATCCCTGACAGACATGTGGTCGTGGAGTCGTGGACCCATGGGATCGAACCCGCGGGGCAATCTGACCGGATCCACTGGAAGTATCTCCGTACCTCACTCACTCAATGTCTGGCGAAGTTCCATCTACCGGACCGATGGTGTCCGAAACCACCATCGACGGAGGTTAGACTCTAAAGAGTAGAGGCTCTCTGACCGGCGGAAGCATCTACTCGTGATTCAACTCGTTCGAGAACTTCGAGGTTTCGGGACTTCATCCTTCCTCACCGCTTCGATACAGGCACAGGACTTTGTACAATATGTACATTCACAAATTAATCTACGAGCATCGTCGTCGCATTCATCGGACCTGCATGGCGCATGCAGATGCGCCTACCGCAAAGGAGCAAAAGCTGAAAGTCAAGCCTCCAGGATCAACGAGTCAGGACCTCGCATGCACCGCTCCCTATCAGGACATCTTTGAAACCTTCTCATGTCCTGGCTTTCATCTTCACATTCAAACTTCAAAAAGAGCGCTATCAAATCTCCTGGGCTGATTGGTGCAGATCGTTGCATGCAATGAGGGTTGCCAATTCTTGCACAGCAAATAGGATGTCTCCCGTCGGCTTCTGCTTTTTGTTTTTGTGTTTTGGTTCTTGTCTAATGGGAATCCAGGTCGCAAAGTCATAGATGCATTCGTCACCCATTATCAGCCCACTTCTCTCAAAACATTTCGACGGGTTCGGACCACAGAGTGATCCTAAATCCCCGATCTTCCAAAATGTTGCGAACAATTAATTTATGGCTAGGATCTCTTCTCATACCGAAAACTCCTCCATATTGCTACATATCTCTAGAGGGGTTTAAAGATATGAGGTCCAACTGTATGGTCAGCGACCGCTTCGGTACTGCTCAGCGCGCTTCTCAAAGTGGCTGCGCGAATCTCACCGTCATCGCTTCAAACCCGTTGCAGCTCACGGCACTTCCCATGCTAGACAAGCCGCTCGTCCATTATCGTCACTACCTTACCTACCGTGAGCCGTGTGCCGTGCGCTCACTCCTTGAGGAACGTGAAAGCTCCGAGGAGTCGGGCATGGAATGGCTTCCGCCCCTCGTTCCCCCGTCTCCCGCATCCCACCGGTCAAATTTCATGGCGTGCATCAGACACCAAACACCAACATCACCCATCCGCCGGCCTGGTGAACTATGGTATCTTCACTGGTCTACATATACTGTCGTCTCATCCCTTCGCTAACCTCCTGCGAAGTCGCTAGACCGAGCCGTCAGAACCTCATAAAAGCAAAGGTATATATTCGCACTGCAAGGGTAGAACGAGAGAAATGCTACCCAACAAACCTTAATATGACAGCTCTCCGGCTTCCTCAAAAAGGCAATGGTCAGGGTCGATCATATTGGAGAGACATTGTGCACTGTGACGACTTCTCGGTCGTACTCGGGGGCCAACGGAGGGGTCCCGTGTCACACCGCCTCTAATGAAAAGATGTAGTTACAAGAGGGGTCATCAAAGCTTATTCAGCATTCTAAGATCTATTCGATCACGGTTTCATGAAGTTGTACTCCAGAGTTTCATGATCTACAGTATTTTCTCGGGTTGACAGGATGCAGGCATCAGATTCCCCAAACCCCTAGACCCTTGCCAATGAACCGCCTCTGTCAGCGGTTGGGGATGTGTGCATCCTTCGGCTCCCTCTCCGAACCCGCCCTGGAAGATGATGAAGCTCGTTCTGGGATCTACTGTACCTCCTGGTCGTGGGGAACACTAGGGTAAGGGGTGTGAGCTTCTCACGAAGCCTCTGGACCATCGTGCGCGGTCTCTGTATTTTCCACGGACGCATCTGCCTCTGGCATCGTTGATTTCTCATCGATGCTCTGTGTGGACTCATTCGTCTCCTCCTTTTTATGGAAGGTATGGGTTTCTGAAAGGTTGACTGCGAGAAAGCTCTTAGGTAATTTGACTCTGATAACTGTTAGCTGCTCTTCCAGTCGTGGAGTCCGTCATTGGAAATACTCACTGGTGGAACTTCGCTCTCAACGTGTCGATGACCTCCTTCCAATCTTGATGCGCCGTCAAGCTTCGTCTTGGTGCACAAGATATGCAATGCTTGCTATCAAGCTGTACATCCAAGGGATCGAAAGTATGGCAGCCAGGACTGATTGTGATTCGGATTGAATAGGCGTATTTCGCAACCTCACCGGCAGGGGCATCAGGAGGGGTCTTGTTCTCGGATTCGTACAGCTCAAAGCAAATTTGAGACAAGTAGTCGAGTTCAGGTATTGCAGAACGCTTGATCTTCGTCTCAATGCCGCCTTCAAGGATGCAGTTCAGCAAAGTGTAGATATGAGATTCTTTCGTAAAGTAGAAGAAAGACTTCGCTTCGTCGGAGGCTTGCATTTCTTCAAGATCTTGGACGATTTCCTGCAGCTAGTTTAGTAGCCTCAACCAACCTGACATAGAGATACATACTTTGAGCAGTGGGAGGGATGTCAAGAGGCCAATTTCGAGTTTCTCACTGTCCGCCATACCGTATTCTTGCGGGCAGATGAAGTCAAAGAGAACCTTTGCCAGTTTGTACAATTCTCTAAGCTTCTCCAGACGAGCATCGGTCTTCGCTTTTGTTTGACTGCTACCAGTAAAGAGACGAAAATACTGCTCGGGTGGCTCATCGGCGGTTTTGCCTCCAGTCATGACTGATTGTCTTCTGAAAATGCGGCGATGCAAGCTTTTGTTCGTCTCTGCTTTCTTGAACGGTACTGTCTGACTTTGATCCACTTGAGCATCATCTGAAATCTTTGACTTGTCTTTGTCCTTCTCTTGTTCCTTGTCAGAGGGTTTGGTATCCGTAGACCTTGTCTCAGCTGCAATAGCCTCTTCCTCTTCTTCAAGGATACTCTTGCTTGGGGTGAACACCCACTCAAGGAATTGACGATTGTGAAGGGCGTCGAATTTCATCGTGTCGTACAACTCGGAGATCTTACTTGGATCAACTTTCTCGGCGTCACAGAACTCGGTGAACAGCTTCTCCCATCTTTCCTTGAATAGCTCGGCGTCCTCACCGCAGCACCACCGAGCTTGTATGCTACTAGTCGCCGTAGCTTGGGATAAAGACGAGGACGTAGATGCTGAGTCCCCTTTCTCTTTGTCACCTGGGTTTGCAATGGCATTGAGTGATGAAGACGCACCACCGTATAGCTTGCTGTAGTTGTGACGCATGACTCGTCTGTGGAATTTCATCAATTGCACCACATACTTCTGGACAACCGATGGCTCAGGCATATTGGCGGGCCAAGCAAATTGCGGAGGAGGATCACTGCCTTCTCGTAATAACGTCTTGAGCTTCTTCTTAACCTTATCCATTTCATCTTTAGCAGCGTTGGAATCATCAAGTAGATCTTTTCGAATGGTAATGAAGTCCGAAGGGAGGTCTTTCTGGTTAGTGAAAGACGATGCCCAGATTTGTGCACTTGTAGTAACGCGACGCTCGGAGCTGCTAAACACATGAACCTCATCCAGAACTTCCCTATTCATTAAAAGCAAATCATTTCTCATGTTTTCGCCGGATTCCTGAGCTTGATACCGGGCAGAGTGAGTAGGTTCACCACCCCACTTGACAATAAGCTGCAACTTATCGAGCACAAGGCTATTCTCCGCAGCTGTAATCCGAGATAAGGTGACGCCCGAAATGGAGTCATTTCTGGTGGGTGATTTTGCTAAAGCGGAGTCATTGCCGGTTTGTTCGGGGTTTGATTCCGGTTCGACCTCCTTCGCTAATTTGGCATCAGATACCTGGGACGCGGACGGAACATCGGTCGGCTGCAGTTCTTCTAGCTTCCTCTTTCTGAACATCGGCTTGATTTGAACCTTTGTGCCAGTCCATGCTCCCTTTTTGGCAAGCACATTCCTTAAAGTCCTGAGCTTCTCCCGGTCTTCAACACCCTCACGCATGGCAACATCTGTAGCTGCAATCACACTGTCCAGAGCAGCTTCCCCTATCAGGAGCACCTCTTCCTCATGTCCTTTTAAGAGCTCAATGAATGGTTTTGTATGGAACGTGAACTTGTACTTCTGCTTAGGGGTACGATCCGCGTGACGAATCACTGAGACCATGCCTTTCAATTTCCAAGTATGTTTCGGTGCTGGAGGTGGCATCGTCTCTTCCTTCGCAGCTGTTGGGACTGGTGTTGAGGATACCGTCGAAGGAGCAGTAGATGGAGCACTGGCGGTGGGAAGCGACACAGCTGGTGGCGGCAAGAAAGGTCCCGCAGGTACACTCGGCATTTGGAGCCCATCATTAAACCCAGGTGGTGTAATCTTTGGTGTTGGCGCGCTCGAAGCATCCGGTGAAGCGGTGCCCTTCTTAGCGTTGCCAGGGTGATAATGATTGTGAAGTTTTGTTATGCTAGGCGACTTGGAGAGAAGGGACTGCAAAGCTGAGCGGTGATTGTCTTTGAGACCATTACCGGTATCTCTTCTGTTGACCGGACTCGGAGCTCCATCAGAACCACTTGCAGAAGCAATGCCACTGGGGACCGTATTTCCAAGTTGTTTCTGTTTTTCCCGAATGAACATCTCCTTCAAAATTCTTGAACATTGATCATAGTATTCTTCATTGTCTTTTACGAAGCTCCAGCCATTAACGTCAATCACGTAGCTTTTACCCTCGGCTCGTAAGAGGTCAAATCCGCAAACTCTTTGACCAAACTTTTCTGCAATGCGACTTGCCATGGCAGCTTCTTCCTTCGAGAGGCTTGTAACATATCGAATCTCCTTGCCGTGCGTGTTTCGTCGAACCAAGCCGTCCACCACAGGTGATTTGCGAGTCTCAGCGTGGCAGAAATTGGGCCCCACCGTGTATGCCTTCACGTCCTCAGCATTGTCGACTTTCATGAATTTCTCGTAAACGTAACTGCTGCCCGGCTCCAGAACTGCCCGTGGAACAGTCATACCATCCACCCATTCGGAACTTTTGTTTCCTATCTTGCGAAACAGTTTTCGGGCACCACCGCCCTGACTCTTGGGATAGTAAATGCAAATGTTGTGATCTTCTCCACTGACTGGCTTCTCAACAAAAGGTTTGCTCAATAAAGTACCATCAACACTGAGCGTATCACCATCATCAAGGAGTTCGACTTTCCTAGGTGGAATCATTTGGCCACCAGTACCGTCTTCTGGGCCCTCCAGCGTCACGCCAGTTGTATCCTTGAGATGTTTCGCCATGTAATCTGTCAAGATACTTGGCCCGCCATCTCTGTTCACTTCCACTCTTCTTGGAGTAGGAACCTGAATTTGGTCCAATATCCGGAGGCAAATTCTACGATCCCAAAGAATCTTTTGCATTGGAACGTCGTTGACACAAAAAGGTTTGCGGGCTCTAACATACGCAATAGCTTTGTCCAGAGGAAAACCGTCGGAGTAAAAAGATATCAAAAAATCACAAATCGGCCAGTTCTCAACGTCTTCATCCAAAATGACCTTGTCACCGAAGACGACCACCTCGAATTCGCCTTTCGCGATTAGACGGTTCAAGATGTTCCGGCTGGGCTTGCTTCGAGCTTTCACATCTAAAGCGCAAACGCCAATAATGCCCCACGGGATAGGCTTTTCCTCATCCTTCTCTGTCGGAAGACCTCTTGAGCTACTTGGACTGTGGCTGCTGGCACCAGTGCTTCCACTGAACCTTCTCTTCGCCCTGCTTCTAGATCTTGTAGGTGGTTGAGGTCGCGGAACACCTTCTCCTCTTGCGGCAGCATTCCGTTTCGCAATGTCAGAGGCATGAGCAGGAGTTTCTCTCGGCGTTAGAGAATGGCCATTTGTTGTGCCTCCGTTGTTGAACTGATTTGCTGACGAGGTCACAACAGATACGGCGGATGTTAAAGTCTCTGCTTGAGAGATTCCCAATGCTTTATTGGGAGATAGCGTCCCAGATGGAGTCCTTGTAGTCGTACCAGTCTCTGATCCATTCGCAGATGCTGCGGAGCTGGGAGCGCCTCCTGCTCTCGCAGAGGAGAGTGAGTAAATAGAAGATACTGACGCCCGCTTTGAATCTAATTCTGTCATAGACGGTCTTGGTCTCAGTGCTGGATCGGGCAGCTGAGGGAGCTTGGAGTCTTCCGCCATCGTGCCAAGTGGTAGTCTGGGAATATCGAAATCGTCCACCGCTATATCGTCACTGGCCCGTCTATTATTCAGTCCTTGCCTCCAAATATCAGCTACAAGCGAATTTCTCTGGCTGTATGTGGACGAGGTTCTCGATCTTATCGCAGGTCGCGGATCAGGAGGGGGCATCGAAATGGAGGCTCGTTCAGAATGAATGTCTGTTGTGCCTGGCTCAGCATATCGGCCCTTTCTGCTGGAATGAGAATTGGAAGTCGAAGCTGACGAGAGTGTGTGCGAGTTGGTTCGGGATTTACTCTTGGGAATTGAAACGGGGAGTGAGCGTTCAATATTTGGGTCAGTAATGTTTGGTCGAGGAAAATACTCCACCGGTTGCGTGCTAAGATCGTTAGTTCCCAGGGCCGTGGACATGGCGGCACCGTCAGCCTGTTCCATTGTGGAGTTATTCGCTCCCTTTGTTGAAGTGGCAAAGATCAAGACTTCTACTTGTCGAAGAGTGGGAAAAGTGAATGAGACATAGTTTGGTAGGAGATCGTAGTACAGGGAAAAGACAGAACGAAACGAGGTACAGTAATCTCAATGGAGGAATTTGTTCAACCTTATCTGATATGACGTCCACCGCGGGGAGATGGGCAGGATCGTAAAGACACTGCGTATTTCAACGCGCGGAAGAAGGTGCTAAATAGAGTCGATGCAGGCGCATTCAATATCATAGGATGGAATAGGAATGTAAACAGATGAGGCCAACAGGAGGCCCATGTGAATGTTTCAAAGGCATGCTGTCTCCCCCACGCTGCCTAAAGGGCACCATTAACATTTCTGCAGGGATTAGAAAAAAAGTTGACCGATCTCGAGAAAGAACCCGAATTTCTGGCGTTTTGCAAAGAACGCTCAATCCACCACAAAAGGAGGCTCTATCTCCATATCTGTAACTGCAGATTGAGAAATGCCTTCAACGCTCGTCGTCAATGGTCGCGATGGGCCTGTTGTGAAGCGTCAAAAGCTTAATGGGGTTGATGCGCCGAGAAGCACTGTCCGCGAATCGAGGATATTTACACCTTTCAGAGTACGTGGGGAGATATTCTCTGGGGCGATGAAGCAGCACATACTGATGCTTTATAGACCATTGGTTTGGTGTCATCCACTTCCGTACCTTTTACATCCATACCACTGGGGAAGACCTCATTTCAAATCACGACCTCTGTGGGAAAATGTCTGCAGACATATGACCTCAAACGCGGCCTCAACTTAGTCTTCCTGACTCGACCGCAGATGCCAGAAGATGTCAGTGCGACGACTGCCTGGAAGGATCGAGTGTTTGCAGCATGGGGAGGCTCGAAGCCAGGTGTAAAACAGGGAGTGTGGGTTTTCAAGCGAGGAAAGAAAATTGCAGAACTCGAACTTCCTGAGGACCTTGAAGAGCCCATTAAGCAGATTTTAGTATTTGGCACATGGATAGTGGGATGCTGCAGAACGAGAATCGAAGTCTGGAAGTCTACAACATATGAGCATTATACGACTTTGTACCCCACAGCGGCGCAGAAGGGAGGACATGAGCTGACCGGAGGAATTACGAACATGCCGACATATCTGAACAAATTGTTTGCTGGTAGGAAGGATGGCAGTGTTGAGATCTGGAATGTCAGTTCGGGGAAATTGATTTATTCAATCTTGCCTCCTGCTGTCAATAGTGGGGCAGTGACCGTTCTTCAGCCCACGCCAGCTCTATCCCTCCTGGCAATCGCATATACAGAAGGCCCCTTGATCATACATAACATCCAAAGTGATGAGACAATCATCCAGCTGAATGGTGGAGATTCAAACACCGCGATCTCTTCCATCTCTTTCCGGACAGACGAATTGGGCGCTGGCGAGGATGGGCGAACACCTGGGGTTATGGCTACAGCGGGTCCAGAGAATGGTGATGTTACGTTCTGGGACCTCAACAAGGGAGGACGAATAATGGGCATACTCAGAGGCGCGCATAATCCGCCTCTAGACGTAGGTGCTACTGTCGGAGGTGGAGTGAGCAAGGTCGAATTCCTTCCCGGACAACCAGTCATTGTTACGAGCGGTCTTGACAATTCTCTCAAGTCATGGATATTCGACGAAACGCCATTTTCTCCAATTCCTCGTATTTTGCATTCCAGAAGTGGACATGCTGCACCTGTTACAAAGTTACAGTTCCTGCCAACCGACGCGGATGGTGCAGATGCCGGAGGTAAGTGGCTGTTGAGCGCAGGGAAAGATCGCAGTCTGTGGGGATGGAGTCTACGGCGAGATGGCCAAAGTACGGAACTCAGCCAAGGGAACATCAGAAGGAAGGCAAAAAACACCGGTATACTCGCGAACGTCAGCTTGGCGAATGAGCCGAGTGCATCCATTGCAGATCTGAAGGCACCTGAGATCACATGCATGGCCATATCGCTGAATCGAGACGGCGGAATTGGAGCGAATCCTGGCGGGAAGACAATATGGCAGAAAGGCTCCCATGGCCACAAAAAACCTACCGATGCTACAGTGACCGGGGTTACAGGATGGGAGAGTGTGGTGACTGGCCACAAGGATGACAAGTACGCCCGGACTTGGTTTTGGGGTAGGAAAAAGGCAGGTCGTTGGGCGTTGGAGACTTCAGATGGAGGCAACGTTCGGAGCGTTGCAATCAGTCCTTGTGGGACTTTCTCAGTGATTGGGTCAGAGTTGGGGGGCATTGATATGTACAATCTACAGTCTGGTCTCCACCGGCAACGATTTCCTTCGAGATTGACGCAAGCGCAAGCAAAGAAACTCAAAATTCAGCAGATTCAAGAAGCGGAAGGCACTCTCCAAGCTGGTTCGGCATCAATACGAACATTCCGCCCCGGTATGGGCAAGCATACGAAGCCAGTGACTGGAGTTGTTGTGGACTCATTGAATAAAAACATCATCAGCTGTTCCCTTGATGGCAGGGTCAAGTTTTGGGATTTCGGAAGTGGCAATCTCATTGATGAGATGGATTGGCACCCAATGGTGGCGGTCACTGGCATTAGATATCACGCAGCGAACGACCTGATTGCATTAACTTGCGATGATCTTTCGATTCGAATAGTCGATATCGAGACCAAGAAAACCATCAGAGAACTTTGGGGATGTCAAGGAGGCATCAATGATATTTGCTTCTCGAATGATGGGCGGTGGATTATTGCTGCGTCGAAAGACTGCGTAGTGCGAGTTTGGGATCTACCAACTGGTCATCTGATTGATGCGATACGTATGAAGAGTCAATGCACTGCTCTGGCATTCTCTGGAACTGGAGAGTTCTTGGCGACGACGTGTGAGGGTGAAGTTGGGGTCAATATTTGGAACAATAGGACCCTGTTCACGCACGTCCCGACTCGCCATATCTCAGAGAAGGAAATCGCAGAGATATCTGCTCCGACTGTATCTGGTGAAGGAGGCCAAAATCTAATCGATGGAGCATTTGAAGATGTAAACGATGACGCTGAGGATTCTGCGCCAAGCTTCTCATTAGATCAATTGAGCGCTGATATGATGACTCTGAGCTTGGTGCCCAAAAGCAGGTGGCAAACGCTCCTGCACATCGACCTGATCAAACAACGGAATAAGCCAACAGAGGCACCCAGAGTCCCAGAGAAAGCACCATTCTTCTTGGGCTCGCTCGACAAGCCCAAGTTGTCTGCTGGTGCAGAAGAGAAAAGCGCTGACGGTGGCGTATTGGAGAAATCGAGAATTATGCAAATGGATCGTCTTGGTTCCGAAAGACCATTTACTGTTGCTCTGAGGTCGGGCGGCGAGAGTGGTAATTGTACGTTCCCAAATTCCAAGCCACTGATGACCATAAACTGACCCAAAGCAGACGCGCCTTTCATCGATCACTTGAAAACACTGTCTCCATCAGCAGCCGATCTCGAGATCCGCTCTCTCAACTCCAGCACCTCAGAAACTGAGTCCGACGAACTGGTCAACTTTGTGGAAGCCCTGACCAACCGGCTGAAGGAGAAGAAAGACTATGAGCTGGTGCAAGCTTGGATGACAGTATTTTTGAGATTGCATATGGATGCCGCTGAGCATGACGAACGACTTGTTGAAGTGTTAAGAGAGTGGAGGAAGGAGCAAGAAAAAGAAGGTGCGAGGTTAGGGGAAATGGTTGGGTTTTGTAGTGGTGTTGTTGGATTCTTGAGAGACCCTCGCTGAATCTTAGCCAATTTAGAGAGGGGTCTTCAGGTCAACAATTGGTCTCAAACCCAATTCTAGCGTCGATCCATTTGGATTTTCTCAAACAAATCACAAGAGGGCTCCGCGTTTTCGAGTGTTTCATGATCTCTTAATGTTTGGGGTCTTGGGAAGCATTGTGGTGTTCTACATCTATTAAACAGATGATCCTCATGGATCGCATTCCATACTTAAAGTTTGGCGAGTTTCTTAAGAACGGTTCCCGTAGCTTGACTTCCATTGTTTGTGACCTTTGTGTGCTTACGATCCTAAATCCGATACGCGAAGGATATCTTCAAAGCTCCGAATTCGACAACGGACTCATTTCCTTCCTATTTGGGTAATATCAGTTGTATTGCTCTGCCTTAGAAACATCGCTCCTGCACCAAGGTTCATAAAATCTTTGCCCGGCTTTTGTTGAGTTCCTTTCCTCAAGGAGATCTTCACATGATTTCCACTGGCGATTACAAGCTCGAGAATTTATGTCTGACTAGCCTGGACCACGCGATTCAGCCCTTGGGATGTACCCCTGTCCGCCACAACCAGTAGAGAAGTCACATCACAAATCACAATCTTGACATCTGTCGACACCGTATCCTTTGCTCTGGTCCGTCTAGTTCGTTACACTAACCATTTTCACTAACTCATCACACAAGCAAGACACGATGCCGTTCCTGAGTTGGCCTTACGTGGAGGGTGTATCAGCGTGGGGTCCCAACACCTCAGCATACCAGTAAGTACTTCACAATATCATCAGGTGCTCAAAATAGGTTGAAAAGGCGGAGGCTGACTTAATTCCCCAGATTTTGCGAAATGGTGTGTTTTGTTCAAGGGCGGTTATGAGAATAATCACTGAGATTGTAGGATTACTACCTGACTCCATACATCGCCGAGTTCATCAGTACGATCACCAATCTTGGCTACAGTATGCTCCCATTCAAACCTCTCACTTGTCACTAAAACATTCTCAGTCTCTCTCGGTATACGTGGTATTCAAAACAACCGCCGCAATGGAAAGGACTCAGTCGTTGACCTGTGCTATGCGACCCTGATCTTTGTGGGTGTTGGTAGCGCACTGTATCATATGAACCTCAAATATTTTACGCAAATGAGTACGCGCCCCACCTCCACTCGTTGTACACATCAAGCTGAAAATCCATCAGTTGATGAAGCATCAATGCTGTATGCCACGGCTGCTATCTTGTATGGCGCTTTGAGCATCACTCTCGGCCGAGCAACACGAAATTCGCTTGCCACACTGCTGACGGGGATCATCATTGCTGTCTCAATTGCTCACTTTTTCATCGGGGACATAAAAACATTTAGACGAACCTTCCTCGCCATGCTCTTATCCGTGCTTTTCCAGTGTATCTGGCTTCTCTCAGCACGAGTTCCCGACCTCAAAGTCAAACAAGAAGCTCAGTATTTGGCTCTTTACGGGACAGGTAAGAACATCTCCCTTCCTTCTAAATACAGGCATTGAGATCGTAGGAACTTTTCTGCTTGGCTTCGTACTTTGGAACATCGACAACAAATTTTGCGGGCAACTCACTCAGGCTAGAGATGTAGTTGGTATGCCTCTTGGATTCTTGACAGAGCTTCATGGCTGGTGGCATCTCTGGACTGGCGTTGGGGTATATCATTATGTCGTTCTCATTGAATATTTGCGTTCCTACATCAGGGCTATCACGGATAAGAGCAAGTCTCCTTCTTTGATCTGGCCTAACAGCTTTTCCCTACCGTACTTGGTACGGAGCAAGGAATGAGGACAACGCATCGACAAAAGCTTCCAGGTTATCAACAGCATATAAATTACAAAACAAATCAAGTGAAACAAAGATGACGTTTACCCAATGATACCATATTCCTCATAAGTTCCCTCTCACTCAAAGTAAGGTTTCAATAATACATTGACAGATCTATAAACAAGGCAGATTTGACATCGTTACTCTGCAGACGAGCGCTTCTGACTTCGCAAACACTGCCTTTCTTATCAAATGTCTGCATCTTCTGGGCTCTAGCTTTTATCCAACCAGGAACGGTAACAGAGGGCAACTTTGATTGAGAAAGGCTTCACTTCTGCTTCTGCGCAGCGGCAGGAGGTGATTTCTGTCCGGGGGTAGTACGAGGAAAAAAGCGTCTTGGATATAAGATGGAAAATTACATAAAATCCAAGAACCAACAGTACTAAAGAATACACCTCAGACAGCAGTAGGATTTCAGAAGATCTTGAGACGTTGCAATCTCTTTACGCACAGCAAGGCTGTGTTGCACGCACGTGACCAGAATTCGCCGAAATCCTCAACTAGCGCTAGACGTCACTAGTGTCTTTACAATCATTATCAAGAAATTGCAATCGCATTCTGAGCAACAACGAAGTAAGCTCTTTTAAATGCTCAGTAAGGTACTCTTCTCTTCTTCTCCAGTCCTCTCGTCTCCTCTCGTATCTTCTCGTGTCTCTGATATCAACTATAAATGAAGCTCTTCCTGTTCCTCAGTTCAATTTTCATCGCAACAATTTCACTCTACTTCAATACCCCACTTCGAGACATACTCGCTAGCTTTACCACTACCTCAACACCAACAGAGATAATCAATCAAACAAGCGCAGAAACGTCTTTGACTTCAGCACCAGAATCCATGAGCACTGTCTCAGCAATCAAAAGCACAATGTCCAAGGCTCTCACACACGCAAAGATCGTTCCTCGCAGATCCAACGACCGCGGCCACGCAGATCACGGATGGCTTAACAGCTACCATACCTTCAGCTTCGCCGACTACTATGATCCCAGGTTCCAGAACTTTGGGAGCTTGCGTGTCCTCAACGAGGATCGAGTCGCAGGAGGAACCGGTTTCCCAACACACCCTCACCGCGATGCTGAGATCTTCTCCTACATATTGAGCGGCGAACTGACGCACCGAGACAGCATGATCAAGAAAGGGGCTGAGGGTGTAGAAGGAGATGATTTCTTCCGGATGAAGCGAGGTGATGTCCAATTCACCACAGGCGGGAGAGGGATAGCACATTCGGAGCAGAACGAGTCCAAGAAAGAGGTCCATTTTCTCCAGATCTGGGCGTTGCCCTGGGCCCGGGGACTTACTCCAAGATACCACACCAAGACATTCAACGAAGAGGCCAAGCGATCTGCCTTCCTTCCAATTCTCTCACCTTTGAAGGGCGGACGCTCAGCAACGGCAGAGCAGGAGAAGGCCGCTGAGGCTGTTCTACCCGACACAATCCCGGTTCACGCAGATTTGGTTATGGCGGCCGGAATCATACCAGTGGACAAGAGATTCAAATGGACCGTTGGAGGGAATGCAGTCACGAAGACGACCGACAGAAAGGTCTATATTCATGTACCGATGACCAAGGGAGGCAGCTCCAAGATAAGACTTGACGGCAGAGAAAATGCGGTTTTGAGCGAGGGTGACGGAGCATTCGTCTCTGGTGTCAATGCAGGCGATGTTCTGAGCTTCGAGAGCGTGGGAGAGGCTGAGGCCGAGGTCGTGGTTTTGGATAGTGATTAGAATCGAGCGTCGGTAATACCATAGAGCGGAAAGGGATTCGGTGTAAGGGATTATTTATAGCAATTGAAAGGATTTTTAGAGAGGCTTCTGTTTGTTATCATCTCTCATCAAGTGATCCGGTGTTTCTCCAAGACCAGCTCATCAGCTTCCTAACCCTCCTTTGCCTCGTCAAATTCGGCAAGCAGGGCGATGTTTCGTTCTCCTTGACCAATATATTTCTCATCTTTCCTAAAAGCAAAAGTAAAAGTAAAGGCAGAAGCAGAGGCGGATAAATCCAGCTCATACCTCCGCAATCCAAGACTGCGAGGAACTAGCCCCTCGTACCCCTTTGTCACTCCCATCGAATCATGTCCGAAGTCTCCCCCCAACCTCGGTCTCAGAAGGCCAAAGTATATTAAAGTCCCCATTCATGGAGCATGAAATTACTGCGTCGATGCGAAGATAGTCCTCAATGCTACATTAATCTAGTCATCTGTCTGGGGTCAGTCTGAGATGGGGTTGGTAGGAACGAGCCAGCCTCGCGACGAGGCTACGAAAAGCCGATGCCCACATTCCAAACATAACCTTTCATGACTCGTGCAATTGTACAGATGACGCTCCTTTCATGAAAATTCAATGATTGGTCCAGATAAGTTCTCATTCCACTGGTGCCTCCAAGAGCTTTCTCTGTGGATTGGTAAGCCATTTGCTGCCAAGCAAAGCATGTCACCGCCGCGTGAGATCACGTGCCATTGCGTGCTCCTGAAGTTTGATCGGAAGAGGACATGCTGCTTGCTGGAGGTTTCCGTCGGTGAAGCTTTGCAAGCCATTGTGCAAACTCCCAAAGTCCGACGGCCCTCCGATGAATCGTAGGAGAATACACATACCCGTCTCCAGCCAATTTCCATTTCCATTTCGAGTTTCCACCAGATACCAGATGTAACGAACAAGGGTGGAATTTTAAAAACTGACTCCGTTGCCTTTGCCCAGCTAAGCTCAAACAACACCAGATCTCGTGCTTCACTGCGAAATGCAGCCAGACCCTTCCCGTCTCTCACCTTATCCACCAGATCCATCGTCACTGATACTCATTTCCATCACGACATCGACCGGCTTCCAGGGCGTCCAATCAGACGCTCTCGGTTCCTGGCGTCTTGGCACGATCCCCAGTGAGCTAGCCCCAAAAGCGCTTAGTGGCAAGCACGCAATTGACGAGGCATGAAAATTCCATCTGGGAGGCAAAAGTCTAAACACTGGGAGAAGGAGAAAGAAAGCGAGGAGAAACGGCAGTTGTCAAAGGAGATTGATTGGCAGGAATGCCCGACTCGGGAAAGTGGAAGAAGGGAAGGCCGTGGAGGAGCTGAGTAAACATGCTTATTGGTAATTGAAGATGTGCTCACAGCTCCACACATGGCTTCTCCATATATGATGAACTGAGTCCCCAAGAAGCAATATATATATATGAATATATATATATATATATATATATATATGAAAGACGTCATTATCTTTTGAAGTGGACGACAAAGACTGCAACGATAAGATAGGAAAACTGTATCGGAGTGTTCTTTGTGAATTGAATACCGGGCAAACTGATAGAAGTTAAGACGCCATACCGCATCCATTGAGCACGCCATCGATTGCCAACTGCACCATTGGCCGACTCCAGTCTTTGGCAGCGACCGACAACTTCATTCACCTTCCTCCTCTTCAATAAATAACTCCGACCCAATAACTCCAAACAACTCCAAACAACCCTCGATACACATAAACAAAATGGGCGGACACAGAAACTCAACCAGCTCGAATCTCGAGTCTGGCTACGCATCCGGGTCTTCTTCAGCTGCGGCACTACCACAGATTACCATCTCAATACAACATCTCAAGTTTCTCAATTCAACACTCAACAGTCTCGCTCCCATCGATATCTTGAGATGGGCAAAGATCACCTTCCCGAACCTCTACCAGACAACTGCCTTCGGGGTCTCCGGTCTCGTAACCCTCGATATGCTGTCCAAGCTGCAAAAGGAAACACCCTCCCTACCTTCGATTGACGCCATCTTCCTCGATACGCTCTACCACTTCCAAGAGACACTCGACCTCGTTGAGAAGACAAAGGCCCGCTACCCGAACGTCACCCTTCATGTCTACAAGCCCGAAGGCGTCGAAACCACGGCCGAGTTTGAAGCAAAGCACGGACAGGAGATGTGGAAGGAGAAGCCCGACCTCTACGACTGGGTCGCCAAGGTTGAGCCTGCCCAACGAGCCTACTCCGATCTCAATGTCGCTGCGGTCTTGACCGGCCGTCGTCGTTCACAGGGTGCCAAGCGCGAATCGCTCGAGATCATCGAGGTCGATGAAGCAGGCCTCATCAAGATCAATCCTCTTGCCAGCTGGTCGTTCCAACAGATCCAGGATTACATCCGCGAGAACGACGTTCCATACAACGAGCTGCTGGATAGGGGATATAAGAGTGTAGGGGATTGGCACTCGACGGAGCCGGTCAAGGAGGGCGAGGATGAGCGTGCGGGTCGATGGAAGGGTCAGCAGAAGACCGAGTGTGGCATC
The DNA here is from genome assembly GCA_016508695.1 of Hyphodiscus hymeniophilus. Lineage (NCBI taxonomy): Eukaryota > Fungi > Ascomycota > Leotiomycetes > Helotiales > Hyphodiscaceae > Hyphodiscus > Hyphodiscus hymeniophilus. The sequence continues at coordinate 1,406,984 of VNKQ01000006.1, read as the reverse complement.
CACAACAAGCGGAGCAAGTATGCGCAGTTCCTGTACGAGGCCGAGCAGAAGCGTCAGCAAGAGGAGTTGACGGCTGCGTTGGAGAAGGTTGAGATCAAGGAGGATCGGATCGTGGATCATGTCGAGGGCTTCTCTATATGAGAGATTCCACCTTTTTGGTTGCATTATTGGAGTTTTGGCTTGGGAGCATTATGATAAGATGATCATACCGGCGTAGGAGCGATCGAGCGTGCATTTACTTTGGACGCTGCACTGCGGTGTACTGCTGTCTTTCAAGAATCAAAAGAATAGAAGAGACTATTGAACATATCAGCTTTGATGACCTCGATGAGTGCGATGCATTATCAACCTGGTCACTCTCAATCAATGGATAATGACAAACCTAGCATGCTTTTCCAACGGCTCAGGCCAGCTGGACATGTGGACGCCTCACAACAGCAACCCAAAGAAGCTGAATCGTTTCCAGTCTACACTTCTCCGAGATCCAGCAACACAATCAAAGCAACACCGACGTTCCCCAAGGCCGCCATCACAAACCGATCGTTAGTGAAAAGTCCGAACCTCTCATCTACCATCTCCGTCGCTCTCGCATCCCCACATTTCATTTCAAACGTCAACAAACCCAACGAAATGTGCGCCAACACCTACCTACACACTACACAGAATACAGCAAATAACAACAGCGAGCGGGTTGCGAGGACGTTGCTTTATGATGCGCAGTTGCGAACGCCCACGCGCACCACGGGAAATGTTCACTGAATGACAGGGATGGATCGCGCAATCCTTGCAGGAGGGAGGGGCGCTGGATGGGGATAAGCTTTTTGCGACGGGTGTGGGAGGTTTCCCCCCCCCCCCCCCCCAATGTGTGAGTACGAGTAGGTATTGGCATCAATTGCATCAGGCGTGCGAATTGTTCGGCGGGGGAAAATCTGCTTTCCAGATTCAGTGCGTTAACATGGCTAGGAAAGTTTTGGATACCGAGTAAGGATATATGCTTTCTGGTTTACTCGAGTGCCTTGATGTCCGTGGTAGACTTGGCTTGGCTGGCACAGCTGGCGCAACCAAACCTAGTGAGATCGAATGCGCTTTCATCCCTGTGGTTCGATTCTGAAGCATTTGGTTATCGTTCCGCACATGTTCCGTTATGTTAGCGAGACCTCTCGCTTCAGTACTGATTGATGTTCGATTTCATCTGTTGCTGCTATCATTCTCACACCACTGCAGCCTTCCCTTCCCGCAAAGAGTCCCAGACAAAATAAATATCGCTCAAACATCTTCCCATCAGATTTCAACTCTATTGATTTTCTGCTTCGATTATCTCTCTGCTCACGAAACTACTGTTCTTGAGTTGTGGAATGATGCGATTTCAGTCAATTGAGGAGGAACTTGTTTCTGATGCCGTTGGACTTCAAAGATCTGATTGACTGTTCGGACGCTCTTCCGTCTACCTATCTGTGCCATCCGCCAGCTACTTTCGAAAGAACGCAAGTCGCAGATGGACTGAAGACGTGTGGTTTGGGATGCTTCTCCTTTGTCCCACGATGAGGAGCCAGATTCGGGCGTGAGAAGTCAAGTTTGATGTCGATGTCGATGTCGCAGCTTGAGCTTCGAGTAATGATAACGTTTCTGTCAGAGTCAAGAGGAGCTGGTTGGCAGCTTCGATACCGTTGGCGTGCTTGTTCTTCCAATTAGTTGGCACAGGAACTTGGTCAAACCGCTCAGGAGAAAGTTCGACCGCAGGTAGCGTTGATTCCTTGCCACTGTTCGTCTGGGAGTTTTGATCGGAAGCTTGATGACTGTTGACAAAGATTGGATAGTCATTTTCAGATGTGGGGGAAGATAGAAACAGCTTCGCTAACCCTCCAAACGGCTAGTAACTTCGCATCCCTTTGATTGACAACTGGGAGGCTAAATACAAACCCACTCAGGCTCGTACTCACCAGACGAACAAAGCTAATTAGAAGGCAATTGACGAGGTCTTTGACGAATTGCACGATTAAGGACGCCTACAATGGACAATCGAGCCTAGACCATTCAGCTTGTAATCTGGAAGACAACAAAACAAAGTAAAAGAAAAGCTCGAGTTATCGTTAACATCAGAGCTCTCAATCAGATAGCTCTCCACGACGCATATCCAATCCCTCTTCAGACTGATATCATCAGCGCAATTGCGAACTGTCGGTACATCTCAGTTCTAGATTGCGCAGCGTTCTTCTTCCAATGGCCAACATCTCCAAAAGACTAACACCGTCTTACGGTATCTCTCATCGCGGTCAGGGAACCTTCCTCTGTCCTGCGATAGGCTTTCGGAATAGCGTGCAGTAATTTCGATGTCGATGTCGAGGTCGAGGTCGATGTCGGGGTCGATGTCAAACCCTTTAGCCCCGATCAGCATTCTCATCCTCTCTGTTTTACGCAGAACTTCTCATCGGCATTGATATTGCTTATAAGCTCGGCCATTGCCTCTGGAATCGCCTTCTCTAGTGTCGACATAAGGATTCGATTATGAAATGAATTTGAGCAATTCATTTCGAAGTTCTTGCTGATTGGTCCCCCTTGATTTGCTAGCGGGGGGTACAGGATGGGGTCGGTGAGCCTTATACTTGCTCCTAGCTGGGACAACTCCCAAATGCAGCATAGTTTTCTACAATTTTGTGTGTCGACTGGACTTTTGCAAATATGTAATGCTTCCAAGGCTCCCTGGTCAGACTGAACGCTGCGGCGTCGACATCCCAGGCATGAAGGAGCTCGTCTTCGGCTTTCAGAGGCAAGCTTACAGAGACCGGAGTGGTAGTAAAAAGGCATCCCGTCAGCACAGAGACCAGGGAATTCCAAGATTGTCGCAGGTAATTTTAACGAAGCATGAAGCTTTCCATGACTACATCTTGACAAGCCGTTTATGAGCTTCGTAGGAAGAGCGCTGGTTGACAAAATGTATAGAAATGCTGCACGCCTCCAAAATGGCGGGAACCCAGCTTTGGAATTCTTGAATAGCGGAAAGGGGTGTTGAGTAAAGACCCTGATCGACAATGAACTGCCGGTAATGCAGAAGCTGAGCTGGGAGTAGATAAAAGAGGCAACCCCCCAGGTATGCTGGAGCACCCGTTGCCTATAAATCAGAAAGTGCTGCGAAGGCGGTGCAGCAAGCTCATTGCGTGAGCAGGGTCATTAGTGTCATCTCCTCCTCACGGTCTGCTACTTGAGCAGTACATCACTTTCAATGGCAATTCAATTTGTAAGAACCTTCAGGGGCAGCCTCAACGGCTTCGAATTTCCACCGAGCCGGATCGGCTCTTATTGGATAAGGCGAGGTGCCTTTGTGCTCGAAATAATCCGACAGTATCATGGAGTACTACCATCTCCCCTGCATCTCCGGTGGTAGGAATATTCTCGATCCGGTGCTTGAACTGAAGAAGGAATGAGTTCCATAGCAAAGAATGTCCAACCTACTTAGACAGATGCCGATCATGGGCCTCCGTGAAGCAGGAGCAGGCTGTCGAACCACTGAAACAGCGATATAGATGGCTGGTATGTACAGAGAATACACCTCCTGCCCAGGACAGCCGGTCCAGCGAGTCCAGAAGAGCCTAGCTGGCCTATGAATCAAGATCTGACGTGGACTCATGAAGGCCAAGTACCAGCGGTGGTCTAGCGCCCAGTTCGAGCCCGTTGGTCAGATGCTTGCGTCGCTCGACAATGAGATCTTCGACAAGTACACCGCAACAGTTTCATCACACTCGTGCATACAAAACAGCTTCATGGTTTCGTCCATGCAGCCCATTTTATCTTAATTTGAAGTGCTCGGTGGCTGGCAAGGAAGAGCCGAGAAAATCAGGGCCCGCGAGACAATTTCAGCTCATGTATCTGCAAGGGAAGCTAAGAGATGGGCATAAGAATGCTAATCGGTGTGACAAATTGACTTCAATAGAGAAATAGAGGTTCAGATATCAGGACGGTACGAGGCTCCATATTTCGATCTTGCCGTTGAGTGTACCCGGTCGTGCGCTCGTGTCTTCTTATCGACCGATCTCACCAGCTATGACACCCACCTAACACAACGATGAGCCCCAAAATCCAGCAGGGTGGTGTTGCCAACCCCCAAAGCGCCCATCAGAGCGCTGGGAGTACCCTGCTTGATCAATCAGTCTATATGATCCAGGAGGCACCAATACGAGCCCTTGATTTGGATGCCATGGCATGTGCTTCTCCAGCGGATGTCTTTTGTGGAGCGTCGAAAGGCACCTTCGTTGGTAAGAGTGCACCCATCCGAGATCCCGACAAGGCGGAGAACCCGAGAGCGATTTCTCGATATCATCACACACGTGGGATAACCCGATGGGATAAACCCTTGACGGAAGACAAGGAATCTGTGGACATCATGACGATGATATATTCGCTGATGATATATTCGCTGCTGATAAATTATACAAAGGTGATCAAACGCTGCCACGGCGATGACACTAGCAACGTTGCGCCACTTGATCCTCTGCATTGTAACCTAAACTAATATGGTCGTCATTCCTGTAGTGTTGACCGGGAATGGCTTGAACGGCATAGCAAGCTAGATTTTCCACACTCATATCTGTGTAGTAGGGAAAGTAGGCCTATAACAGAAAGCTGCAGGTTAAACGCTCGATGACCAGGAGTGTTTCGTGGCAACAAGCAACGGGATCGAGAGTCCATCCACGGACAAACAGCCCACCATATTGTCAAGTAAAATAGCGAGTCCAGTAACAGGAGACCAGGGCGAGCATGAAGATCGATGCAGGAACCATTAGCGTCTGCTCTGTATGTGACAGCGAGGCACTGAGATTGTGTCGGCGGCTTTCTCATCCTAGCTTTATGTTCCCGGCAATATACACAGATCCAAAACACCCAGACGCGGCCCAATCGCGATTACCACAAGCAGGTGAAAGAGAAGGGCCGAGGTCTACGGGCCAGGTCAATTGTAAAATGGCAAACCAAGTTGCAGGAAGTGGTGGGAACCAACTTCGAATGTAGACCCACCAGCACAGAAGCGATTGAAGCTGCCTGGCAAGGGCTATCAATTGGACTGCTTAGGGAGAGATACGTCAACCACATCAGCGTTCATGAGGGTTTCACGATTACGCCATTTTCCGACATGTAGCACTCTACAAGCGATACTTTTGAGGGCTACTCGAATTATCAAGTACTACTTTGGAACATCAGCTAACGTGGCATAATCAATCTCGCGACTTAGCATTCGCTAGAGTCTTGTATCGCATTGCCACACCAACTGGTTCGAAGTGGACCTTCAACGTTCAGCTTGAAATCAAAAGTACTCATCGTTGGAATGGAGGAGACTTTCTGATACGAGACATGTTCGCGATGAAATAAAATACCCCCATACCAAACAAGTTTTTTTTTCGGTGGTTAAGCACAATACTATAGCTTGCCTTTGGGACTAGCTTAATAAAATAGCGGCAGCGAAAACACAGGGAATGGTGAAAGGGCGATGTCCTTTCGGCACCGAATTCCGTGGACTTCAATTCGCAAGCCAATATCTCGTCACCCAACCTGAGCGCAAAAATATGTGCATCAACTAATTTACTGCCTGCGGCACATTCCAACTTTGCAAACGCCGATATATGGGTATTACAATCGGTATCAACCGCGAAAGACCTTGATGGAAAGCTAATCCGTAGCGGCGAAACCACCGTGCAGAGGGGTTCATGACGATGCGTTCTCGAAGCTTGTCACCATCAACATTGTCAACCGCGAACGGCAATATTCCAGGATGAATAGATGGTGACGAGTTACTTAGATGAGAGAAATGCGCACATGACGTATGCTCAGTAACGAAGATTCAAAAATGGCTGACGTCAAGTGCAGGACTTTTGGTAAGAGAACATGATTGCGACTATTAACATTTATTAGACATTTTGGATGAGAGGCTTGGTCGCCCAGACTCAGGGGGCTCTATCGACGAGGCGGAACAGCCAGCGCAGAAATCCCAGGACTGTTGCTGGTTATGGAGAAAGGATACAGTAGTCTTTATGTAGAGTAAACCCTGATTCGCATTGAATTGCGCTTATTGCATTTGGACTTAAGTGGTGTTTGAGGCGCCGTATCTCGGTGCAGATCTTGTGGTTTTCCGACACACCGACGACAACTGGTGGATGGTACGGTGGTGGTCTTGTGACGCCTTGCGCGAGAGGTTTGGCTTTATGCGCGTAGGATGAGTTCGATGATCGGAAACCGAAGCCATCGTGGTATCTAGGCAGGGATAATTGTCGGGACAAACAACAGGGGATGGGTAATGTAATGAGTAATGTACTTCTCCTCCGCTTCTTGACCAATCACTCGATACGATGGAGACAAGCGGCTGAGGAACTTGTCATGATCAACCTGTTGCTCGAAATGTACTACATTTTGGATCTCGCTTGCATCAGGAGACTCTGCTGTTCCATCGGCGATCATTTCATAGGAATTACTGGAGATGCAGGCAGAAGAGACCGGACTGAGGCCCTTTCGGCAAGCAACAGCTTGAGCAAGTCTTGGACATAAAAGGAAAAGGATCACAATACAGCTCAGTATCGGTCCCAAAGTATGTACAAAATGAAGTCTGATGTTACTTGAGTCGGGGGCCATGGTTGCGACGCACCGAAGTGCGCGAAGACATTGTTGGAACTGGCAACAGCGTGAGTAACTGAGATGATGAAGTATTAAAGGGTTTGATCCTTGATCTGGCTTTGCAGCCTCGCTCGCTGGCTGGCTGGCTGCCGGATTCAGCCTGATAGTTGAACAAGGCCTCTTTAGGCGCGAGCCGCAGATGGTGGGTGCACATTGCATTGAGCGTTTGGGACGAAGGATGCCCACCACCACCGGCAGTGGTGACACTCGTGAGACACTGCCGTTGATGAGTAATGAGTGAGAAGAGGAAGTTCGTGGGGAATGCGACCTTGAAATACGATGCTGATGAGAAACTTGGAATGCGGCGAGAACGGTAAGAAGTCACGAGAACAGCGATAGTGGGCGTTCCTTGACAAAGTAATGGAAGTGTTAGACTCTACGGGAATAGCAGTTATTTGCCAGAGCTGAGATTGTTCGGACGAAGCAATTGTGAAAGGACTTGTGCAATATTTTACTTGTGCTGTACTTGCACAGTTATGCAAATTTTGTGCACGCGCGGATGTTATCTAGAGGGCCGAGCCCGAAAAGCCGTGGACGCCAAAGGGGGAAAGGAGACGCGGTCTGAGTGGCTGAACCGCTGAAATGGGCGCATCTCATGATCTGACGCTCCATCTTGCAGGGCCCCCTCTCCCGCCTATCTGTTGAATATATTCGGCGAGAAGGGGTGTCCGAAGGCCGTGACAAGTGTCCATCCGCAAGAGGAGAATGATCGAGGTCCCAGTTAAGTGAAACTGCGCTCTAACTTAGTACTCTTCATGTTTGATGCCATGAGTCCATAACAGAATTGACTGTCAACCTCTTTCCGGTGACGATCTTCGAGGCAGATGATCACGGTAGGGTACGTGTATGTCCCTTGCCATGGGAATTTGGGAAGCTCGGCCGTTTGATGATGAATCCTGCCTCCTGAGGCGGATATCTGAGAGCGTAATCCTCTGGGCGAGAGAGCGAGTGTTGGCCTTTTGGCAGGAGCCAGTGTTCGTCGAGTTCTGAGGAGGACGAGAGATGATTGATGCTGATGCTGGTAATATATGATGTTCCCCGGATCCTACCCATGGCTGAGTGATGCGTAATCATATACTGAGTCGGACATGGTCTCGCTGGTCTAGCTAATCACTTATTGGTCAAATGGCTCCAGTGTACTATGCAGCAGAATATGTTGGAATCAATATGAGGGGAATCACTTCTATTTCGTGCAGTTATTTCTCCCCGCCAAGGGGAACCAGGTACATAACTCGGTCTCGGTTCGGCCGAACGGTTGGGTCCGAGTTTATCTCTCTCCAACGGCAGAGGCTTGAATACATACTCAGGCTAGGGATATGCTCGCACTTAAAGCCTGGGAGTTAGTCGCCGCGAGGGTGATTAGTCCAAGGCTGCAGCTGAAGGTCAGATTGGTCCCACGGCTTTGGGGATCAAGTTCAATTAACTGGGTTCTGTGGGTCTCTCAAGCCTCAGAACTCTAATCGTGTAGTGTAACTGTGCAACTCTTGCCACCAGAAACCCGCAGTGGACATCGGATTTACGAAGTACCTCAGCTCCGTGAGATTCTTGCTAGTCGATATGTTGATGCAAACCTACTGGAAGTTCTAGATCCATTGATTTTCCATTCTCGAGGATCTCAACAGAAAGTATATATATACTGAGGTCTGCAGGTGGCATCATGGAATGCCCAATGGTGGTGAACGCAAATAGATCTGAGTAAGGTATCAAGGTGGTAGACCCATGACTCTCCCGAGAATGCGTGTAAAAAGGAGAGGATACCTTGTCAGCACCCTAAAAATCGTCGGTAAATTGCCCATGGGCATGATGGGGCATTTTGGTTCTTGGAGACATCTGATTACAGTCACCTAAAGTAAAACCCACAGGTTGAGAAATTCATACGTAAACTTCAACCCGAAGTAAAAGGAAAAGGAAAAAACACGAAGTCCGTTATCACGGCGGTGGAAGTGGAGGTTTTCGATGCGCCGACTCCACAGCCCGCTCAGCCTTGTCGGCTCCCCTTGCTGAACAAGACCAGGGATGCCCCCGTGGTGTGATTATGGATCATTGTCAAGAAAACCTCGTCGTCTCGGAGCTGTTTGTCGTGCGCTCGTGAACGCCATGGAGATACCACTGAAGCCAAGGCTAATGATCCTTAATAGAACATGCGCCCGATTTGGGCCCTCCTCGAAACTTCTTACTGTACTACGTGTACGGTGTACTTGGAGTCTTGGAAACGTAAATAGGATGTAAGCACGGTATGTGCTGACAGTTCTGCTTGCTGGCAGAGTGGCAGTTAGGAAGGACTCCAATTGGCTATGATCTTTATCCTATACGACCATACGGTGTCCATTCAAAGCCGCCCGTTCGTTCTTTCTTCCAGCCATCTTTCCCCCAAAAGGTGATGCCTGTGATAACATATCAATACGGCAGTGCTTAGTCCTCATTTAACAACTCACGGTCTCGAGGCATGATCGCCGCTAAAAGGGGGGGGGATCGAATCCAGCATTTGGTGGTTGACCCCCCGATTAATTACCCTTTGGAGTAAATACAGCCACCAGTAATCCTCCGTTTGCGAGTCTTTCTATTCCTAAACAATGCAATGCCCAATGCAAAACTGCGGCGTCGAATCAGATAAGGAGCCGCTACTCTACCTCGGTCGCCAACCGTTTCTCGCACAGACGACCTTGTTGGGTCTGATTGGGTATCTTCTGGGTGACTACTGCTTAGTGAGCTCTCAGTCTCTGCCCACCACGCACATATCACCAACATCACCACGACTCATCATCGCATAAGGCTTTAATCTATGATTCACCGCTGAATCTGCGCCTGCTCTTGCCAATCTCGCAATGCTTACCGATTACTAGACGCTTAAGTGAACTTCTATGCCGTAAAGTCGGGCAGAAGAATAGGAGTTCCTGGTCGTTTTGACCAACCTAGGACTCTCACCAAGCCCAACACTGCATGAGCACAGAGCATTCGTCAAGACTCAGGGCGGATATGATCCTACTGTACCTTCCCTGTGGCAGAACATCTATCCCATTATTGGGACTTTGGTACAGAGGTACGATGGATGCCATAGGTCACTTTCACTTCCTACTCCAGTCACGACTCTCTTCTAGTCCCTGAGCCTTGCGGTGAGCTCACTGCTCAGAATATATCCCAATCTATATTAGCGCCCCCTTACACAGAACCCCTTGTGTCCAGCCTCGCAGCTATGAAATTTGCCGTTTCCGGCGTGGCATTTCATCCCTGCCACTGCACAGTCCGTTGTGCACTCACACTCGGCTTCTGGATACAGTAGTCTCCGTGTGCCACCCCCAAGGCCCAAGCTACCCATACATCCCTCCGCTACCCTAGTAACCCTCCCCCAAGCAACCACCACTGCTCCTCAGCTCCTGTGCTTTCATAATTTAATACAAAATTTTGTTTTTCTGCACTCGTCGTGTATGGAATCTGGCTTCAACGGTCACCGTACTCATCGGCGTAAGCAAAGCATGCCGCACCCGAGACTAACTGAATTCCAACCATCCAAGCTTCTTTCTGCTCAGAGAAAATACAAGACCACGTCAACTCCACTTCATGACTCCTCATGATGCATTTAATTATACGGTCGCATAAAGTAGCTCTGTCACTCTCCTGTGATCTTATTTCAAGTCTTGCAGCGCCATTCTTCGAAGCTTTAACCTCTCATATCAAGTCCTTCTTAATTGACCATACCTTCGAATCTGACCACCCATTCACCCACATGTGAACGTGGAGCAACCAGCTTTCGAACCAACTACATCAGTGTCCATTCCTAGGTCTAGACATCAGGGTTCATTGAATTGTCATCATAGCTCTTTGTCGGCGGCCGATTACTCCCGCCTTTAAAGACTGTTAACAGAACCGGACTTAAGTAACAGCCCGAGGCCTTCACATCCCTGAATCAGCAGCCTCACATAATCATTCGGTCCCGCAAATTAATATTCGAGCTCTAATCCCTGTGATCGTTCGAGCATCTGGATATATACCTCAGCCCCTCCTACTCAACACCAATTCCAAACGTTTCTCGACCTTCACTATTTCAAAAGTCTTACTATGTCGAGTTTACCAACACCTCCCATGGAGGACCAAAAGTCACATCACATGAGGAAGTCTTCCACCAAGCAATCGAAACCATTAAATAGAGCTTCAAAGAGGTCGAATTCATCACATGAACATGGTGCCGTGGTGATAGACGGAAGACATAAGAGAGTGTGGAAAGCATGTGAAAGGTGTAGGATGAAGAAGACGAAGGTGAGTCTCGTCATACACTTTTGCGATATCGAGCAATTTCTAATTAGTCTAGTGCGATGGAGAGTCACCCTGTAAGCGTTGTAAAGACGACGGCCTTGTTTGCACAGCTGGCAGCAGAAAGAAGACCGAGTTTAAGCAATTACCTCGAGGGTGAGAACCCCTTTTCGCTTACATCGGCTGCCACCGCCAAGCGAACTACTAGAGCATCTACTAACGAGACTCAACCAGATATGCGGAGGTTCTAGAAAATACACAATACGCTCTCATTGCTACTGTTCAAAAGCTTTATACAATGGTGCGGAACGGTGAGACGTGGGAACTGGGAGATCCAGAAATGAACGACAGAGGGCAACCAGTAATTCACGATATTGCTTCCAAGTTGGGCTGCATTCGCCCTTCACCCGATCTACCATATGCCTTTCCAGAGGGCGCAGAGGACTTTGCGGAATTACAAGCTCAGCTCCAATCTGCACGATCCGAATTGCACTCGGATGATTCAAGTAGCCGAAAAGCATCGGATGATGTTTCATATTCGCCAGCCCTGGATCGTACAGACCGAGCGAGCAGTAGCGAAAGCGATCATTCGACACTGTCCAAGGATTATAATCAGATGTTGTGGGCACAGCAACAAAGAGCAACTGCGAAGCCAAACACTCCTGTTGTCAACACGACCATTTTAAAACCGACACCTCTCAATCTTGCCCAGAGGGTTTCTATCGACGACGACTCTGCCTACTCAGCTCGAGCCTCATTTGAGACCACTCGGTCACTACCTTCCCCCATATACACGGACTTCCAAACCGAGTCGCCAATGTTCCGAAATTCCTCGCCGTTCTCGCCCTGGTCGGCTGGAGACGAATTCCTCACCGCACCGCACATCCTCGAGAGCGCATCCCAATACCTTCGACAACCATACCAGTCAATCCCTCGATCATTGCCCATGGATGGTTCCATCAGCGGAGGAGCAATCGCGATAGAACCCAGCGTTCTGAAGGCGATGCAATTCGACAGCATGAACTTCGAGGCTGGAACCATCCGGCCAGGAATGCTGGATTGCAATACCGGGTACGATCTTCAAATGGACAGCATCATCTACAACGGCGACTACGAGAGCCAGATGGGCATGGCGTAGGAGGTCGAGGGATAGGAAAAGGCACTTGTACATATTTCAAAGGGTCAAATGGTGCATGATCTTCTTGGGGGAAGGCGCATCTGGTTTCGGGGTTGGGAAGCATGCAACGATTCTCCTATTTTTTATGATTCCCCTCGTTGATAAAAAATGATGAGAAGGATCTGCTTCTGTAGATGGTTGCTCACGGTCTGCCATTCGAGATGATGGCCTGTGAATAGGAGTTCTGGTGTAGGGCCTGAGACGAATAGGAAAGAAATTCAACGAGCAGATTTTGATATGGAGACTTCGAGTTTTGGCATCAAAAGAATAATGATACCAAATTCTCATCCTCCAAAGTGGTGTCTTCCTCGTGCTGTCACTCGCTCATTTCTTCATTTCATCAATCACCAAGTTTCTCATCAAACCGTTGACCACGACATCAATTGGAATTCCACTAAACGCATCTGGGTCCCGGAAACAACCCCTTCAAGCGGATTTTAGGCATAAGGTACATAGACACATCCCGGGTGGGTCGCAAACATCAAAGACGCATGCACAATAATCGCCACGCAGCGTCCTGTCACCGATTACCTACTCAGTACTTGATTACCTACTCCCTCCATACCAATACTTCTTCTTGAAGATTTCCTAATTAGTGAATAGTGATTGCACAGTCATCATGTGCAGCCGGTGTAGAGAACTTCTCCACAAAGCCCAGACGCACCACATAAAGGTCTGACAGAAAGACGGTCTGCATGCGCGCACCGTCAAAGGGTCCATCCACCGTCAGGGCTTTTGTCCACGCAAATGGAAATTCTCAGATTCCCAGCGCTTGCGTCTCGACGAATACTGTACGTACCGTCATCAACGAGCCGCTGTCCTGTCATGCAGTTCCTTGCGCAAAAAAAACTTGTACGAGATCAATAGCAAAGCCAATCATTGCCCGCCTCAGATCGGCCGAAAACAGCCTCTGCGGCGCGTGCAGTACGGCGCATACAGGAGTTTTACGAAAGCGAGTACGTACTTCGTACGCTCTCGTCCTCGTTTCGCGACTCTGCAATCTCGCGAGCTCGATCGATGCCCACAGCAAATTGTTTACCCCTCTCAGCCAGAGTGTTACGTTGCGAACGCGCTTGCGCTTGAAAGGGGCATGCTCTTCGTACTTGTATACTCGTACGCTTTACGGCATCCGAAGAGGCGCCCAGCAGTCGCAAGCTAAGGAATTCGAAAAATAACTTGCTCGAGCGCCTCGTATGAGCCCCTCGTTTGATTATTAGGTATGTTTGCGGTCTAATTGATGCATCCGTCTGTTGGGAAGATTGTGGAATGTACCCCGTCATGATTCGTTGCGAATATCAAGCGAGGATTAGTAGGCTTTGGTGGGTAGGTGGGGTACAGGTCGGGTGTTTTTCTGTAGATGCAATTCGTCGAGGAAATGCTGACAGAACTGGCAGTGCCGTAAAAGCTGGGATATCCAATGCTTTTGATGACTACCTCTTCGGATTCTCTTAATCTTTGATGGATAGTCGGTCATGTGAGAAAGTTCTTTATTCCCGGTGAGCAAGTGCTTCCTCGAGATCCAAAGACTATGCTGCTCTGAATATCCACAGTCGACAACACGCGGTCAAGACACTTGAAGGACTGATTATTCTGTCCAGCTTTATATTGCGACTACAGTTATTTGATTTGGTTTGATTTGATGATGGTGAAACACGTATGCGGTGACGCCTGAAGTCTCTCCCGTCCTCACCTCGATATTATTACCTTCATGCTTGTGTGTTCTCGAATGCTGTAAAGCCTCAGTTCGGGAAGCATGATATGACTGGTTCGAGGTGATATCGGAGTTTGCTCCGGATGCCATGATGGGTTCTATCTTCAAGTATTCGTCAGAGCGATTGAGCAATCAATCATCGGCTCACTGAGGGTTCAAATTCGACTTTTCAAATCCAAGAGTACTGTTTATATCTATATTATTTCATTGGATTTGAGTGCTTGGACTTCTTGATTTTGCCAACAAGACAGCTCTGAGCGAGATACAACAGTACGCTAGAATTCGGACCCCCTATCTACGCTGCCAGTCCCACGAGTATCATTCGTCTCCAGCAACACCTCTCACAACGTCCTAGTGAGTCTGCTATCTTGTTTTTCCAAGTTGATTTCCACCATGGCCCTTTCAATTCTCGAAATTCCTTAGGCTGAACCTTGGCCCATCTCTCCTGAGTCCCCTCTGACTTGATGATCCGAAGTTTGGTTTTAAAGCAAGGAAACAGACAATTTACTAGTTGCTGAAGACCAGCTATGTATAACAGTTTAACCTCGGCCCTCCGAATATTGTGTATGCCCCAATCGATCGAACAACTGTCTTTGTAAGCCCGTTAGATTTGACATTGAAAAGGCTTCCATGGGAGAGCTTCTAGAGCCCATTCCAGAACGAGAGGAGAGACTAATGAGGCTGCAGAGTAGTAGTCTCAGCCTTGCATACTCCTACCAAGCAAACAACCATAAACTATGAAAAGGCACACTTTGGAGCCACCAGAATTGATGTCAACGGCATTTCATCCGCGCATCAAGACCAAGATGTTCTTCTCGAACACCGTACAGTAACAAGTGCCATGAGCTCATCTTCCTCCGTGCAGTCCACAAAAGATTCTATGCCGTGCAGCCGTCGTCAGTTGACGGACCCTCGGCATCAACGAGGTTGCAGCCCCGGTGCAGGTGGTCAGTCGTGACTGATCCATTCTTTTCAGCCTTGTCGGCATTTACTCGAGCATTCTCGCACGCACGCGCAGAAGAATAATATCCGATTACTTAACACCAACAAACTCTGCTGCGATTATTGGGAAATTGGAGTCTTGGAGAGCGCAGAGCTAGAGAATACCACGGGTGCGGCTCGTGGTGCCAGGGATGAAAAAATGCCTCAGGTGCCGCCAGATCCACCCGCCCTGTCGGCCTTTACCAATGTGAATGTCGGTTCCATCCAGGAGCCGAGACCGAGAAAGGTCTCTTCGATGCCATTTGACAACCTTCGCCGACAGCATGCCCCGGATCCGATTATCAAATCATCTCCGATCAGTATTTCATGATCTTCGCTGTGGGTACTGATATCTTAATACCTCATAACACCTCTTTAGATGACCATGCAGGCCTTGGCAAATGGACTTTGAGGGTCAGCTGTTTTCAGATTTTGGTGGCGATATTTTCACCTCGCGATTCCTCGAAATATGATGCTATTCCCTTCAATGCTGAGGTGCAAGGCTCTTGTCAATTAATCATGAGGCCACTGTGCCATCGTCTCCTCTCTATACACGAGTTTCCGCATGCCATCTAGTCTGCAAACCGTCTGGGGTTCCACATCGCCCGAGTCTTTCTCCTTATCGGAAAGATCGACTTTCTCGTATTTCTTGCTGGAGTCACGCGAAGCGCGAGAGCCTGGTCTTTCTGAGGATCATACTTGTCAATGCCGTTAGTGGGAGCATACCTTCTTACAAGGATAACACAGATTGTTAAAAGCTCTGAAGTCAAGCATCTGCCTATCTTGTCCTCAACCGAGTTGGGAATGTGAAGCTGACGTCTGGCTTCCAAGCAACCTGGAAGCGTTGTGAGTTTTGTATTGCGTATTGGTCCCTTCGCCTTCATTTCATTCTCTTGCCGCTTCGATGGCTCACTGAAGGCTGTCCTTCCTTTATTTCACTCTGCGGTGCTAGCTTCGATAGTGTCCTCTTTCCAATTTGCACGTGACCATCGTATCTTATTCCTTGGTAAAGCAAAAGGGAGTGATAGTTTTGATCTAGTATGGATGTTTGATCTTTAAACCTTAACATACTTCCTCCAATCATGCACATCCTGGAACCCCAAAACTTCTCTAATCTTGCGGTTACTCAACGGAGCTTCATACTCGCCCATCTCACGCGTCAACTTTGTTTGGGGGTAGTTCTTTGCCAAGAAATCTTTCGTCGTCTCCTTTACTGTTATTGTATCATTTGTAGCATTGAATATTTGGAAGCCGAGTCCATCTTTCTTTACTGCCAAGTCACAGATCTGACCCAGGTCGCGGGCATCAATATATGACCACGCGTTTCGTTTGCGGCTCGCCGGATTTGAGACGTAGCCCGGAAAATCTCGTTCATCTATGTGGGTATGAGCATTTACGTCCTGAAGCGAGGGTGTTCATGCGATGGCCTACACTCGTGGGGCTCAATAACGTTGCCAATTCTGAGGGCATAAATATCAACTCCATATCGTCTCGCAAACTATTACTGGTGAGCTATGTCCAGATGTTCCACTCAGATTATGTCAACTTACTGTTCTCGCTGTCTGTTCGGCACAGACTTTGCTGAGAGCGTAGGAGTCTTCCGGATCGACATCATAGTCTTCTTCCAGAGGAAATGAGTGATAGTCCGCATCCCCCTGAGCAAAGCAGACACCGTAAGTAGTTTCACTACTTGCAATTATGATCTTCCTGACACCCAATTTACATGCTAGGGGCGCGATATCAGCTGCAAGGTTCAACTCCTGTGTAAATAGGTAACTTACCGGCCTCGATAACGTTATAGGTGGAAGTCACGTTCGCCTGGAACGTCTCGTTATCTGGAACGATCATATTGCATGGATATGCAGCAAAATGTATGACCACATCTGGAGGTGAAGGGAGAGACTTCGCATCAAAGCCGCTCATATTGAAGTGCGAGGTCAAGGCATTGAATGCTTGACCCGATTCCGTCAGTTCGGCTTTCAGGGTGTAGATGTCCGCCTTGGGATCCGGAAACGGGACACGGTCTACATTGAGTATTTTGTGACCTTGCGCAAGAAGGTATGGAAGGACGTGTCGTCCTGCTTTTCCACTGCCCCCCGTGAAGAGGATACGCTTGCCACCCGATTTCGTGACAACTGTGTTGTCTGTCATTTCGAAGATCTTGGAGCTCAGGTAAGCACTCAGAAAGTTTCTTGCAAAATCCGCTTTGGTTTTTATGCACTCCAGGAATAAGAAGAGAGCACTTCTTTATATTACATACAAGGTACGTTCGGAGGTAAACAACTACATTATTCCCAGGAAGTTGGATTCTGCTCCTTCAAGGTTGGCACTGACATCGAGGGTCCAGATATGCGGGGTTCATTCCGCATGGGTGGGTACTTTCAGATTATAACCATCTCAGCCAACGTCTCCATTTGAATTCTGAAGGTGAGTTATCGCTGATGAACGACAGGAACTTTCTATGGTATGTAAGAGTCGTAAAGCTGCTCTCCGGGACATTTGGCAGCGAAATCCCCTAAGATCACGGACTTTATTAGTACAATCTGCCGACACAGCGGCGTTCCTCCCGCCTTGTGCTCTATCGCCTATTCGGGCATGAATGGATCATGCCAACTACTCCAACTCCACTATGGTGATCGTCAAGACCCAGCTTCCCCGCACGACTTTTGCCGGAAGAACTCGATCCCCTCAAAGTGACATATACAGCGGTAGTATATCCGTGGTAATCCCACTCTTTGTCTAGACTACGGCTGAACTTTCAAGCGACACATCGGTATGGGAACTATAATAGAGCCAAGATTCTGAATTTATTAGGAACAGTCATATATTCAATCCAAAGAGCATTTCGGAATTCACTATTCGACATGAAGCCAGGCGTTTATCAATTCTTGGTGGGATGCTTCGCTGCCCTAGGCTCTTTTTTATTTGGCTATGACTTAGGTGTCATAGCTGAAGTCGTTGCTTCAAAATCCTTCAAGACTTTGTTTCTCCAGCAAGATGCGAATTCTCGATCCGGCACTGTGGTAGCCCTCTTTACGGGAGGTTGCTTCACGGGTGCCCTCGGCGCTGGGTTTTCAGACAGACTTGGTCGCCGAGGCACAATTCTTATGGCATGCTGCATCTTCGTCGTGGGAGGTGCCATTCAAACGGCAGGCGTTAAGATTGGAATGTTATATGCCGGACGGTTTATCGCAGGCACTGGCGTTGGATTCTTGACTGTATGTGGACGTTGACTTGACCTCGTGGATGTGGCTAATCTGTGTTGATGTAGATGATTATTCCCATATATCAGTCCGAGATCTCCCATCGTCGTATCAGAGGTAGGATCACGAGTCTTCAGCAGCTATTCAACGCTCTGGGACAGATATTTGCTACCTGGGCTGGCTACGGTTGTTTCGTGACCTGGGATGAAACTGCTGACAGTCGCTCATGGCGCATCCCCCTGGCCATACAAATCATTCCAGCCCTTTTCCTTGGTGGGCTCGTATATCTCTTTCCAGAAAGCCCGAGATGGTTGTGTGACCACGATCAACCCGACCAAGGCCTCAAGAACTTAGCTCACTTGCACGCCCACGACGATATTCACAATCCGTATGTCGTTGCAGAGTTCAACCTCATCCAAGCCCAAATCGCCGAGGAGCACTCTCAAAAGTCCAAAACTTACTTCGATCTAATCAAAGACTGGCCTAACCTCCGACGGACTATTCTTATGATGATGATTCAGGCCAGTTGTCAAATGACTGGAGTTAGTGCTATCCAGTACTTCTCTCCTCAGATCTTTGCACAAATCGGCATTCCCACCGACACAACGCTCCTTTTACAGGCCGTCAATGCTATCATTGCTTTTCTCGGCACAGCCGTCTGTATCGCAGTGATCGATAACGTCGGAAGAAGACCACTCGAGATTTACGGTGCGATTATTATGAGCATAACGTTCATTGTGAACGCGATCTTGATTGCTGTCTTTCCCGCAACAGTTTCCAACACGGGGGCACATTGGGGTTTTATCGTCATGACATGGGTCTTTAACTTCGTCTTTTTCGTCACCAGCGGACCCCTCTCGTGGGCTATCCCAGCTGAACTTTTCGGTACCGCTTTGCGTACAAAGGGGGTATCATGGGGAGCAATGACCTCCTTTGCTTTCAACACCATGATTGGCCAAATCACTCCTATTGCGCTGACAGCCATCGGTTGGAAGTTTTACATTATCTTTATCGTCTGCAATTTGACAAGCGCGATCTTCTTCTGGGCGTTCCTACCAGAGACCAAAGGACTTAACTTGGAGGATATGGATGAATTGTTTTACAACTCGCCAACCTTTGTGCCGGGTTCGCACTGGAAACCTAGTTCTCATGTTGATATGGATGCATCGCAGGTCAAGGAAGAACAGCTAGAAGGTGACGTGGGAAATGGGAAGGGAGATTATGGGAGTGCGTTCTCGACCAACGAGCACGTTGAAAGTCTCAAATGAGGCTTCGGGTACTCAAAGACGCGTTTAAAGACGCACTTGATGGAGGATCCAGTCTATCAAGGTGTGTAGGATAAGCTCCCAGAGCAGAGTTGGGAGTCTGAGTATGCATGTGGAGCAGTCAAGGGGGGCATCATTTTGCTTTGTAACTGTCAGACACACAAACATTTATACAGGAATTCAATGTGGTCTAATGAGCATGTGACCAAAATATGAAGACTTCATTGATCTAGTGCAAATAAGGCATTTACAAATCAAACGACATGAAGTAAGCGCTACCTGCGTATGGACTTGGCACTCAAATCAATATTCCTAAAAATTCTTCAAATAGTCTCGCGCCAAAAGTAAGTTTATGGGGTAGTGCATTGGGGTAGTGCACTACCCCAATGCCACACTATTTTCGAGGGCGGAGTTCGTCCGATTGGTGCAAAATCAGCCTTTCTCAAAAACACTTCGATATATACCTTGCAGTCGTCAGCCTCTCCACGAAAACTATGGCAGACACAGTGTTTACCCTCAATACCGGGGCGAAAATCCCGGCTCTAGGATTTGGTGAGCATTTCCTCTCCGCTGAGGAATCGATAGTTCTGACGTATTCAGGAACATGGCAGTCAAAGCCGGGAGAAGTGGAGAGGGCGGTGGAATATGCTCTTTTAAATGGCTATCGACATATCGATGCAGCCTACAGTTACGGGAACGAGGAAGAAGTCGGTGTCGGGCTCAGAAAAGCTTTCGAGGCGGGCCTCAAGCGTGAAGATGTCTTTGTCACCACCAAACTTTGGTCCACACACCATAACCGCGTGCAAGAAAATCTCGAGATGAGTCTGAGGAAGCTCGGTTTGGACTACGTTGACTTGTACCTGATGCACTGGCCGGTGGCCATGAACCCAAACGGAAATCACCCGCTGTTCCCCGTGACGCCTGATGGAAGCCGTGATGTTGATTTCAGTAGACGTCACGTTGATACGTACCTTGACATGGAGAAACTCGCTCATACGGGCAAGGTCAAGACTATTGGTGTTGCAAATTACAGTACCATGTACCTCGAGGAACTCCTTGCCAGTACCTCCATTGTACCGGCGGTTAATCAGATCGAGAACCATCCACTACTACCCCAAGACGATGTACTGGACTTCTGCAAGGCTAGGAATATCCATATCACGGCATACAGTCCCCTTGGTAGCACGGGTAGCCCACTGTTGAGCCTGCCAGTCGTTGAGCAGATTTCGGCAAAGCATGGTGTCTCACGTGCAAGTATCCTCTTGAGCTATCACAGTATGTACTCTCTTGCGCTAAAGATCAGGTAAATCTAACTTATTTTTGCACAAAGTTGGGAGAGGGAATTCCGTACTGGCGAAATCTGTGACTGCATCTCGCATTAAAGCGAACCGTCATATCATTAAACTGGATAGTGAGGATACAAATGCCCTCGCCAAGGAGTCCTTAGGGGGGTCTTTGAGAAGATTTGTAGATCCGCAGTGGAAGGTAAATCTTGGGTTCCCCGACAAGCAATAGATCGAATGTTTCTGCCGGCTATAGATTGTGTGGCTCATATATTCTTGGAATGAGGATGAATTCGCAAAGATGTTTTGGGCATATCAGCAACTTACGGGGTCATCCGCAAAACACAAACACATGTATCACAGATTTACTCTCTCTTGACGAGGTACATCTTGAACGTGATGAGGATCATTACTGCACGAATTAAAAGAACATTAAAGCTCATTTTAATCTCTATTTACCAATCATGACCTTCTTTACATGGATCCAGGTTGCCACTGCCAGGGCCCACCATTCGTAATATCGAAAAAGCCAATTGGAAAAAAGTTCTCGTCAAACATCTCGGGCGAATCCCCATACATCGCAAGAGACGGATAATTGGTCCCGAAGTCTTGACCTGCATCTAAAACCTGAAATCCACTGACGGCACTCACTTGGTTGATGTTTCCCAATGACCCATCTCCTTGTGGAGCCAAATCAGCTTGTGCTTCCCGGTCCAGACGCCCCAGCATCTTACCCAAGCCACGTGCTATGTGATACGATAAATGGCGCTCACTTGCTCCTTCTAAGTTGAAAAGCTTGATAACATGATCGACACTCTCGCGAATGAGTACGCTGTCTGTGCCTAAGCGGGCAGCCTTCCACTGCTGCGGGACTTTCAGGAGGAAGACGGCCGCATACGTGATCATTGTATGAAGATAGAGTGGCACACCGATGAGAGCATCTCTGATATCAGGTTCATCGATGACGAGCTGCAAGATTGACATGGCACAGGAAATAGCAAGATTCGCATGCTCGCGGCGCGCAGCGGATATGTTTTGTGAGGATAATTGTTGGGACCCGCGAAGTGAGAGGGAGTTAAGTTGTAGTTTTGCGAAGTGATAATGGAGGTTTACACCTTTGGACGGGTAAGATGATATATGGGGATTCGGAGCTGTGGAACGTTAGAAAATGGAGGTGAAGGATATTGGTTTGTGCGCGGGCATGTACCTAGCTGAGGCTCCCATTTCACACGCCAGCGATCTATTTCAATATTCCATTGCCTTAGTCGACTTAAATCGTCTTCATCAAGCATCTGCTCCACTTCAGGCCCAAATGTGTTGTATATTTGTGTAAGAATGATGAAGATAGCAACCTGGCTATGAAGTCTGAAGTCCGCCTGGGTGATCCCGGGTAATTGCAGAAACTTTTCGTGTTGAACAATCGACATCTCATCTTGTATTACCGGTGGCCGCCCATAGGCAATACTGAAATGGTGATCGCAGACGTATAATAGGTACCAAAGCCGAGCGCCTTCGAAGTGCTCCTGGGAGCCCTTGATTGCTCGAGTGTAGCTTCTGTGAAGGTTGAGCTCAGTTGCAATTCTCACCGCATGACCGGATAATTTCCCTATATGTGCGCAGTTAGATTCCTGAAAAGTGGTCCAACATGTGAGCAATTCTGGAGACTGACAACTAACATCTGATAACCAAAATGCTCCGATGCATAGTCCTCTAATGCCGTCCAGGGTGTGATAGCGATCCAGCATCGAGTCACTGACAAGGTAGAGGAATTCTGCGTAGCAGATATCAAATGTGGATGATTTACCAGGAATATGAAGAGCCGTGACGGTGAGAATAGCTGCTAGCAGTAGCGACGAAGAGTGCCGAACTGACTGTAGATCCTGGTGTACCAAGACCATTCCACCCCAGAGATACTGATTCAAAGAGCGATCAAATATCTGGAACATTTCTTCTGCCTCCTCTATACTTATTTCGCCTCTCGAGATGAAATCATCGTCTTCCAGACGTGTAGTTGTCCCGTGTGGCAAATACTCACGTGGATTGCTTCGCAAGTTTCTGAGCTTGGTTACTTCGTAGAGACTTCTCATAGGTGCAGCGATTATGGCATCACCCACCGCCTCGCCCAATCCTGATCGTTCTTGGGAGTTCTCTCTTGTCATTGCCATTCTTGTACTCTGATTAGAGCGTCTTCCCTCTCGAGAAAGCACTTCACTGCGCTCCGGAACCCGGATCCTGCGTTTGAGCTCTTCATAACTGCTCCCCGACTGATAGGATTGCTGTGATTGTACATCCGGCATAGTGGACGGAAAGCTTTCGAGAGCAGGCATAGCCATGTTATGCAGTATTTCAGAGATGGCTGTTTGCAATTGTCCCGAAGTGTACTCCATTCTGCTTTTCCATCTGCAACAGATTAGATTTCCCATTCCAGACGCATGTTTCACTCTGCTCACTTACTCTACATCATCCTCCAGAATCGACTGTAGATTTTTGTTTACAACACACTGAAACCCCCTCTTTCGGCATCTGCTGCATGCTGCTTCGCCCTCGCACAAGTCGCATTTGATTTTGCGTCGCTGACATTCCGTACCTGAACACTAAATCAGCTGATACTCTATGCTCAAGCACTTTGCTTACGATGGCTAAGTTAATTGTAGTGCTTACATGCTTGGATCTTCTTGGAAACCTTTGGTAGTCTCTTCGATGTTCCCGCTGCGGCTCCGTCTGAACCGTCCATCAGACTCACATGACCTACCCCATCTTTTAGATGTGGGGAAGTGTCGAAAGTGTCACTAATGTCATAATGAGCGCGCTTCATACCGCTGACCGGATCACCACTTGAATGGAGAGTGGACAGCTACAGCTTCATTCACTGTGTCGATGTACGGATATGTGTCCGCGACGAACCGACTGGGGGCAAAGAAGAGAGATGGGAGGATGGCAGCAACACTTGTGCAGGGCCTTCAATTCGGGATCAACCCCGCGCGGGGAAACGCCGCAATTCCAGACCCACGAGTCAATTTAACCAGGGATAAGCGAAGTTGTGAGAGAGGCTTTCGTGTAATATGTTTTTATTTGGATTCATGTTATTTGAATAGGTAGTGAGGATGTAGAGATTCTTATTACTTTTTCTTCCGGTATTGGCTCTATAAGGTTACAGTTGGGATGCTTCAAGTGGAAAATATGCATCCAAAGCCTCCTAGCACCGTGGCCTTCGTAGGCCTGGGCGCCATGGGCTTCGGCATGGCCTCTCATCTTGTAAAGATAGGTTACCAAGTTGTTGGATTCGACGTGTACGAGCCAACTCGGGCAAGATTCAAGGAAGCAGGAGGGAATATATCACCTTCGCCGCGAGATGCGGCGAATGGGGCGGATTTCTTCATTTGCATGGTAGCCAACTCAGAGCAGGCAGACTCCGTGCTGTTCGGACCTGATATAGGAGCTGTTGAAGGTATGAAAGAGGCTTTCATGCTTCCACCCTCCCTTCTGAACGGCAAAAAAGATCTTGAGGACTCGAGGACCTTTCACTGCGGACGACTTGCCTTCGTGTGCCGTTCTAACAGCCAACCAGTTCTTCCTCTCAATGCTACCATAATTATATGTTCCACAGTTCCGTCAGCACATCTTGAGAAGTTACAATCAGACCTCAACTCCATGGGTCGAAATGATATTTTGTTGATCGACAGTCCAGTATCTGGTGGTACCGTCCGAGCAGCCAACGGGACGCTGACAATCTTATCATCAGCCAGTCCTGCAGCATTGCGCCAGGGCGAGCCGATCTTGTTGGATATGTCAGAAAAGCTTTTTGTCATACCCGGGGCATTGGTGCCGCGAGCAATGTCAAGATGGTAAACCAATTGTTAGCAGGAGTCCATATCGCTGCTGCTTCTGAAGCGATGGGCCTTGCTGTTCGAATGGGCTTGGACACCCGCCGCGTCTACGATATCATAGTCAACACCACGGGTAACAGCTGGATGTTTGAGAATCGTGTGCCACACATGCTGGACAACGACTGGACGCCTCGATCGGCCCTGGATATCTTTGTAAAGGACATGGCACGAAATTGATTCTTTGATCAATATATGGATTGCTGATATGGCTCTAGGGCATTGTCACATCTTCGGCTCGATCACAAGGGTTTCCCCTTCCACTTTCTTCAGTAGCAGAGCAACTTTATCTTTCAGCTTCGTGGCGAGGGTACGGCAAAGAAGACGACTCCGGGCTTGTGCGGTTATTCACTCAATCCGGGTCTGCAGTTCACGATCAAGCAAAAAAGGGGATATCAGATGACGAGTTGACACCGACAGTAACACCAAACGAGATAAATAAAGTAGGTTTTATCGGCCTCGGAGCAATGGGGATGGGCATGGCGACTTGCTTGGTGAAAGCTGGATTTAAAGTCAGCGGATATGATATTTCTCCAGGGCGAACTTCGGAGTTTTTGTCATCTGGCGGAAATACAGGAGCAGAGTCACCTGCTGAGGCAGCTTTACAAGCCGATATTCTGATCTTAATGATACAAACTGCATCACAGGTTGAGGATGTGCTTTTTGGATCTGGAAAAGCTGCGGAGAAACTGCCAACTGGTGGAGTTGTGATTCTGCATTCCACAGTCCCTCCATCTTTCACGCGGAAATTACACACACGTCTCCAAGGACTGGGAAAGGAAATCTATCTCGTTGACGCGCCCATCAGTGGAGGAGTGACTGAGGCTGCAGATGGACTCCTGACAGTGAGTAAATTCAGCTATTCAATGACCTTCAGCTCACTAGGTTTGGCAGATTATCTGTTCGGCATCTAGAAATGCAATGTCAAAAGCGAACCCAGTCCTTGTCGCCCTAAGCGGTAAGTCGGAGAACATCTTCTACGTAGGAGACGATGTCGGTGCAGCTTCTTCGATAATGCTTATCAAGCAACTCCTTGCAGGAGTGCATATTATGGCGGCAGCTGAGGCCATGGCATTTGGGGCCAAGCTGGGCTTGGACACTCGGAGTCTATACGGAATCCTCAAAAACGCAGCTGGAGGAAGCTGGATGTTTGAGGATCGCGTTCCAGCGATGCTGTCAGCAGACTGGGTTCCACACTCAAGTCTCGCCATTTTCGTCAACGATCTGGGGACTGTGCTCGATGAGGCAAAACGGTTAAGCTTCCCAGCCGCCTTGACTGCGGCTGTCCATCAAATGAATCTGATCGGCGCATCTTACGGCTGGGCTCAAGAAGCAGATAGTGGAATTGTAAGATTTTGGGAATTGATTACCGGAGTCTGTGTCTCCAAGAGTGCTGAGTTAGCCAAACCACAAGAAATGGCTTTCAAGCCACGAGAGTACCCTCGACTATCGCTGAAAGAGACGATCGACTCTCTTCCTCCAACATACAAAGGAGACATTCTTCGCACCATCAGAGAACGAATCTCGGATCAAAAGACACCCTTACTAGTCATTCTGGACGACGACCCAACTGGTACTCAAACTTGTCATGATATTGCAGTACTAACTGTATGGGATCGTGACACATTGCAGAACGAAATGGAGTCCAGTGAAAGGGGGTTTTTCATTCTGACCAATTCGAGGGCCTTACCACCAGCAGAAGCAAAGAAGCTCATAGAGACTATCTGCAAGAACGTCGAATATGCAGCTCGAACAGCGGGAAAAGAATTCGAAATAGTCCTCCGCGGAGACTCTACACTACGGGGACATTTCCCTGATGAACCAGAAACCGTTGAAGCTACACTTGGGAAAGGGGACACGGATGCATGGATCTTGGCTCCTTTCTTCTATCAAGGAGGTAGATACACCATTGAAGACGTTCACTATATTGCAGAAGGCGATGAATTGGTACCTGTTGGCCAAACACAGTTTGCTCAAGATGCCACTTTTGGGTACGAGTCATCGAACCTGAGGGACTACGTGTTGGAGAAAGCTGGTTCGAGGTTTACCAGTGATGATCTATTCTCCATAAGTCTTGATGATATCAGACGCGGGCCTGAGATTGTTACTGAGAAGCTCTTGACTGCACCAAAAAGAAGTGTCATCATCGTCAATGCTGCCGCTGAATCGGATATGTTTGTCTTTGCAGCTGGCATTCTTGCAGGTAAGCCTTTATGTTGCTCCTCGTCATTTCGAGCCTCGCCGATTTCTTCTCCTTGCTCTTGGTCTCCTGAAGCTTGACAGCGAATATTTTCATTGACAGAGACTTAACTGATGAAACCATAAGCCGAGCAGCAAGGACGTAAGTACCTCTATCGCACTGGCGCAGCGTTTGTTTCGTCGCGTCTCGGCATCAGCGGTATCCCACCACTATCTGCAGACGCTCTCAACATGAGCAGCACTACCGCAGGAGGCCTCATCATTGCTGGGTCCTATGTTCAGAAAACCACACTGCAGTTGCGCGCTTTGCGCTCACGAAGAGCCTCTAAGCTCCACGTGATCGAGCTTCCAGTGGCCAAGATGATTCACTCGTCGGCCGAAGCAGAGAAAGTCGTGAATGAGGCCATTGTGGACGCTTGCCAAAAACTCAAGACTGGCCACGACGTTCTTGTCATGACTTCACGCGATCTAGTCGTGGGCGAAGACGCGATCTCGAGCTTGAGTATTGGAGGGCTTATCGCAGCTTCGCTTGTCAATGTAATGCGGAATATTGATGTGAGGCCAAGATATATTATCGCTAAGGGAGGGATAACCTCTTCTGATATCGCTACCAAGGGGTTGAATATGAAGAGGGCAATTGTGATTGGACAAGCTTTGCCAGGCGTACCTTTGTGGAGATGTGATGAAAAGACGTCCAGACATCAGGGTGTTCCCTATGTAGTGTTCCCTGGTAATGTAGGAGGGGAAGATACCCTGGCAGAATTGGTGGAAGAGTGGGCGATTTCAGAACCTAGCTAGAAATGTATCTTCATACCTTGACAGGAACTTTTTTCAATGAGATGCCACTTGATCCATGCATACTTCAATTTACTCTCCATCAATACACTCTCTATATGCCGTAAGCAATGAAGCAATCTCGAATAACAGAATCTCAGGTGGCCAGTCCTATATGTTCAAACGTCTGCGAAGTAGACTTCTACATCGGAGTCGCATTGGTACCTTAGATTGGGCTTGGCAAAATGCAGAGCATACAGAACTGAAAGCCTGTCGAACAGTTCCATCACTTCCTCTTCCTTTGCCATCTTCGAGATACCAGCCTCTTCGTCAGCAGCCCGTTAATGATATATAAGGTAATGATTTGTATATAAGCTGTGCATTGGCCCTCTGCCGGCCTGGGTCAACCGGTGCTATAACGTAGCATGCTGTGGATCAATTCCTTGACACTGTGTCATAATCCTTACTCTTGATTTACGGGGATTTGTCATTTAACAAGATCGTATCATGTTCCTAGCAAGAGCATATCATAAAAATACATACGGGAGATGCCCAGCTATCCAACCCGTTGTGCGTCTTTTAGGCGTCTGTTATGCTCTTAGCCTCTTCCTTAATCTCCTGTTCACCCACTGACTCCACAAGATCCGCTGCCTGCTCAAGAGGCTGTGCGATCTCCGCCACCGGTTCAACAGACTTTGTGATATCTGGTGCCGGCTCAACAGACTTCTCAAGCTCAGGCTTTGCTTCATTGATCGGAGCCAGGTTGGATTGCGGCTCTTCCACCTGTCTCTCCAACCCACCGAGCAAATCCGCGAAAGGCTCCTCATTCTCAACAGGGGCTTCTACCGATGCTTCCACGGGTTGTTCAAGGGCAGCTTCCATATTTGTCCCCTCGACAGGAAGTTCTACACCCTCACCAGCTTCGGGTTGTGAAATCGTAACATCTGCCTGTCGTCCTTGTTCCTGAATGCTAGGAGGCTCTGCTAATACCTTAGGTTCTGAGAGCGGCGGATCTTGAGGAGCGCCGATATTTGCATTATTGGTGTTTTCGACAATGTCGAGGAGCATCTCCTCTTCCTCCTCTTCTTCTTGAAGTACTTCGGCTGAGGAGAGGGCTTCTGCGATGGTTGGGTGGGGCGGTGGTGACGGGAGTATTGGAGGTGCAGATTCAGCTACTTCTTGCTGCATAACTCCATCCAATGTAGCGGTGGGATCTGTCGTATCATCAATGAAGCTAGCCTCTGGTATAGACGATTGAGGAAGTATACTGTCCGAAGGCGATTGTCTTTTAACAGGAGACGTAAGGTTCGACGTTGTCAGTGCTAGATTTTTCAGCGGACTTCCAGACTTTTCTTCTGTTGTTTCCAATATTGGCAGAGGGGGTCCGGGTAAGTCGTCTTTTCCATTCAGGTCTGCGTCTGGAGAGCTAAGACCTGGGATCTCGCGCATGTGGGGTAGCTCACTGACTACAGGAGAGAATGGTCGGGGAGGTTTCGAAGGCGACTCTTGGGCACTGACAGATCCTTCGTCATCATCTCCTTCGTCACCTTCTTCACCATCCTCACCGCCATCGTCATCCGAGGCCGCCATAGATCCTTCGCCCATCTCCGTATCTTCGTTGGTCGCAGGTATACCACCGTCCTCGTTTCCACTTGGCTCTATCTTCACTCCCTGTCCAGAGTCAGTTCATCAGGTTTCAATCACTATTGTCGTACACTCACATCTGCATTCACAGCCCCTTCTGCAGCTTCCGAACTTTGCGTCACTCCATCAATCGCCACGGGCACACTAGTAGGAGCAGCGATCTTCTTTTTACCTCTCCCAGGACCTTTCATTTTCTTCTTCTTTGGCGGCGCGCTTTTTCGTTTAGATGGTGTGGGTTGGGCAAACCCGTCTGCCACAGTAGAGTCTGCGACAACAGTCTGTGCTATTATTTCCCCTTGGACCGGTGCCCCTTTCGGAGCAATTACATCCTCAACATATTCATTTCCAGCCGCGTCCTCGCGTCGGACTTTATTCTTTATCATCACCGGTGCAGCCGTAGTTTTGGATATCGTGACCAAGCCCTTCCTACGCTTCGCGAGAAATTCAAATTCGGGTGCTTCCATATGACGAGGTGTTTGCTTCCATGCTTTTGCGGTAAAGCCTTTGTCTTTTGGTTCATCATCCTTCTTTTCTGGCTTGTCTCCAAGAACTGCTTCCGTCTCTGCTTCTTCTTCTTCCACTGGGAGTGGGCGCTTATATAATTTTCCCGACCGAGCAGCGCGCAGAAGTTCTTGACTATGCTGCGGTAGAAGGTGAGAATCTTTAGGCATACCATGTGGTAACTCAACGGCCCAGACATCGCTCTTGGACCCGGTCTTCTCTTGCATGGGAGGTGGTGCCACTGTTACATAATCCCTCCGCCATTGTCTGACTGGTAGACCTTCGAAAACGTCATGATCAACATATCCAGTTCGATTCTGCCGCCGATTGGAGTTTCGGTACTGTGTGAAGAATGTCAGCAAGACTGCCTCGCTTTCATGAAATGATTCTCAAATGTCGACAGCGAAACGTACCCCGGGCGCCATAATCTCAAGGCTTTCCTGGATAAGGCTAAATGTCTCCGTTCAACCCTTGGAAGCCCTCGCGTTGTGTGGGAGCGGTAACTCGAGCTCCCTCAGACTCGACCTCAATAGATTGGGTTGTGCTTCGCAGCTGTATGGTTCATTCAACGGTAGAGTATATCATTACTTCAGTCTCGAGATAGGGTAGCTGTCTAGTCGGAGGTATAAAAATGACTACAGTCAAGTGTCTTGGTGTGTCGCAGTCGAGAATGCCTGGTTTGTGAACTCATGTTAGCAATTGTGATGCAGGTTGCTCTCGGTTTACGCGTGAACTTGGAGATGCATACTCCGCGATAGAAATTCCCGAAGAATATGATTTGAAATATGCGACGGAGGGAGGTGTGAATCGCAAGTCTACAAAGGAAGCTTGCTGTTGAAGTTCGCGATTGAAGCCATCGCCATGTTATCCGAGAAGCGGACCCATGGTGTACAGTCACGTGCCATCCAAGTGCTTGCTCTTTCTGTCTTACCGGCTCTGAGTCGAATGAAATGCAGTTCTTTTTCTCCTATTCTGCAGGTCTGTGATGTGTTTGATCCTGAGAGGTCATAGAATCTATATCAAGTTAATATGTTGTTGCTGCCCAACAAACAGGAAGCCTTCAAATGCGCAATATCCAGTGTATGAGAAATATTTCTCTATTGAGGTGTGATTCCCAAGGCCATTGGAGTATTTAGACCTGGTCTGTACCAAGCGGACTCCCTCTGCATATTATACAAGTGATGCCAGGCATGTGCTCTCGCTCCGTATGCCTTTCTCCTCAACAGACTCCATGAAATGACGAACCTCCCGGCCATCGAGTGTCTCATCAATCCCAGCTGTAAGTCGTCAATAAAGGTATCTCATGAAAGGATCCGAGAATAAAAATTCCATCACCCAAGAATCCAGAGAGATGTCACTCACCCAGTGTCCTTCTGCCTTACTATATCATTTCTTCGACCACTTTGTTTACCCTATTATAAATCAGCTTCTGTTCGGCTCAAATCCGTTCAACTTCAAGGATCCCATACCGTCTTTCCACCCTCAACAACCAAACGATCCATCTGATAGAACTGGCTGACAACGGTTTGCCTCTGTATAGCAACATATCAGCCAACAGTTACTTTCCTACTCATGGAACACATCTGATGTCGCATCCCACTATATATCTGCCATGCCAGACCATACAGGTACTCCGCAGCTCTGTAGTCCGGAGTTGCCGTATCTCACGCACCTTCAGCACTTGTAGCTCCTTCAATCCCTTCTGCATCAGCTCCTGGATATCTCTCTCGTCCGTCACATTTTTATGTTCCCTGAACGAATCCCTCGCCCTACGCTTCGCATATTCTCTGAAATTATAGGCCGCGAATTGTTCGCCTTGTCTTAATAGTTGCCGGTACTGTTGCGAGGTTAGCTAGAGTTGATTGTAAGATATCTCCGTGTTGGCATCCTGTTAGTCCACAGCTGGATAGCAGTGGCGAGAGGTCTGGAGAAAAGCAAGTTGGGGGTGCGCTTACCAGCGATCTAGCTTGAAATGCAGCATCTCCCTTTGCGCCTTGGATTATTGACATAATGGTTGTTCGTGGACGATATGAGCTTTTGAGTGTGCTTTGTCGAAAAGTTCAAGCTCCAAATTCCTAAGATGCGGCAATTGCCGTTGTCGGACTTTAGATTGAATAGACCGCTCAGTTCAGGCCGATTTTGCGGAACACCGTTGTAAAAGCAGCATAGGGCGGAACAATTGTAGCTACCAAATCGAGGCAATCCTAAAACGCAAACTATAAATCACTCGTTTCTTCGTCCCAATCAAGCCCTCAAATCAAGCTTCGCCTCGGATTACCTGAGCGTTGATGTTGACCGAGTCATGTAACAAGGCTGCTTTCAGGTGTCTATCGAATGTAGAAAACTACGATAAGATGGATAAGATAAGATTAGATCTTTCTCAAACTCGAAACAGATCCTGCGCTCCTTGATGACAGGAAACGAAGTATGACAACAAGGGCCGTGGTGACAGTGACATGTTGTAATTGGATGTGTCCCTTCTTCTATGGGGCGAGATGAGTTCTATTCTAGACACATGGCAGAGATCTACCAAATAAGGTTCTTTCCGCCGTCGCTAGAAATACAGCGCAGTGCTTTATCCTGAAATAGTCGATTGTTATGGAATCGGACTGCCTTGTGTCTCATCTGCTTGCTTGATGTAACTATATATATCCCTTTCAACACTTCAGCCGCCTCAGCACCCTGACCCCCAAGCTATGGATATATTGCGAATCTGTTGGATGTGTTACGCCTTATGTGCTGTGCCTGGGTATTGCTTCAAATTCCGCTTCCGCAACTCGTAAGTCGGTGGTCGGCCCTTATGGAAAGGCTAGGAAGCACGTCATCACACGGGGGGAGGCATGGTGGGACGCCTCTTTGTAAGAAAGTTCCTCTGCACTCTTTGGGTCAGACAGCGGCAGTTTACCAAGGGCAAAAAAAATACATAACCCACTTTGCTCCCTTTCCCAACACTCCAATTGACTTGCTGCCTCATTATTCTTCTTCTCCTTCTCCCTCACACCGATCCCCCTTCAATATGGCAAACCCTCCCCATGGCGGAGAGCTAAAGTTCGTACGCCCCAATCGCTGTGTGTAATGCTGGAATTGACCCGTCAACAGAGATCTCCTTGCTCGCGATGCGCCACGACATGCGGAGTTGTCTGCAGAGGCGGAAAAGCTACCTGCTATCGTGCTCAGCGAGAGACAATTGTGCGATCTTGAATTGATTCTGAGCGGTGGTTTCTCTCCTCTTGAAGGTACGGTTTTGTTTTTTTCATGGTGGGGCAAACTACCCCTCGGGGCGAACTGATTTCTGAGCCCTGGACGGAAGGAAACTCAAGTTAACCTCTTCTTTCGACAGGTTTCATGAACGAAAAGGATTATAATGGGTATGAAAACATGCCAACGAAAACGACCAAGGGCTTATTATTGTCAGGGTCGTTGAGAACAACAGATTGTCGGATGGCAACCTCTTCAGCATGCCAATTCCCCTCGATGTCTCAAAGGCGCAGATTGAGGAATTGGCTATCAAGCCTGGAGCTCGCCTGACTCTTCGGGACTTCCGTGATGATCGCAATCTTGCCATTATCACAGTGGACGATGTTTATACGCCAAACAAGTAAGCCCCGTCAGCCTTCCAACTGGGGGAACAGATCTGACAATTGGCAGGGCGAACGAAGCCAAGAAGGTCTTCGGTGGTGATCCCGAACATCCTGCTGTCAAGTACTTGAATGAAACGGCCGGCGCTTTTTATGTTGGAGGCAAACTCGATGCTATCAATCGCTTGGAACATTATGATTATGTTGCTCTCAGATGTAAGGTATTATTGTGTATCATGATTACATATACTAACTTTCTCAGACACACCTGCCGAGCTCCGTCTTCATTTCGATAAGCTTGGTTGGTCTAGAGTTGTTGCTTTCCAAACCAGAAATCCCATGCACCGCGCCCACCGAGAGTTGACCGTCAGAGCTGCGCGTGCCCGTCAAGCGAATGTCCTCATTCACCCAGTTGTTGGTCTTACAAAGCCAGGAGATATCGACCATTTCACCCGAGTCCGAGTTTACCAAGCCCTCCTCCCCCGCTATCCAAATGGAATGGCAGTTCTTGGTCTCCTCCCTCTTGCTATGCGAATGGGTGGTCCTCGAGAAGCCATCTGGCACGCAATCATTCGCAAGAATTTTGGAGCTACCCACTTCATCGTTGGTCGCGATCACGCAGGTCCCGGAAAGAACAGCAAGGGCGAGGAATTCTACGGACCCTATGATGCCCAGTACGCAGTCGAGAAATACAAGGACGAGCTCGGAATCGAAGTCGTCCCCTTCCAAATGATGACCTACCTCCCCGACAGTGATGAATACCGCCCAAAAGACGAAGTTCCATCCGGAACCCGAACCCTTGATATCTCTGGCACCGAACTCCGCTCAAGACTTCGCACTGGCCGTGATATCCCAGAATGGTTCTCTTATCCCGAAGTTGTTAAGGTCCTGAGAGAATCGCATCCTCCTCGCCACGCTCAAGGCTTCACCGTCTTCCTCACCGGATATCAAAACAGTGGAAAAGATGCCATTGCTCGTGCCCTCCACGTCACCCTCAACCAGCAAGGAGGCCGCTCCGTCTCTCTCCTCCTAGGTGAGACCGTTCGCGCCGAGCTTTCGTCCGAGCTAGGATTCTCCCGCGCAGACCGAACCCGCAACATCGGCCGCATTGCTTTCGTCGCTTCCGAGTTGACTCGTTCTGGAGCAGCTGTCATTGCGGCCCCCATCGCCCCATTCGAAGACGCTCGTGTTCACGCCAAAGAATTAGTCGAGAAATTTGGATCTTTCTACCTCGTGCACGTCGCCACCAGCCTAGAACACTCCGAGAAGACGGACAAGCGCGGCATCTACGCCAAGGCTCGCTCCGGCGAGATCAAGGGTTTCACTGGTGTCGATGATCCTTATGAGGTCCCTGCAAAGGTGAATCTGACGGTTGATATTGAGAAGACAAGTGTGAGGAGCGCGGTTCATCAGATTGTCCTTATGCTGGAGAGTGAGGGCCTTCTAGATCGTTTGTAAATACGGGTATGGATGGCGTTGTAAAAGCTTCATTTGGCATAGGAAGTTCTCTACTTTGAGACCGAAGTCTAGATTACATAAAGGACCGGGAATAGACAGTTTCTTTACGAACTTGCTTGTGATGCTTGTTGTAGAGCTACTTCGTGAGTCTGAGCCAGAACTAGGATGATGTGCTGTTTATAACTGTTTGGATGGATTTGAGTGTTAATTTGCCATGACCTGAGCATTGATGTGATTCCTAGTGGAGTATCGTGAGCTGAAGTGGAGGTTTTGTGGTCAGGTTGAAACCGAGTACCGAGTTATTTACTGTTGTGTGTAGTGTAATAACGGGTCGTTGTCACTTCGACAAGAGAACAACCATCGCGCTTGAAACCTCACCCATAAGTGGCAACCAACTTTTGACCTCGAAATAATCCAGCATTCCAGGGAGCAATCAATTTCTAATTATTTGGATATTTGGGTGTTTGGATGTTTACAATACATTGTTACATCCTTTACCGCCACGTCCTTTTGACTCGAGTCTTTCTTTGTGTATTCAGACCTTTATTCGAGGAGGTAGATGGGTTGCGCAAGAAAGGTCTCGAGTCGAATAATTTATAAAGAGTAAATCACATCTATTGCGGACCTCCATTTCATCAATATTTCATTGGTGTCAAGTCAAGCCGCTCAAACTATAGTGTCGAGGGAAAATATCCTGCCAGCTATGCAACAATTAAACTCCGGTACAATGCAAGATACCAACTCAAATGTCAATTTCATATACACAACCTGGAAAGATATCTTTTCCATTCAACTTCGCCAAACCGCTACAAGTTCGCTCTCATCCGTCCTGTATGTTCCGTATGATGGCTACATGTCTGGTACTGTCGTCATTTCAGTTCTTTCGTAATTCGTTCGTAATATTCGTTGTTCGCTGTTCAAAGTGTCGAAATGGCAGACTCAATCCTCATCTTCCTCCTCAACTAGAGCAGGAGTTCTTCGTTCATTTCTTCGTTTCGGTCTCCTATGTCGAGAGCTGCTGATGTTACTCGCCGAATCATCAGGCGCAATCTCAGACATCATCTCATCGCCAGGATCCCAATCACTCTCACTGTTCAACTCACTACCTCCATCTCCCCAAGCCGGTCTCTCGTAACCAGGTCCGAGTCCAGCTGGTGGAGGGACCGGGGTCCATCCACTGATGATATCCGGATGGCTCGTTCTCCGCGATTGCAAGGATATTGAGAGACCAGCGCCGCGCTCTCGGAGAGCT
The DNA here is from genome assembly GCA_016508695.1 of Hyphodiscus hymeniophilus. NCBI lineage: Eukaryota > Fungi > Ascomycota > Leotiomycetes > Helotiales > Hyphodiscaceae > Hyphodiscus > Hyphodiscus hymeniophilus. Next base: position 1,371,172 of record VNKQ01000006.1, on the reverse strand, counting down.
CTACGAACCATTTCGGCTTTGCGATGTAGCCCTTCAAATGCGTCTTCGAGGATCTCCATGCCTTGGTAGATTTCGCGCTCTATTTCGGCTAAGATGGCGATCTCGGTTTCTTCGTCGTTGGAGACGGGATGGCGGTTGGAGAAGGGTGTTGGACCACGTGATATTGGAAAACCGTTGGAGCCAAGAGCGGGTGAGAAGGCCTGGCCACGCATTGGTGAGAAGGGCGTAGTTGTGCGAGATCCAGTTGCTTGTCGGATACCAGGGGACATTGGACTTCGGAGTGGAGGCGCGTTCGAAGGTGTAGGGCCTCTCGAAGCAGCAGGAGACGCCATTTCAGACTCGGCGCCTGACCATAAGAAGCCGTCAAACCGACCTGATGTGAGAATTTCCCATTCAGAAACGCTAATGCCAGATAATGTGGCAAGGAGATTATGAATATGGGGATTCTTTAGTAGATAGACTGCGGCTTCGGGGTCTCGTGGTGGTAATGGTAGCCGATAAAGTCTTTGCAGCGACTGTACAGTCTTAACCATGAAATCAGAGCGAGGTTTGCGAAGCGGTGTCGGTGCTCGTGTAACAGGCTGAAGGACTGTCGAGCCAGAGATCAAAGTATTGAAGAGGGGTCGATGAGTTTGGTCGAGATGCGTCAATATAGCAAAAGATAGAGTCTCGTCGTCGACTTCTTGCGGAGGTGTGGCTGCAGTTTGTGGGCAGCTAGAAAGCCAACGATTGACAGCCATTTTGGTTTTCTTTGATTGTTGAAGAAAGTGATCTCGATATTCCTCTGCGATATCAGGATCAATCTTCACAGGAGATCCAGGTCTCACAGGATCGCTTGCATTTCGATGATGGCCAGATATTCCAAGCCCTGCAAGCTCATCGGCAGCTTTAACACCAAGAGTAGCAAAATCAAACGCAGGCCAAAGAGGTAGCTCCCGCCTATTGCTGACCCATTCCAGCACTTCACCCCATCCAAGTCCCCTACTGCCTTCGTGCTCAGTGGGGTCCACATTCTGGCACATAAAGCAGAAACATCCTTCAGATGAGAGATCCCTATTGAAGACATTCTCCAGTCTGTCCAGTAATCGCCTTGCGACCGATCGATATCCTGTAGCTACTGCAATTGACCCATTCTTGTTGATGACAGTCTCGTATTGGTCTAGAACATTGTAGAATGGCCCAAATATTCTCTCAATTTCTGAAGGCACGGGACCCGCGGCTTGTGTTGTCCCTTGTCTAGTGAAAGTAGACACCCCAGAAAGCAATGTCTTTGGGGCTAGACGTGGCAATCCTCCATTCTGCATCAAATAATCGACTTGAGGGATATTAATCGGTACCGTAGGCGGGGGAGGAGGCGGAGGGGGTTGTGGGGAATCGTAAGCACTGGATTCTTTCTCGGGTATGTCGAAGTGAATGAACGGAGATGGTGAGGGCTTGATTTCTACTGCAGAAGGGGGAGGAAACTGGGGAGTTTGGGTTGGTGTTCTTGGCGAGGAATCCTGTGCAGAGTCAGGGGAAGAGTAAGTGTCCAAAGGCGCTGGTCTCGGTGCCGCAGGTTCTGGTTGGATCTTCTCAGGTGCAACTGATGTGACGTTTGAGTCCACTCTGGATCCAATATCTTCATTCTTGTCATGACCTTCCCTTGCTGTGTCTTCCTCATTCGGGGTATGCTCCGCCTTCCTTGGTGATTTGACAGCTGTGCTGGCTTTTGAGCCTTTGGACTTAGTGGAAACTTTAGACCTATCATCCTTCTTTGTCCTGCTAAAGAACGAGTTTCTTGAGCTGGGTCTCGATTCTGTCTCCTCGTCCTCTTGCAACCTCGTCATCCGAGTCGGCGTCGCCTTTCTCTGCTGAGATAAGTGTGAGAACTGCGAGAATTCTGTGTCAGGTGGGCTTGGTGGTCTGCCATCCTTCATGACATTCGCAGCACGGGGAGCTGTATTATCGACAGATTTCGATCTTCGCTTTTCGTCTGAGCCGAGGTCTGTCGATTCAGGAGTGAATGGGTTCGTCTTCTTCGCTGATGTGCCAAAATCCTCCCTGCTGTTCACTGCCTCCTTACTGTACGCCTTGTTGAAGCTAGGGTACGGTAGACTGCTCCTCGATATTGTCCCAGGAGCAGATGCTGTCCTTGCCAACTCAGGAACAAGATCCGCCATTGAGTTCGATGGGTCTGATTCCAGATCGTTCTCTCTATCCTTATCTTTGCGTCTTCGATGAGAACTCTTGACAGGTTCGCCGGTCGCGGGGTCGATGATCTTTGGCTTGGTGCTTCTGGATGACTTGTGCGCACGACTCGAATCCTTCTCGCCTTTCGTTCTGTGCCTTCTCTCACTTGGTCTCTCCTCAGAACCAACATCGCGCTCCTTATGAGCCATTGTTGGTGTTGTGTGCGCTCGAATCACGCAGGCGCTTAGAGGGGAACGATGGGTGGATGATTCGACGGGAAAGCATGTGGGGTGAGCCTTCACAGCGGCGTGAGGTCAGGGTTGTGTGGTGGTTGTGCAAAGTCGTATTTGTAACATAGAGGTCTAGAATAGAAGCAATCCGAAGCAAAGTGATTGTGGTTGAGTTGCAAACTGGTGGTGGGCCTCGAGAGTCGGAGATTTAAGTAAATATGTGTCGGGCGGTGACAGGTTGATGATCACAGTCGAGTTTCGCGGTGAAGAGGAATTCTCCACTTAGAACGAAAGTGAAGTGCTGACATGAATCATCAACATCAGTCGATAAACACAACAGCTTTGGCCGAAATGAAAGCAATTGCAATTGTTATAGTTGTTTATGGATTTGTCGTTGGAGGCAACAGAAGAGCTGTCCCAAGCAAGCAAGGAAGCGGAAAGCCTTGTTTTAGTGGGCGGGAGCGCTAAGTGTAAAGTTGGGGGTTGGGGAATATGATGTAGGTAGGCAGTCAATTCTTCCTTTCGGCGGCAATATGAGCTACCAAGTATTGGGACATTGTCAGAGAAATGCAAGATAGTCCTCTACTCCAGTTTATTTTCTGCAGGAATCAAACAGAACCACTGCAGGTACTGGAATGATGGGTCAGATATGTCTAAGGTAGCTAGGAACCCCGCATGACATGATCTTCCCGGCGCAGGGGCTAAGAAGCATAGAAAAGTTTTAGCATCGCTCTGAGCGTTCAACTCTGGAATCATGCGTTAAACTTTTGAGGATGCTCTGCTTCTCCGGCTCTGGTATGTTGGAGCAGTCGGTCCGAGGTTATTTGTCGAGCAGGAATGCCCCAAACTTTGGATCATTCCTCGTGTGGGATATCTCCAAATGCAAGATAACGAAGGTCGTCCTATCAATCGATCCCAATCGTTCGAAATGTTTGACAACTTTAGACATAATCTTGATGAAGATGAAGCACCGTGGCAATTCAAATGGTATGATGGACAACTCAGATCATACGGTCCAATGCCAGTCAGTTGAAGCAAGAAACCTGAGCGTTCACACTCTCTGAACGTGTCCCGGTGTGATATACACATCCAGTCAATATCACGATTCTCGTGAGAAAGTGTCAATAGAGACTCTAAAGCATCCAGCCGGCAAGTCCCCTCCATATCTGCACTCAAGCGACAGGCTCCCCAAATTCGATCTTCATATCAATACTCTTCCAATCCTCACGCTTCAGCTCCCATTCGATCTCAGCAACCACCCCTCTCCCAGGAATCTCCACAACCTTCTCAATCTCCTCAATCCCCAAACTTTTCATGATACCCCTCATCGGACCATTCGCCTTCATCGTCCCCGTATTGATTTCCAACCCAAGCTCAAACCCCAGCTGAGTGAAGACCTGAATACCAAGTTTCCCGATGCCTCTCCCACGAGCCTCCTTGTTAAGGATGATGCCCACACTAGCCTCTGTAGGGTTGAAAGCATAAATATCACCATATCCAATAAGCTTGCCATTCAATTCGACCAGGATATCGAGGCCATTATGCGCAATGTTCAGATCATCGTAACGTTTTTGAGCCCGGCCTCTCCATTCAGCCTGTGCTGCATTATCCCACACTTTGCCGGCGGTGTCTTGAAGCTCGTTGTTGGCGGGATCCATCACTAATGGAAGCCATTGGTCGAAGTATGAGGGTGTTATGCGGAAGAATTTCAGTCCTGGGTGAGATGGGAGAGTGACGGTCCATGATTGAGTGAAGAATTTGGAGCGAGCATCTTGTTCTGTCGAAGATTCCATATTGAATATAAAATCAAAATCGCTTGCAGTGTATTTGCTTTTGATGATGCTTAATAAATGATACAAAATATTCCGAGTAACAGGAGAGCTCCTTTACGACTTATTTGAATCGTAATTTGATAAAGAAATAAGAATATATGGTGCTGTATTGCACAATAAATAGCCCTATTTTGTGACTCACAGGGCATCTTGATATCGGTAGTTTTTTTTGACATCAAAACATTTCATGGTTTCGCCCCAACTTTTACCGCTTACAATCTCTCGAAAAACCGGGCCTTTTGACCTGTCGGAACAATAAATTCTGATTATTGCCTCACAATGATGTTCGGGCATTTTGAACGTTTGAACCTTTCCAATGATTATTGAAAAGGTCGAATCGTCAATTGAGTGGAAAGTTGATTCATCTAAGTGGTCCTCGAAGGAGTGACTTCTAATCTAGCTAAAAGCTAGCCTCTTCTGGCATATCTTTCTGCACGTGATCCAAAATCCTTCCCCGTAGCATGCGCTAATAATAGCTAACAGCTAACAATGATGAGACCTTTCCTGTTTAATGGCCTTATCCATCTTTGATTCCCTTTAACACCTCGCTTCTCTACTAGATTAACTATCTCTAATTTATGAAGGGTCTTATCAGTTATTTTACAAAATCCTTGTTATGTGGTTATAGACTGGAAAGTTGGGGACCGTTAGACAGTTTGTTCATGGTTCACTAGCGTAAATTGGGCTTTCATGATTTCGGTCGGGCAGGCTACCTAACTTGTAAAATACACCAAATTAACGAATGATGAAAACTGGACCTCAAGGTAACTTGTTACTTCGATGAAGGCTCTTGATTCCCTGCCTGGGGTTTGCACTATTCTTGTCGCACAATAAGTGTCGTGATGCTCTGTGAATATTGGGGTACGAAGGAGATTCAAATCTAGTGCTCCCAGAGGGCCACCGAAGAGTTATCAACACATGAGATACGGATGATTCAAGTGAAAGACATCTTTTGCCAGGTTCTGAAGCTCCGTCGAATTATTCCTACATGTCCGTGATCTGACAACCTACTTCTAGATATGGAACAGGAGTCTGTCCGTTCCTGGCCCCCAAAGGAAGCTTCAATTGCCTGAAATAGCGGCGAGGCTTATGCCAAACAGCGAGTGCTGCATGGTCGAGGATATGCACGCGGCTGTGATCCTCTAGGGCTGAGAGAAGTACACAAGGAAGATGGAGTGAGTGGTTGGTTGGTCTATTGACAACTTGACAGCGTTTATTCCGGCAAGCGCCAAGCCCTTCCCCAGCCTCCCAAAATTAATTACCTTCCTATTGAGTGTTACGTCGTGCCCTGGCCTGCCAAGAGCATTGGGAGTTTGCTACGCCGCCAGAATCTCTGACCTTCCTCCCATCCACTCAAGCTTGATACGCTCCGACGTAAGGATTAGTCGCATCTGCTACGGTCGATTAGTGACCCTGAGCCTCTGGTCTGCATCTTGCAACGGATTGAAGGAGGCTGGGCCGCTGGAAGAATTGAAGGCATCGTCAGATATCTCAAACAATCTTTATTAGGAAGTGCCCGATAGAGCCCTCTATGCCAGAATGCTCGTCGCGGCTCCGTGCATCCAGGATGGGTCTGACTTGAAGCCGCAGCTAAGCTCCAGTTTCTCCATCTTCCTCCAGATTGAGGCATACGATGCAAAGATCAAACAGGAGCTATAAGGAGGCTCACTGTCCCTCTCATTCTTCTCTCATCATCAGCTTCCACATCATCTTCTCACTACAACGATCACAATCAACAGTCCGAACGTCTTCATACCCTTCCAATTCAATAATCAACAGTATCTTTCTAACTTTCCTCAAAGTTCCAACATCGCAATCATGGTTTCATTCACCACCGTCGTCCTCGCTGTCTCCAGCTTCGTCGCAGTTGCCAACGCTGGCCAATGCTGCTCCATCTCCATCAAGAGAGGTGCAACCACCATCTTCGGCCGCGACGACACAGCCGACATTGAGCCCACCTTCGTTAACTGCATGAACCAGAACGGAGTCTCTGGGGTTCCCAAGATGCTCTCCAATGATGCAGATCTCACCATGACAATCTCCGGTGTCCCAGCAACCTGCATCACCCTCCTCAACAACTACAACGCTCAGTCTAACATTCGTGTTCTCCAAGCCAAATATGGCACCATCGTCCCAATCAACGGATCTGCTGTCCACATCTCCGGCATCAGCCAGCCATACTTCCACTACCTCGAGACCACCTACAACTAAGTGTCACATCTCTCTGATTTTCATTGGTCGTTTGGAGTGGGATTTTTGGGATATCTCATTCTGTCTGCATTGAAAGCGTGGGGTCTGATTTTACAATGGAGTTGGCTAAGCTGATACCATCTGGCATTGGGTTGCTAAAATTGATGTTTGGGGTTTCGCTCTGCTTTTGTCTTTGCATTTAGATTTTGTTTTTTTGAATTACAGACCTTAGTTGTTTGTGCATTGGCAAAAGTTGGCAGAGGGAAAAGGGATCTGGTCTGTATAGCTCCTGTAGGCGTTCGTTAAAAAGTTGCAATGGAATTCAGTCGCGCATCAACTCATCTCTTATCAAATCATTCAACATGACGAGCCAGTATCCCAACAGTGAAAGTACAGCATAGACGGCATCTCTGCCTTCTCATATTTGAAGAGTTCAACCGAATAATCCTACAAAAATACGACAACGTCCTTTCATACAGAGAATAATACTTTCATACGACGAACAGAAGTCGTACTCACGGCTTCAGGATACCTAGTTTTTTTTTGGTAATTTACTCAAGTGAGGTTTACATTTCCGACAGCTAAGAGCATGCCTCGTTATTTTTATGTTTTTTCATGATTGATATCTGCGTATTGTTAAAGTATTCAGAGACCCCTGCGGGCCTGGCCTGGCGCTGACCTTTGAGCCCCTGTATGCGCTAGCGGAGTGGAAGCCGCAATGACGACAGTGCTCTTCTGAGTTGCCAAGAGCAAGCAAGGCCATCGTCAGTCAACAAAGAAAACCCATTCCTTGAGAAAAACATCCTATTCCACAGAAACCCTATCTTTCAATCATCCAAGTACCCAAAGGAACACAGAAAATCCCCGAAAATGTCGAGCTCGGTTGAAAATGTCAAGGCCAAGGCTAAGGAAGTCGCGTAGGTGAATCCATTTTAGGAGGGGAGAACCAGGCTGATCGGAGACAGCGCCGAGGATTTCGACAAGGCAAAGCACCTTGTGCAATCTGCTGCTAAGTCTGGAGCGTACTTGTATCCTATCAAGGTAAATATCCTCAACAATATGTTGGAGATTGCGAGACTAATGTCTGAAGGGAATATACTACTTCCTTGGCCACAAATCACTTTGGAAGCCCCTTCTCTCCAAGCTCGCCCCAACCTTGACCCTTTCAACTGGTGTCATTGCTTTCATGTTCATTTTCGCCTACCTCCCACAAGCTGCTGCTCTCGCATTTGTCAATGGTCCTCTCTCGGCGATCACAACTATCCTACTCACCCTCTCTGAATCCTCTACGATCATCAACCTTATTTCGCGAACTTTCCTCTTGCAGGACGCATTGGTTGATACGTTTGATGGAACACTAGTGGCCAGAAATCAGACGGAGGTGTTGGCAGAAGGACGACAATTGAAGGCTGGTAACTTTCAGGATCCCATCGGCAAGCTTGGGAAGCTCTTGAAGTCTCCTTTTGAGAAGTTCTCCCCCACTGCACTCGTCAGATATGTTATGTACCTGCCCTTGAACTTCATTCCAATCATTGGCACTGTCCTCTTCGTTCTGCTTCAAGGTCGCAGCAGAGGAAACTCCGTGCATACTCGGGTGAGTCTTTATGTATTCAACATAACCTGCCGGGCATAGCTAAATGTTGGATGCAGTACTTCCAGCTCAAGAAGTGGAACAACAGCCAGAGAGAGGCATGGTTGAAAGAGAACACGGCCCCGTACACTGCGTAAGTTCTGTTCTCCACTTTCCCGCTCAATACATTGGAGATTATTGCGTTTCGCACAATACCAAGGATGCATCCCGTGTTGCCGTCTGAGGGTTTCCAAGAATAGGAAGATCCGGCATGCGGCTCCATTTCTTGCCAGCCTCTAGGTGAAAGGATCATTCAAGAACCGAATGAAGCGGTAACCAAATTTGTAAACCGATCAAGCATGGCAGGCATGGAATTACATTTTCAGTGCTGAAGCTTCTGCTGTTGCTTCGAGGATCCTCAATTAGACTCTTCTTTCGATTTTGCCTTCCAATATCCATCACTACTTTGGCATTCAGGTATGGAAGCTAACACCGAAAAAGGTTCGGAACCGTTGCGACGTTACTGGAGCTAATTCCTTTTGCTTCGATTCTGTTCTCCTTCACAAACACAGGTATGACGATTCTTCTGTCGCAAAGTATATGTCTTCATACTGATAATGTCTAGTCGGTGCTGCTCTATGGGCTGCAGACATCGAGGCCAACAATGTTATGATGACTGAGATGACCGTACCGAGAATCAATAAAGAGGCAAGCAAGAAAGCTGAGTAAAGTAAGAGGGACTGCAGCGTCCCGAGATGGTACTAGGCTGTGCAACCCGGCAGCCCTTCACCTCGGTGACCTCGTGTTACTACTTCCCATGTGCATCGAGCCGACATCTCGAGGGCTGCTAGTTTTTTAGTCTTAAATCTGTTCCGTTTGCTTTTCCACATGAGCAGCAAGGCGTTGGTTCATAGCGGTGAAGGCATCAATTGGGGATCCACCTCTACTCAAGATTACCTGCAATCACGTAAACACACAAATTTGATAAGTTCATACACCGAGAATGAAGAGAACATAAACCAAGGCTGGAGTATTGTTTCTTTAAATACATGGCTCCATCACGCAAGTCTTGCAGTGGACTTGCCATTCATGAGCCACAAAATACCTCCCGTGTATCGATTTCCCAATATTGACTGTCATCCGAAGACGAAAAACTGCAGCAAGGCCTGTAGATTCTACGTTAGACGTAGCTCAAGAGCCACAAGCCTACACGGGCTGCTTGAATGCCAACAATTCGAACCCTGCGAGCGACCAAGACCATCCCGCATTCACCGCACTATTATCAAACGGCTTCTGAGATCGGCCAAGGGCATGAATCAAATTAGAAATCAGACAGTGTCATCATCATCGTTCAACGGCACGTTGGAAGATCTTGTGGTTTCTGACAGATACGTTGAACATGCGGTGTGGCGCTCAGAGAGTTTCACGAAGAGAGCTTCCATCGAGACGCCCCTAGGTCACCTCAATTTCTTTCCTAGATCACCCGGAGTCCACTTCTTCATTCATCTCAAGTGAGCGGAATCTGGTGGTACATCATGTACCATCTGCAGGAACAACTATCAAATGTACGGAAAGCCGCAGCCTCGCAACATTTTTCGTTGGTTCAACGACGGCTCTCTGCGGTCAGCATCTTGTACCCTGCTATATGTCGTCCCACGTCTGCCGAGTTCAGCAGAAATAATGGCATCCTACAGATATCTCCAATATGAGATTTGAGGGGCTTGAATTCTCATTCTGTTTGTATCATGCTGCTGGTGCAGAGGATGGGAAGCGGGCGTCTGCCCCAATCGAGTAATCCAGTTCGGGTAATTGCCCTGTACCTCTGATATGAAACACAAAACATGATGCATGAAGGCATCGAGTCCATGATTGAAAGAAAATAAGTGGCTGGAGGCTCAGCCAATCTGTCCGGTGTTAATGTTGAGGTGAACAGAACGAGGTGTAGTGATGGGAGGGGAAATGTGCTGTACCGAGATACCACTCCTTCCCCTTACAACCTCGACCTTCAAGCGGGAGACGACGGAAGGTGGAGTCCCAATCCCTACTTCTCTATCGAGCAGTCTGCATTGCATTACGTCTTCTAGTCACCATATATTCTCGTCCTTTCGCTTCCCCACTCTCTTCTCTTCTTCATCTTCGTCCCACCGACTGACAACTCTTCGAATCGACGCTCTGGTCTTCGGAGACTCGACAAGCTCTCGTCAGCACTTTCGATAACACGATTATCTTGTCAGTCGTTCAAGGCTTCACAAGCATCACACTCCTTTGCCACCTCCCCTCTGCCTCACTGGAAGTCAAGTTCATCTTGTACGTGGTAAGTCTCTTACTTCACACTCACAAGTATCCTTCGACGCATCTCCCACCGTCGAACAACGACAGAGAATTTTCACTAACGTGCCGAACAGCTTCAAGATGAAAGGCAAGTCTTTCGTCATCGGCCTGGTGTCGACCGCGGTCATCTTGACCTTGGCTCCTGCCGTTCAAGCTTTCCCTCGGTGGATGCAGCCGCGTCACGATGAGGCCGAGAACGCTCCTCACGGCTATAGTGCCTATGATCCCCCTGCGTACGGCGGTGGCTACACGTTCCCTGGCGTTGGTCCTCAGCCTACCGTCACGACGAGCCCTGTTCCTGAGTTCTTGTCTGCCACTTCCGATTCTTCTGGTGAAGAAACATCGAGTGTCTTGCCTTCTAGTAAGTCGTCCACCCCAATCATCCGAAGCTTGAAGCTAATATTATCCAGTATCTTCCACTGTCTCTACATACGATCCTATCTCGACTTCGCTACCATCTGATGTGTCTTCCACGCTCTCTGATGCCGTATCCGTCGCAACGGCTACTCCTTACAACTTCTTCAGCTATATTGATGGCGGAGCCCCGACGTCAAGTGCGGCTCCGACCACAGATCCTTTCTCTGAATATATTCCCCCAGTTGTTGCCTCATCTACTGCAGGAGGAGTTTTTACAACTCTTCCCTCGGCTTCGGCGACCAATTCGACTGCCTCTATTCCACCCAATCCAACATACGGGAGCTATAATGGCTATGGTGGTTCACCACCCGTCTCCTACGAGTCGGAAAGCTCTTCCACAGCCGATGGAACATTCACATCTTTGTCGTCGATTTCAATCATAGTCGTTCCGACTGCCCCTCCACTGGTCTCGCTCCCTTCGAACCCATACTACGGCGGCTTTCCACCATCATCTCTCTCTTCGGCGGCCCCGAGTAGCCTTTCAGCCGGGAACAATTCGTCAATCGCTGGGGGTACTCTCACAACGCCGTCAAGCTATTCATCCAAGGCCTATGCATCGTCAAGATTTGCTTCGATGCAAACCTCATCCTCGCTGGTCAATGGATCTGGCTCCTCCATTGGAGTTGGGAGCAGCACCATCACTCAAACTTCGACCCTCGCCATTACGAGTGTCGTCTCCAATACTGATAGCGCTAGTGAACAAATAACTACTCTCTTTTCAACTGTAGAAATTACGGAGACGATCGTGCAGACGATCTATGACACGTTTGTTATCACGGACAGCCTTCCCATATCGACTCCATCTTCTAGCCAAACATTTACCACCGTTCTCAATTCATCAGTTGTGACCACTTTGGCTTTCCCATCTTCCGCACCATATGGAGCAACGTTGTCTTCTTCTTTTGCTACTAATGCAACATCTGGCGGCCTTACCGCATCAAACTCGGTTGGTACAACCTACACAGCATCTGTTAGCTCTTCACCCATATTCCCTTCCAACTCGACACAGTTGCCATCAGGAGCAAATATCTCGTCACTGCCAAGTAGTTCAATCTACTCGTTCCTATATTCCACACCAGGATCAGCTATTGCCTCATCAACTTCGGCAGGAGCGGCAGCATCAAGTTCTATCGTTCCAACTGAGCCAGTATACTCATACCCTGGTGTATACGTCCCGCCCAACTCCACTGCTCCTCCATTCCCATTAAGCTCAGAGTCAAGCTCTGGGGGAACCATTGGAACTGAAAGCGCGCCAACGTCCAGCGTCTCTGGTATCTTAATTTCGTCTTCGGGCGGAGGACTCTCGTACAGCTGGGCTCCGTTTCCAACAAATCCAGGCATTTACAGCTACCCAACTGGGACTAATTATTACCCGCATTCGACTGTTGGACCGCTGAGCTCGGGATACGCTTCATCCTCGATCGCTTCTGGTGGAGTTGGCGCCTCTGCATCATCTTCCGGATCTAGTCCAATACCTTCCAATCCGCCATACCAAACAGGGTACGGCAGTGTGTCGAGCTCTTCAAACCTTATTGGAGGAGCCAGCAGTTCTGCACTCGGACCATACAATTCGGCAAATGCTACCTCATCGTATGGACAAACTGGAAGTGGCGTCATCCCTGGTTCATCAAGCCTCGTTGGTGGCATCACCACAACCACTTCCCTAGTAGTTACTCCAACCTCAAGTGGCCCATACGGTTCAGGTTTTATCCCACTTTCTTCTGGTGCCGTAAGTGGAGTAAGCACTTCAACTCCAGACGCACCTTCCCCCGGCGGGAATGCAACTTCGTTAAGTTTTCCGACAGGCACGGCTTATTCATCTCCCAGCAGCTGGCAGTATATCAGCAGTTCCTCATTGTCTGCCGGCGAAAGCATATCAACTGGCCAACTGTCTTCTGGATTAACGGCTTCGCCTACGAGCACCCCAGAAATTTCTAGCTCTTCTTGCACTGAGGAGTACATTTCTACTTCAGAATTAGCTGCATCATCCACAGCTGGAGGTGAGATATATTTTGACGACCCTCCTTCGCAGAACTGACTGACATTTTTATACAGGAATATCGACGAGCAGTCTCGCTGTGGCCACATCCACCCTCTCCACGCTGGTCACATCACCCGTCTCAGCTCCGCTAAGCAGCTCGTCACTTGGCTATGATAATCCAACTTCCTCGCTGAGTAATTTTTCGACGGCAACATCTGAGAATTCGGGTGTATTTGCTTCTTCGTCGTCATCGGTCGAATCTCAATACATTCCATCGACCCCTACATACTCTGCTCCATCGGCCAATTCCGAGTCCTCGGGCGTCTTGGCTGGTGCCTCCTCAACCCAGAGTGGTAGTTTCAGCAGCTATACACCACCTTCAGAACCCACGTCTTACCTTCCACCAGTTCCCGTCTATGGCAGTGATGGATCTGATTATGGCAGTGGCGGATCTGATTATGGCAGTGATGGATCTGGTTATGGCGGCGGCGGAGGTGAACCAGGGCTTGATGGATATCGGGGCGAAAATGGAAATGACGTTGGCAATAGCAATGCCGACCCTTTCGCTGATGACGGACTCCCTGACTGGTTTGATCCCTTTGCCGACGAGAACGATCCCGAATTTGGTTTCGGCGAGGGGTACGGATATGATAGCGAGTCGGAGGAATATGGAGGAGGTGACCAGGGCTTCGGTGGTGAATCCGAGCATCGTGATCGCCACCACAAAGAGAGCTCTCGATTCGGGGCACACGACCATGGCCGTAGTGGACGACATGGAGGCCGGGGTCGCTTTGAGGACTACTGATCCTCCAGATCACACTCGTTATTGCTTCTAGACTTGTTCCATCTGTTTTGAGAGTACACATGTCCTTGCTTTTGCTCACATTTGTTTCTTTTATTCTCATTCGAAAGAGAAGTCCTGTATGGCAGCTACACAGAACAACTTCTCATTGCTGATGTCAACTATCAAGTAATCAAATCAAAACTTGCTGTGTTATAGCTGAGAATAATAACTCTATAAAATAGTCCTATTGAATTGCATCGCCATAACAATTTGGTGATCCCAAGATACGGCTCGGATTTCCAATCAACACTTGATTGATACTCGTACCCAGATCGCAACTCCCTACGGATACCACTCGGCTTCTTAGAACACTTCATGGCCATGGTTATGCCCAAATATGAACCATGAAGCTTTTGAGAAGCATTTGCCATGAAGAGAAATATGGGGCATTCTCAGCACTTTATGTTTGTCAAGAATACCTGAATAAGCACTTAGTAATCAACCCCTATATAGTGGAGAAATCTCTTCAACACCAAGAGTTAGTTATCGAATATATCACTCAATTCGCAACAATCTTATCGCCGAAGTCAGCTGCCTCGGCACGACTTATTTATTGACTGATCAGTCTACATTCCAAAGTCTTAAAAATCAAAAACACGCCTATCTGCGCTCTTCTATATGCTTGGGTCGAGATGTCAATCACAAAAACCCAGAAAAGCGTCTTGATCACAGGGTACGTCTATCCCAGCAGCAAGCGGTGGCGCAAGCGATTGGGTTGCACAGTATCGTCCAAACATGAGCTGACCAGCCTCGTATTGCAGATGTTCACCTGGCGGAATAGGGCACGCTTTATGTAGGGAATTTCTCTCAAAAGGTACGAGTGTTACTGTATCACCCCTTATGCGTGAGAAAGGGGTCAAGAGTTGGCAGACAGGAAACGGTCTTGGAAACAGCGAATGGGACGAGGCTGATGGATGGTTGGCAGGACTCCATGTCATAGCGACGGCGCGCAATAAAGCGACGATTACGGATCTTGAAGCGTTGGGATGTTGGACAGTCAGCTTGGAGGTTACGAATCAGGAGAGCATTGAAGCTGCGAAGAAAGAGGTTGACGGTTTGACGGGCGGACGGTTGGATATTTTGGTCAACAATGCGTTTGTCCCCCTCTTCCCTTCAGCATGATCCCATTCCTCGATTTTTGGTTCGGCGACTGAGGAACAATAAAGAGGGAAGAAACTGACACGGAAGACAGTGGAAGGAACTGCACCATGCCGGCCCTGGACGTTTCTGTGGACGATGCGCGAGCTTGCTTCGAGACGAACTTCTTCGGCGTGATCTCCATAACGCAATCCTTCATCCCTCTCCTCATCGCCTCCAAAGGTCTCATACTTAATATCGGCTCGGTAGCTGGTATCATGCCCTACGCTTTTGGCTCCGTGTACAACGCTTCGAAAGCGGCTTTGCATGCGTATTCGCGGACGCTGAGGCTAGAATTGGAGCCGTTTGATGTTAGGGTCATGGTTGTGGTTACCGGGGGCGTGCAGAGTAATATCGCACGCGGGGATAGGAAACTGCCAGAGGGAAGTCTCTACTTGCCGATTAAGGCGGATTTCGAGAGGAGGGTGACACATAGTCAGGAAGGGGCTATGAGTAATGAGGTCTATGCTAGGGGTGTGGTGAAGGAGGCATTAAAACCAAAGCCGATTAAGTGGCTTTGGAGGGGCAACAAAGCTTTCTTCGTTTGGTTCATTAGAGCTGTGAGTTCATCCTGGTTTGGGTTGTGTATTTTGGGTGAAATTATACTAATTCTTTGCAGTGGTTCGGTACGTGGGTCTTTGATAGGGTGATGCCGAGGATGTTCGGGCTTGATAAATTGAAGGCTTTGGTAAGAGCGAAGGCGAAGAACGCGTGAAAGCATGGCTGAGCGAAGGTCAGCAGCTGAGTGGTTGGGAAGTTTGTGGTAATGTAGATAAAGACTAATAAGGAATTTCCCACTTGCATGATTAATGGCAAAGTAGGAGCTTCGTTGTATAATCAGCTTTTCTGTCCGTTCGATATGTTCTGAACTACAGATCACTTTCTATTGCTTTCCCTCCCATCAAGTGTATCAGGTACCTTGATTTCCTATCCAGGAACTCTGTTACCGCTCTCAAAAGGCTCGCTGTGGCTTCGACCAACTTTGCCAGCGCCTCAACCAGCTTTTTGACAACCACCAGAAACTCACGTATTGGTGCAAGAGGATCTTGCACCGCCTCATTGATCTTGACGATCCAGTCCCCATTTTCTTGGTCTTCAGGCGGATATACCTTTCGCCCGCCCATCCACGTCTCCTTCACGACTACATCTCTCAAACTCTTCCCTGACTCATCCTCAAAGATATCTCGATCAACAACGACCCAGTCCGCCCAGTTCCCAACTTTGATGGTCCCAGTGCTTCCTTCTCTGAACCATCCATATGCCGCATTTTGCGTGAAGCCATGAAGTGCCTGCTCTACGCTCAAGGATTCTTCGGGATACCAGCCTCCATCGCCCGAAGGACTCGTCGCAGTTGCTGGGTTCAAACGAGTCACTGCCGCATACATGCCGTGGAAGGGATTCGGAGGCTCGACGGGAAAATCAGATCCTAGCACTGGACCTGCATATTTACTGCTGTTGAGCTCGACGGAGGGAGGGAAGAAGCTGGCCATGCGGTAAGCAGACTTTGAAAGGCGTTCTGGACCGAGTCGGGACAGGGCGTACGCCATGTCCGATGTTGCATGGGTTGGTTGGATGCTAGGGATTATTCCCATTTGAGCTATCCTCTTCTGATCATTCGGGTGCTGGTTGGAAATCAGTTGAGGGCACCAAGACGACATGGAAGGAAGCTGACAATTATTTGGGCATGCTCAATTCTCAATCGTCTTGCCTCATTACACCCTTTGCAATCAGCTCCAAGGACGGATTCGAATGCATCCACAGCGGCTCGATTGGCTCTGTCTCCAATGGCGTGAATATTGACCTGAAATCCTGCATTGAACCACTGTCCAAATTAGATAATGTTTGGAAGGAGATAGAATGGAAATACCTCGTTCACCACACTAGTCAAATCCGTCTCATTGATCAGCATAGTCCCGCTTGTCTCCGATTTGTCATTGTAAGGCTCAAGTAAAGCACATCCCCAACTTCCCAAAGCACCATCTCCAAAAAGCTTGACGCCTCCTAACATCAAGGTATTCGCCCCCAAGCCATCCCTAGACTCGAGCAATTTCAACTCGCGGAT
This sequence comes from Hyphodiscus hymeniophilus, assembly GCA_016508695.1. Lineage (NCBI taxonomy): Eukaryota > Fungi > Ascomycota > Leotiomycetes > Helotiales > Hyphodiscaceae > Hyphodiscus > Hyphodiscus hymeniophilus. Next base: position 1,354,409 of record VNKQ01000006.1, on the reverse strand, counting down.
TTCATCCGGACACCAGGTATTTCGTTCGGCACATTCTAACATCACGTTGATCCTGATGGTCAGCTCTCCACTCTCTGCCATGGACTCCAGGATTGAGACATCATTGGGTCGCATTCCTGCGTCTCCCACTCCAACTATCCCGACTTTGTTCAGCTCCTTCATGGCGGTCTGAAACCAGCGAGTTTTCCGTGCACGATCGGGTTTTGGTGCGACGGGGAAGATCATAGTATCCATGCTATTATCGCAAAATACCCCAGGTCCTGGATCGATGACAACAACTCCTCCGGGAGGCGCCTCGGGCAATGGGCTAGGCAAGAGATCGAGGACTTTCTGAGAAGTCAGAACGCAGTGGACATCGACACGGTCCAGCATAATGTACAGATCTTTCAGTAGCGGATCATCTCCCAGTTCCTCCTAGACCTGTGTCAGCGCAGTTTCCCCAAGTCTCCACAATTTGAGAACAAACAGCAGTCGGCATCACTCCCCCAAAATAAGCTTGGTCCCATCCAACTCCTCTCACCCACTTCTCTCGCGTGCCATATCCTTCACCCTCATGAGCTTTCAAAAATTCCTTGATTCGAGCTCGCATCTCGGCGACACTTTCCGATCCATACAAAGCGACAGACTCCAGCATCTCTCCATACTGCAAGATATGACCATGGGACTCGATAATGCCAGGAAGAACGAATCCGTCAATATATGTGATTTTCTCACCATCGTTCACTTTACTTTTGGCCTCCAAAACTTCTGCAAATATGCCACTTTCAACACGAAAGCATTTAGCAATTCCTTTCAACCCATTTGCGCCCCGATCAAGGGTCTCAATGGAGGATGAAGTGTTGCCCGATGTGCAGTATAAAGTCGATTTCGTTGAGTCATGCTTCCTAGCAAGCATGAAGCTCACAACGAGCGCAACGAAAGCTGTGCTCAGCACCGCGAGAGCTTTGAGGCCCCTCGATGCCATCGTTGTCGAGCCTTTTCAAGGTTACGCTGGTTTCACGAAGACGGAGTGTGATGAGGTGCCGAGGAGTTACAAAAGTCTCGGCGCAGCTCTAATCGAGGGTGAGATAAGCGAACCCCTGAGCACGTGAGATAAGGATGTTAGAGGAGTTCCAGATTATTCATAGAGTTGAGAAGCCGAACTTGAGTATTTTCACAGGTATCTGAGCTCAAGGTCTGTTGTAAGAGTGAGTGTGTCTTTTTTCTGGGAGGTGGTCATTTCACATGACATTGAATCGCTGCAGCATTTTTAACAACTAGTAATATTCATCACAGGCCAGTAAATCCTAATGTTTTAACCGCTTGATGTGCTCATAAATACTCAGCGGGTGTGGTTACTGTGTTCTTCAAGCGGAATTAAGTGCATTTAGGCGCGCGAGGTACAATAATCATCACGTGAATTTAAGGATAGCTTCATTTACCTTAGGTATGAACCAAGGTTCTCAAACTCGCTTGGTGAACAAACCTTTACAAAAAGAATTTAAGAGAATTGTAATAAACCTCGAACACCTCCAACTCAGCGGATAGAGCTTTCAATAGTAACAAAAGCTTCGCAGCTGGTAGTACAACTGGCATGTAAACATCCAGGGTAAAGTCGTTGCAGACTAGACACCAAGTTTTGAAGCTTAAACGACACAGCGAGTAATTGGGTAGCTGTGATGTGCTACCAGTATGGTACTCTCTCTTTTCTCGTCTGGGTGTAAAAATATAACATTGATATATGAAGGATAGCTCCCACCCCGAGCGGGAAGGAGTACCGGTGGCAATCTCCAAAACTCCCCATTGACTACCTTTTCAGATAGACCCAGACTTCCAATTCGATCTCCCAGGGGTTTTGCCATGCTGTCGTATGGAAATTTTGGTGCCCTGTTCGCTGCTTGAAGAGTGAAAATTTGGAAAATCTTGTAGGTGACTCAATGCTGTTGAACTTGTGGAGAGCAACCGCTTCATGAAGGTCGGGTTAAATGATACGTCAGTCGGTAATTTCATCTCATTTGATCGTTGAGAATGTACCCTTCCCGATTCGACCATCCTGTCTTTCGTTGATTGATGCAAAAATGCCATGTTGCATGTGAATGCTATTTTCTTGCAAAGAATAGGCGAAAATAGGTAGGGTGGCCGTGCAGTTTCGGTTTGAGAGAAGTTATTGAACAGCTGGACACGAATAATGGTGTCACTAGGAAAATCAATACAGGCTGTACGCCTCTCAGATACTGATGCGAAACATAGATATTGACATCAGACGAAGCAGACTATTTCTTTCTCTCGCGGACCCCATCCCTTTTTTCCGATGCCGACGGCTTTCTTGCCGATACAGCGACGTACCGGCAGTAATCTCGCGTCTTATACAGCTTAACAGCGGCCACAGTGTTGATAAATATAGATTCAAGACCAAAGAGCTTTACAATCAAGTATGGCAAGTACGCGAGAACGAAGAACAATCGCAGCATCGGTGTGATATTTACCGAGAGATCATTCACCTCGATGTCTTCGAAGCCCACCTCCGTCATCATACGTTGAAGTACCCCTTGTTCAAACCGCGCATTCGACGGCATAGCGGTATACTTGTTGATCTGTTCCAAAGACGTCCTGATGTCTTGGGGAGCTTTGCTCAAATTGTTATGATCGTACTCATACAAAGCAATGGTTCCCCCTGGCTTTAGGACTCTGAAAAACTCGCTAAGAGCAAGTTCGGGATCCGTAGCGTGCACAAATGTCTCCATCGTATAGGCACCGTCAAAGGTGTTGTCTGCGAAGCTATCAAGGTGGTGGTAGTCCATTTTCCGGACTGCGATGGTACCGTCGAAGCCGTTGGCATGGACATTTCGTTTGGCTCGACTAATGTGCCTGTCAACCACATCGATGCAAGAAACTCGGAGGCCACGTTTAGCCATGTGTATTGCAACATGCCCTACTCCACAACCAGCATCCAGAACTAGCGAGCCGTTCTCTAGGTGTAATGTGTCGAAAAGATGATCTTCCATTGCGCGTAGCGCACTGTTGAGCGGGAAGGGCCATAGTGTGTCCTTTGTCCAATACCCAAAATGCCGTGTGCCCCCTAAAACAAGCCGATATCCAATTCTTGACTCCAGAGATGAGTAGTAGTCTTGCAACGTTCGATTAGGATTGATCAGCGGTTCTTCGTCTGGGTTTGACATGTTGCTTCGAGTCGGGAGGAAAGGTCGATGAAACACAGGGCTGAAGGAGCGTAATGGAGTACTCTTCAATGGAGCCAAAGAGTATGGAGTAATTGTTCGTGCGTTGTCGAACGATGAAGGCCAGTGCGATCAGAGACAGTCGGATCTCTTGATAGTGCGTTCGTAGGGACAATTTGTGCGACAATTACGAAAGACAAGAAAGCCGGTACACAAAAATATCTTGAAACTCTGGCCTAGGCGCGCGTAATAGTGTTTGTCACTAATCTAGCTCCCGCTCAGGTTTAGCGCTTTCAAAAGGAGTACGGCACGGCCCATAAGTATCAACACCACACCACTGGTCAAGGGGCAAAACTGATTGACTTCACTTTGCCGAATCAAGTCGTAAAGTGCGGCTGCTCTAGGAGCTGATTGGCTTCCAGGTGTTGTTGATTTATCCGTATATGCATGCCAGCACCTCACATGTCATGGATGAGCCCGGTTGAAACACTCACGACCTTCCTGCAGGATATGTCCCAATCAACAGTGTAGTTGGCCTAGTCATGACCCCATGTAGGCTTAATCCAACAAGCCTTACAGATGAAACTCTTCCTACAAGGCACCTGGCGGCCTTAGAGAAGCCCCCTTCATGCTCAATCATATATCAAAACTAGCTATTCTCCAGTCCGATCTCTGTTAAGTGTCTTACCTTTGGGCGAATCGAAGTGGTACTTGTACAATAATACGCTATGCTTTCGCAACGTTTGTTCCTTGCTTGTATCTATCTTGACCTCTTAATTACTTGCGAAGCTCAAAACACCGATGGAAACTCAACTTCAGTCGTAAATGCCATTCCCGATGGCCCCAAGCGAGGATGGTCATCTGGCCCGAATGGCAGAGGGACCATCGACATCATATATAGCTGCGGAATTACCATGTTTCTCTGCTCGTGGTCCGTTCTTTGCTTGAACGTTCCAGGATCCGACGACTCTCAATTCCGTGTTTTTCGACGACGAATATACATCACTGCTCTCGCATTCCTCGGACCGGAATTTCTTTTCCAGATTGCTCTAGGTCAATTGGTCTCTGCTCGGAATTCAGTGCAACAGTTCCGCAAATCAGGAGTAGAAGGCTGGACGATGACACACGCTTTCTACGCTGATATGGGGGGGTTCGTACTTCATAGCAAAGAGTTTCCTCCCTTCCCTATTGACGCGAAACAAGTCCACTACTTGTGGACCAAAAGATACATCGAATTCCCTTCCATCAGCAAGGAGGATATTCGAGACAAAAATAAAGTGGACGGGGTGCTACGGATCTTTACCGTGTCGCAGATCGTTTGGTTCGTTATAGATATGGCTGGACGTCGAGCACAAAATCTCGCAATCACTTGCGGCGAGTTGACAACTGCGGCGTTCATCGTCTGTTCCTTCGGCACAGTCTTGTGTTGGAGGTACAAACCTGCAGATGTTACCACTTCGGTCATCATTGAGACTAAAGCTACGATGGCTGAAATTCTCTGCGAGGCTGGTGATCAAGCCGCAACGCCCTACAGTCGTACGCCACTTGATTTCGTCAGTCGAAAGGAATGGCCGTGGTCGATATACTGGTCGAATTGGATTAATATCCTGCGATGCTTGGGTATTGTGTTCGGCCCTACCGTGCGACCAGTAAGCCGATTCGAGAACACATATTCGTTAGAACTCCCGGGCAACATCAAGTGGATCTTTTTCGGAGTGACGGCTGTCTACTCCAGTATATTTGTGGCCGGCTGGAATTACAGCTTCCCAACCCAGACAGAGCTCACACTATGGCGAGCGGCAGCAGGCACTATGTGCGCATCGTTGATTGCATACTGGGTAGTCACTGAATTTGGGTTTGTCTGGTGGCCTCTTCTACAAAAAACCTTCCGAGCGGGTGCACAGAATGCCACTGATATCGAGAAGGTCTCCAAGAACCCTTACGTTGGACGGCGAAAGTCAAAGCTGAATTACGTCGCCGCCTGCGTCCGCAACAATACAGTGTCCCAGGATCCTCAATTCAATGTTCCATTGAAGGCCATACTACCCATCTATGTAATTGGTGTCTTCTATTGTCATGCTCGAACGTACCTCTTCATTGCTGATATCATCCAACTTCGTTCCCTACCTGCGAGCGCATATGACACAGTCGATTGGTCAAAATTTCTTCCGCACTTTTAAACGGCGTCTTTGTAGGGCGTACATTTTTGTATGTCGCATTTACGGCCTTCAATTTGAAGATATGGGAGGAAAATCGGCTCAAATTTGGTGGCTGGTAGCGATAGGGCGAAACAACCAGGTTGAGGACTGATACAGTATAGAATTACCGCTGCGACAGGATTGGAGCTTTCGTATACCCCTCACCTCGCAAAGAAGTTGATGGATATACTATCTCTGCTTCTTGGAGCTTTGACTTGCCTTGCCGAAAAATATCGGAGAACCTGCACTGATCGAATTCGTCCCGGCTATATCTGGGGATATTACGCATGAGGGACAAGTGCAACCGGACGTGTGAAGCCCGGGGTCTGCTTGCAGACCCTGTGCAGCTACAGTACCGATAATTGGGACATTCGGGCTCTGTAGGTTGGAGCAGAAATCGCTATGAGATGGACTGACACGACTATCAGATTCGGGACCTGTTTGAAGGGGAAATTATGCTATACGGACAGGATTTAAAGAGAAACGATATATGATTCGAGCTCACATTGCTGAGACGATTGTTATGATGGGACAGCTGTCTTCAGAACTTTTGGAGCGTGGAAGGAGGACCGTCGAGCTCTTCACCAAAGAGGGCAAGCACTATTTATTACAGGCCCTGATTGGCTTCATGCTGGATCTTGTGGATCAATGGCATGGCGGAATGCATCTTTCAAGTGCTACTAGCACAGAGGAGTCTGTGGGGGACCTCAACAGTAGTAATAAAGAAGACTTCCTTCAGTTTATGCGGAAAATGTTGCAATGGCGGGCGAGTTAGCTACTACAAGACCCCTGGTTAAACGGAAAAGCTACTGCGTAGCCTTAACACAAATAAGGCTCTCCCTCAACAAATGCAAGCAAGCCTAACAGATAGTGCGAGAGCTGCGTCTGTTTGGACTACAATAGCATTCACGACGATACGTGCTGATACTCACTCTCTGCTTTTTTTTTAATTGCACGAAGCCTATGGCCTTCTACTAATCGCAGCATGGCCACCCGACCTGAAAATGCAAGAGGCTGGTAGACAATCGTGAATGCGTGTGCCATGCCTGACCCGGCGCATTGACAGACATGGCTTCATAGACAACGGGGACCCCTTTAGAGCGGCAAAACGGAGAGCACCCAGATATGGACCAAAACAAAAAAGAAATACCAAGTCACATGTCTCCACTGGGAAACAATGGACGGTCAGAGCTCCCACTTATCACCTTCTCCTTGGGGATAGTATTTCATTTCAGAAGTGGGGTTCTTGCAAAGAAGGACATTTGCAACATTCACCCGCGGCCGCCATGAACCTCGGCGCTTTTGACGTCTAAGCAATTAGCTTAATGAACTCCTCGCAACTATGCACAGAACGAACAGCGACATCAAGCTCTGCCTCGTCTGCAAGCGAGGAAGTACATACGCAATCATTATGCACGTCCAAGGGTACAGTAGCAGCCACTGGTTGAAGTGGCGGTATGGCAGTGACACACGTGGGAAGAGGAGATCAAATAAGTAAGAGGGCAGAAGAGGTCTACTGTCAACATGACGCATGGAAGGTTGCCGATGAGGTTGGTTGCGGGGATAACACCTCTCTCGGCCTGGAGACCCTGGTCGTAACTCTTGAGCTTGTCTAGTCGGGATAAATAACTTTTTGATTTTCTATGCAAAATGCCTCTCCCGACACAGAGGTCAAGCGACAGAAGAGTACCCCTCCCAATACTCGCTATTCACCGATTTGAGCTGGAAGCTGATGGGGTTGTACGAAATCACGCCGTTCAAGGAGATCGGCAGCCCTGTATTTGTTGGTGGCTGCTGGTGGCTGAGTCCATCCCCTTCCGGCGGAACAATCATGTCAAATCAAGCTTGTGTTTGTTTGTTCTTTGGTAGCTGCGGTAGGCTGCGGAGAGGATCTACACCACCACCCAGCACCATCTTCAGAGACCAGTACGAAGACGTACGTCTCTTGGGGCAAGTACACGCTGTGCACGCTTCTCGAGGTTGGCCCGTAGCAAGGGTCCGGAAAGGCCCCCGCGCTGAGATTGGACTCGAGCATCTATATCAATGACCCTCCCTCGTGGAGCGTATGCAGGTACATCTCTGAAGTTGTCAAAACTCACTGCTGGGTTTCCTGATCTTCCGCTGCGGTAAATTCCGCTTTCTCAAGTACCTCCACCTCCCTACTTGAGTTCTCGCCACTCAACATTCATCTTTCACGCATATCTTTGATTTTGCTCTCAAGATTTCGAAATGGTTTCCTCACTCTTCTCATCGTTGCTCCTCTTCACCGTCGGCGTCTTGTCAGGTTATGCTCCGGTTCCGGCCATCTGCCCTAATGGATCTCTTGTGAGACCAGCGAGTGGTTTGTCGGACAAAGAAGAGACATATCGAGTCGCTAGAAAAGCCGTCGCGGATGTGAATTTGAAGGCTTGGCTAACGAAGACGAACCCTGGATTTGGGACCGATGACTTGCCAACAGTGTGTCTCATATGGCCGACTTTTTCTGAAGTGAATCGCTGACATTCATAGGTTGCACTGACCTCCAGTGGTGGTGGCTTCAGAGCACTTCTTCTGGGCGCCGGTGTGATTCAGGGTCTGGATGGCCGAGACAGCGATGTCAGCACAAGTGGTCTTTTCCAAGGATTGACTTATCAAGCTGGACTCTCTGGTGGCGCGTGGTTGCTCTCGTCTTTTGCTGGGAATAATTACCCCACAATCTCTGACTTAAGGGACAACCTTTGGGGGCAGGCTTTTCAAGACAGTCTTCTTGACCCCGAAGTCTTATTGGCAGCTGAGGCTTATATTAAAGTTGTGGATGATATACTCCTGAAAGATGCTGCTGGTTTCCACACTACTCTTACTGACCCATGGGGAAGACTCCTATCTTACGAGCTTCTCGAGGGTAAAGACGGCGGCGTTCACACTACGCTGTCTTCCATCACTAAACTCTCCAATTTCACATCCCATGCGGCTCCTTTTCCAGTCATCACCAGCCTTGGCGTCAAAACATGGCTTGGAGAATGTTTACCAGGACCCAACGCTACTACCTACGAGTTTAGTCCATACGAGTTCGGAAGTTGGGACAGTGACGTGAGCGCTTTCATGAAAACAAAGTACTTGGGTACATCGATGAAGCACGGAAAGCCGGTCACGACTGTCTGCACGGAAAAGTACGATAACCTGGGTTACATCCTCGGCACATCGAGTACCCTCTTCAACGAGCTCTGTCTCAGCCTTCCTCCGCCGGCAAACTCATCAACGAGCCTAGACAATATCCTCGAAGAAATCATCAACCATGCCCATGAGGTTACAACTTCGGACGAGTACGCCACATACCGCAATCCTTTCTACGAATACGTCTCGTCGACGGCAACCCCTAACGTTGCCAACAACGTGACGGCGCAGAAGAGCTTAAGCTTAGTCGATGGCGGCGAAGCATTACAGAACAACCCGATCTTCCCATTCCTTCAACCCGCACGGAACATCTCAGTCATCATCGTCAACGACAACAGCGCGGATACAAGCAACAACTTCCCCAACGGCTCAGAGATCCTTACAACATACGTCCAATCTTTCAACCACAACTTGACACGCATGCCATTCATTCCCTCGGTCGAGACCTTCGTCTCGGAAGGCTTGAATCAGAGAGCGACATTCTTCGGCTGCAACGACACCAGCAAGGTAACGATTGTGTATATCCCGAATTTCAACTTCACCTTCGCGAGCAACGTGCCTACCGCGCAGTTAGCGTATCCCAAGAACGAGACAGCGGCAATGATTGCGAACGGTGTAGAGATGGCTAGTCAGGGTGGCAATGAGTGCTGGGGGACATGCTTGGGTTGCGCGTTGATGATGAAGACCGGTCAAGCTCTCCCGGATGAATGCACTTCTTGTTTCGAGAATTATTGTTACTATGGCTCTTGATGTTATCAGATATATGCGGATGAGGTCTATAATGAGTGACGAATGAATGAACCCTCCTTGAAAAAGGCAGCGACTGAACCCTAAATCACATGACCGAATGCAATAATATGCGCTCGCTAGATTGAGAAGTTTCTCTGCAAAGTCCGGCCTCTCATTCTGGGTTTACATAAATGCGGTGATTTTGAACCCGGCTGGAGTATTTTGGGGTCTATTATGCTATCAAGGTAAGGCAGGTAGCTCTAATGATCACGTGATGGGGCGATACAGGGTTTCAATCCCGCCTCCCTCAAGTTCAGCTCTTCCTCCCGATGAAAAGCGCTTCTTTCTCGAAGCTGCCTCACTGCTGTTCATGTAAATCACATGATTGACACCTCTCTCAGAAGAATGTTCGAATGCTGGTTTGTAGCGGCTTCTAAAGTCCGCTGTAATTGTAAAGCATTCCTACAGCACACGGCTCGTCGCACTCGCCAAGCTGCATGGGCTAGTCCTCGAGTAGCACCAATTTCCCTCGAGTATTATTCTGCATCACACCCACTGTACTACCAATCATAGACTACTGCGCAGTCCATGGGATACACAAACCGCTCCTTCACGCCGACGATGCATATCCAAGACCGGCCCCCATTCGCCAGCGATCCGTCACGCAGCCTGACCTTCTACTCGGTCGCGCAATTCAGTAAAGCCCGCGCTCCACAGCATCGAGGCCGAGTGCGCCTTGGCCCAATTGCAACCCCCTACAAGCAGCAACCCCGCTCACCATGAGGCTCTGCGCTGCGCTGGCAAAGATCACCTCATTAAAACAGGCATCTCGATTCTGTACTCGTGAAAACTTGGTCGGAAAACATGATAAAGGTCTCCCTTGCGTGGCAAAGCATCTCAAACGGCGGTGATGCCTTCCTAGACGCCTCAGATCGTCGGCCGGAGAGAGGGCATGTCCTGAAATGATCGAGAATACGACTTCACAGGCTAGGGCCGAGTGGCCCAGCAGTGCCACCACCCCGCAGAGAGTGCGGAAGAGGAGGGATTCCAGAGTCGCTTACCACCACAACCCGAAGTATTATCACCGCAACGTCTCCATCCCTTCAGCTTCTGTGTCGCCTCCTCGGGACTCTATATCGCGTCCAAGCGTTCAGATCCATCAGCAGTCGCTTCAAGGACAGGCCAACGATTTTAACGGCTTCAATTTCTGGGATCTCCAGAGGTCGCCTGCTGAGAATCAGGACCAGCTACCTTTTGACCAAATGGTCCAACGAGATGGCCAAGCAGATATCTCCTGGCAGGCCCCGATGATTTCTTATAATTATCCCAACATACCTCCAAACTCTCCTCTTTCTCCCAATAACAACACCCCTTCTCCCAAGGTCGAACAGGCGCCAATGTCCACTCACCATGCGCTTAATATCTCCTGGGATGCGCCTGTTCTGAATGGAGCCGGATTCAATCCTGACGTGGATGCTGGGTTTACTTCCGACAGCGACTATGGAAGATTTGGAAGCTTCGACAGTATGGATGTGTCGAGTGCCAGTACCATGGCATCCTCGATTTCCGAAAGCTATGTCATGCCTGGATCCAACGCTGGAGTGGATTCGCCAGGAGGCAAGATGCAGCTTGAAGATCTCTCGTTAGGTATGTGTGTTCGACCATTGTCAACGCCATTTGGTGTACGATGTATCCAGCCGCTGCTCACCTTCCATTTGGTTTGAAATCAAGTCGTAGTTAGATGGCTTTGCTTTATGCTCTTTGTTAGGGCTTGGTCTTTTGGTAGCAGTTCTGAACGTCCCAAATAGATGAATACTTCCAGACCATGCAAGCTTACGACCCCTCGGCGTCAAACAACGGAAATCAGATCATGCCAACATCGCCAGCGATTCAGGAGCCATTTCCGATCGATAATGACTTTTCGGGCATGCAAGATTGGACTGGCGTCGCAAGTATGTCGATGTACAACAACGAGATGGTCCAGTGGTCTGCAGCTACCATAACACAGTCTCCCCCGTTACAAGGCTTTCATTTCGGACAGTCAACGACCTCGACACAAATCCCTTGGAGCCAAGATGCCACTAGCTTCCACGAGAATGCAAACCCTGGAAACGTCGCATTTGAGCCGCCTCAGGGACCCGGTTACGGTGCTTACTTACTAGGGCAAGAATTCTTAGATATTCGCCAGAGAGATATCACACCACAGCCTGCCGTTAGCCCTACTGGAGATGATAGCGATTACGACGGATGGCAGACCGTCACGTATCCTTCATACGCCAACAGCTCCATTCCATCACAAGGCTCTCCTCAATCAGCAGGCTCGCCCTTTGAGATGATTGACACACCACATCAGACACCTTCACCCCGACCTCTCCACAATGACCATCAGCATGTTTTCACCCTTTACCCTGGTGTGACGAAGCAAACGCCGAAACTCCCACGTGGTCGCCAGAGAGCTTTAACAACTAAGGAGAAGAAGGAGGCTCGTGAAGTCCGTGAAGCTAAGGCCTGCTGGGCCTGTCATCTTTCCAAAATAAAGTGCTCCCCCTGTTCTCCTGGCTCGCCGTGTAAGAAGTGCGCAGAGTTAATAGGCAAACGACGGTTCTGTCTGTTACCCTGCTTTAACGATCCACTTGAATCACTCTATACGTTTATGGTACCTGGTATGACGTGATACTTCCAGAAGCGCTTTAAGAGATGGCTAAAACTTGTAGACTACCTCATGGGCCATTTCACCAAGGCCAATGTCGAACAATTCATTAGCAAGAACGCAAAGGCATGGGGTACGCACGAGATGCGCATACGAATGATGTGGGGTTACAAAGAGCCCATCGAAGTGGTGGTGGTCGGACTTGACATCCACCCTGATTCGGAATTGGGGATCAACCGCCAGACTATTGCAGATAGAACACATGTACAGAAGGTCAGTCCACCTGTTGGAATTCCGCTCGCGGCGATGGACGACATGCAAGAAGAATATCGCCGGTTGGTCCATAACATCGTGGAGGATAATCTGAAGCACTACCTTCCGATCCCATACGATGATCAAGACTCGATGTTTTCGGAGCGTCTCCTTAGGTCGCTTGGCGATCTATACTGTGCCAGCAAGACCGCAGGTACTGAGGTACTTCCTCATCTCCCCCTTTTCGCTACTTATCGCTGACTTATTTAGTTTGAGATGCTGCGACAAGCCCTCGAGATCCACGTAACGTCCACGATTCTTGAACGAAGCCTCATCCTCGACGACGATTCCATGCACACAGTCGAAACCTATTTCCATACCAAATACCCGAAACGGTCGGCAGCTCGCTGTGCGACGCGGCAGGTCAAACTTGCATTTTTCGAGGTTCAACAGAAACGCATCATGAAAGTCCTCGAATCCTGGGGGAGTATGATGTGGACCAACAACAAAGGCACGAGCACCGACAAGAAATGGGCCATAAGCTTCAGCGTCTTCCTCGCTCTGATCCTCTCCATTGACAAGACTTTGGGCTTGGCATATTACTTTTGCGAAGGGAGAATCGCAAACAGAGGATATGCCGCGTCGAGCGAACGGAAGAGATTCCAGGAGCTTGTGAGGTTGACCCAGGCCGAGCTTTTCGAGAGGTGTAAAGAGATCTACCATTCTAGCTTCAAGACGAGGAAGAATGGCAAGGAGGCCTGCAATCCTATCCGCGATGGGATGGCAGCTTTCAAAGATCGCAGTGTCGCTGAACCAATTGAGGACTTTGTACAAGAGCTGCGTAGCATTGCGCGAGAGTTCGGTAAGCCTCCCCAGTCCATATTCAATATTTGAGGCTGACGTATGAAGGACGAGAGATCAAATCCCATAGATCTGTCATGCCGGATCCATCGGGAGAAGAGCGGCCATATATCGACGGTGGACGATTAGCCTGTATTTTCTTAGACGATTTCATGGAGCATTGATGGGTTTGGCATGGGAACTTGGTTATTCAGTCGTCGGGGCTGTAGTCAGGCGATTGGATGCATTGAATTTTGTAGCATAGCGGCACCAACAGTGATGAATGATGAATGAACGACCACAAAGGTGGAGTTTTGTTACTGAACAACAACTCTCTCGTATCCAGGGTGGCAGTGTACTTGAAATATGATAGCAGAGTCCGACAGTACAACCACGCAAATGACTTGTTGTTGAACGAGAAATAATGTCACTTCCCCTCTCCGAATGACTCGATACTGGATGTGTCTTCAGATCGCAAAGCAACGAATGGGAAACTGGTCGACTCATGCGACAGGGCCAATGCCCGTAGTTCTCCATGCAAAGTGACTCAAGGCGAGATCTTGAATGACGAATACCCAAACCACTTGGATCGCTTCGTGCATCAGCCTAATGCAGGCACGGTACTGGCAGAGAGTAGATTGCAGGAGGGTGCACGGTACTTGTGGATGAACACCCTCCAGTGGCTGACGGATGGCAAAAAGTGTGCATAGCCATGATGAACCTCAGGAACTTTGTGGATTGCGACCCAACACGTCGACGGTGAGAGAGCGCTTTTTAATACGAGGACCGGTGAGTCAAGACGGAGCAGTGCGGGTTTTCTTTTTCCATGAAAACAAAGACGAGGACATGCGACGCCCTGGGAATAGGGCGTACTGGTAAGCATCAAACAGGGCGTCTTGACAGTCTGAAGATGAAGAAACGCGCGGCGATCATCTCGGACCTCGTCCAATCTTTAACGATCCTGCAACTCCCGCCAACGAAACAAATCCCTGGTCCAGCAAGAGCCTCCATTGATGCCGATAATTCACGCATCCAAGAGACCTTCTTGGGTCCGCGGCTGTCATGCGCTTGCGGTACGAGTACGCAGGATGAAGGTTCAGTGGTGCGATAGGCGACCACTCTGTACGGCCTCACTCTCAGGAACGTCGTTGCCGGACCAGCCAGACGGGGCTCGTTGCCCAGCGGTAGTGCTGATCCGAGTATCCGATCGTCCTATCTCCTTGGATATCCCTTGTCGAGGATAGAGATGGAAGAGGGCAAAGGGCAAAGGGCACAAACACCATGGATCCATTGGGCATCGATGATCGAGGGTTGTGGCGGAGGGGAGCCTCACTTTTCTCTTTCTGTGTCCCAGAACGGTCCCAGAACGGGCAACTCGCTAGAAGGGCCCAGCTCCAAGCTTCTGGAAAAGGGCAGCTGATGGATTCCTGCACCCCTTCTGCTGGTTAACGGGGCTCTGATCGGGGCCTGACAGGAACTGAAATGGGATGAAGCACGCCCGGGATCTGAGGTGGTTGGGGTGGTTGGACTCTTGGTAGGTCTTGGTAGGTTGAGGTGTTTTGTGACGCAGAGCGAGGAGGCGTGGAGGAGGGGACTCGCCTATTCTCACCACCCCTGAGAGACTCGCCTACAGTAACATTCACCACCCTTGGAGGGTGGAGGGTGGTGGGTTTGTGGGCTGTGAGCCTGTGAGCCTGTGACTGGGAGAGCGAAGGCTTCCATGGCCGCTGTATGGACCGCTGGATTGACTGGCCTGGAATGCGACACTCGCCTTTCAGGCTACGACAACCCGACACCTAAAACACACGCTTAGGCTACCGCTTGCTGTAAGGCACCACCTGGGGCTGTTTTGGACAAGCAGACTGATGATGATAATAATAATAATAATAATAATAATAATAATAATACCTTGGCTACTTGCGTCTATGACTACCTGACTACCTTACCTGCCTGATGACTTCCCACCAGGAAAGAGGCCCCGTAAGCCGCGCTTAGCATCTGAATCGTCCGTCCATAGCCCCGTCGCCCAGGTTGAGGCTTTCCAAACAAAGAATCGTAGATACTTAAACACCTCTTCGGCCTTCTCTCTTTGTACCAACATCAACATCCAACAGTCACATAAAGCGCCATACAGTTACCGATTAACTCAGGGTTATTCTACACCCATACTCAACCCACTCGATCTCTCAAAAAGCATAACAAGGTTCTGAATCCATCGCATCAACCCAGCATTACCGCCAACATGTTCTGCCAAACAACCAACACCAACACCAACACCGGCGCCTCGGCGATGCTGCTTTCGAGGTCCAGGGATTCCCACGCTTTAGGTATGCTTTGATATTCCTGCTTCTTCGTCATTATCCTCTTACATTCACTTCATCAAATGTTCAAACTACTTGAAATATCATACTGACGATCTCAAAGTTCTCAACGCCAAGCCAAAGACCTGGGAAGGGGACGATGGTAAGAGCTCCCCTCCACTCAACTGGAGATTCCTCGTCCAATTCGTTTCCATCCCATGCTAACATTAATGTGTCAACAGAATGGGAGGACTAGAAAACGCACTCATTTTCACTGAAGATCAAAAATACATCTCGGGTATGTCTGACTCACAACTTTATCCCCCCTCCTCCTCCCCGTCGCCCAGCTGGTTGGACCTGAGGGTGGCAATTCACAAGGCTCAAAATAGCCTGCCTCTTTCGGTGTCCCGTTTCAGGGGAAGCCCATGTCACGAGCTGATAAGGCTTTATCACCACGTGCTCTCACTTTCCTTCCATCACAACGGAAACAATCCACCAATCTCCATGAAACATCTTCTAACACCCTTTAAATAGACTTTTCTCTGGATCTTGGTCGAAACTTGTCAACTAAATCTCCCGCGATGACGTACAACGGCGATTGGCATTTTCCCATTTCGACTTCGGTTGCTTTCGGTTCGAGTTCGACCGACACTTCCGACGTCCAGCATTGGCGCTTCTTAACTTCCAGCACGCACTCGACCATGATCTTTCCCACCAGCTAGATTGCCTGTTTGCTTGCTTGCTTGCTTGTTCGGAACTTTGCAGTGCCTCATCACGAGAGCTAGGCACCAATCCCCCCTATCACCATTCGATATTCGACAGCCTATTCAGCCTTCAGCCGCACGCGCGAAAAATCGAGCTCAGCCTCGCCAGGCTCTCTGCATCTACGCTTTCGACAACGCAACGAGGCTATGACGATACAACGAGCGGGCTTAGCAGATGCCATTAGGCAGGTCGCCGAAACAGAGGAGGAATGAATCAATAGAAATCCCTTTTCCTTGCAGATATTCTGAGGCGCAATGGCGACTTTTTTCCCACTCCCAGTTTCATGTTTTCCTTCTATAGAATGTTGACTCGGGTCAGTTCTTCTTGGGGCGGCTGTGTCGTGATTTTGATTTCTTTTCTGTCCTTGTGTTAGTGAGTGTCGAGCGTGAGCGCTGAGCGTTGAACCTGTATATTTCCCAAGCCTTTCCTTTCTTTGTTGTATTATATTGTACGCTTATTGCATAGACTTTTAGCCATCTTGATGCCTGTTTTGATGACAGTACAGTACAGTACGCTGTATGTAAAGCCGATGATACGAATGAAGAACGGTTAAGTATCCATATTTTATCATTGTTTTCGTGAATCCACGTCTACGCCCACCAGGAAGCAAGGGAAACCAAGTTTGCAGAAGGTGCAATGCCTCAACACTCGGCGTGGATAAACATACCGGTCATAACGTCCATGGATTGCTACCAATCGCCACGCCCTCGGATGCAAAGGGAATGAACGGAAAGAAAGGGAATCACCCGAGAGATTTGAGATTTGATAAGATCCGAAAATATCAGGCAAGGAGGGACGATCAGAAAGTTGTCTTGCAGAGTCCGGCTTCTCATTGACATTCTCGTGAAGTAGCAACATAACAAGTTATGTAAGTATTTGAATTGTTAGGGAAATTCAGCTGCGCGAGTGGAAGGAAGCATGCCGGATAAGGTACATATCAATGTACTGTAAAGATTGCGGATTGAAGCTTCATGGTGCTTTGTCTTAAGAGTATTGCATAAGATCGTATCCCTCCATTCGCTATCCCCAGAGCTCTGACTCCTCACACCTCGAACCAGACGAAGCACAGTGTCCAATTTGAGACTATCAATTAATGGAAGTTTTGAGATGAAATATAAAAATATTACCAAGCAACCGTTTGCTATTGCTCCTTCATGTTTCCAGCACGCTGATGATACGCTAATACGCTCATTGCTCAAGATCCCATAGACCTTCCAGCATCAAATGAAAATCCACTATCTCGTTTAAGTTAACAAAAGCTGCATCGCTCAAAGTACCTCTCAATGTTGCCCTCCTTCATTCCGCCATTCATTCCCTGTATCAAGCAGTGAAGATGGTTGCACTCTGGGGCCCTGACTCTGGTCGTCGCCCGATGGTGCTTCAATCGCCCGACCGGTGTGCCCCTCGGCTGGTTCATCCCGAGACTCTTGATGCCTATCACCTCCTTCGATAAGCCGCCTCATATCGGCCCTATTGTCTTCCTCGGGATCTTCAACATCGCCGTTCACGTGCCGTCTGAAAGGATGCGCCCAGGATTGCTCCCATGTTGTGCTGGTGAGAAGTGAGATGATCGATACAGCCTACCGTACACTGTGAGTAGGAATAAGATAGAGGTTGCTGGAGGCTGTACCTTGATCAGAAAAACAACCAGAGCAACAATCACGAACAGTCCCGCATGTGTTTGTTCCGCTTTCCTCCACTCTCCAAGGCAGCTCTTGTCCCTTCCAAACACAGCTGCGCACTCAGACCTACCGCCAGAGAAAGGAAATGCTCGGTCAACGACAGTCTTGAAGCCACAGCATTCAAAAGCATCCTGAATTGCCCTGATAGCTTTTGCATTCTTGTTGCTGTATAGAAACTGCCACATCTGATCCAAACCACAAGCCAGCGATGATGGTGGCAGAACGTAAGTCATAGCAAGAGTAGCAACGATTATTTCATAGATGAGCTGGAAGCCAATGACAACTATCAAAGGAATCGTGAGATGATAGTTGTCCTTCTTCGATGATCGCTGGATGAGGCCGTATGCTCCTTGAGTTGATATGCCGGTTATGAGGGGCAAGATTACTGTGAAAAGTCCCAGTGCTTGAGATATTGGAAGGGAAAGGAATCGAATTTGGGAATAGGAGTAGCTGGATCGAGTACCATCATCAGCTCATGAAACGACACTTGAACTATGAGTGAAAGGGCTTACCCAGCAATAGCCGTTAAAGCAAGCAAGAGCTAAAAAGATTAGCAGAAACTGGATGCACAGCAAATGACTTGCTCACGAGTGGCACAGCCAAGACAAGCAGCTTCTGTAGGAGGGTCATATCGAGGATTTGCAATATTCAGTGAAATGAGAATGGAGAGAGAGTATCGCAGCGTTGATGAGGAGAAGACACGATGCTTCAGATGAATGATACTTAGCTGTCGATGGAAGATAAGGGAACGAAGACTAAACAGCAGCGTCGTTACACCAACACGGTCATAGAAATCTCAAGGAAGCAAGCGGGGTATTTGAGATCACGTGAATCGCTCAGTTCCGAAAGTTCGAAGCTCTTCCTGAAGCCAGCCCCTCTAAGCCGACCACCTCACAAGCACACGACCATACGAACCAGCGCACGGAGGTCTCTTCAAGTTTTCTCAGAGTTGCTTCTCAACAGCTGAAGTCAGATAAAACCTTTTCGAGGAGGCGTGCGCCCACTAGTCGCAATCATGCAGGCCATGCCAGACTCGCGCCAGCAGAGCTTCGAGGAGATATATGGCCCACCAGAGAACTTCTTGGAGATAGAAGTAAGCTAACAAACCTCAAACCTCTCCGCAGATCCACTTCTCTGTGCCTCACGCCCAGATCTGGTACAACAGCTAATAGTCCTCAGGTTAGAAACCCCCGCACCCACGGAATGGGCCGTAATATGTACACAGACTACGAGATCGTATGCCGCACCAATATACCCGCCTTCAAGCTCCGTCACAGTAGTGTGCGCAGACGATACTCAGACTTCGAGTACTTCCGCGACATTCTTGAGAGGGAGAGCGCTCGTGTTACGATCCCACCTTTGCCTGGAAAGGTCTTCACGAATCGCTTCAGTGATGATGTGATTGAGCATAGGAGGGAGGGCTTGCAGAGGTTCATGCAGATTGTTGTTGGCCATCCGCTTTTGCAGACTGGTAGTAAGGTTTTGGCTGGTTTTGTACAGGGTAGGCTGGGTGTTTCTTTTGTCTTCGCACGCGGTAGTTGGAGCTGGCGTGGAATGTCATGGATAACAAGAAGCTCTTGCTAGATTGGGATTTGGAAGACGGCTGCTTTTTGATTGAAACATACTGACGAGTCTTACACCAGATCCCAATTGGGACCGTAATGCTTGGTGAAGCCCACTATCCAACAAACTCGGTCAACAACCACGAAAGCTCCAAAAACGACGACCGACTACGTTGAGCATGACCCAGCATGACCTTTCTTTATTACACAGATCACATACGGTTTGAGTTTACGGGGGAGGGCTTCCTTCTTGTGGTCTAGGTTTCGGCATAATGGGCTTATATCACCGGCGTTCTCTAGGATTCATGAAGCCTTGGTTCTTCCTTGCTTTTTCTTTTAGCTCCTTTGCCTTCTGTTAAAAAGTGCAGCGGTCCTTGTTGCATGCATGTGACTAGCTGTCGTAGATTACGTAGTATGAGAAGAACATGACGAACTTTCAAGATTCGCAATTCTGCTTGGACGCTTTCTTCAAGGGTATCAAAGTCGAGATTCATTATGTAGCGGCCAAGGCTATCTAATAGATCATGTGGGTCTAGATCGCCGCACCTCCTTGACGCCTTCCTGCCAGCTTATCATGACATGTATTTTACATTTGCCCTGGGAGTGGTGTCGAAGTCTTAACAAACAGCGAAGGATGCTTTTGTACAAACGCCGAAGCTTCCCAGATATCATACAATAAACACGCCCGACGCATACCTAGCGCGGAGCATTGAGTAATTTCAAAATCCCCTCGTACATGCCAAACATGATGGCTGCGCTGGGAACAGTCCGTAAAAGATGAGGCGTCAGTCCTCCGTACAAGCCAACCATTCCCTCTTGCTTCCAGATGACTTTGAAGCATTGGATGAGGCCGGTGTACTTCGGTTGGCCATTTTCTGTAGGGGCTTGACGTAGACGGGTGCGAACAACCTAGAAATTAGTCAGTAAGGCGCAGAGCAAAGAGCTCGTAAGAACTCACCTCGTGTGGATAGGTCGGTATAGCTGCAACAAGCTTCGCGCTCCCAGCAGCCAACACATTTCCGGTCCAGTCCACAGTATTGTCCCAAACGCTCTTCGGTCTACCACTGAGCAGGATTCGTTCCTCTCTCCTCGCCAAAGACTTTTTCATCTCTTCATACAACACCCATTGCAGTGTACTTTCTCCAACACCCAAATAGCTTGCAGTCATCCCTTTGTATAAACCTCTTATCCCCTCCTGCCGTACCACTTGTTTTACACAATCCAAAGAATTCTTGTACCTTCTCTTTGCCACGCCACCTGTTTTGTCCACGACATTTTTATCCAGCTGCAGTCTTGTCTTAATCAACCAGATAGGATTTGTAGCAGTCGAGGTAACAATTCCCGCCATAGCTGCCGCACATAGGACCACCCAAGCGGATTCCTTTCCATTATTTCCATAGTCTGCAATTATCCGCTTCCCATTCCCTACCACGAAGAAATTTATTGATCGAGCAGGTACTATCCCAACTAGATTCGGACCCAGGCCCTTAAACAAGGCCCTCCAGCCTTCCAGTCTATGGACTGAACCAAGTATTTGGAAAGTCTCTCGGAAATGCAGAATGCCACTGCGAAAGGGGGAGAGGTGGGCATGGGGAGATATGCCTTTTGCAAGTCGGGCCTGGGCTAGTTGAGCTTGATAGAAGTCGGATTGTAGACGAGTCTTGAGGACATCAAGTGGAGCCGTCAGAGCTGCTGCGGTCATACCTCCAATGCTTTAAGGTGAATATTAGCTAGTGTCTTGAGCGATGCAGAGTGACAGAAAACTTGCCCTCCTGCAACAAAATGCGCCCATGACTTTGCCACAGGCGCAGGCTTTGCTATCGTATTTGCATATCGAGATTGTGCAGGACTCAGCTCGGCGGTTTCTTGCGTTTTGAGGAGCTGTGTTGGATTGATCTGATGTCTTTGTGAATCTGCTGGCGAAGAGGTAGGTTTGGTATTCATGAGGGAACTGTCCTTCCTTTAGGAGGGCCAAAGTTTTCTAAAGTAACGAAGAGGCTGGAGATAGTAGTTGATGTGAGTTTCATATCATGATATGGGAAAATTAGTGGTGAAAAGATACTGCTGGTGTCATGCGTGAGTCTTTTAGAATTTGAGCTTGAATGGTATCGAGTCAGTGACGCGCCTGAAAGCTGCAGATTTCGGTCCAGATTTCCCAAGAAAATGCCAAGGATGCGGGACCAGCTCCGCACCACACTAGCGAAAGGGGTTAGGGGTGGCGGATTGTTTACTCGGGATACGGATATATACCGTGGTACTGTACAACAAAATCGCCAGATTGAGTTCCATTGTTTACGCGTTCACATTGCTTACAGCATCGAACCATGTCAGTCGGTTGCGGATCTGCTACGAAGACTGCCTCAACGTTGAATTCCTTCCTTATTGCACGAAAGAATCTGCGTATTATTCCTAGCTATCTACCTAGAAAGTAATTGGTCGCTTTAGTTTTTGCGGCACAAACTCAGTTTGCAAATCCTTGCCTTCAATGTCCTTCAGATGAAATCAAACGCATGATCAATACGCCATCTTCCGTACACAACGCCCAGTGAGAGCATCGAAGATAGTCATACAAACGTAGGACTCGGTTGAAGAGCCTTTCCTGAAGAAGACGATGTCCCTAATCCCAATAATTCCAACAAACCCAGAATCAAATACATTCCAAGGCCAGCGATCCATGCGTAAACCGGCTCCTTAAAATCCTTCTGCAACGCTGATGACTCTGATCGTTCCTTCGCTGCTCGAAGCCCGAGTTTCCAAGCCTGGCCGTTCTCCTTTCACGCTTCTTACAACTTTCTTCGCAATGCTCTTTCTGGGTCCCCCAGTTCTCTTTCTTCCCACGCTTTCAGGGCTGCTGTCTCCGCCAACAATTGTCAAGCTTGAGTTCCTCGATGAAAGCTTGCTTTGACCCTTGCTGTAAGTTTTGAGCAGCTTGGCCCCGGCGGTCTTCTTGATCACCGGATCTCCACGTCTAGAACCGATCGCCTGTCTCGCATTCAATAGTTGAGTTGAGATGCTCTTCTTGATCGTTTTCGCAGCGCCCTTCACTGCTAGCATGCTTGCGGCTGACGCTGACCCCTTCATACCCTTAGCTTCCTTTATCTTCCTCTTCTTCGGGCTTCGGGAATCTTCTTCATCCTCATCGTCCTCTTCATCATCACCCAACAACTCCTTCAACTTTCTCTTTCCAGCCTTGACTCCTGCCTTCACTGCCTCCTTGATGCTGTCCTTCACAATCTTTGCATCCTTTGGTCTAGGACCAAGAACACCACGGCAATTGTCACTACCACATCGGCATTCTTGGACATTCTTGGCTGAGAAAGGATCAAAGTTGTAGTCGTAGGTCAACTCGTCGCCTGTCGTGATAGGTCCGTCACCTGCAAAGAGTGCCATTCGCGGCTTGCCACCAACGATCCACTTGACCATCTTGCAATTGGGTCTGCAAGAATGGTTGACAAATCGTGCAATGCTACCTTTAGTAGCGTCGATGATCATGTTCTGATCAAAAGACATCAGATAATAGCACTGAACACCGGATTAACTAAGTTCTGAGTCAACACTCTTTTGTAGCTTACCTCGTTGTCTTTGTAGTCTTCATTCATGCGACGATCACACTCATCTTCAGTTATAATCTCACCAGTGTACTCAACAATGATCTGGTTGGGTTCAAAGCATCGATTGCTTCGTACACCATAACCTCGGTCGGCAGTTTTGATCACTTCTACACCAATTCTGTATTTCCCGCCACCCTTGCGACGTTCTTGGAGATCTGCAAAAGCGCGATTCGTGCAACGTCCACGACCTGCTCCGCAATTGGTGTCATCACACTCATAGAGCATGATCCTATTTTGACAATCCACATCGCAGCCGTCCTCTGGTGAACAAACACATTTCGAGGAGAAGCTTTCAAAGAGAGTTGACTGCTTCCACCGTGCAGCGGCTTCGCCAATGAAGCGATCTAAACATGGTTAGCACTAGTTGTATTTTGAAGTATTTGAAACTTACTGCTGGAGGTCTTCCGCCACTCGTCCGGCTTTGGTTGTCCTGGGGGAAGTGGAGAGCAGATGTCGAACGGCAACTTGAAATGTCTTCCAACATGTAGTAAACGTTGGCCATGCCACATTGGCAAAGGCATAAAGTCATTAGCCTTGAAGGTGGTCATGTCTGGCATTGTTTCCTTCTCTTTCTCTGTATAATTAGAGAACCAATCCTGAGGGACTTGACCAGCATAGAGTCCCTTATTCAACCATACCTTCTGCTTTCGGGCAGCTTCCTTCTTCTCTACTGGGAGTTTCTCTAGTTCCGGTTTCTCGACGGCGACCTCTTCGACCTTCTTCTTCTTTCGCACCGGCTCTTGGACGACGAGCTTTCCCTTACTCCACACTTCATGTATAACAGGTTCGGTGTCGATGTGGGCAAATTCTTTGGTGTCGGCCAGTTTTCGAATTTCTCTGCTCACCTTCTTCAGGCCATCTTCGAACGTATCCCGGCCTCTCTTTCCCAACGTAGAGAATGTCTTGGTGAGACTTTCGACCTTTATGGAGCGCCGCGATTTGTGTTCTACTGGCTTTCCCTTCTTGGGACTCTTTCTAGGACTACCGCCAAGCCCGATTTGACTCCTGGATTTGGGCAGCTTCTTGATAGACCATTGTAGATCTAGTGCATCAATCCCAGCACTAACCAGTCTTTGTGCATCCTTATGCACAGTCACACTGGACGAATTTCCAGAGTCTAGAGCTCCGATCAAGGTATCGCCCGAAATCGTGCGGCGACGCGCTTCATCTGCCAGTCCCTTGTCTTTACAATATTTTCTCGGTGCGTGTATAGCTGTGCCGCTAAGCACCTTAACGTTATAAGTAGCAACGCTGGCGCGTGGTCTGCTGCTACGAACAGTAGGCTCTTTTGCTGAAGCTGAATGTGTCTTTGCAAGCTTCGTAGAGTCAGATGACACGCTTGCGCTGTCACCAATGCTTGTCGGAGGTGTAGAGGAGGAAGAGGGCGCGTTTGAAGCGTCGACGGTGATGGAGCTATGAATTGATTCGGAGGATGAAACGCGCGTAGCATCAAGTCGGCTTGCAGTCCCAGGTGAAGCACCTAATCTATCAAGTAGAGTGGAAAACATGACTTGTGATCTTTTGGGGAATGTCGCGTTGTGTACGGAAGTGAGATCAGACGCGAGAGTAGGTAGAGAGAGAGCAACTGAAACGAATGAAACCGCAGGTACAAGTGCTCAATAAGTGGTGACACGAGTACACAACAGCTTCAAGACAATTGAAGAGCAAAGTATTGTCGTCGTTATGAAGGTGTGTATTGATGTGGTGAGGAAGCTTGGTTGTTTGGATTATGAGGAGGCTGGGGCTCTGCCCCACGAATGAGATGGCGCCAACCAATTCCAATGCTTAGTCCAAACTAATAAGGGACCTCGTTCCAAAGCCCAACACAAGACTTCTGCATGTTTCAGCGAAGTCAGATTCTCAATCTAGTCTATGATTCTCTATTCATTCACTTCCTTCACACTAAAGTTTCTATGAAGCAGGACCCATTCCGAGGGTCCTTTCCCCTTTGGCCTTGTTGGTCCCTTCATCGATCTCATCGACGGAGAAGGCAATCATATTTGACGCCCATGTAGTAAAATTGGACCAGTAAGCTGACTTAGCCTACTTACTGTACCTATGTTCCCCTTCTGCTTCATAGATTACCTATCACAATGAATCATCCTACCCACATACTTTAGTAGTTCTTGAGCGTCCAATCTTTTCACAAGAACCGTCTTATCCTCTACATGGAATTGCAAAATCCACCTTGCTTTCTAAGTATAAAAATCGGAGTTTGCAGAGTGGCTTTTGCAGGGCGCGATAAGGAGAAGAGGCAGCAAGAATGGGATGACAGACTAGGGGGAAGCATAGATCCAGCCATTTAGTAGCTCTCGGGGCTTGCTGAAAGAAAAGTTCTAGCAGAAAAGACATTTTATCAAGCCCAGAACTTCCTGTATTGAATTTATTAGAGAATATTTTGTACATTCAAGGTTAACAGTGGACCGCATACGTTGTCATGGTTTCAAGCAATGCATTCTTCTGGAAGCGAGCTCGAGGGTCCAAACACTTCAAAAGTATTCCATATCCAGGATGAATGATTGCCACAGAATTGCCAATCCTGAGACTTCGAGTTAAAACCTCTGAAATAACGACTGAATAAATATGTGTAATCGAGTACTAGGGTAGTGAGAAGTGCTTTTTCGAAATTATGAGCATCAATTGCTCATTAATTTCAAGGGAGATATCGCTACATGGTCTCGGGGCTTTGCACTGTGATCCTTCTACCTCGGATACTAGCTACCTGTACAAATAGTCTGATAGACGGTATCCGTTCTACCTTGTGTCAGTAAAAACTGATCATTCCCGGCACAGCGTTGTGGCGATTTCGATAAAGCTCATGTAGATAAATTCGTAGCGATTGACCACTCCATAATACTTCAACGGCATTTCACCATCAAGCGCTATCTTTATATCTCAAAAAATACCTCGAGGCGTAGCAATTTCGAGGTGTTGGCACGAACCGGGAGGACATGGAGTTTTCATTGAGTACGCACTGCAGGCCTCTACTGTTCTACCTCTAAGCTTTGATTATCTATTGTAAGTCTCGAACTTTGCTCTCTTGAAACTGAGTAACCTGGAGCTGCACAGTTTGATATTCCAATTCGTTTTGGCCTTTGGTGAACAATCCGACGAACACATCTTCGCTAGGTGCTAGTGCTTCCATTGTGAGACCTCTAGTCAGGCGTCAAATTGAACCTTACATCTGGCTGCTGTCTATCTTGTCGTAGTCTTCTTCCATTAGATCATCCAGTGTTTATTTCTTGGACCTTTTCCTCTTTGTTGCCCAGCCGCGACGTTGAAAATTCAGCTCAGTCCACACACTTTCCTACGATCGCAATCCTGGAGGCACTAAATTTGCTCCTCGACATGTAACTTGGAGACCAGCGCCTAACAATGGTATCGCACTTCCCCTGCTTGGTTCGCAGCATTTCTGGATGCTGGAGTTCATCAAGCCTCCTGCAGGTACTAGAGTCAAGCAAGTCGTCAGCTTCTACGAGAGTGTGGCCACTCCCATATCATCCAGCCTATCGCCGCTTGTAGTTTGTGTACATGAGAAGAGAAACCGTTAGAGGTGCAGAAGTTGGTTATATCAACCAACACAATGAGAAATGACAGAAGAAATTTAGAGAATGGAGGGATTAAATCGTGTCAATAACTTCCAGACCTTTTAATAGTGCCCAAGTTGAGGCTTGAGAGGCGAGAGGCAAGAGATATAGGCTGGTAGGTAGAGAGCTGTATTAACAGCATGAGATTGTTAGCTGCGAAACGAATTTCAAGGACCTGGTCAGTATTGATTCGTATAGACAGCTCAAAGGCAAGGACCGTCCTGAGCGATTTGAAAAGACTTTCGATGACCGGCTCTGGCCTAAGCTCTTTGCACAACGTGAGCAAGTTGCTAGCAATTTACCAAATTTTAAAAGAACGAACGATGTCGTGAGGCACTGCGTCTTAAGTCTGGAGGCCTAAAGCTTTTGTCGAGGCTGGTAAGAACTTGAATCTGGACACATTCTCGAAGTGAGTCGAAAAAGGCAAACAGAAACTCAAGGGCTCAGGAAATGTGGAAGAAGCAGCTGTTTTGAGCCAATGATTCCGTACAACAAAAAGGATCGGGTATCTGTCACAACCTCCCACTAAAATACATGCCTCTGTCGCCCAACCCATTTTCCTCTCTCCTCCTATGATACCCAAAAAGCCCAGTCTCAGGGCAGGGCATAGATAAAACATTAAGCAGTACTTACTATCCAACAGTCGAGTAGCCATGACAAAATACAATAAACGCTAAAACGCACCAGCAGAAACAAGATAAGAGAACAAGTCGCTGAAGAATATAATCAAGCTGAAGCCCCTGCTTCAGCAGCTCTTAATGTGGATGGGCCTTGAAATCCACTTCCACTTTGAGTCACGTTCTGCATCTCCATTGCAACACCACGACCCTGCACTTCCTCTTTCAAAGGGGCTGTACGTTTTCCTTTCCGCTCGCCGAATCGTTGATCGCCGTCCTCGTACTTCCTTTTGAAGTTCAAATACGTTGGGGGCCGGGGTCTGCAGAGAACCACGAGGAAGTTTTTGAAGATGTTGCCTTGGGTAAATGGTCTGTGCCGGTCCTTCTTAAGGAACTTGTGAGAGTTGAGGTATTCTCTTGTGGTCTCGCCGCGTCCCATCAGGAATAGATGATAAACCATCAATGCAGCTGGATATGGTGTGCCGAGAAGACCATAGATGACCATAGCGAACGGTACACGGAAGTGAGAGATAGAAGCGCCGAAAGAGATGTGCTGTTGGTTCATGTAGACAAGTACATGAGCGAGACTTGCTCCTAGGAGGTACAGGCCTAGCATCGTGGTAGTGGTAACGAATGTGAAGAAATACCGGTAGTTTCGTCGCCCAACACAGTTGTTTAGCCAAACGCAGTGGTGATCTTGGGTCTCAATACAGTTATCACAGATTCGGCAGTGGTGACCTCGTGGTGGTCGCCAGATGTTGCACGTTTTGCAATACTTCGTAGGTACTTCCATCGCCGCCGTTGCCGACGTGGCTGACTTGATCATCGTCCAATCATTCATTGGGGGTGCGAGGCGGAGAGGGTCTTCGTTTTCGTCTGCAGGAGGCATGGGATGTATGTTTCGTGGAATGATCTAAGAGGGTGAGCTTGGAACTACACAGCATGGGGCAAAAGGAACTTACTCCAGGGTCGGAAACAGAAGCATGAATAAAAGAAGACATGCAGATATAGAACAAATAGGCAAACACAATGGGGATAGCTGGTGAGATATTATGCCACAACCACGATGCTGAAAAGACGAAAAAGAGAATTGACGGGATTATCACGAAAAGTGCCGTGGCAAGGTTGATGGGTCTGTGTCGAGTATTTTGCAATCGACCACCCCAGAAGAATAAGGTATTTCCGGTAAAATATTGGTGATTACGTCCGAGGTTTTGAGGTTTCGATTCTTTGGGCGCTGCATCGACCGGTGTCAAACCAGGAGACGAAGCAACCGAAGATAGTTTCTCTCTACCCTCTCTGCTCCGGTTTGGGCTATTCGATCTAGCATCTCCTCGAGTTGGTAACAAGAAGCTGGAACGAAACGAGATAGGAGACTTTTTAGGCGTGGGGACTCCCCCGCCATTTCTGTAGTTGTTGTCGATATTGACACTCAGTCCTTTCGGATTCGCGGTATTTCGTTGTAAAGGTCGTACACTATCTGACATACTTGCGGTTGGATGGTGACCTTGTGTTGGGCTTGTATTGGCCGTGATTCTACCAACAGTTTCCAGCTCTGTCATCTCCGTTCCTCTTGAAGGTGGTGGTAGCCCATCGCCATCATCTTGTGTGGCAGGTCCTGGCTTTGTAGTCTGGTTCGAAACTAGACTCTGCCTTTGAACACTCGTGCCGCCCTCCACTGACCCATCTTCACTCGCACCTTGTTGGGCCATGGCAGGTGGCCGAGATCCTCCTCGTTGTGCTTGAAGTCGCTGGGAGCTCATCGGACGAAAGAAGGCGTTTGAGGTCAGGGATGGTACATGAGTTCTACTCTTAGAGCTCTGAGGCCTCCCAACAGTTGAGCCACTCACACTGGCAGATATGCTTCCCCGCTGAGTCGAGCCCGGAGAGGCATAACCTCTTCGTGAAGGAGGTGCCTGAGACCATACGCCTGGCTGAGAAGACACCCCAGTGACGCCAGTGGTGGGCCTCGAAGCATCGCCCGTCGCAGTCTGTACACTTCGTCGTTGGCTAGCAGACTGAGTGGTTGTTCCGGCGGCATCATCTCTGCCATCTTCTGAAGCAATATCCGTCATTCGTGATGAGAGAATACTCCCAGCGTCGTCCACTTCGGAGTGGGAACCCTGAGGATTGGGAATTGGGCTGCCCTCTGGATGCTGCAGGTTCGGTGAAGCATCTCGAGAAGCCATTTCGGCTTTCCTAGAAGTTGTCCTTCTCTTCCGTATATCTACTGTCTCATAACATCTCTTAGACCTGCAAAGGTTCGCAAAACAGTCGAGGAATTGTTGTAAATGTTGTACAGTAAGCCGTGTGCTTTTAGCGTATCGTCCAGGAGATTGCCTCCGGGCGAGTGAGGGGCCGAAGGACAGTGATGTCTTATGAGAAGAAGCGCGAGAGAGAGAGAGAGGGAGAGAAAGAAGAGAATTAATTAGTCGATAAAGAGTGTGTTGTCCAGGCCTTCCCCAGGGTTTGGAATTATTTAGCAGACAGAGAGGTCGATTCCTTCTTGATTCCAGGGGAAATCCGTCAGAGGCCCAAGCGCCGCTCGTCCTTTCCCAGGCACACGGTCTTAATTGGGACTTGGGCCAGAATGGCTGGGTTTCGAGAAATTAGGACATGACAGGATGGGACAGGCTGTGGTTCCGCAAGATCTGGATGATGCAGGCAGCAGGATTGTATCATTGATGCATAAAGGAGGCAGATTGGGCTCCATTGAGGAAAAAGCAATGACATTAATAAGGGGGAGACCAGTCAGATACGATATAATGGTATTGTCGGACAGAGGAGAATTCTCGACAGACGCCTGCTTGATATCGGCCTCTTGTATTTACTTTTCATAGAACGCTGCCCTATCCCTCGAAGTGCCGGACATGAAGCACCAGTAAAGGACGAACTGAATATGGGTGCTTGGTTCACTGGCCAAAATCCAGTTGCCGGTGCTGTTTTGGTTGTAAGCCAGGAAATGACAGCAGGGACTCGTAATAAAGGTCTGCCCGGAGTGTCATAATACGTAAAGTTCTTAGGCCTATGATCGGTAGTTTGCAAATTTCCCTGCCGTCAGTCGTAATAACCTCACTCAATTGAAATGTTGATAGTACCGATAATCCAGGTTGATGCCTGATAGTCGTATCAGGCAACAAAACATGATGCACTCCAAGTTTGGTCCTGAGCTTCACAATTGTCAGCCCATTCGCTTTTGAACCTCTTCACCACCACGTAATCTACTCACCAACACTCAAAAATGTCAGCACAAGCAGTTAAGGCAGCTGGCCAAGCAGCAGGCAAAACCGTACAAGGCCATGTCCTGAGCAAGGGCGCAAAAAGAGATCCCGAACTCTACGTATGTTTTCGAACCACCTCTCATCTCGAGCTTCTTTACGACCTCCCTATACTCAATTGGCATTCAACTTACTGTCATTACTGCAGGTTCTCTTGGGCGTCATGTCCGGAGCCTTCGGTCTCGCAGGATTCTACTTTGGTATCTTTCCCCGCCACATCAGACATCCGATCTCACCCTTCAATCGAACGCAATTGACTTGTATATAGGCCGCAAGCCCACATCCGCTACCTCCGAAGCGAAAGTCAGTGTTGCACACGGCAGTATGCCATGGCAGACTGAGAGCTCTAAGGGAGATGAGGCCAGAGACCACTTCAAGTAACACATTCCCCTCTTTACTGAGGGAGCCATTTTAACTCACCTGGCAGGTACCAATACCACCCAGGCGGAGACCCAAAGAACCCTCCCAAGGATGCGCCAAGCGCTCTACACAGCGTCATTGTGCCCAACGTCAACCTGCCAAAGGTAAGACATACTCAGCCATTATACCAGACGCAATGGATGGGCGGAGGAGGGACACATGGATGAATGGATGGACGGAGGGCTGCAAGAAATGGACTACTAAAGGACTGTATAGAAGAAAGCTAATATATGGGTCCTAGGAATTGCACGAAAAGTACAACAAGTGGGGCAAGGGTAAGGTCATCTCATATACTGAATTGCTATCTTTTCGACGACAGCCGAGGGGCTGAGAGCTGTCTTGAAAACAAGTCGACGAATGAAAAGTCTCCTGGTTCTTGACACAGCTCTCAGACTCCCAGCTCTCGCAAGAACTCTCAAGACCTGCGCTAACATGCTCGCAGATGGGTACTAGAGGTCGAAAGAGTTTGGATGCGAGGGTGCACTTTGTAGATATGGTAGACCAGGAATTCAGCTTTTCATGAATGTAACTCAGTGACAACACCATATTTCTATCCCTGGATTGGCCGCTCAGATTGAATTTTCATTAAGCAGATTCAAGTATCTCTTACGCACAACGCCATTGCTTTACTTAGGAGCCCTACTTGGAAACATGCAATCCAGATAGTCATCATTATCATCTTTATTGAGTTGACGGAAAAATGCCTTTGAAGAGATTGTCCTACTCTTCAGGTGCTCGTCCACGAAACGCCGAATGTGCTGATCGTGGCGTACTCTTCAATGATTCCAAAGCAGTCGAATTCACTGTGTAGATCCTAAATATGTGAAGGATGCCCTTTTCCAGCGTTGCTATGATGATTAAACCCCCATTTGCCTAAAATAAATTCATCGACTCCGGCAGTTCTTTGGACATACAAATACACCTGACCAAGGACCTTCAGCCTTGTCCAGGGGGCACTATTTAAAGATATCACTAGTCGCTGCTAATCCCGATTGGGCAGAAATCGGAGCTGAGCTCACCATTTTTTCTGGGAGAATGATGGTTTGGTAATAGTTGTGTGACTTTTCATAGTATAGAAAATAGACCACTGAGTTATGGAAAGTTATAAGTAGACGTGAAAACATTCAATGCGGAATTTGCTTGGTGGTTATTCAATCCCTTGGATGAGGCTCCCTCAGCCGTACGAGCTTAGCTGTCTTCTTTCCCTCCCTTTTCTTCCCTAAAATGAACCAAGTTTTCCCACAACTGGTCTTCTTACCTTCGACATTTGTCACTTGTCCTTTGACTTCAATGGAATCTTTTTAATATTCTTGCGACTTCTTCTCTACTTTCTTTCAAGGCATTGTGACGATTGCAAACACAGCTCAGGAGACGCGTAGGGTCTGGCGCTCCTCTCCTTAATCAACACCTCTTCTTCCACAACCATGGCAAAACCTTCAAGAACCTCGAACTCCACCGGCCCTGCGAAGGCTGCCAGAGCACCTGCAGCGCGAGCGGTCGTCAAGAAACACGATGATTATACTTCGGATGGAGTTGTGGACAGAGATGTTCTCCTGCTCCCTGGATCGGACTACCAGGTTATGATTGTGGTAACAATTCTTGCAGCTGTCGTTAGACTCTTCAGAATATACCAACCTAGCAGTGTAGTATTCGATGAAGTCCAGTAAGCAATTTCACTTGAGAATTCAATGTCAAGGACTTACCATCTTGTGCAACAGCTTCGGAGGATTCGCCTCGAAATACATCAAGGGCAGATTCTTTATGGATGTTCATCCTCCTCTTGCAAAACTACTCCTTACACTTGCTGGATGGCTAGCTGGATTTAATGGAGACTTTGATTTTAAAGATATCGGAAAGGACTACCTCGAGCCAGGAGTACCATACGTTGCCATGAGAATGGTACCAGCTATCTGCGGCATTTTGCTTGTCCCAACGATGTTCCTGACTCTGAAAGCCGCTGGATGCAGAACTATGACCGCTGCAATGGGCGCGTGTCTGATTGTCTTTGGTAAGCCTTCTCGGCACACTTGGAAGAGCGGCTCCTAATGAATCTAGAAAATGGCCTCCTTACTCAAGCACGACTGATTCTTCTCGACTCCCCTCTTATGATCATGACCGCCGTCACCGCATTGGCTTTCACATCATTCACGAACCAACACGAGCTGGGACCGTCGCATGCATTCCAACCCAGTTGGTGGCTTTGGCTTGCTTTGACGGGACTTAGCTTGGGTGCAACAGTCAGTGTCAAATGGGTCGGCCTATTCACAATTGCTTGGGTTGGCAGTCTGACTGTCTTACAATTATGGGTTCTTCTTGGCGACGCCAAGACGGTCACTCCTGTAAGTTGTGATTTCTGCCTATATAGAGGCTTAACTAACGGAAACAGCGCCTCTTTGCCAAGCACGTAGTTGCCCGAGTCCTCTGTCTCATTGTGATTCCCCTGACCTTTTACATGGCAATGTTTGCAATCCATTTCATGTGCCTTGTAAACCCAGGTGATGGAGATGGATTCATGAGCTCCGAATTTCAGGCCACTCTCAACTCTAAATCTATGCAGGACGTTCCAGTCGATGTTGCATTTGGCAGTCGAGTATCGATTAGACATCACAATACTCAGGGAGGTTACTTACACTCGCACAACCTGATGTACCCCACCGGGAGCAAGCAACAACAAATCACTCTCTATCCACACAAAGATGAGAATAACGTGTGGCTCCTAGAGAATATGACCCAGCCTCTCGATATCAACGGTGAGCCAATCAACGGCTCTAATGCTTGGGATTTCGCAAACCCTCCCAACTTCATCAAGGACGGAGACACCATCAAGCTTTACCACAGCACTACAAACCGCCGCCTCCACTCCCATGATGTCCGACCTCCAGTCACCGAGGCAGATTGGCAAAATGAGGTCTCGGCATATGGGTACGAAGGCTTTGAGGGCGATGCCAATGACTACTTCCGCGTCGAGATCATCAAGAAGATGTCTGATGGGGAGGATGCTAAGAACCGCTTGAGGACCATTCAGACCAAGTTCAAGCTTGTTCACATCATGACTGGCTGTGTTCTCTTCTCGCACAAGGTCAAGCTCCCCGAATGGGCTTCTGAGCAGCAAGAAGTTACATGTGCCAAGGGTGGAACTCTTCCTAATAGTGTCTGGTATATTGAGCAGAACGAGCACCCTCAATTGGGCGAAACAGCAGAGAAGGTCAATTACAGAAACCCAGGTTTCTTTGGAAAATTTTGGGAACTTCAAAAGGTCATGTGGAACACGAATGCTGGTCTTGTTGAGTCCCACGCCTGGGACTCTCGCCCACCATCCTGGCCCATTCTTAGGCGAGGTATCAATTTCTGGGGCAAGGACAATCGCCAGATCTACCTCATCGGTAATCCCATCATCTGGTGGAGCTCAACTGTGGCTATTGCCATTTTTGTAGTTTTCAAGGGCTTCGCTGTTCTACGCTGGCAGAGAGGGTTCAAGGACTATGATAACACTGTTTTCAAACGGTTCGACTACGAAATCGGCACTTCTGTTCTGGGATGGGCCTTCCACTACTTCCCCTTCTACCTGATGCAACGCCAACTATTCTTGCACCACTACTTCCCAGCTCTCTACTTTGCTGTCATAGCACTTTGCCAAACTTACGACTATGTTACCGCCCGCATACCTGGCATAGGCCTCCGAGAACGTCCAATTATCGGTAAGCTTGGCGCCGTCATCTTTTTGACACTCAGTATCGTCGCTTTCGGACTCTACTCTCCGCTTGCCTACGGCAACCCATGGACCCAATCTGCTTGCAGACAAGTCAAACTCTTCGACACTTGGGATTGGGATTGCAACACGTTCTTTACCGAGGTAAATGAATCCCACATTCCACCCCAGAAACTTCCAACCCGAGGTCGACGTCGTTAGCGATATAGCCATGCTGACCTGCATAGTATTCTCAATATGCCGCTCAGTCCATCAACGCCAACGCCGACATCCACAAGACTAGTTCCCCTTTGGAGCCAAGTAAGGCTCCAGAGCTAGCTCAACAGCCAGCCGGTGACCAAAAGCCATTGGTAGACAGAGGCCAAATGTCAGACGCTCCTGCTGCATTGGTATCGCCGCCTCCTGAAGCTGCTCCTGCAGGACACAGCATTGTGTCCAAGGAAGAGAAAGTCGAGTACAGAGATCAAGATGGCAACCTCCTCGGCCCAGAGCAAGTCAAAGCTCTTGAAGGAAAGGTCAGCTTTAAAACTCGTTACGAGACGCGAACTCGATTGGTAGACGCTCAGGGCAACGAAATCCCACAACCCGAAGACGCTGGCGTGGCACCTCCACATCCAGATGTCGAAGGCGCGGATCCTGAGACCGCTGGTATCCCTGAGCCTGAAGTCCAAGGAAAGCCAGTCGTCCAGAAGGACGTGAAAGCCGATGAAAGTAAGGAGGAAAATCTCGCAAAGTCCGATGCTAGTGCCGCGAAGCCTGCATCTGAAGGCAGTGAAGCTACGGTGCAATGAAATTCTCATTTGTCTGGGAAAGGTAACGAACGGGCATTTGGAAAGTCTAGCTGGCCAATATACACCCTTGTACAAATAGGAAAACGCATTTGAAGGCCTTTCAGGGCCTGCTTTCAATTTCGCACAGCCTTTAACCCAAGTATTTCGCCGCATGAAACCCCAAAGGTGATCATCTTCATCTGTTGTCATCTCATGCCGAGTGCAAGTACGTGAAAACACAGCGATGTCATCAATTCTTGTGCGAGCGCATAAGGTCTATCATCCTTGGGGGGTAATCTGTGGATGCGAGCATCATGATTGACCCATCAACAGCCTTTTCGGTAGCTGGCACTGTTATCCAATTCGTTGTTTTCGCCGCAGAGATCTTTGCGAAACGCAACGAAATGTACAAAAATACGGCAGGTACCACACAAGTTAATGCAGAGCTCCATGATCTGGCCTCCTACTTGGCTGACCTCAATATGAAACTACGCCGACCACTGGAAGCATCCACCGATAAAAAGAGAGAGCATCAAGAGCAACTAAAAGAACTATGCACCGCCGGCTCGAAGATTGTGGAGGAGATGATCGCGCGACTAGACAGTTTGAAGTCTTCCGGAGAGAATCCGAAATGGAGATCACTTCGACAAGCAATCAAAGCCGCTTGGTCTAAGGACGAGATAAGGGCATTGGCGGCTAGGCTTTCTAAGTTCAAGGAAACCGGTCAGCTTCATGTAACGATCGGTTTGAGGTATGGGACTTCCATATGATTCGTCATTATCAAGAGTTAGGGATGCAGCTGATCTTGGGGTTTAGAAACGATGCCGACTTCAATACAATCCAGTTGTCAGTTCGATTCAATAGCCTCGAGGCGAGTATCCAGCAGATCGTCGCCGCACTATTTGAAAGTCGGAGCGAGTCTCTACTTAAAGACATTCAGCATCAAACTTTCGCTTTGGCTCAACTGTTGGACCGTACTGAGGTGGTCATCAAAGACAGAGAAACCCAAACCAGGTCGATTGTTGATTTCAATGTCGCTCAGGAGCTGGCCAAAAGTCTTCTTTCTTCTCTCCCGAGCCTCTACAGGTGCTTCGCAAACCACTCCAAGAAAGTCTTGTATCCATTTTCGTACGCCGCCTTGCACGTCGCATCCTCCAAATTACCTCGAGCACTCATCCAGCCGTGTACTTGTTCTCCGCGAATCTCCACGTGATGGTCCACCTTCAAAGCCGCTTTCCAAGCCATCACCTCCTCAGCGGACTCCTCAGCCGACGCAAGCATCAGAGTTGGAATTGAAATCTTCTCCGCATCTGCAGGATCGAACATCCCTGGATGAGCTTGGCAATTTGCCTTGAACAGCGTATCGGGGCCCGAGGTCAAAGATACAACCTTTGCGCCCCAGCAGAAACCCACGGCGCCCCAAGTCTTCTTTCCATACACCGCCTCGATGTCGGAGA
Organism: Hyphodiscus hymeniophilus; assembly: GCA_016508695.1. NCBI lineage: Eukaryota > Fungi > Ascomycota > Leotiomycetes > Helotiales > Hyphodiscaceae > Hyphodiscus > Hyphodiscus hymeniophilus. The sequence continues at coordinate 1,317,674 of VNKQ01000006.1, read as the reverse complement.
TAATTTTGGGGATCCTGACGGCTCCAATGTGCGGCATTCTGGGAGGAAACCAATCACTTAAAAGCTTCCCCTGTTCTTCTGTCAATGGTGGATGCCTGCTCTGCTTGTCAGTCAAACATGCCAGGTAAGAAGACAGGCTATGGCTGCTGGGTACCTAGCTAGCTTCCCTGCCGGAGTATGCATATGAGCGAGAGAATCTTCATGGGATGGATACCTGTTCTGCTTCTTAGCCCAGAAAGTCAAAAGGAACGGAAAGGTTCGCCATACCACGCGATGTCGCAAGGCACGCCCTCGAAGAAGTCGGGCATGAAAACTTGGTATTGATGTTCTTTATCCGAAGTTGCAAGAATGTCGGCTCCTTGAATAGTCTGTGAAAAGAAGCCAAAGGCATCGTACATGACAAGTAAAGCTTTCTCAGATGAGGGTCCGGTGACATCTCACAACAGTCAGTTGAACTGCCAGATGAGAACAACTTTGGGGATAGTGGTCACAAGTCTCGAGATCGCCAATTGTCTCGTACTTTCCCTTCTCCTTGTATCCTTTTGCGATTATTGGCGGGATTGAGCAGCAAGCTGCCGAATGTCCATGAAAAGATTGCATTTTTGCTTCCTCGAGCTTGACTTTTGTAAGTCTATGGTTGAGAATGAGACAGCAGAAGGTTTTGATAGACGTTAAATACACTACCCAGCCGCGCGGCGGGGCAGGTTCCGCGCGGGTTGAGTCCTCGATTTGATTGCGGTGAGGTGGGTACGGCATTTGCTGCATTCGGTTACTGGTCCTTAAAGGAGCATTAGCTATATGCAAGTACCCAAGTTGAGCGAGGATGATAACACCGGTACAGGGGTGCTGAATCACTCGGTCTTGAGAAAGTTCCATTCTGAATTAGCAAACAGGAAAATCCATCTTCTCGATCCTGTATTATTAGACAAATCTTTCGTAATACTGTTCTCTTAATCTTCAGTCAAGCACTCCACGCATCCACACTTTTATTACTTGGCACCGCAGTGTCCGATACACTTTCGCCCATCTTCGCCGTTACGCATTCTGAAGAATCGTCAACCCATCACCCGTGATAGCCTGTCAATATCGGAAGGACAGCCACGCTACTACACTCACTATGAGCGCTGCTGGTGTAATAGGCGAGTGTAACCTCGTCTTTGCGAAGCTAGCAAATTCTTCATGAGGGAGAATCTACCGCCGAGCTTGAAAGATTTGACCGTAGAAGATGGCAGTGATTATGGCATCAAAACACTTGATAATTTGAGCGCATCGTTCGAGCTCAAGGGCACGTGTCCCACAATACCAGAAGTTTTAGAGACCTCCAACTCAACGAGAATGGTGAGAAAAAAGAAAGTTGAAGTTCGAGTTTCGATTGCCATTACCCTCAAATCCTGAGCGAGGATAGGCCCTCGAAGAGCAATTTTAACGGGTAAAACATCATCAGCTCCCACGCCTGCTCACTTTTCCACTAGCATACCAATGCAAATAGCTTATAAAAGCAACAATAGATATATCGATAATAACATCCCCAAAACTGGCCTTCCACGTGTGAGCCAAAACCTTCATCAAAGCCAGAAGCGCCTGCTTTTTAACACCTTGGCTGAGCAGGCTTACTTGCGAACTCATAACAAGAACCCTCGAGATGGCGTCCGGGATGCTAAGATCATCTCCAGATTTGAAGTCATACAAAGTATTTGATCGGTTGGGATACTTCCCAGAATTCTCGATTCGGGGCTAGGAGACGTTCAAAAGTGTTTCCGCATCATGGAAGCTGTAGGAAACTAGGCCATGTTTTGGATATGCAGGTTATCGTCGTGAGTTCAGAAGAGACAGCCTCAGATCTGGTCTTCAAGGTACAAAGTTCATGCACTAAGACATCCAAGCCACGACCCGATGACCCAAGAAACTCCTAAAAGTACAATCCGGTAAACGCCATGCGACCCCCAATGCATAAAGCTCAGTACGAGCCTATTTTTTATCACCAAACTTTTCATGAATAGCCCTAATTTGGTCCTCCAGATTGACGCTCTGCATCATCTCATACCGCGCCTTATCGCCCTTCTCTAGAGGCGCCCCATCATACCCATTGGCTGCCTTCTTCCTTCTTGCAGCTTCCTCTTCCGAGACTGGGAGGCCTGTGACGCCGTCGAAGAGGTCCGATCGTTGACTGGCGAGGCGCTTGAGGTTGTTGGCTACGTCCTGTGTAGAGAGATTGGTTGTGGCGAAGCGGGAGTCTGCTTTGGCCTTTTGCTCTTTCCAGCGCGGGTCAAGTAATTCGACTGTGAAGTGTTAGTTAGTACCTATCTTATTGGAATAGAGGATAAGTAATGTACTTCTCATGTGCTCGTCCAGATCATTGATGGGGATTTGCTGCTTGCAATTTGGACATAATGCCATAGCTGCCTTATTCTGTCTCTGTTGTGCCCGAGGAACATAGTTCTCCTTGATTCGCATCGGTCCTGAACCACCTTTGGCTTCGGCTTGTGCTTGTTGAGCTCGCTGTCTTGCTTCGGTTCTCTCTCGAATACGCTGCTCTTGCTCGTCTTCATCCTCCGTATTCTGCATGCGGGTATCTTGGTATGAGGGTTGGTACGCGGTTTGAGGAACGGGAGGGGGAGCCATAGGTTGTGGTTGCTGAGGATAGGAGTTGTAGTAATCTGTGTCTTCCGGCATAGCTTCCTCGATACGCATGTTGTGCGAGTTGATGGACATCATAGCCTTCTGGTCCAATGACGCAAATTGCAGATCTGAAAGAGACGTGGGAGGAGGGAGATTCGTCTGGTCGTCTGCCTCGGTGAACATGACAGTCTCGACAACGACGAAATCGTGCCAGTCGATTTGCGCATATGTCATCTTCTCCTTCTCAGCCTCTTCCTCTTTCTTTTGCTTCTCCTGATCCTGGAACTTAAACCACTCCGCCCGCTGCTTCGCTCTGCCCAAAACATGGAACTTGTCATCCACGTTCGCCTGCAGTTCCTTGATTCTCTCTTGTTGCAGTTTTCCACCCTCTCCATCCATACCACCTGCCCGCAGAAGTGCAGTATACTGATCGATCAATCGCTGGAAGAAATTGTGTAACGAGTGATTCGGCCTCAAGAAGTCGAACTGGTAATTTCCTGCCTCCTTCCGCGATAAAGTCGTCATAAATGATCTACCATTCTTCGCCACGAATAGAGCCGTTCTCTGTACAACTTCAAGATCCTGCGCACTGATGTTCGGCATGCGCGCAGAGAAATGAAACTCCGGTGGCTCAGGAGGTCCTTGTGGTTTCTGCTCTTCCGCTGGAACCTCTCCAGCTCTGCCAGCTGCAACAGCAGTCCCTCTCCCCTCCCTAATCTCACTCAATCGCCATAGATAGTATGCATTGTATGCATCGTTATTGCTTAGGAACGAGAACTTCGGGTTGTGCTTTTCTTTCTCTCGGATGCGGTCTATGGTTGTTAGCTGTGTCTACCACTTTCGAAAGAGGTGGACTGACCTTCGAATACGAGTCCATTCCGTGCCACATAGCCTGCTGTCTTCTCGAGTATAGCTACAGAAGTTGTTAGCTGTGTCCGTGATGGGAGCTAGGAGAGACCCACCTTTGATTTCTTTCGGAGGCAGAACAACACCAGTTGGCGCTTGGATGTCTTCCAAAGCTACCATAGAATCTCCGTTAGTGGCAGCTGGGGCCATTGTGTGCGGAATATCGAATGCGCTCAATGTGTATGAGAGCCGTTGTCGCGAGGCCTTGACAGAAGGCGATATTTGGAGTCTCGAAAGATTTTAGCGTCAAATTTCAGCCTTGCCCGCCTTAGGAAATTTGTCGACACAGTTGGCATCAGAGTATCCTTTCTGAGTAACCCATTTCCCCAGCTAGTCGCAAGTAAGATTGTAAGACTTCACTGTTTTCAGCAGAGTTCTCCATTGCGATCAAGGCCAATCTTTTCCATTATGCCCCCTCTTTCAGGAGGCTGCTGTGGTACTTGTGTATCTACCTTATCTATATTTCACCCCTCTTTGTCTCCATCTCCAGTGCCATTCCATAATTATATTCAGCCAAGGTTTTAAGGTGTTACTCTCCCAAGCAAACGCCTGGTATACCATCAAAGTTACTGACCATAAGTCCCCGTACTAACCAATCCAGAACACCCCTTTTCCATTAACCATACCTACACAAAAGCACAATGTTCTCCTTCGTCTAGGCTCCTTCAAATGCCCCCGGAATAGTGATTGACAACCTCTGCACCCCGTCCCCTACACCTGGAGATGTAACCCGTAACGAAGAAGTTGATAATGTCGAATCTCTGAGAGCATTGTGCTTCGAGGACTCTTGATCCAGAACATCGGTATTTTCTTCGGAAGATTCCGTCTCCGTTGACGATGTCTCAATGGAGGTAGTAGCCGGAGCATCTTCTTGAGCCGCTTGCCGTAAGACTGCGGCTGTATCGTCTGTGGCCGAAGCCTTGCTGTTTCTCTTCGGAGAATTCGCAGTCAAAAACGCTTCAGTAACCGGCGTCACATCTCTCGGTCGAATCTCTCCCGTCTGCTGGAGTTCCTCACTCAACTTCGCCTCCCGTTCTCGCCTGTCATCTTCACTGACACGAGGACTCCGTGAAGGGTCGGAATGATGACCGTGAGCAGGAATAACGCCGCCACCGACTCTGCACCAAAACATCTGTTCCCTCAACTTCACGCTCTCCTCCCAAGCCGCCTTCTCTGACTCGATATCATCTGCTCGCCAATGTCCTTCTTTCAGGATACGTAAGAACCCCAAGAAATCACATGTTGAACGTACACGGCCGAGGCAGTACTTGCACAAAGGATATCTTTGGGCGTTGTCGTTTTCACTAGTTCTGAACCGATGACTTCGTACATGAGCGGGACCTTTGCGACTCTCGCCGCATAGGGAGCACGCAAATATATAAGGCTTTGTGGATGTGGGCATTGGTTCAACAACTAGGGTACCTTCGCAAACTGCATTGAGCACGGTCCTTCGAGCCAACCAGGAGAGCCCTGGTGCAGTATCTAGACGAAGTGTTGGTTCGATATCCTCAGCCAATGAACGTTTGTAAAATTTGGTTTCTTTTAGCGGGGTCAACGAGTTCGGTCCGTTGGTCGACCCCGTGCTGATGGTAGAAGCGGGAGTAGTAGGAGTGACGGGTGTGGAGCCGTACGTCCCAACGGTCGATAGCGAAGATGTAGATCCATTTGTTGGATGCTGTTGTGCAGATGCCATTGAGGAATTATGGCCGCCAAGTCCCAAACCTAAACCGATCGATCCATATGATCCGCTCGACACTCTGCTACCGCTACCAACCACATTCTTGGACATCCGCAACAATGATGTAAAGTCTTCATATGAAGAGAGATCAGTTCGCAAGACCGTATTTAGGAGGTGGGTGAAGCTTGTCGGATATGATGGAGACACGGGCTCGGGTATCGAAGCAATGGCGTCGAGGTCCTGTGTCTCGTCCTTGCTATCAAATTTGCTAAGACCTGGAGTAGAAGGTGCTGTCTGATTTGTCTGATCGTCTCGTTCCTCCGTCATATGCTCCATCACCTGCTTCAACTCCGCCAACTGCTCCTGATGGTTCTTCAAAAGACTCTCCGTATCCGCGAGTTGTGCTTTCAATTGATCGTTTCTTCGCTGGACCATATCATGCTCTTTCTGGGCTTCTTCTCGAGCCGTGATGACCATCTAAATACAAGTCAGCATTCAGGTTATTGCATATCGAAAGAGTACACACCTTATTTGCCTCCTCGAACAAAGCCGTAGTAAGCGTCTCAAGCTCCTGTTCAATACCTTTCTTCTCCTTCTCGACCACCGCACGTTGTCTCCTTTCCTCTTCTAGACTGACAGAAAGCTTGCTCTTTTCCAATTCGGAGATAGACTTTCGAATCAAAATTCCTCGAGCGATCATATCCTTGTGATCTTGGTTTTCCCTTTCGAGTTGTCTGATCCGTTCTCTAGAGGATTCGAGTTCATGACGCGTCGCAGAAAGCGTATCGTCCAGGTTCGTTTGTTGATTGATTGCATTGATTAATTTATTACTGAGAGTAGCCACTTCGTTGCTCAGATCTGGATGATGCGTGGGAGTCAATGGGCTGGCACCGTTTGCAGGAGACATCGTCCGACTTCTCGGATCGGGTAATGTACTCATGTGTGAGTCGTCGTCATTGTAAGAAAGGTTCCGTGTCGGGAGACCTGGCGCGCTCGATACTGCCGCCATTGATTCTAGGTGAGAGGAAGAGATTGACTTCGATACAGGCCGAGGCTGGACAGTCTTGGGCGCGGTCGAGGAAGAGAATGATCGTAAGTGCTGAAAGGAGCGTTGAGAGGCCGGGCGGCTGTGCTGAGTCCAGCCTGCAACTTGTATGAAGCTGCGATGATAGGGATTAGCAATGTCGAGGTCAAGGCTGGGATATTCCGAGACATACTCCGACATGGAATGCGATCAAATCGATCGGGAAGAAATCGCCCACTTTTGTGGCTTCGATCCTTCCTCACGGCAGGATCCCAACGTTGTTCCGGGCCGCCGAAGAGGAAGTCTAACGAAGATAAAAGGTGAGAGAATTTAAGTGGACCAAGACATGAGGTGGCGTCTCGACAACATGAGGAGTGAGAACCTTCGTAGTATACCACCAAATGCAGAGAGATGATTGTCGAGGAGGGTGGAGTAGCACGAGAAGGAGGAGGAGGAAGACGAGGGATGGATTGTCGCCGTTAGCCGGTGAGATTCGATTCGAGCAAAGTTGTCGGTGCTTTCGAATTATGACGCCGTGACCACTCTAGCCACTGCTCACCCACGCAAAAACGGGACACAGGAGATACTGGGAAGAAAACCTTGCTCAGCGTTTAGCTACCCTATCTTAGTATCTATCTACCTATTCCGTACCTTCAACCATGCAAGTCGAGATCCTATCCAATCACCGGCCTTGCGCACTCCAATAATCCTACTCGAGTACGATCGCTAGGGCGCATGGACGCAAGGGAAAGGCACAGAGGAAGAAAGGAATATCGTCGTATATTGCCAGACGGGACGGGGAAGTCGGAAGCAAAAAGTAATTAGAATAAACAAGAACAATTAAAACGACCAAATATCGCCATGATGCTAATGCGCATGAGAGTCTCTTGTGTATCAACTATTCCCAATCATTGCTTACCTTCGGTTCGCGGTTGGGGCTGATCCCTCAGCCCAGCTGCCCATTTAGACTTCAATAATGAGAACCAAATAAGGACCAAAGGTTACTATCAATCTACTACCCCTCCCTCTTCCTCCCCCTCCCTCCCTTTCCCTCCTCGCTATCTCCCTGCTGCTCCTGCTTGGAGGTCGTCGCTGGACTTCAGCGTCACAAGGTATTTCAGCAGACATTACGACATGGATCTGGTTTTCTCGTGTTTGCAATTCACTCACGTGTTAAGGAAGGCGATGGCTATGAGGAATACAAGTCCTCAATGCTCTTGTCTTTCTTCAAGTGAGGATTCAGACGTGTCGCATTGTAGTTTCTTGTGGGCGCACAGCCTGGACGACGATCATGCTTTGCAGCGGAAACGCCGAGCAATCCCGAATCCTTCAATTGCGTGTCTCCAACATGCACATGTCACTGTCCAACGATCGAGAAAAATGCGAAAGTTCCTTTTTCCATGCCTGGGGATCAAGTGTTTCCGATAATTCGTCATGCGTCTCCACGACTCTCAGTGTTGGGAGCTCCTGTCCCTACGCCCCCTACTTTCAACGATCAAAGCTGTCTCATGCTTAAGACGTTCCTTACCCCGAACGAAGTGACTGGATCATCTTTATTCTCGTCGCTGTGTACCGTTACATAGAAGCAATATGTCACGGTCTGCTACGCGTTTCATCGAGGCACACAGCGACGCATACACCGAGAACTTAGTGCCAAATATCCTATCGTGTTACGGCATGGAGATAGACTTTGTCTACCCTGTGTTTGCGTTGGGTATATGCAGATATGTGAGCTTCTCATGTCCTTAGATTGACATAAATTCCAAACTGTAATGTTGCGAGTGCATGTCTTTGCGTTAAGATTTTGACAGCCTCGAAGTCTGAATCATGTGGGGTTTCGTAGCGACTGAGTCTATGACTGAGTGAAACTCCTGGACCTGGTGTATCTTCCTGTAAACCATTCCAATCAGCTGTGGGCAAACTAGATAGTACTATTCAATGCCCTTGAAATCAAGGATTTGGCTTTCTCTTTGCGTAGTTGCAATCCAATGTTGGGCTAAAGGAACACTGTGTATTTCGGTTATGAGGACCAGTCACTTCATAATTAAGGCTATCAAAGACTCCGTCCAGCCATATAGCAGAAGCACATTGAGGTATGTGACCGGTAGGATGATGCCATTAAGTTCGGCCAAGCATAGACATCGTTGACGAAATGCACACCTTTTGTTTATTTCTCCCCCTGAGACCGCGACCCAATGTAACTTTACTCACTTATTTTGCACTTTTGACTGGCTTGCGGTGTGCTGGACTCTGGTCTAATAACAAAGCAGAGATAAATGCCCCTTGTCACGTGTTTAGAGAAGGTTTCTGAAACTCTCCAAGTTTCTCAAACACGATCAATGAGAATTCCAAAGAGGGGGAAGATCTGATACACTGTGAACCTTGCTGTAAACCTTATTTCCGTCGGACTTTGGAAATCATCTCTGCATCCACTTTTTCATTCGTCACTTGTCTCATCCCACCCCTGGACTAGATCCTCCTTAGCGAAAACCACAAGATCAATGAGCTTAATCGTTGCTCTTTTGAGGCTCAAATCAACTGGGGACCCACCAGATTCGAGCCTCCTGTCCCCTTTTCGTGCTAGCACTCGAAGGTATGTGGAATCACAGATTCGAATCCAGCTTTGAACGGCTCCATTTGCTCCTCTACCAATATTCCGATGCGGTACTGTTTGTGATAGTTCGACTTCACGTTCCACTCTAATATAAGATGCAAGCATTTCTTCTCCAAATTTCATCTCTTCAGTAGCGCTCAGTTCCCTCCTTTCACTCTTTATAAGCCGGCCTTCTTCCTCTCGAGATTATCTTGTGAATCGTTTCTAGAACCCGAGCTCTTTATCTCTGTACAACCCTCACAATGTACCGATTAACATCTCTCCTGACGGTTCTTGCCTTGGGCATGTTTACTTCAGCAGTGCCTTTGACTGTTCCGTTGGGAGCAACAGGCCGATCATTGACGATCAGTGCCGACGGCCAATCTATCACTGTTGGTAATCAGACGGTGAAACTAAGTGAAGTGATGGCACACGGAGCGTCCTGCGAGGCTGGCGGAACAGGAGCAGTAGCAAACTCATCGACAGCAACATCAACGAATGCAAAGGCAATCTACTTCATGACGAACTCCGCAAAGAACTCAATCGTTGCACTCAAAGTAGCTGCAGACGGAACACTATCGAATGGATCGATCACCGCAACAGGCGGTGCCGGTATGTCTGGCCTAGATTCAACCGGGGCTCCAGCAGCACCCGATTCTATCTTCAGCCAAGGAGCTGTCAAAGTAACCGGAAACGTTCGTCCTCCCATCCCAGTATCCCCTCCTCAACTAACAAAACCAGACTCTAGTCGCAGTGAATCCAGGCTCGAACACACTTTCCATGTTCACTATATCCGTCCACGATCCCACACACTTGACCATAGTCGGTAAACCCGTCTCCACTTTGGGCGAATTTCCCCTCAGCGTGGCTGTGTCAGCTTCACTCTCCATGGCCTGCGTGGCCAACTCGGGCTTTAAAGCAGGAATAGCATGTTTCTCCATGTCCCCCCAAAAAGGACTCACCCCCCTCGACAGGAGCCTCCGTCCCTTCTCCCTCAACCAAACCACACCACCTACTGGACCATTCAACACCGTCTCCCAAACATTCTTCAACGCAGATTCCAGCGCCTTGCTCACAACCGTTAAAGGTACTCCCGCATTAAACACCACCGGTTTCTTATCAGTATTCCCCGTCTCTAACGGCGCAGTCGGAAAACGCGATGTCCGGTCTTCGCCAATGGGGACAGCAGTCTTATTCGGCACAGCGCTCCTCCCAGACTCAACCAACATCTTTGTAACAGACGCCTCATTCGGATCCGCGACGCTCTCCCTATCTTCCGCCAACATCGCCTCCGTCTCCGCCTCGACCAAAATCGCAGGCCAAGCGGCAACCTGCTGGGCCACGTTCTCCGACGTCACGGGCACCGCCTTCGTGACGGATGTCGGGGTCAATCGTCTCGTTGAGGTCGACACCATCACCGGACAGCTGGTCAACGAGTTGAGCCTGGACAATGGGAACCCGGGTATGATTGACCTGGTGTCCAAGGGGAACTTCGTGTATGCGTTGAGCCCGGGGAATAGTACGACGAAAGCGGCCGTCGCGGTTTTTGATGTCAGTGCTGGGAGGGGCATGGCCAAGGCAGTGCAGAATTTTGTACTAGAAGGTGTTGCGGACAGCGCGCAGGGAATGACATCCTTCTGAGTGAAGCAACTAAAACAGTGAAGGACTCCTTGATGCTAGGGATATGTAGATAAGGATACTTAGAAGCTGGGCTCTTCAAGTGAGTGTTGAGATGGAGTTGGACTCCGGGATACTGGGGGTTTGTAGATAGCACACTTGGAGGCTGGGCTCTTCAAGATGTTTTGTACAGTACATGTAGCTATTATTCTCAAACGGAAAGGTTTTATCTCCGTCAAAGGATTCTGCACCGTCTCCTGGGCATGTCCTATCTAGTCTCCTTGAAGCGAAACTAAATGATACTAGTAATAACGATATGAAGTCGGACTTCCTCTTTGGTAAAAATGATAATGTGATCAATACAGAATGATGAGCTTCAGATTCTCCAATTCTTTAAGGCAGACGGGAATTGGCACATTTGTCTATTCCTGAATACTAACTCAGCCGTTGCTATGCTTATCATTCAACTTCTCTGTGACCTTTCGCAAGAATTGGAGAGTTACAAAGGCGATGGACAATAATGCAGGGACTTATCGTCCACCTCGGTTGTGCGCTTGGGGTGTAAGTGCTTTGACTGTGAATTTGACTTTGCAAAAATTAGGTTGACCTTCCGTGTTGTGGTATGTTTCTCTTCCAAAGGAAAAGATAGCTCAAGCCCCGAACTTGTTATTTGATCCGGGAACTCTGACTGGGGGTGGGAAGATTGGAGTTTTTTTGACTGGGATCAACAATTACTCTCGACACTTGTGAGAGCTGAGGGAGCTATTGGGACGTGAAGCCTTAGGAAAAGTAGCGAGTCAGAACCTAGCCCCAAAGAGTCTGGTAGATCCCCTCACAGCCAGTCATGACCAAACAGTATCACAATATCACCACTTATATCCAGATTGCTAAAGAATTTTGCTCATTCCGTGAGTTATTGCACAGAGGCGATCGTATCATGCAACGCTAAAGCCTCTGACCCATCATGAGGCCCATCCCAACCGCGCAGAAACCCAAGCAAATCCCAAATTGAAAGCCCTTAGATGGTGGTCTCGTAAGCGATCGGAACGACAGTCTCGGGTACGTTGTCCTTCATGGTAATGGTTCTCGACTCCCGGGGCATCAAAGGTTGTCTCTTCAAGTGAACATGGGTACCATCCTCCTTCGACTTCTTCTTCAGCTCTGCGTTGGTCTTGACTCGGCGAACGAATTCTTCTCTGGATCGCGAAAGTGATACGTGCTCGACTCGGAGGTTGACTCGCTTCTCAATGTAGCGGTGCTTCACTTTCTTGTAGATGATGACACCGACTGCGCTCTTCGTGACATTGTAGACGACTCCTGTCTTTCCGTGGTAGACCTTGTGGGGCATACTGCTGATTGTTAGACTCCATTCTGATTCGCCTTATTTCGCCCCAGCTATCGAAGTGGTCGATTTTGGTTTTCACTGACCCCTTCTGAACAGCACCGTTTGCCTTGATATCAACGATGTCTCCAACTTTGTATTGTCTGAGGTATGTCGAGAGCTTGATCATACCGCGCTTGCGAAACTGAGATCCTGTCAATTGATGTTCACATTTTTCGAAGGGCTAGAGAGACTTGCGTCACGGCTGAAGGCATATCTTGTTCCGGCCCGAAGACTACATCTTGTCAGCATTTAATCGTATTGTCCAGAAAGATCTGGCTTGCCCTGCTGGATGACCCATTGTTGCGTTGGTTGAGTCGAGGTGGTTGTTTTCTTGATTTTGTCGGAAGAGATCTCCTTGAAATCGAATGTGCGCTTCTCGGTTAACTATCCAAATAGGTCTAGCTCCTAGAGGTATCCCACGTGACTTACTTTCCTCGATAAGATTTCTCGCCAAATTCAACGCTAAGAAACTCAGCGCACATTGGTACAGACGCACTCCAATTTTCCTTCATTGTAGCGACCACCGGCAACAACTTCGACGAAATCTTTCAAAATGTCAGTACAAGCTTAATAAACTATTTGACAACCGTACTCCAGCTCTCGCAATCGAGCCTGCGATATCTGCTGTCTATTCGAAGGGCTGGAGAGCGTGTCTTTATTTGAATATCCCCTGCGAACCATTTGTTGTTGATGCTCATTTTATATGCTCTAGGGTCGTCAGAAGTTATTCCAAGACTTATAAAGTCCCACGTAAGTCAAGGGTCCCTCTCTACTTCATTAGACAATGCTGACTCCAAGATAAAGGTCGTCCGTTCGAGTATGTTAAATCTCCAAGTCACCTCAGTTTTGTTCGCTAACTCTTGATAGGTCTGCCCGTCTGGTAAGCTCGAGTGTTCCACTGTACATTGCTTGCAATGTTACATGTCACTGATACATTGAAAAGGATAGCGAATTGAAGCTTGTTGGAGAATATGGATTGAGGAACAAGCGTGAGGTCTGGCGTGTCCAGTGAGTCTCTTTCACCTTTGAGAGAAGCAACACTAACCCATCTTTTCAACAGGTTGACTTTGAGTAAGATCCGTCGTGCCGCCCGTCAACTTCTCACCCTCGACGAGAAGGACCCAAAGCGTCTTTTCGAAGGTGCGATTTTTGGATTTCGATTCTTACCCCCCTCCACAATGCAGTCCAGCTAACCGTATTGTTTTCAAAGGTAACGCTTTGATTCGTCGTCTTGTTCGTGTCGGAGTAAGTTTTTCCCATCCTCTTGTTCCCCAGAGGAATCACTGACCCTTACGCAGGTCCTCGATGAATCTCGTATGAAGCTCGATTACGTCTTGGCCCTGAAGATTGAGGATTTCTTGGAGCGTCGTCTGCAAACCTGTGTTTGGAAGCTTGGTCTCGCAAAATCTATCCACCACGCCCGTGTTCTGATCCGTCAACGTCACATCCGAGTCGGCAAGCAGATCGTCAACGTACCCTCCTTCGTTGTCCGTCTTGATTCCCAAAAGCACATCGACTTCGCTCTGAGCTCGCCATTCGGTGGTGGACGTCCTGGTCGTGTTCGACGCAAGAAGGCTAAGGCTGCTGAGAAGAAGGACGGTGATGATGATGCTGAGGAGGATGAGGAATAAATGCATTAAGGTCGCAGGAATAACTATGGGCTGCAGATTTCATCTGGTACTGTTGGTGGGGCACTGAGTGTAAATCAGACCTCGAGGCGTTGAACAGAATTGCATCATGAGCTCATGAGTCAAAATCACTTTATGTTCCTATGCGATTGAGCACTAACTCGTCTTTCCATGCCGCGTTGCCTGCTCAACAACCCTGTCATAAATTGAATAGCGCCAGCCCCAAACTACCTCGATTTGGGAATTGTTTGCTTGATTTGGAATATCTGGGTAACTCCTAACTCAACAGCTCCTTCAAGTCTTTGATCTTATCCCGCAGCATATCCTGGTTGCTCTCGTGAACGGTATAGACTGGTGTATTCAAGGCAAACCAAGCTGCTCTTTGAAGCGTATCCTAATCGATCACATGGTTTAAGAAGCCGTAAGTACGTGGAGGGTATCTTTTATTTCAATTCTTCATGCCCAAATACTTTGGAATCCGACCAATTAGGACTTTATTGTAACAGCTCATCCTTCCCTAAGAAAGCAGCCATTGGATCGTTTGTAGCCGTTCTTTTCCTCCTATACTCGTCCATATCTTCCTCCGTAACCCCACCTTGCATCTCTTCTTTAGTGCGCTTCTTCGTCGGCTCGCTTTTACTTATTTCAGTCTCATTTGAGGGCCACTCGATCTCCTTCGTAGGTTCTTCCACAAGATCCCCACCAGTCCTAAGACGATCGGCCTCTGCAAAAGCGGTCTTGCCTTCCTCGCCGGTACAGTAGCTATTCTTGACCATGGAATGACAGCATACATAACCCCAGGTGAAATTTGACCACCAACTTCCCCAGACTGACGTATGATTGTTGATGAGAATGTCCTCGGGGTACTTCGATTTCGCAGCAGCTTTTGGAGCTCCTTTGATTGCGCCCGACTCATCATACTCGACGTATTTCTCGGATGCTATGACAGCAGCATCTCGTAGCTTTGCAGCGTTGGGGTTGATATCGCCACCGTATTTCTCCAGCAACATCTTCTTGTGTGTCTCTCGTTTGGCTTCTGCCTCCTCTTTCTCTTTTTTCCTGTAATATTCTCCAGACGTGGGATTTGCTTGTAGATGTAGCTTCGTGTCTCCAGCCTTTTCTTGCGACTCCCAAGCATATTTCTGTGCCTTCTCAAATTCCGCCGCGTCACCTGAAGCCCTCATAAACCCTTCTTCCGCTACCAAAGCCGCTGCCGTGTCTGCGGTGGCTCCACTATCAACCATAGATCTGGTCTTGGGATCATACTTCGCGGAATCTAGGTCAAGGTTCAGTAAGTACTTCGCTGTGTCCTCTCTAATGCGTAGTTGTCTCGTTGCAGTGCTTTGCTGTCTTCCCATATCTGACTCTTCGGCATACTTCGCACCATCTTCGTCATCCTCCTCCTCATCTCCTTTCGCTTCCACCGCTGCCTGCTTCTTCAGCTCCTCCAGTTGAGCATACTCGTCAATAACATTTTTGTACTCTTTTGAGTCGTAGCCGTTCCACCGATCTCTCTTCGCATCCCATCCCAAGTCAACCTTTTGAATAACTTCATCCGCTTGTATGTTCTTGCCAGTCCACTTCGCACCTTTAGCTCTGGGTCGACTCAAGCACTCCCTCGTCTTGTGTGTCATGGCGCCGCAATTTTCGCAAGCACCTTTGCGGAACTTCGTCGCAGCAGGTCCGACTTTCTTTCCCCGATCATACCATTGTGACTGATCTGATTGAGCTTTTTGGAGACGTTGATGCTCGAGGTAGTCGTTCTGATCGTCATCTTCGCCGATGTAAAATGGTTTCTTGGAGATGAAGGAGGGGATATATTCGTTTGCCTCTTTGTTTGCTGCAGAGGGAGCATCCGGCTTCCGGGGCTGTGCACCTGCTGGAGGCATTTTGAAAAGTATCGCTGGTAGTGTTTCACTGAAGACGTAAAAATGTAACGGATTTGGAGAAATCGTGATTGAAAGGCTTGTGGATGGCGAGGCTGGATCGGCTGGCGGCTCGTGACCTGGCGTCGGAGCGCGTCACAAATATAGAACAGCACCCCTCCTTACTGTAAAACCTTCGCCGTTGGATTTCATTCGGTCAACGATGTATTCTGCGACTGAAGACCCGAGGCGCCCTCCAGACTGACATCCTCTTTCACAATGGACCTTTTCCGCGTCCGACTGAACTGCATAGACCATTACCAGTCTACTCCAACCCCCTTCGATCCTGTTCTTCGAAACAACGTCAAACCCTCGCAAGTCAGTAAAGAACCCAGGATTCCGGTCATTAGAGTCTTTGGCTCTACAGAGACTGGCCAGAAAGTTTGTGCGCATATCCATGGCGCGTTTCCGTACCTTTATATCGAATATGCCGGAAGCTTAACTCCAGATGACGGTAAGTCAGAACCCATTTTGGACTGCTATCATGCCACTCACATTTCCCCAGTGGGCGCTTATGTCCATCGTCTACACTTGTCAATTGACGCTGCGCTCGGAGTCAGCTACCGGCGGAATATATACGATGGCAACGCGAAGTATGTTGCGCGCATAACGCTTGTGAAAGGGGTTCCATTCTACGGCTTCCATGTTGGATACAAATTCTACCTCAAGATCTACATGTTGAATCCCATGGTCATGACTCGGCTTGCGGATATTCTTCGGCAAGGTGGTGTTATGAAGAGAGTCTTTCAACCATACGAAGCACACCTCCAGTACCTCTTACAATGGATGGCGGACTACAACTTGTATGGATGTGGCTATATCGACTGCAAGAAAGTCAAATTCCGAGGTCCCATTCCGATGCATGAGGAGCTGGATAATCTGTCTCATCTATGGCATGACCATTCGGTCTCTCCAGAACTCGTGACGGACGAATCTAGCCTGCCGAGAGTCAGTCACTGTTCGATTGAGGTCGATATCTGCGTCCAAGATATTTTGAATCGGCACGACATAAATCAACGGCTGCTTCATCATGACTTTGTCGAGCGCGTGAACCCGCTGGCTCCAGATAAGAAGCTCGTACACAGTATGGCTGGCTTGTGGAAAGATGAAACCCGCCGTCGAAAGTCGAGGATGTCGAATCCTCAGCCTGGGAGCAGTCCGTTTCCAGCTGAGGTTCTGATCTCAATGTCAGCTGACCCTAGGTATTCTCAGCCTGGAGGATGGATTCATGAAGCGGAATACAAAGAAACAGTCATGGCTCTCATGCTGGACGAGAAAAATAAGAGCGATGGCGCAGAGATTTCATTTGGAACTTTTGTCGAGCCCACTCGATTTGAGTCCAATGTGAGAACAAGCCTAGAAGCTGTGGAAGATTTGTACCCAGAGAATCTACGGCTGGCGTTGGGTTTGACACAAGACACAGCGGAGCACAATTATGATAGTAATGACCATGATGAGACCGAGGTAGATCGGAATCGGATTCTGGGCGTTGCCATGAAGGAAGAGGAGGAATTCTACGATTCCGACGAAGAGATTATGAGAGAGATGGAGCTTTTGCAGAGGAAGAAAGGGAATCATATGGAAGAGAAGCAAATGGAACCAGAAGCTATCCAAAAGCACAACATTGATGTTGATGGCGAGCCCCGACCTGATGGCGACAATACTGCAACACAATTCCTTGGTCTCATAGAGCCAAACGCCTTCGGCAGTCAAATCAGCCTTTTGAACGCTGAAATAGCGTCGCTTGGCTCTGACGCTGTACAAAGTCCACATCTCGACACGTTTGATTCTGGGTTCGTCTCAACCCTATCCACAACTCAAAACTCCGACGCCCCAGTCCAGTCTAGCAGCAGCGGGTTGAAACGATCTATATCCCCTGCAAAGCACCCCAATCCTTTAGGTAAGCGCCCCAGACTGCCGTCTGGAGACGCTTTACCCTTGGACCTTGGCACTTCGAATATGAAGACCCAAGTGGAAGGCAGTCGACGAGGTAGTCTTAAGACAAGGACAGTGAATGGAGCATCTTTGCTGCCAGCAAATGGTCTACCAAAAAAAAGCTCCCAAGAATATATCAGAGGCAAAGCTAGCTCGCAGACACTGCCGCTTGGATTTCCCGTTGTCAAAGATCCCTTTGATCCAGAGACTATTTTAAGGTTGAGTCAAAAAGACGCGCCTCAACCGAGCGTCGTCCCAAAGAAGAAGCATATTTCGTGGGATGCTTCATTGCTGTCGTCTACAAGTCAAGGCCAAGAGCCATTCATGACGACTTCGGATTACTCGGGCCACACTCAATTCTCTCTGACAGTATGGAAAGCTATCAAGAATATGAGGACTAACTTTGAGTCAGTCAAGGATGGCACGATCCTGACCTTCCGTGAATACCCTCCATCATCCGTTGAAGTTGTGTCAACCATGCAAGACTGCGGTCTTCCACCTGCCATCTACCAGGACGCTTTCTACAGCGAAGAAACCGATGTTCCCGAACGTCCAAGAGAATGGGCTGGAAGGGAGTTTAAAATTGAAAGCTCTACCGTACCTTATCTTCCCGATTTCGATCCGACAGGCGGCTCCGATGCGACCTTCGGTGAGAAGCCAGCTATTGTACTTGACAGAATAAAGGAGGAAAAAGATCATGAGCGCCGACGTCGGGCTTGTACTCTGAAGAGTTGGCGCATTGCAGAACACCCGCCGACGTACTCCGAGGTAGAGAATTGGTTTCGTGATGAGCACGAAAGTAATGTGACGCTCGCAGGCACGAACGCAGCTGTTGGCCATCCTCCTATAAGCCCACGAAGGAAAGGAAAACTATCACAAATTGAAGGGCCGACTCAAAAGAATAAGCATGGATTCAAGTACACACAGAATCAAGCAGGTTCCAGTGTACAACATGAAGCACAGTACATGAGTACCATGAGCCTCGAGGTGCACATCAACACGAGGGGCAACTTTGTGCCTAATCCAGAGGAGGATGAGGTCCAGTGCTTGTTCTGGTGCTTACAATCAGAGGAAGAAGGTATCGAGGATAACGGGACATTTCAAGGAATGCATGTTGGAATCGTGGCTCTTTCAGAAGATGGCATGATGGCAGAGAACATTTCCAGGCAGGCTGCCGTAGAGGTTCAGGAAGAATCCTCAGAACTAGACCTCATCATTCGCATGGTTGAAATTGTCAGAGCCCATGATCCGGATATCCTTACCGGGTACGAGGTCCATGGCGGTTCTTGGGGGTACCTTATTGAGCGTGCACGCCTCAAGTACGAATACAACCTCTGCGATGAATTTTCACGAATGAAAACTCAGTCTCATGGACGATTTGGAAAGGATAATGATAAATGGGGATTCAATAATACGTCGACAATCCGTGTGACTGGCAGGCACATGATCAACATCTGGCGAGCCATGCGCAGTGAACTGAATCTTTTACAGTACACAATGGAGAATGTCGCTTTCCATCTATTACATCGTCGAATACCCCACTTTACATGGGCGAACCTGACAGGATGGTACATGAATCGTAAACCTCGAGATCTGGCCAAAGTGTTAAATTACTACATTTCTCGAGTTCAGCTGAATTTGGAAATCCTTGAGAAGAATGAGCTTATTGTCAGGACGAGTGAACAGGCTCGCCTACTCGGCGTGGACTTCTTCTCGGTATTCTCTCGTGGATCCCAATTCAAGGTTGAATCCCTCATGTTCCGGATTGCGAAGCCTGAAAACTTCATGCTCGTCTCCCCAAGCCGCAAACAGGTGGGAGGCCAAAACGCTCTTGAATGCTTGCCCTTAGTGATGGAACCGCAAAGCGCCTTTTACACGAGTCCCTTGCTTGTTCTCGACTTCCAGAGTTTATACCCGAGTGTCATGATTGCATATAATTACTGCTACTCTACATTCCTTGGTCGAATTGTCAACTGGCGTGGAACGAACAAGATGGGATTCACAGAGTTCAGGAGACAGCAAAGGCTTCTGGAGTTACTCAAAGATCACATCAACATTTCTCCAAATGGCATGATGTATACAAAGCCTCTGATAAGGAAGTCTCTCCTAGCCAAGATGTTGGGCGAGATCCTCGAGACTCGAGTAATGGTCAAGAGCGGCATGAAAATCGACAAGGACGACAAAGCACTTCAGCGCCTGCTCAACAACAGACAACTGGCTCTGAAGCTTATAGCCAATGTCACTTACGGCTATACTTCTGCTTCATTTTCTGGCCGGATGCCATGTTCTGAGATCGCAGATAGCATCGTGCAAACAGGCCGTGAGACCCTCGAAAGAGCTATCGCTCTCATTCATTCTGTCAAACGATGGGGTGCCGAGGTCGTGTATGGTGACACAGACAGCCTGTTTGTCTGTCTCAAAGGCCGTACTAAAGATCAAGCCTTCGACATAGGCGAAGAGATTGCAAAAACAGTCACGAACATGAATCCACGGCCGATCAAGCTCAAATTTGAAAAGGTCTATTTTCCTTGCGTACTTCTAGCCAAGAAACGCTACGTGGGGTTCAAGTACGAACATAGGCATCAGGCTGAGCCAGATTTTGACGCAAAGGGCATTGAGACAGTGCGTCGAGATGGCACGCCTGCTGAACAGAAAATCGAGGAGAAAGCCCTCAAAATCCTTTTCAGGACAGCGGATTTGAGCCAAGTCAAGAGCTACTTCCAGAAGCAATGCGAAAATATTATGAAAGGCTCCGTCTCTATCCAGGACTTCTGTTTCGCAAAGGAGGTCAAGCTCGGCTCATACAGCGATAAAGGACCACCACCACCCGGAGCTCTCATTAGTACTAAGAAGATGCTTGAAGATGCCAGAGCGGAGCCTCAGTATGGCGAGCGAATTCCATATGTGGTTATTACAGGGGCTCCAGGTGCTCGATTGATTGATCGATGCGTAGCTCCAGAGGAACTTCTCGAGAACGATCACAGCGAGTTGGATTCGGAATACTATATTTCGAAGAACCTTATACCACCTTTGGAGCGCATTTTCAACCTCGTGGGTGCCAATGTCCGCCAGTGGTATGACGAAATGCCGAAGGTCCAAAGAATTCGCAGGGTCGATGCTAATCTCCAGCTTCAAGGTCAGTCCAAAGAGTTGACCATCAGCAAAAAGACCCTGGAGTCGTACATGAAATCTTCCTCCTGTCTTGTGTGCAAAGAGAAGCTTCAATCTGAGCTGCCCATTTGCCCAGCTTGCTGGCAGGACAAACCGACATCATTACTTTCGTTGCGAACAAGACTAAATCTCGAGGAGAGAAAGTTGTTGGATCTGCATAAGATCTGTCAGAGCTGTTCTGGACTCTCTCCGTTAGACGAGGTGACCTGTGATAGCAAGGACTGTCCCGTCTTCTATACACGAACAAGGCAGAAAGCTCGGCTGAGGATGGAGAGGGCTATTGTAGAGCCAGTCATTCAGGAGATATCTGGAAAGATGGAAGACTTGGAATTGGGGTGGTAATGGTTGACGATTTATTTTTGGTTCTTTGGAGACCAGGCAAATGGCGCACAGAATCGTTTGGATGGATGTGCATAGGAAGGGTGCATAGCGAGGTATACTGGGGAATCTACTCAGGTAGGATAGATTAATACGAGGATTTAAACCGATGAGACACTTGATCATCAGTTTGCAATCCCGGATCGATGGAAGGGTGTAAGGGTATTGGCTAGATATGGTGATTGACATGCACCTGTTGCCTTTATAAAACAGATGGAAGTCGGACTAAGGACATTATTCCGTAGCCTCACACTGATTTAAGATACTTGGAATGCAAATATGTTCTTGACTCCTGAGTCTGCTGTGATCGGATTAAGAAGCTACCTGTAACCTGTCATATCTAGGAATTAAGATCTGCTTGCATCCGAATGGCTCAGAGCGCTTACAGTGTAACGCGGATTGACAATACTTTTATATTTGCTCGCATCTTGATACCCATCACATACTGGATCAAAGCCCCTGTCTTTTAGACTTTGGTAATGTTTTTCAAAGAAATTGTGTTTCGTGTATGAATTGGTTCTCTTGCTCCACCCACGAGGCGGACTACTGTATGAAGCGATCGTGATCCCTGCCACACATCAGGCTGATGGCCTTGCACGGCTCAACCTCCGAGCCGACCAACTCCAGCAGCGCAGTCGTTGTGATAGCATCCATCTTGTTCATCATCTTCGATGCCATGATGATTCGAGGTCTGGTATGGTTCTTGCTTGGCATCCTAACGTGGCCTCTTTTAATCATTGCTGTACTGCTCCACGCCTACGTCACCTTTCCTATCCAAGAAGACACGGCCTTTCGAGAAAGTAACATTGTTGAACCAGGAGACGATGTCGATCTTATTAAGAAAGCGCAGAAGACTTTAGGGGACAAATTCCAGCCTCGAAATCATGAAGCGGATGTAGCAGCTGGCTATTTCGCGATTTACAGGGAATACAGCCCTGGTGGTGTCAACTCGAAGCCTTCGGGCTTGGAAAGGTCCAGTCCTGCTGGCAGTACGACTATCTCTGCACCGAGCCCGAGTGTGTATCAGAGCATGTATAGGACCATATTCGAAAGAAAACCGAGTACGAGTCCTTTGGATAACAAGGGTGCTGGGAAGCCGCAGAAGAGGGGTGGTAATGTGTTCTACGTGGTTCTCAGGTACGTATCCTGGATATTAGAGACCTGCCATGGAAGCAGTCACTGACCTCGACTAGGCACGGTCACCTTATGCTATTCGACGACGAGGAACAACTCGAGGTTCGACATGTGGTGTCTTTGGCCCACCACAACGTCAGCATCTACTCGGGCGGCGACCAAACACCGGAAGGAGAGCTATTCATAAAAAGGAATGCACTCTGTCTTACGAGAAAAACGGACGTGGGCGGTTTGACACCGGACGGGAAGGCCTCGAAGCCATTCTACCTGTTCTCGGAGCTGTGCTCAGAAAAGGAGGACTTCTATTTTGCCATGTTGCGGAACCAAGAGAGGATACCAGATTCGAATTACAATCCTCCCATACCTCTCCAATACGACGTCAAGGATATTATCACACTCGTACAAAAATTACACTCTTCAGAGGAGCACCTACAAACCAGATGGATCAATGCTATCATAGGGAGGGTGTTCCTTGCCCTATACAAGACGTCGGAAATGGAGAACTTTGTCAGAGCGAAGATCACCAAGAAGATATCCCGTGTGAAGAAACCCTCTTTTCTGTCAAGAATTGTCTTGCAGCATGTAGATCTGGGAGAAGCCGCACCCGTGATCACCAATCCTCGATTGAAGGACTTGACCGTTGATGGGGAACTAGTTGTTGAAGCAGATGTACGTTATTCTGGTAACTTTCGCCTTGAGGTTGCTGCTACGGCTCGAATTGATCTTGGCACTCGATTCAAGGCACGAGAGGTCAATCTGCTCCTCGCTGTGGTAATAAAACGAATCGAGGGCCACGCAATGATCAGAATCAAGCCGCCTCCTTCCAATCGAATCTGGTTGACATTCTCGACGATGCCGAAAATTGACATGACCATAGAGCCAATCGTAAGCTCAAGACAGATCACATATACTGTGATCCTCCGACAAATCGAGAATCGAATTAAGGAAGTTGTTGCTGAGAGCTTGGTCGTACCGAATTGGGATGATATTCCATTTTTTCAGCCCGAGAACAAATTTTGGAGAGGTGGCATCTGGGCTAATGAAAGACTGGCACACCAAAGTGATGATCTTGAAACTGCTGCCGCCCAGAGCGGAGATGTTGACGAAGTTGAACATCTGGAGTCCGAACATTCAGAAGCGATTTCGGCATTACCAGACTTCGAAAAGAGTATCAGCATGCCCACTATCGATGCATCACCACCAAGCACTATGTTTGCTCGAAAAGCCGCCAAATCTGCCTTGAATCTGCAGACTTCTAAGGATAGTGGCTCATCCACCAGTATTGAGACGCGCACTTCGACTCCTGAAAAGCCTCCGAAAGTGCTTCGTTCCCGATCATTTGCTAGCGCTTCATCTCCGGTTGTCGGTACAGACGTTGTGAACGCGGATGCAGTCAAGCATGCTACCTCACCAGAGCATAGCCATGCCATGTCAGCTATCACAGCACTGTCTCAAAAAGATTCACCAACTAATACACCGCTTGGGTCGCCATCTGGACCGCCTTCCCAAATAGAAAAAGCTGGCAGTCAATCATCTGCATCGTCACGAGATTCTGTCAGTTCAGAAAAGGACATCGATAATGAATTGACTCCTCAGCCATCCCAGAACGCCTCAGACATTTCCACTCATCCAAGATCTGGGTCTTATCCACCCACTCCAGCAAGTATTAGCACTGCGTCATTACAATCCGATGCCCCTTCGGCAAAGCCGTTTGGCTTCGGGCATGATCCACGACGTGAGAACTCTACATCTACATCTTCGTCAGGGAAATCTTCAACGGCTGAGACTAAGCGACTTTCCTTGGCGGCAGTAACAAATGCAGCGGCCAATGCGAAGAAATGGGGCTGGAATGCCATCCAGCGACACCAAGATCAAAAGACGGATGGGTCGGTGAATTCCCTGGAACCTACCCCACCTCTTGTAATGGGTCGTGGACGCCCTCTTCCACCACCTGGAACACCGCTTCCTCCACCTGACAGAAAGACCAAGACCGCACCAATTCCTGTCCCGAAACGTAAACCGATACCACCACCGACTGTACCCCAGATATCTAAAGGCTCCAGCAACGACTCAAAAGAAAATGACGACAGGCACTCGCTTCCACCACCACCTTTACCAAAACGCCGAAGTCGCGAAGACGAACCGGTCAGCGCAGCGGACGATGGTATTTTCGTTGTTGCTGCGCCTACCAGCGATTCTGTACCAGGTACTCCCACGACCGAAGATCCGCCAGAGCTCCCACCAGACCATCCAGTTTATATGCAACCTTGGGTGGACGATGGCGAGGATGAAGATGATATCGTTCAGAGCACGCCACAGCCTGTTGTCCATCCTTCAAGTCCTAAAGGCCCAAAGAGTCCGAGCCCGCCTCGACTGCCCAAGAGACGACCACCCCATCGAGTCTTGTCGACGAGTCCGGAAGAAGACGGCCACAAGTTACCATCTTGGCTTGCGGCGCAGGAAGAAGAGCAAAGAGCAAAGAGTACATGGGTAGATGACGATGCTGGCTTACAATGAGCGTTCGTGTTTCTGGTGTTCACGCTGGAATGGGCTATTTGGAGACTGGGTGCGGATACGGCGTTGATCTGTAGTTGTGAAGAGCATATGGGAAGTACAATGCCTCGGCTAACATTATTTTGGTGTGGGAAACATTGAGGATCCGTATCAGAATACAAATGCAGGACATTGTCTTGAGCAGTCTCGTCTTAATTGTGATTTTGATCACTTTCCAAGTTCTGAATACCTAGACGCTACATCATGATTGCCGTACACCTTCACTTTGATCTTGACCAGACTGTTGCTACTACATATCCCCTCAAGTCACTCGAATGAGTCTGTTGCTACTACATATCCCCTCAAGTCACTCGAATGAGTCTGTTGCATCAGTACGTAGTCTGCATGCGTGGCCTTGCTCGCCTAAACAATTTGAAGGATGGTAATTGTGATATGCCCAGTTGTACGAGTACTGTACATTCAAAAGCTTGTGTAGCACCGCGCATCACTCACCTTGAATTGCGTGAAGCGAGAGCCTGGAAACTTCGTATGTTCTCTATCCGGCTCCTTGATGCATCCCCAATCATTCACCTCACATATCTCATGACATCCATTCGAACGTCTCAAGTCTGGAGATTGCGAAGCCTCACTTGTGTCGCAAGGTGTTACAATCTTCTCAGACTAGACCAACTCACGCGTGTACGAATATCTTTGGGCTTGATATACAACAATATCACAGGGAGTCTACACCAGTGACAAGATGCAACGAACAAAACTTTCTGGGTACGTACAATCTCGCGATTTGGAGCAACGTGTCTGATAGGAAACAATCGAGACGCTTGTCAATCAAACCTTTTCAAACGTTTTCCAAATCCACGATATGGGCTCGAAAGTTGAGGTCTTTGGAATCAAGACAGGCCCGCCACTCCCTGTGACCAGGCGAATCAGATCAACAACTAAAAACTATGTCTCAAGGAGTTCTTGACTTCTATGGAGTCTCGGTCGATTCGCTGAAGCTACTTTGGTGACTACATATCATCTTTCTCATTTCCACACTCGAGGAAACCAACATGAGACTGAGATACTCAGCTATTTTCAATTGTTCACAAGTTTCCACTTTTTGCGAGTTATTTGTCACCTCAGCATTTCGGGTCTCCACGGTGCCCGAGGAGGCGAGCTGCGCCACCTTTTAGTGGAGGTTGCGTAACGGCTCACGCGCCAAGACATATCCACGCTGTCGGCCTCGTCTACAAATCTTAGGAACAACTCTGTTGCCTACCTAGGTGCTTTCCGATTTATATCTAGCTTGTCGCTGAGACTTTCTATCTGCACTTTGTATGAGCTTTGCGCGCTCAACTCGTGTGAATATGTCTCTCAACTACGCCCCGGCTCGAAATGTTGATCACACCAAGTCAGTTGTTTTGGAGCTTTCAACTTTCTCAAATCTCTAGATAATGGTTCTCTGCATTTTCAGGAAGCTAACATCATTGTGACAGGTCCGAGGGCGAGCTTGCGATTAACATCCGAAAAGCAACGAGCATCGAAGAGACGGCCCCGAAGCGGAAGCATGTACGAAGCTGTATTGTCTACACATGGGATCACAAGTCATCTGCAGCCTTCTGGGCTGGCATTAAAGTGTTAGTACTGTTCATGACTGATTGGAGATGTTGAAGGCATGCTCCTGGCACACAGAGGCTACCGGTGCAAGGTTATCCGATGCTTCCACAGATTCCAGAAAAAGTAGTATTAGAGGATCTAGATGCTGATACAAGAGGTCACAGGCAGCCGATCCTTGCAGACGAAGTACAGACTTTCAAGGCACTGATTACGGTCCACAAAGTCCTCCAAGAAGGACACCCTTCGGCTCTGCGGGATGCAATGGCAAATCGAAGTTGGATCGACAGTCTCAACAGAGGCTTATCCGGAGAGGGTATGCGAGGCTATGGGCCATTGATACAGGAATATGTCAATTTCCTCCTGGCAAAGTTGACCTTCCATCAGCAGCATCCAGACTTCAATGGCTTATTCGAATACGAAGAGTACATCAGCTTGAAAGGAATCAACGATCCCAATGAAGGATATGAGACGATCTCCGATCTGATGATGCTTCAGGATAGGATAGAGCAGTTTCAGAAGTTGATATTCTCTCATTTCAGAAGCGGCGGCAACAATGAGTGCAGGATATCCGCATTGGTACCTTTGGTGCAGGAGAGTTATGGAATCTACAAATTCATCACCAGCATGTTGCGCGCAATGCACACGAGTGAGTGCAGACGTCCAGGTTTCTGCTGCACGTACTGACAGTCTCACAGCGACTGGCGACGATGATGCCTTAGAGCCCCTCAGGGGACGTTACGATGCCCAACACTACCGTCTCGTCAAGTTCTATTACGAATGCTCCAACCTCCGATATCTCACAAGTCTGATCACCGTCCCAAAACTCCCTCAAGAACCTCCCAACCTTCTCTCCGAAGACGAATCTGCGCCGAGATTACCACAAAGACCGAAACAAGAAATCGAAAGAAAGATCACACCCCCTCCAGCTCCCAAGACGGATGAGCCAGATGATATTGGAGAATTTTGGCAGAATGAGCAAGCAAGGCAGAACCAAGAGTATGAGGAGCAACAGCGAGTACTGGAGGCCCAGCAAGCTCAACAACAATATGCACAGCAGCAGGCGCAGCTCCAGGCGCAACGAGACTTTGAGGAGCAGCAGCGCCAACTTGCCGAGCAGCAAAGACGGGAACAGGAAGCTCTTTATACGCAGCAGATTCAGCAACAGACTCAAGGTCGTATGGCACAGTTGGAACAAGAGAATTTTGAAGCTCGGGCACAGTATGCAAGGGATCAGCTCATGCTCCAGCAGTATGACCAGAAGATTAAGGCAGTGGAGGGTGAGCTTATACAACTCCAAAACAATTTCGGACAACAACTCGGTAGCAAGGATGATCAAATTCGAGCATGTCAGGAACAGGTTAATACTTGGCGCACAAAATATGAAGCACTTGCAAAGCTGTATTCCCAATTACGGCACGAGCATCTAGATCTGCTACAGAAGTTTAAGGGCGTGCAACTCAAAGCCGCATCTGCTCAAGAAGCGATCGATAAGCGCGAGAAGCTAGAGCGTGAGATCAAGACAAAGAACCTTGAGCTTGCCGACATGATTCGAGAAAGAGATCGGGCTTTGCACGACAAAGACCGCCTTACTGGTGGCAACCGAGAGGAAATGGAGAAACTCAAGCGCGAGTTGCGTATGGCTCTGGATCGAGCTGATAGTCTTGAGCGAAGCAAGGGCAATGAGCTCTCTTCGATGCTGTCAAAGTACAACCGCGAAATGGCCGATCTTGAGGATGCTCTCCGGAAGAAGTCTCGTGCTCTTGATGAAGTTCATGCGAAGTACAGCGAGGGAGGTTCAGATGCTGAACGTCTTCTGCGCGAAAGAGAAGAAGAGCTCGAAGTCTACAAGGCAAGTTTGGATGATACTTTGCTTAGGCTCAACGAGTTGGAGAACTCTAAAGGCGCAACTGATGAAGCTCTTGATGGGGAGATTGATGCTATGCTACTCTCGAATATCGGCAAGATCAACGACATTATCGATTCCGTTCTCCAAAGTGGAGTCCAGCGTGTTGATGACGCCCTTTACGAGCTCGACTCTTCCATGCAGGCTGGCAATCAGAACGCAACTCCATCCTACGTCCTTTCTCAAATTGAGAAAGCATCTTCTAGCGCCACGGAGTTTGCAACTGCTTTCAACAACTTCATAGCTGATGGTCCCAACAGCAGCCACGCCGAGACCATTCGAACAATCAATGTTTTCTCCAGTTCCGTGGCTGATGTCCTCAGCAACACTAAGGGTCTTCAGAGGCTAGCAACGGATGACAAAAAGGCAGATCAGTTGACTAATGGGGCAAGACAATCTGCTCAATCAACGGTTAAATTCTTCCGCGGCCTTCAAAGCTTCAGACTCGATGGCATGGACCCAGTGCAAAAGACGGAGGTTGTTATCAACAACAATAACGACGTCCAGATCAACTTGCAGAAGCTCAATAAGCTTGTCGACACCTTCGCTCCCAATAGTGGCAAGCTGGCCAACAACAAGGGAGACCTTGGCGATCTTGTTGACAACGAGTTGAACAAAGCTGCCGATGCTATCAGCGCTGCTGCTGCCCGCCTTGCAAAACTGAAGTCGAAGCCCACAGATGGGTATTCGACGTACGAACTTCGTATTCACGATTCAATCATCGAAGCCGCCATGGCCGTCACAAATGCTATTGCGAAGCTCATCAAAGCAGCAACCGTCACACAAAAGGAAATCGTCGAAGCCGGTCGGGGCTCCGTTTCTAAGAGTAACTTCTACAAGAAGAACAATCGCTGGACAGAAGGTTTGATCTCCGCTGCCAAAGCAGTAGCTGCTTCGACAAATACTTTGATTGAGACTGCCGATGGTGTACTCTCTGGACGTAACAACCCGGAACAGCTCATCGTCGCATCCAACAACGTTGCTGCCTCCACAGCACAATTGGTAGCCGCAAGCAGAGTCAAAGCGGGCTTCATGAGCAAGAGCCAAGAGTCATTAGAGCAGGCAAGCAAAGCCGTTGGTGCGGCATGTAGATCCTTGGTCAGACAGGTGCAGAGTATGATCAAGGATCGCGACCAGGAGGATGAGAGAGTGGATTACACAAAGCTTGGAGCCCATGAATTCAAGGTCCGAGAGATGGAGCAGCAGGTATGTCTATCCCGATTATTTCTCCTCTCTATTGTGAGCTCTGCAGCTGTTGCTCGCAACGGCTCGCTGTGGTCCAGAACAGCTAGCAAGCATCCTGCAATAGCTCCAGACTACTGAGATCTGGATTGATCACTGACGAAGCAAACTAGGTCGAGATTCTACAACTTGAGAACAATCTCTCATCAGCGAGACAGAGATTGGGTGAGATGCGGAAGGTATCTTATCAAGAGTAGTGGTGCTTAGAGAAGGGCGTGGAGGACAGGAGAGGCTATGGAAGATTGTAGTTTAGCGATTTTCATTTCGTGGGACAAAGAAAGGAATCTTAAAAAGAAGCTTCCGTCCCAATTCGATTGTGCTGCTGTGGTTTGGAGCGAGGATCCGGCGATGAGCGAAGGTTCCTTTTCTCGAACCAGACAAGTGGTTATTTTCAATGAGATTGAATTTCATCTCCTATTTGAGAATCTAATCATAAGCATTGGCGAGTTTTGAAAAAACATAGATCAGTCTAGACAGAACCCAATCCTCCGAAATATCCGAGTGATTGCGGAGGCCCAAAATTAGCTTACTCACTCAGGTTGTAAGTAATCCGGACATGCAGCTCGTCCTAATGATTCCTTTCTTCACTCTGAACCCGAGCATTTTGCAGATGTCTCAACCATCTCTTTGCGCGAGACAGAGATCCAAACTTCAATCGACGACAACCCTTGGAATGATTTAGACATGTCTCTCAACTCGTCTCAGTGCCCCGGGGGCCCGAGATACTGATGCTCCCGGAGAACCCGGAACTCTGTTGGACATTCAGCGCACGGCTTCATCTCAGGGGTAAGTAAGAAATGGTAGCTTCGCAACTCCGCTCCGCTACAAACTTCAACTGCTGCTTTCTAATCTCGTCTCGCAGAAATCGATTGCAGACATGCAGCAAAGTCAATTGCCAGGATAATCCGGACGCTCGAAGTCCAAGAACTTGCGGGAGGAGGCGAGTACCTGTTAGTTTAAGATCCCCACTCTCTTGCCTGAGGCAAAGACACTGAAAGCGGACGGATACGCAAGCCACCTGCGTGGACGACTGGATGTCTAGACGCCCATGGTAGCACAGAGTTGGGGACGAGAGATGTTGGTTTTGGCTCGTCCAATCGTCCCCCTCCTTTGCGCACTGAAAGAGATCGCATCCGATGCAAGGGGAATCGTCACGGAGGCATGCACTATTCCGGTATGCTGTATTTGTATTCTTGGAGCTCGCTGGCTCGGGGAAGGGTCATGGTCATGAAAAGAAAGACGGTTTTCAGATGTAAGAAAGTCAGTCAACGATGCAGTGCTTTGGAGGAGAAAATCATGTTACATGCCAAGCATCTGAGGATGGGGAAGCAGCGACGGAAAGGGGGACCTACGCCAGGCCAATAGAACATGCTCAACCATTAGATCCCGGGGAAGGACCAACAGGGCACCCTTGCTGCATTAGCTCATGGGATGGTGCAACCTTTATTCTCACGACTCACTTCCCAACAAATAGCATCGTCTTCCTTTGCAACACCACCAATCGTTGGAATTGTGCTCAATTGGGGCTATCTACTGGCAATGTGATCATTCTACTCGTTCTGCAGTTGAACCCTGTCCTCAACGACAAAGACATCGCCCCGTGCTTGATCCAGCGGAGTGGAACAGCGTGGTACGCATACCATGGCATGATGTTGGATGAAACAATATGTGCGAAAATGGGCTGAAACTGTGTATCGACAAGCCACAACATCGTGGGATGGAGAAGATTGAATCGTGAAAAAGTCGCTTGAAGGGAAATTCCAATTGTGCTCGTTCCATATCAACATCGAGGCACTCGCTCAGGTGCGGTCGATACTTGCGTATTGCAGGCGATGAGATGTCCACTGCAGCGAGCTGTATAGCCGTGTCCATGGATGGATGACTCTCACAACACAAAATCGTCACTATCCGGGACTGCAAAAGTTAGCTCAGGCCTCTATATATGGGATCATGACTTGCCAGTTGGGTGAATGAATCCATCCCGGGCGGCTGGACCGAACAACTCATTGAAACTGCGTGGGTCCGAGATGCTGCCGACGATATGGGTGTGTCTCTTGATTTCAGTCCATTCGTACGTGCCTTCGTCAGGGTTGTAAACGTCAGCGAGGCTGCAGGTCCATTGGTAAGGCGGTGGAGAAGGTGGAGCAGGTGGAGTTTCGGACTGTTCAGCTGGACCCAAGAATGCGTCGATATCAAAGCCCAGCATACGAGAAGCAGCGCCGCGGGGATCGTTGACGGATTGGACGAGCAGAGCGTTCGGTGTAGCAGGTGCTGTAACGGTTGCAATTGGCGTAACTGGTGCAGCAGCAGCAACAGGAGCGGCTGGAGTAGAAGCAAGAAGGCCGTGTTGAGCTGTGCCTGGCTGTCCAGCGATGGCGATTGCGGTGGAACGAGCGAGATAGGAATTGCGCGCACAAAAGTGGACAATATCTTTCTCCGTCATCAGGGTGTGCTGGATATGATGATCGAAGGTTGCAACATCTGGAACCGCCGTCTGCTTCAGCTTCATGACTCCGTCAAGGCCGGTCTCGCGCTCCCATGACATCATTTGCAAGTAGACCTCAGTATGGAGCACTCCGATTTCTGGGCAAACAAGAGCAAGAAATCGGTCCAGAGGCGCATTTGACTTGCCAACATGGTCGCGAATGGCAGAGTATGCACGCGCGATGATAGCCCACTTCGCCTGGAAAGGTTCTTTCGCCCACAAGGTGGTGAGGTAGCTAGAAGCTGCTTTCTGCTGAAGATCCGCGAAGATGGGAGAATAGAATGCTGAAAAGTCAGTCCAATTGTCACCAAAAGTTGACAAGGTCAGGGAGTTTAGCTTACAACGGAAGGCCATATATGAATTGAGAGCACGTTTTGCGGTGATCGTCGAACGCAGTGTGCGACCATAGACAGGATGGAAGACTTGGTTTCCAAGATGGATTCCAGCACCTGCCATACCAAGTTTAAGTGTTTGTTTGCGACTGAGTTTGGCATTGTTCATCAAGAACTCGTTCGGCAACTTCGCCGAGTTAAGCAGCTTCTTGTGAGGAGGAAGAGCTGCGAACTGAGCTGGAGTCATGCCAGCAATCTGGGTGTTGAGAGCGACAGCCGCCATGATTATGTCAGTATCTTCGGTCGATGATTTTGCTCTTGATGATGGCGTCGAGATGTTGTGAAAATCAACTGTCGTAGATGTCTCAGTTTCTAAGATTGTGCAGTTCACGAAGATCTTAAGGAGCCAGTGGCGCTAACAAAGGCATTCCACGCTAAGCTCTCCTCGTTTCAATTCACTTTCCTTTGTCCGCAAAGGTCACATGATAGCCATTGAAGTACCTACCTTAAGGTAATGCACGTACCAAGGAAATGTTTTCCTATTGTTCATCTATCTTCTATTATACGTTAAGGCTTGTAGGCCATGGCATATCTAAAATATGAAACGTTCGCACGCAGAATTTCGCGTGTCCTGATTACATGTAAACCAATTGGTCGATGTACTAGCATGGGACGGCCAAGGTGGTTCATAGGACCAGGTCTTACGAGAAAGGCATCCTTCCAATCCACCAGCAATCTCTCAGCTGCTTTACTCAGCTCCTCCAAGAGTACAGTGTCATTCGAGTCGACGGTCTTCCTTATTCCTTTGCGGAACCCCACGCTATACCTGTCCTCTGTGGAAAACCCTGACCAGGTCATATGTTTGAAAGCATGGCCGACTTCAGGGATATGAGGCCAATCATTCTGTAAAACGTATTAGTTGCTATCTCAAATGTTGTGTGAGATCATTCGACTCGCCTCTTCATTTCGAGGCATAAGTTGATCCTAAATGATCCATGTCAGCTTTTGGACGTTATGTCGCTCCCACCCTTGCTGCAGATTGCAAAAAACTTACGTCTTCAAACCATGACTCTACAGCGTCGTATTCGTAAACTTTCTTCTTGTTCATCTTATTGCCTATTCGAGTTATCTTCTGCTGGATAGCAACCCATTGAGGCGCAGGTCTTGCAGAGTTATCGAGCCAGTCGTTCCATGGGTTCTTGGCAAATGGTCTGTTTGGATGAAGAGCCGGCCATTTCCTTTTGTATAAGAGCTTTTCAAACTTAGTGGGATTGTCCTCTGGTACGGCGACCCCAACCAAATCCAGACAGCGTATATCCCAGTTGTAGGTGTTCTGCCGCTCGGCCATTTCATCAATTTCTTCTAGAAATGATAAAAGACCCTCAACCTTTGTTAAGAACACTTTCCTGACGGCTTGCGATGGAAAGAGATCGGGTGTGGCCTTTAACCTGCAACATTCATCCAAGACTGCGCCGAGGAAGTTTGCAATCTCGTTGGTATCCTGGGACAACTTGTCATCATCAGTCGTCGTTTCGACTTGCTCAATAATATTGTGGCTGATGCGAAATACGAGGTAGAAAAGATCTCGAAGAAGATCGACGAGAAAGTCGAGCTTCCGAGGCTCTTCGAGTGTTGCTGAGTCTACCCAGTCAGTTAAAGCTACCATGAGATACCTGCTAAGGATCTTACTATGAACAAACTCCTGGAACTCATCGAGGAGAGGCTTTTCGCCGAGTTTTCCTTCGAGTCGTTCAACCTCTTCGATGAACTCTTCCAAGGTCATGTTGTACCACGATTTGAACTCGCGTATAGTGAGACGATCTTTTGGTGTTGAGTCTGTCATTTTGGCGTAGTTGTAATGAATTTCAGTATAGGAATCTGCCAGGAGCAGAAGAAGTGTTCGTTAATTGAGCTTGGTCACAACTGCTTTGGGAGGTTTGCTAGCGCCGTCTGCGATGTTTTGAATGTGCCAAAGGTGAAGTTCTCGCTTCCAAAAATTCGAAGTCTTTCCCCACACTGAACCAAATCTTTTCCCCCTCTTCACCTTCAACAATCAAATTTCGACACACTTCTTTTCAAATCAGATTCTCGTCCTTCAAGTAAAACTTCATCACAGACATTACTCAACTCGCCTTCCTTATCGCTCTCAATTGTCCTCGAACATGTCGGCAATGACTATGTCACCAACAATGGGTATGGACGCATTCTCCGCCTTTGCGGAAGAGAAGATCCAGTTGATGCTCGCCAACGCGTCTGCTGAGGACAAGGTTCGATTCAAGGCTCTCATGGGTAGCGAGTATCTCAAGTCGCTTGCTGGTGGCAAGGTGATCTATCTCTTCACGCGATCCATGGGTACGAACCTCGGTGCTGAGTACATGAAAGAGCTGGCTGCGAAATTGAGGTAAGATTGCCCGAATACTACTCATCACTCTTGTCTGACATCTTCACAGCATCATCATTGGCACCACGGTTTATATTCACTATGACATCGAAAAGTCTGCATATCGTGTTGGACAGGTCGCCGATGAGCAGGACCACAAGGCCGTCACCGGATGTATCCAAATTCATCTGGTTGAATATCCTCCTACCGTTTTCGGCAGTTCAGGTATTCACTACTATGGTTCTCCTTCCGAGTCTGCGCAGAGCAAGCCAACTGCTGAACTCTCCTCCATCCCTGCCAATGCCAATCTCACTTCATCGGCGCAGAAGGTTGGAAAGATCCCCAAGCCTCGCAACAGTTGGATCTTGTACCGTCAAGACAAACATAGCGTTGTGTTGGCAGAGAACCCTGGAATGCACACCAGTAAGATCTGTAAGTGCCATGCCTGTCTTCTAATTCAAATTGGACTAACACTGAATAGCCACCATCATTTCTGGTTTGTGGCGCAACGAGTCCGCGGAAGTGAAGGCCAAGTACAAGGAGCTTGCAGAACAGGAGAAAGCCAAGCACCAACTCATGCATCCTGCGTACAAGTGCTCACCTCGCAAGTCTTCTGAAATCAAGAAGCGCAAGCGCAACTCCGAGGAAATCTTGCTCAACATGCAAGGACGTCCTGCTCCTAAGGTCCATCGCCGTGCAGGATACGCCAGTAACCCTCACCTCACCCAATCATCCATGTCCACATCCATGTTCGATTTCGATTTTGCGCCTGCTCTTCCGTCCACACCATTCCTTCAGGGCTCATCTGGCATTGATTGGGAGGCATTCGAGGACTACCAAGGTCTTGATGAGGGAGCCTTTGCTCGTATGCCAACCGGAGGTCTCTTCGATTACCAGACCATGCAGTTCGCAAACTGGACTCCCCCTGCCGCCACTTTCAACTGGTCTTAAACGCCGAACTTAGGTTCCTGCTATCCAGACGCCATCTCATGTTTTGTCTCACTGGTACAATTCGGGCGACCGCACCTCATTCACAACAACGCGCATCTGCTTCGTGGCCGTTGATCTGGTCTGATTCTATGCAACATCTATCGCATCAATCCTCTCTTGACACCCTTACATTACCACTGCTTGATACACGTTTCTGTTTGCGGCATGTTCATACACCACACCCCGCTTCGCATACTGTCACTGTTTTCAACTTGGATCTTCTGAGCGCCCACATGGATCGAATTCTTGCCCACTCGAAAACGTTTCAAAGTGCCTCATTCTCTCTGGTTTACTTGATTGGCGCTTCACAGTTTGGCTTTCGCTTCACGTTGGCAACCTTTCGACGACTCCTAGGATGGTCCTTCCCCTGTACACCTTGCGCACACACACTTGCTGTTCTTTCCTTTGTACTTTCATTGCGGCGATACACCAATGCCACCAAAAAAAAATGGATACGACTTGTTACTTTCCCATCAACGGCGTCACGACTCAACGACTCAACGAACAGACGCTTAAGATGAACACACGCAAACAGAGGATTGAGAGCTTTCGGGCTTTCTTGACTTCATTGAATTTGTTCTTCGGATCAGACTCTTTGAGGTTCTTCTTCGTACTGCGACACAAGAACGCTCTCGAGCTTTCTTCCCAGCACTTTGATTGAGTTTGATCCCGATCTTCGGATCAGGATCTTTCTCTCAAGGTGCCTGTCTCTCAAGAATGGAAAATGGATTAGATTTGGACTTCTGCTGATGGAAATGGAAAGCTTTACGGGCCTTATGTTGTTTAGTCATCGACAGATCCTCGGATCAGACTTTGATAAACATCCATGTCACTAGACAGTTTAGATAGAAAAACGGTGCTGAAAAACAAACTGCGTCCTTCAAATGTGAGGTCTTCATGATGCTGCCTGCTTGCTGCTGCCCTGCTCCCTGCTGCTGCTACTTTTACTATCACCAACATCACCGATACCACAACGAACATTGAGCTTGAATGCAAGGAAATCTGCTTCTAATTTGATCCAGTTGTAAACTAATCCATATTTAACCTGCAGTCACAGTTGAATCAGCTCAAAGACCCAGTAGCAAGAGGCCAGGACCCGGATACCGCTGCTGAACAGAAGCAAGAGGCACTCCTCCAACGCTGGATATGTGTGGCACGAGTGTTTGTTTACATCATCAGCCGCATCGCCATCCTCTCGGTTCCGAGGTGCCGCCAGCCCCCTCAATTTCCAGCCTCTCAAATTACCAATTAAAATTTTCAATTTTCAAAGTCGCGGAGGTTGACGTCTCGGCTTGCCCAGTTCCGCCCAACCACCCGGATTTTTGCCTTCCACCTTTCAGCATCCAAACTCAATAGGGCTGCTGCCCTGGATTCGAGAACACAACCATTTCTTCTATGCGTTTCCCAACCCTTCCGTTTGTTTGAACCCGCGCCACTCATTTGTGCCTTGCAAGCGGAAATCTTTCACGAGAATTGTGCATCTGATAGCCTTCGAATACCTTCGAATAGGACTGCAGAAGGTTGACAATCCTTTGGTTAAATTCGGGAACGAGCTGATGGCATGAATTGGGGAATCTCTTTGGATACAGAAGTATCAAGGGGAGTTGGAGGGTCTGGGAAGGGGGTGAGTCTAAGGGTTAGGAATAAGAATTGAGCTTGAGGGGGTTTGAAGAGGAAGAAGGTGCTTGATGTAATCAAAGGATGAAGGTCATGGGAGAGATGTGGTCGAAACTGAATGTGTACAGCCAAGTGTACCGTAACTGCAATCATCAATTGATCTATCGTGCTCTGGTTTGTGTATTGACAGTTGCATTATGCCGTAAGCTCTGAAGCCACTATGTTCCGAATGTCTCCTTGATATCCTCCAGCCACAAGTATCCTATTGGAAGGAATGGTCTGAATCTCATGGAGATGCCGATTGATCGTGTGTGTCGAGGATCGGGGGAGGATGAAATCCTAGGCAGGATATTAGCTGAAGTCACAAAGCTTTAGAGAAGTGTCTCCTATACCTTTGCGGTGAGCGATCTAATATGTGGCGGCTGCAGGAAGCCGGTGCTTCTTCCTGCTATCATCCGTACTCAACGTCTCGCACTCCCTTCATGTTCCGTCACCAGTCCAATCGCTGCTCCAGATGAAAGTGCCACACCGCCACTGGCTGTTCTTCTCTTTCTGTCCACTGGGTCCGATTGGCCGCGGACACATATAAAAAGATCGACCCAAGTTTACTCCAGGCTTCTTGGTCAGGAGGCTTATACAAGGTTCGTTATGCTCACATCGAGGTACAGTCCGTTTGCCGAGGAGCTTCGACCAGCCCTCCTTGGCCACTATCGGATCGACAATTGATTGCTGTTCGGCAAGATTGAACGCTATACTTGGGGATGGTAATTCGTTGCGGTCCACAGAGGGTGATTGGAGTTGATATACTGGTGCAGCTGGCGTTGAAGGACCGGAAGTAGCAATACTTGCTGTATCTGAATCTCCGTCGACTGCTGATGTGGACGTTGATTGACTTTCTGCATCTCCATCAGACTGTGAAACCTTAGGCTTGAAGAACCCCATGAGGCTGCTTTGTCCTTTCCCTGGTTGACCTTTTGCAGGCATTGCTGTCTTAAAGCTTGCTCCAGATTTGACTCTCTTCAAAGGCCGTGCTATTGAAGGTGGCTCTGCTATGCGTTTACTACCTGGCTTTGCTGGACTCGGCATCTTTGTAGTTTGAGAATCGAAAGCAATGGCAATTCCGTTGATCGCCGTTGTAGCCTGAGACCCCCCGGGTTTTGCATTTCGCTTTGGGAGATCCCTACAAGATCCGCCTGCTTTCCTTCTTGAGTTGTATCTGTCGTCGACTTGGAGAAAGAGCTCTCTGAAGATTTTAAGGATGGTTTCTTCGTAAACATGTCTCGGATGCTGCGCCTGCGATCGAATTCTGCTATGAGCTTTGCTGACATGGGCAAAAGATCTTTCGTAGACCACTCCCGTTGACGAGCACCTTCCTTGAACATTCCAGCACTCATGACATCCCTTATATCAGTCTCTTGGCCATCAACCACCACCCTCTGCTTCAACACTGCGTACACTGGACAATGGTCTGAGCCCATGAGACCTTCTTGAATGTTTGACTCGGAGAACCAGTCTTTCCAGTCCTGGCTGCAGAGAACATAATCTATCCGAGAACCGAAATTTCCCGGCCTTGCATTGATCTTTTGCTCCCAGCAAGTAAACATGCCTTTGCGATCGGGATGAAATGAGCGGCATATGTCCCACATCACTGGCTTCTCTCTACCTTCATCTCTTTCTCCAAAGACCTTGCCTCCGACCAACAGCTGGTTGAGCATTCTTCTGGCTGGCGTAGAAACGTATTGTTGCCCTGTCATGCCATGCTTCTTCAGTTGCTCCTCTGCGTTGGCTGTATCCATCTCCTCTCGTATGATGTTTAGATCGCCAGTCAAGAAGACTCTCTTCCCTGCTGCCACCAGATTACGTACTCGAGCATCGAGAGCATTGATAAAGCTTACTCGAAAGTCATCACGAGACTCATCTCTGTTTGCTGGGCAGTAGACACCGATAAGTACGAAGGCGGGGAACTCAAGCACAACACATCGTCCTTCTGAGTCAATAGTTGCGATATCGAGGGGGCATTCGGCAAGTTGTATTGGAGTAGGATATCCACCGATCTGCTGGTCTTTGGGAAGGTCCCAGAAGCTTGTAGAGGAATTCGGAGGGGTAAGGACCCCTGTTATGCCTTCTTCTGCTCGAATTGGTGCACAAACTGCATTGCGGGTATATACTGCTACTCCAGAGTAGCCTATTCAACCTTATTAGCAGGGTCGTTCATCTCTTGCCCCAAGAGCGTACCTTTCTTGTGTTTTGGCAGACTGAAGAACACATCCCATCCGGGCACAAGTACCATGTCATCCTGGAGGTCCTTCCGCTGTATCTTGGTCTCTTGCATAATCACAATGTCCGCCTCAAGTATTTCGAACATAGCCTGGAATTAAATCAACAATCGCTTCTTAGAAGCATACAGAGAGCTCTTCCTACCGCGAAAGTCCTCTCTTTTCGCCATGGTTGATAGCCAAATGGATTCCTGGCCTGTTGTTAGTATGACCCTCAAGATACCATTTGTCTGTGCATAGAGAAATTCCCAAAGTCGCGGAGGATGACAAACCTGATTCCGTTCACTACCCTCAATCAGTCAAGATCTTACTGGGGTGGAGACAATACACATACCGTTCCATGTCGTAATCCTTAGACCCCGCTCCTCCATTTTGATGCACCAGACACTGAAGAACGACGCAGCTTCGAAGACATTGCCCCACAAAGGTGTGAGATAACAGGAGGTTCAACCGGCCAGTGAAGTTTGCCCCATACACCGTCGCCTTTACCCCGATGACAATCGCGACTGAGTCGCGAAAGTGACTCGAGGTCAGCCGCCACCACGTGATCATTGCACTAAGCCTTATTCGTTTGAAGCTTGGCAGGCATTGGGGAAACATACGATTTGAACTTCACACGACGTACCTGATTCTCGAAGAGCAATTGAACCACAACAACAACACGATGTTCCCTCAACGAACGATGATTCGAACTTCCCAGCGCTTTGCTTCCAAGCTGCGCTCTCCAGCAATCCGCACACCTTTCCAAAGGCGATTCGCGAGCTCCGAGGGCTCTGCTTTCAAAGGTACCGAGGACAATGCTTTCAACCGCGAGAGAAAGGCTGTGAAGGATCATGCGGCTGCTACATCTGGTTCGTAAAAGTGAGATATGTGTGATCGTGAGACGCTGACGAGGTGGTAGATCTCTGGCGCAAGCTTTCCATCTAGTGAGAATCCGAAGAGGGGAATTGCGGGAAGGAAGGAGAAACTGACTGTTGGTAGTGTGACGATTCCTTGCTTGATCATTGCCGGTGTTAATGCCTATAACCTCTGGAATGAGCATTGGGGTCATTGGGAGCATATGGCGCCCTTGGAGGAGAGACCTGAGTATCCATATCAGAATCTTCGAACCAAGAACTTCTTCTGGGGTGATGGAGATAAGGTATGAGACCTCCGAACCCGCTAGAATGCTGAATCAAGACTGACTGATTTTTCTGCAGACTCTCTTGTAAGTATGAACCTGAGAATCATATGATATGTTAAGGTGGGAGGAGGTGCTGGAAGATGAAAAGTTACAGTTGAGATGAACGTGTGCTAATTTTGCTGGTGTAGCTGGAACGATAAAGTCAACTATCATAAGAAGGACGAGTAGGGACTGGATATTGGAAGCAATGGGTTCGTGAGGAAGTGCAGATATGGGGTTGGGGAGACTAGGGTAGAGGTTGAATAAAAGCTTAGTAAAGCTGGAGCCGACAGACCGCTGTACAATTCCCCTTGAGTCTGAGCAATCTTATAACTTTCAGAACGTCCTTCCTCTGCTCGTCCGATGCGTGAAGTGCCCTTTTCGGAGAGCGAGATGTGTGCGAGTATTTAAAGGGATGGTATAAAAGTGACTGAAGCTCAAGGGGATTGATTAGGGCGGCAATTAGATTCCCATTAGTATCTTGCTCACGGTTGCCGCGAGAATGGTGATGGGCTATCCATGAGTTATGAGAGCTGGCTAAGGAGGCTTGATCAGGAGGATGGAGGGAATGTGATGTGTCATTATGATGGAATGGAAGTGGTCTTGTATAGAGGCTAATAAAAGATGAATATAGGAGCGTGCAAGAGAAACTGTGAAGTCGAGGAGTTGCCAAAGTAATGTTGGTGACTGGGGAACAAGTTAGTGAGCACATTTGAAAGCTGGAGTGCTGAAACCCGCGAGGCTATCTCTCCACCAAATTTCAAGCCAAGCATCTCAGATACGTTTGACACAAGAGATGTCAACAGAGGTTCTGTCCGTTATGCTATGCATTTCTTTTTTTTTTTTTACAGGAAGATGTGAAGTTGGACGAATGAGACCACAAAAATCCATTGGTAGATGGTGAATTTCTAGTCATTTCAATCATGGGTATCATCTAAGCCATTGCTAACGCCGCGTCTCTTTTCAAGTCGAGATAGGCACTTGCACAATCGTCCGCTTGCAACTTGTCCCCCAAGACTTTCATAATCGTAGCTTTCTTGGCCATCATCTCACACTGCCCTTTAATATCCTCCAAAACAGAGTACTCGTTGAATGACCTATCAATGAATTCCAGACACTTTGTCAAACACTCTCTTCTCTTCAGACTACCCCGCTTGGCTTGCCCAGCAATCCCCATGTAAGCGTCGACCAAAAAAGAATACAGCTGCGCATTAAGAGCACAATTCTCGTACTCCAAAGCCCGAGGGATGATTGAGGTGAGGATTTGTGATGAGGCGTGGAACTCCGAGAGAGATGTTAGAATATTGGCTATGGCGCCCATCGCAGCCCAAAGACCCGGAATCAGTCGAGCTCGCCAGGCAATGCTTGCTGCGCGAACTGCCACCGAAAAACCCTTCTGCGGCCG
This sequence comes from Hyphodiscus hymeniophilus, assembly GCA_016508695.1. NCBI lineage: Eukaryota > Fungi > Ascomycota > Leotiomycetes > Helotiales > Hyphodiscaceae > Hyphodiscus > Hyphodiscus hymeniophilus. The sequence continues at coordinate 1,275,780 of VNKQ01000006.1, read as the reverse complement.
ACCGCATTGGTCTTGAAGCAATGCTTTCATCGTAAGAAGTCTCACACGCAGATTGATATCCTCTCCGTCTTCCTTCGCAGCTCCAGCCAGTTTTTCGATTTTTGCCAGCGCAGCGTTGAAGTCAGTCCGGCGTATGAGGTAATCGATATGAAGAATGTTGATCTCGAAATGGAGATCTGGGTCAGCGTCGGCTCCTGTATGCTGTAGGAGCTGCGAAAGTAGCTGGTCTGCTCCATCTAGGTTATTGTGGTGAAGATCACGCTTTAGACGAAGGAATCCTCGATACTTCAGCCATAGTTGATTTGACTTCCACGACCGGAGCGAGTTCTCATCTAAACTCTCAAGCTTTTCCATAGCTTCATCATAACGGCCTTTGTCAGTCCAGAGATGTGCGGTCCGACATGTGTGCCTCAAGGTATCATCGAAGAGACCGTAGCGAGCATATGTGCTAAGATAGACCTCGGAATATTGTGTTGCTAGATGCATTACTCCTAATCGAGCCCACAGATGAGAGACAAGCGCCGTCTGAGGCCCCATCATAGGTTTCATGTTCTTGTCCACGATGAGATACGAACTCTTCAGGATGTTCTCGAATGTAGTGGCAACGCTCTCGCCGTTGGACATGCCCAGCTTTGCCTCGCTAAGCAGTGTCGAGCTCCATAGCGTCCACATGCCACTCTCTTTTGCTTTGATCCGTAGATATGCAAGGCCTTCTCTTTCAACGCCAATCATATTCGTCGATTCGGCCTCTCTGATGACCTTGGGGTGGGCTTTGCCGAAATGATATAGCCAATTGAGCGCAAAATTTAGACAGTGCATATCTTTGTTTTCTCGTGCAGTTGAGACTGTCTCCAGCATAGCGGCAACGGCTTCGTCAAAGCAGCCAAAATCTGCTTGTAGGACAGCAAGATTCATGAGGGCATACTGATAGAAAAGTCGATCTCGGTTCTGCATAGTGTAGTCGAAATACCGATGAAGATTATCGAAGGACGTAGTGTAGTCACCGGCTCTCCAAGCATCCAAAAAACTGTCTTGGGTGAGCAAGAGCACGAGATAAAGAGAGTGAGGCGTACTTGAGGTAGTGCGACAGACTCGGAATCATGAAACTGGCTTTCAAAATGTCCTTGAATTTCCCCTTGACTTCCACCGGTATCCTGTTACCCAGCTCTGCAATCATTAGCCTTTGCCATTAGATCTGGGTATCTGAGACTCACTCTGCATTCGCTCGACTTGGAACTCAAGCAGTTTCTCCACATCGTCGGTGCTAACGCGGCCACTCTCATCGTCTTCGATGTTCAAACATCCATATGCCACCAGCTCTAGCATCTCGGTAGCTTCCGCACCCCATTCACCCTCTCCATCGTTTAAAGCTTTATCCCCGGCCCATCTATCGAGCATGCCATTTCTTCTCGCCCAATATGTCCTCGTTTCATATCTCCACCTCAAAAAGGCTGTCCATAGCAATTGCGCATCGTTGAATTTCAGCCTCTCAAATTCAACTTTTGACTTGCGAACGAAACTCCCGAATGGCGACGTGCGAGAAAGTATGATCATATCGGAAGATGCAGGGGGTATTCCCATCTCGGCGTCCTTCTTCGCATCTTCACGAGTCTTGGCTAGAAGATTCGTCCGCCGCGCAAAGAACACATGAAGAGCGTCTAGGCTGTCGATGTCCCATAATTTCGTGAGGAAGCGGTCCCATAGGTTTCGACCTGGGACGCCGGATGCGGATTGGTGGGCAGAGAGAAGGTTTTCGAAGGATTTAAGGTCGAGGACGAAGGGCAGATCTTGATTTGATAAATTCGGATTATGCTGTGGTGCTGGTTGCGTAGAAGGCAGTAGTTGATTGAGGATGAACGAGAGAATTGGAATTGTCGAAGAGCTTAGGACCTCTGCATCCGTGTACAGCTCGATAAGGCATAGAAGCCCGACCTTGGACGGCGTCAAGAACCTGGTCATATTGAGGGAGACGAGGACGACGGTAATGATGTCGAGAACCTCGTTTCCATGATCACTTCTTGCAAAACTACGTTCTGCTGTTGACTTGTTCGAGGTAATAAGCAAGGAGGGAACGCGCCGAGCGCGATTTCTTTTTTTGGCGCACGTTGCCCCTCATTGTCGCTTCGCTTGGACGGCAACGACAACCTACTGTAATCTCTCATCCAACTCCTGCTAGCAGGCTACGGTAGCAGCCAGCTTCAAATTCTTTTTGATCGAAAGTTTGATCATTTGTTCCGGGTCTCAATAAGATTGAGATGGTGCTCCGAAGCGAGTGGACGAGTAGCCCAAGTCGGATCTCAGAAGTTCGATTTCAGGAGAACTCTAGCCCTGCTCTATCATCTCTTGGATGTTCACTTGTGCGTTTGCATGTAATCACGCCCTGCTCGAACTCAATATTACCTAATCTTCACGCATGAACAATTGTTCTGAATGCCTTCGACAGCGGCTGTTTTGGACAGCTAGTTGCCATCCACGAGTCCCTTTTGCTGCTTCCAGCCAGGCTGCTTACAAACATTTGTCTATATCAATTCTGTCCGCAGGCTTGAAGGTTGCCAAAGTTGGAAAGAGGATGGTTAGTATCAAGTATATCGGCTGCTACAACTGTCACATCTTGCAAGGCGGTGGGAGACGACGGGTATCTTGCTGTGGACATGCAAACATGCAGAGACTTGTGGCCACAGTCCTCTGATGTATTCTTGATGACTATGGGTCAGGGATATGCAAAAATATCCTGTTATTCATGAACGAGAGTAATAGTGCCTTGTTCATCTCTCTGTCAAATCAAATCTTCTCGTAAACCAACGTGCACTCGTGATATCATAATCATCATACCGCCTAGTACAATCCAGCATATATGGAAAGCCTGGGCGTTTTCAAACCCCACAACCGAAACGCAAAACAAGAAATATAGATATACGGATTGGACGTCGTTACCGTGTTACTCCGTCAAAGACGACCTAATTGTCTTTCTTTTTTTCCCAGCCAGACACGAAAGTCAAACAAAAAAAGAGCGAGCATCGTAGCCATTCTGAATGCTAAATTTGCCTTTTCAATCCACCCAGCTCAGTAGCTCTCTCTTGCTCTGCGGGAATGCGGCTTGTACATGAGGTGCTCCGTGGCGCACAAGATGCGACGCCATTCCGCACGCTCTGTTAAATCGTCAGTATAAATATACATCTCTACCAATCATAAGTCTGAAGACTTACTCCCATGCGGATCATTAGGATCGTTGCCAGCAAGGATCTGTTCCGCTCTCTCTCTATCCTCCTCCAAAATTGGGCTCTTCCAATGCCGATACTTCTCGCACAGTAGCCTGGCAGGCCACTTATCTACCAAGCTCATCGGAAAATCCAAGTCCCTTCCCTCCGCCGTTGTCGCATCCCGTACCTTCGCCTTGACGGTCTTGAGAGCTCCCTTCTCATCCACATCCCAGTTGTTATTTTCATCGAGCCAGGGACGATCATTGTCTCTGTAGTATCGAGACGAGAGGGTCTGTTCCGTGGCATTTGGTTCGTAGCGGTTTGGAAACTGATCGAAAAAGAGAGGAAGCATTTGCTGTTTGAAACTCAAACCTCGGTCAACACGGTGGTAACGGATCCAATCGCACATCTCGGGCGTGTACGGTCTATTTATGTGAGCTATATGCTGGGATATTGGGGTAGAAAAGGTGTCGTAATGGGTATCGGGATCTTGCGCTACGACTTTCGGTTGACGGTAACGAAACCCATCGCCAGTTACGTGTTGAAGGGGTACGCTCCAGACTAGTTGAGGTTGAGAGCCGTGGCGCAAGCTGCGATGATAGGGGGACCCCGCTGACCGCGGAGAGTGACAGGAGCGGCGCCTCGAGCGCCTGGTAGAGCTTTGCTCATCGACGCGGATATGTCGTGGGTGATAGTCATTGAAGGTACGCACAATGCCTTCACCGCTCTGAGATCGACCAATTTGGGAAGGAAGCCAATTACTGGATGAGGCTTGCTTTTGGAGTTCCAAAATGCCTGCGTGGGCACCATAGTATGGTTTCTCAACCTTGAGCGGCGGCAGGGGGCCGATAGTCTGCAACAGCATCCCGACGGAAGGTAGTATGGTGCTAGATTTCCCGTCTTGGCTCAATGATAACTGCTGGGTCTCTTTTGGCGGAAGCGTGTAGGGATAAAGCGGTTGTGATCGAGGAAACGTGGGGTCAGAAGCCTCGCTGTCTTTCCCAGCCCTCTGTCTGGCCGTGGGTGCGGATATCGACCCATCTGTTTCCATCGTATCGAGATATCGTACATGCTCTTCTGATCTGTTGAGGCAGGCAGATATATCCATCTTGCAGCTTGCTGCCAGTCGACGTTCTGGATCTACAGCGAGAGTGATATTCATGCTGCAGTATGGATGAATGTCGATGGAATGTAGTTCCATTGTGGATTCCTTTGACACAACAATGAATTGTCTTCACAAGTGGTGGATACTAGATGTCTTTCAAGGCTTTCGATGAAGACATCGGTCGATTTTTGATGAAAGACGCCTACTCAGTTAAGAGGGGCTGAGGCAGAGTTGAAGAACCAGATAGGGTCGCAACTTGTAGGGAAACCCCAGAGACCGGATTTCCACCAAAGTCTTCACTACGGCAGCATCTGCATTGAATCTGCAGGAATGTGACAAGAACAAGGTTCTCGATTCTCATGCTTGGGTGGCTTCAGCCATCTCGCGGGGAGGGTGATCTACGATCTGCGATCTGCCATCTTGATTACCATCCGCCATCAGTGGTCCGGATCTGTTCCATACCTAGTCAACCTTTGGAAATGATTCAACTATAAGCGAAAGTCTACGAGCCTCCTTGCAGAAATCTTTGCTACCCTTACTACGCCCTACATTGCATACACCTTCAAAAGTGGGCTTGTGGTGGAGTGGGCTAATAAGGCTGGCCCTTCATTGAATAGGTTAGACCTTCGATCGATATATGCATTCCCGGTGCCCGGTCCATGATTCCCGTAAACGAAACTTACAGTACTGTAAGACGGATGGGTGGGTGGGATCTAGATCCTTTCTTCACCACCATTGCATAAGTTCGTTCCAAGGCAGCAAACTTATCGATGATTCCTTTCTTTCTTTCTTTCTTTCTTTCTTCCTCTTTGGAGCGACACATTGTATGCTGGTATTGCATGACCATCATGCAGGCGACAATACTTGCACCACTCCTGAACACTTCGAACTTCGAAGCGATCTTGTAGACGGCGAGAAAGGCCGCAAACCTGACATCCAATACCTATACTCATCCTCGGTAAGATAGACGTGAGACTGCCCGATCGCGCAGCGGGGTATAAATGCAGTATTTCCCGTTCGCCACCCTCTCCTCCTACCTAGTATCCTACCCAGATAAGTCCTGACAGCAGACTCAGTCCGTTCCCAGCCTCGGCCTCAGCCCCATCCAGCCAGGGCGGTCCAATTGGTTCCTGGTGGCGGGGAAAGAAGCCGGAAGACCCTTGGCCCATGCCTGATAGTATGTATTCGAGAGTCCCCCGAGCCCCCTTACGTCCCGACCCGACCTTCCGTGCCAACAGGTGAGGTGTGTTGGTGCCACAATATCAGCTTATGTAATCGCTCTGAGATGTCTACCAGATTTCTCCCGGAAAAAACAAAAAAAAAGCAAAAAGTACACGGTTAACCACACTACTGTAGCATGAAGATCCAATGGCAGTAGTTCTCCCAGTAGCTTTTCAGCTCCCGTCTACACTGGGCATTCGGAAGATACCGCGTCTTTGTCGATCTCTGCTTTATATTTACTTCTTTTGAAGAATTGTCACATTCACGGCCTGAAAACCTGCATCTGTCATCTATCATTTCTTTGAAGGAAGCAACGAGAAAAAGTACATTGCTTGTCCACATGCACAGATGTTTCAGCCAACAGGGCCGCCCAGCCATGTATCTTGACGCTGAGATAGCGAAAGACACAAGACTGCTCTACTACACACGCAATGCTTTCAGCCACCACATATTTCGCTTGTCTCGCCTACCAAGAATGAAACTACAGTTTATATCCCCTATCTCGCCGTCTGGTCTGTAGGGAAAGCGTGATCTATCCTACTTATGTTGGATGTTTCCCAGCTTATCTAACTAATGTCATCGAAACTCCGTCACACCTGGAATTGAATGCACTCGCTCCCTTCAGATAACCCCTGGTTGGAATTTGATTGGAAGAAGTAGGCTGAACGTCACACAAGCTGCAGCCTGGCCCATGCATTCTTTCGCTTCGGTGAGTAGCAAACACTCTGCAATGCGAGGATTTGGGATTGACGTCGTGAGAGGCTGTTGAGGCCGCCTTGAAAGACTCGGTCGAGGAGTTCACACTCTTTGTACGGCTGGACAACGGCGAAGAAAAGACTTTTACGTCGCAGTCTCTCACCCAAAATCCGCCGCATGTCTCCGTCGATCGATCCAGCCATGAATTTTTTCGCATTGATCCCTGTGCCACGGTAGAGGGAACATATGCCAGGCCTGGTTGGTTGTTCATCATTCTGTAGGTCAATATGCGCAAATGCTGACCAGCCCCATAATCAGCTTACCAAGATGGAGGAAGCATGGTTGCAAAGATTGAGCCTGGTAACGATAGCAAGCAACTCAGCAGTGGAGGGACTACACCACGCCCGAATTGGCGTCAAGTTCAATGGAATCCAAGATTGGAGGAGTCAGATGAAGGCGACTCGATCAACAGAAAGAGGAAACGAGCCCGCTATCCTGAATCCTTCGACAGCGAGGACACCCTTATGCCATTTCCTGCTCAGCAACTGACCATTGGCAATGACAAAGAAGTGGAACAATTTTACAATATCCGATTTCGGGATTTACAGCAGTCGTCCTGTAGGGTTATAAGCAAAGTTTTTGTCAAGCTGGTTGAGCCCAAGAAGCAGACTCATTTCCCATATACTAAAGGTGATGCGACAGCTCCGCCGTGGTGGCCTAGAGGAAAAGGTCACAAGACTGTTCGACATGTGGAGCCTGATCATCTTTTGAGACCAGGTGAGTTTATCCTAGCACAAACCGCCCGTGGCCGGGAGAAAGAATACTGACATGATGTCTGTAGAACGAATCCGGCTCCTGGTACATATCCTGAAAATGATCGTCGAGCAATACTCGACCGTGCAGAAGCTGGGTCTCAACGTCAGAAAGCTTGAACAAAGGACAATGGAAGCGATGAAAGGATGGTTCAATGACCCTAAACATCCGGAAAATGCTATGAAGACGCCCTTCTTGAGAGAAATATTCACGGTTGCGAAGCTGCAAGAACGTTACAAGAAAGGGGAGATTAGTAAGTCGAAGACGTCTATATACAAGTTTGTAGTAGACTAATACGGTTATACCAGATGGCAAGACTCAGGTCCCTGTCAAGTTTGGTAACTGGCGTGGACTTAATTCTTCTGACGTAAAAGTAAAATCAAATATAAAAAACGAAGACGACGAACCGGAGAGGATTCAGGCTCTTAGACATATACCGACTCTGGCCAGCCAGATCTCCCAGCCCATGAGTCAAGCACAGCACCCCCCAAGCTCTCTAGAGACAAATACCAGTTCAATGTTTACGGGATCTTTCCCTGCTCACTGTGATACATATCTACAAAAAGAAGGCCACCCATCACACAACGACCCCTCTTCCCATCGAACTGGTAGCTTCAACTCTCAGTCATCAGATGCGCAGGATCAACCTCGTCGCTCTATACTTCCACCAGTCTGCCAAACCACCCAAGCCATCCAGAGCATGTATGGCTGGCAAAACGATGCAATGGTCAGCAATTGGACAACACCCTACAATAATTACGTCTTATCCCCCCCATCTTCGCTCGGTCAACCGGACAGTCATTTTCAACCAGCTCACGCACCCACGACTCAGCACCCTCAAATGATAAAACACTTTGATAGCTTGCCAGCCAGAAATCCATTTGGTTTTGGTCCTGGCCTCGGGAACCAACCACGGACGGCCAGCTTGGGTCACTCTCACCACCTTCCGCATGAATTTCAAGAGTACGTCCAGGAGAATGGTGGTTACGGCACAATGATTCTATAGGCAGCTATAGGGATGGTTCACACTTCGTCAAAACTGGCTCCTCCAAACCCTTATTGAATGGCAGATGTTAGGTCTCAGCCTCATGTACTTTCAGCCAAAGCCTGTTCAAGTAATGAGTGCTTGTACGGTATAGTTGGTGATGGAAAGGCTTTCATGTATGTGGTCTCAAACGCCTTGCCACGGGTTGGCAGGTTGCGGCCATTATGGCTTATGGTAAGGAAGGGATCATAGGAAATTTATCCAATTAATTGAACTGTCAGATTACCTCTCAAAAGGGGCTCATCACTACCATCAAGCAAGTAAACATTCGATTATATGTCCTCCCGGACTCCTCCAGAATTCAAGCTCTAATCCCGGTTCAAAAGCCCAGATCACAAAGGCAACTGGCACTCAGGCCTCCCAGATTAGAAATATCAGCTTAGCAACAACATAGCTTCGGTTGAAGCATCCCTCGACCGTCATTCATGTGACTTCCAATATGTCAGTCCGGCGTTTCCCACACACTCGACAGATTCGCGAACGATTTGTCCTAACGTAAATCTCTCTTCACCAAGGCATTGTGGTGGAGATTGCCTGTAGTGAGATCTAGATCCGAACAATTCCTAACATTTGCACCGGGTTCAACTTTATCCCCAATCAACTGCCCCAACTGGTATGCGAGTAGGTGGCCAACCAAATAAACCATTCCGGTACGGCGGTAGGAATGTGCTCCGTTCAGGATCCGATCCGGTCAGCCATTTTATGATCCCATTCTCGAGTCGTACAACCTTTTTGAACTCAATATGTTGTGTAACCTGTGCTCCACATCTGGCTATAAGTTTCTCTGAAACAGATGGCGGCGACGGCATATCCCATATAATTTGCACTTCTTTTCTAAATATCAGGAAGACGTAACAAAGGATCTCACATTCTTGCATCCACTGCCTCGATGGTCGTACTGCATTACAAACAATAAGAAAAATGCACTAGATTAGCGACGTTACACATGGTGGCAGCGAGGTGGTAGCGAGCGATTTGGTGAAGAAGGGGCATCCCGACATGCAGATGTAGCCAAGGAACATTGATATAGTACAGGGACTTGAGGTACGTAAGTTAGTGTCTTATGCGGCGTTGTCGTTTGCCTTCCTTGGCATCGACCCCTTCCCTCTCGAACCCCGGACTAGGGGTATCACGTGTGGAGGTGGTGGAGTAGGGGTCTAGGGGTCTTGTATGCACTTCGAGATCATTGTTCCAGATCGAAGGCACAAAGGCACATGAGCGGGACAATTGTGATGTGCATAGAAGCGGCTGGCAGCAACTACTATAGTCTATACCAGACTCGAACTGACTTGCATTGTCATTACGATACCCCGAGTGGCGGTGAGCAAGAAGCCTCGAGTGTTGCTGCTGTTGGCTGGATAGCCACAGTCCGTCAAGATCGGCACAGTAATAGAGTATGTCTAAGCGAGCTTATGCCCTTCTTTGTCTTCTTTGGTTAGTTATGCAGCCCACGATTTACATAACAAGTCCGCAGTAGTTTCTGCGCAGTGTCACACTCCTCCCAAGCCTTTCGAGTGATCCGGACCAACCAAGCACCACTTAAGTCATCAATCAAAAGCAAAGTCAATTTTGACCTCATCAATTTATTTCAGAGCCTTGCAAGACCATTCCTACAGGGTCGAGATAGTTCGAATGGCCTAACCGAGACAGATCTCGTAAAGCAAGTATTTCCACGGCACCAAATGAACCCCAATTCATTGTATGTGGTTACACGAAGCTTATTACATCACCCTTGCCAATACCATTCAGGTCGCGTTCCAGATCTCCAGATACCTCATCAACAAGTTTCTCTTCGATGGCCCCCTCCACCCAAGTGACACCAATCAAGAGCGGGCCCCCAGCAACACTCGCAGTGTTGAAACAGATCGCGGCCTCAATTGCCTGCCCAGATTGCGAGAACAGCATCCTTTCAATCTTCCACCGCACTCCGGTTCTGCTTCCTTCAAAGACTCCCACATTTGACGACTCAAAAGTCGTGCGTCGAGGCTTGTCGATACAAGCTCTGAACAGTTTCATCAGATCTGGAACCCAAGGCGTCAAACCAATATCCAAATCATGTGGAATGTATGCGAGCTTTGCAGCCATCTCTTCCCTGTGCGTGCGGGCGACGTTCCATATCTCATCAGAGCGCTGCTCGTTGCTTTTGCTGCTGCGAAGAACCGAGATCTTGGCTGAGGGATAATGAATCATAAGTCCAGATGCATGGTTCCCTATCTCTTCCCTGGCACCAGGCTTGAGGAGGTGCCGCATTGAATAAGGTATGCAGCCGACGAAACTTGTCGCTTCGGGAACACGGGAAGTCAATGAAGCCACAATGAGGGCGCTCAGAAGACCTGTCACGGTGGTCCCTTGTACACGACATGCTGGTATGATTCGCGAAAGTCGGTCAGCATCGATCGAAATAATCTTTATTCTTGACTTGTAGTTCTGGATATGTTTGCGAAGGCAAGGCGTGGGGACCCATGGAGGGGGTGTTTTGATCCAGGTTGGTGTCAAATCCAGATACTCCCATGCTTTCCTGAAGAAGAATTTCCATGATATTTTGAGACTGAGCTGTTTGTCAATCGGCGGAGGGAAAGTCACCGACTCGGGAATTAGGAGGCTTCGTCTTTCTACTCTGGCTGGTTCCTGGGAGGAATTCAGGGCTTCCAGAACAGAAGTGTGAAAGAGGTAGCCGCTCTTTCCATCCCCCAGAACGTGGTGGAATGCGAAAATTGCATCGAAGACTATTTTCAAGGAATCCGTTCTACTACCCTGAACAATTATGACTTTCCATGCAGGTCGACGATCCAGATCTCGAAATCGTTTACTGTGTTGATCCTCAAGAATCTTCTCCATGCCTCGATCATACTCGATGCCACGGACTTGCTTGTACTCAATGTGGGATGAGAGATCAATAGCATCGAGTCGAGTGAAGATCGGATCGTTCGTGTCGTCGCCCACAATTCCAGCACATAGAATGGGATGACGGAGGACGGCTTTGCAGACTGCGGCTTCGAATGACTCCTTCCAGTTTTCTGTCTTGTTGTTAAGGGTATACCTTGCTGTGATGCAAACGCAGCGGTAGTATCCGAGGAAGTGGTTGATAGTTCCAAACTTCTCACTGCTCGGAATGTCAGAGTTGTTACAGCAACAAGTGGTTCTACTCGCCTGTCTCCAACTGGTCTAGACATTTTCACGTCAAGTTCGGCCCTGCTTTAGAAGTTCAATCCTGCACGAAAACTATTTCATCTGGTACGAGATCTGGGTGGAAGGATCAAATGGCATTATACGCTCGGTTTTCTTTGTGAGTGCAAGAACAATATCAGTGCCTTAATCATATAACCAAGGTCAGATAATTGGGTATCTGATTTCTTTGTTGAATGCAGCTGGCTTCAAACACCAAGCTCGGAGGAAAGCTTTCTACCAATACCGTAAAACTGATATCTTTTGGGATATTGCATGTTATATACAGAAAGCCATTTGCAGAAACATGAACTCGAACCTCCAATTCAAGCGTTGGCAGTATCGTTCACATAGTGACAAAGGCAAACTCCCTCTCACACCCCAGAGGTTCCCTCTCACACCTAGACACAGGGCACGTTCGCAGGAACCATTCCCCACGGGCTCTTCTCGCACCACTCCCACAACCTCCTCTGCCTCGTCCAGATATTCACGCCGACCTTCCTCCCCCGCTCCACCGGCATTCCCGAATGCAGCACATCCCGCAACCCCGTCCCATTATCGTGCAGATTCTGCCAGTAGATAGCATTTCCCGGGATCGCCTTGAACGTGACGCTCTCCTCCCTCGCGCTGTGGCACTCTATGAACTCGCACCAAAACCCCTCTCTGTTCTCCAGGACTTTGAGGTGCGGGAAGTTCGTCCCTCCGCCCGTGATGTTGTCGGCGCGTAGGTAGCCGAAGAAGGTGCTGCGTCGGTCGCCGGCGTACGTTTCTTCTACGCTCAGCGAGGGCCCGAACCAGTCCATGTGCTCCTTGAAGTAGTCATTCAGCCCATATCTGCTACAAGGTCAGAATCGAGACCTGAGTGGGGTCTTTTGGCAGGCTTGGTTTCTTACTTGACGACTTGGATCACCTCGAGCTTCTGCACCGGCAGTCCCTGAAAATCCGCCGCTCGCTGCGCGATGCAAAGTGTGCTGTTGTCGAAAAGAAGAGCGGCGCTTTCGCTCTTCCGACTGTCGTCCAGCTTGTCTTCTGGAGTATCGGATTCGTGGACTGTAGAAGCGCGGAAGGAAGGATCGCTGAGCCGATGTTAGATGATACCAACCAGGGACTAAAGGGGTGGACTTACGCGGTTCGGATCAGGTAGTCCATCTCGGTTCGTGAGAGGAAGTTCTCAATATAGATCACCAGTGGCGAGTGCGAGAAGATGTGGATCTTGTAGGGCTGTGGCAAGCAGGGCGCAGGCGTTGTGACTTGGACTTCGGTCACCGCTGTGCTGGCTACCGTTGCGGATTCCGTTTGGACCTGGTCTGGAGGCTGGGAGAAGATGACCAAGGTATCCAGGAGTCGTGGGATGAGACCCAGCATACGATTGCTTAATTGGGATTGATATATGTAGAGAGAAAACAGAGACAACAGGACCAGCCTCTCGAGACTCAGGTAGATCTGCTTCATATCTAGAGTAGTCGGCTTGATTTGGAGAGGTGAAGCATTGGATTTGCTCAACGAGAGTAACGGAGAGAATATCAGCCATTGATATGCATGCTTTAACAATTGGTTCAATCGAAATAGACAAAGAAAGATGAGCAAAGTTCTGCTAGAATTGTCGCCCATGTCGAATACCCTTCGAACACCACTGGGTACTCCCTTTCTCAATCTCTTTGTTAGGACTTCATATTGTTCTTGGGGCGCTACTCGCAAACAGGAACCGAGTTGCTAAACAAAATGGATTGACGCGGTCTGTTGATTAACTGAGCCCTTGATATTTTGAGAGAAGGCAGTTATGCTCATATCAAGAAGCAACCATAACTTTTGCTAAAACAAGGCAGACCAACCGTAATTGATACTATCTTGGCTTCAAGAAGTCTTACAATGTAATTCTCCTACATACACATATACACATCATCAAATCATCCAGTATCATTATCATTCCATGCCACTTCGTATGTTACTTAAACGTTCCGTATTCGTGGTTTCCAAACACCAATGCCAATGCCAGTGCCAATGCCAATGCCATCCATCCAAACTCCTTTCCATACCCGCTTATGCAACATACAACCAGAACTTATCTACATAAACGATCCAAGTCTGAAGGACCCAAAACAAAGGGAAAACACCATCATCCTCTACGAGCTCCAAAAAGTGTCAAGCTCAAACTTGTATCGTTCTCTCCAACATTCGGCGTAGGTTCTCCTAGCATCTCCCACCTCCTTAACGGAAACGGACTTATTTTTTCCTTCTCCGGCACAATCATAGCTCTGGCTTCCGGTCCCGTCAATCCTGGAGGGATGGGCGGACCTTTCTCTTTCTGGCTCAAGACCAGCCACTCCGAAGGATTTGCAGCAATACTGAAGAGGTACGAGATCCGAGGATTGGAGACTGTGTCTCGCAAGCTGCGGATACAGTTTTGACGCATGTCATCCGGGAGGCTATCGATCAGGTAGAGCGCTAGATCGAAAGTTTGCTCGATGAGAATAGTCACCGATTCTTTGCCCGTGTCTAGGGCCTGTAATTGAAGAAGCAGAGCCGCGAGTGCGAGGACGGCTTTGGCATGGTTTTCATGGCCGGTATCCGCGGTATCGAATACAGAGGATTGAAGGGTGATAAAAGACAGGAGGAGGGGAATCCATTTCGCTATGACCTGCGCCTTCATTTCGTCGATCTGGACATTGGAGAGGAGATGCCAGAGATCTCTGAGCGTTGAGACGATCTCAGAAGCGAGTGTGCTGGCTGTTGAGGAAGAAGAAACGATGTTCGAAGTTACCTCGACGATGAAGAGGAGGTGTTCTGCTCGCTGAACTCGACTCGGCATGCTCTCTTCGGTGTTCAAGGCTTTTGGTGAAGGGAAGCCGGCTAGAAACTGTGTTTCGGCTCGATGTCGAATATGCTGTGTGATTGAGGAATCGAGGAGTGGGACTATGCATGTCCAACTCGTGTTTTGAGCAGCGACTGCAGTTTCTATGGCGACGTCGAGCGCTGCAAGACGTTCCGAGCCATGGTCCAAGCCATCATCCTCTGTCTCTTGCATACTGGCATCCTCCAATGCGAACATCGAAGCAAGCTTTACGTGGCAAAATGGCAAAGTGAAGTCGTCAGCTAGGTTCAGGACCGCTTCTATTGCAATCGGCTTTGCTCCTCCTTCGCATCTTTCGCCTACCACAAGCCAGTCCACCATGGCAACGGCCGAGCTGCTGATTCTCTCATCACCACTATTGAGAAGTGGCAGTACTAGATTCTTGGTCATAGAACCTGCATCTGCAAGTACAATCCGCTGTAGGAGCTTATACGTCGCAAGCGGGTCCGCATAAACTAGTGCGGGGAACAATGCACTGCCAGTCTTGTTTTCGACGTTCTCAAATGCTCGACGGATAAGAGTCACAATCTCCATAAGATTGTCCTTTTGAAGATGGGATTGTTTGATGCGAAGACGATAAGCCTCTTCCGGAGTCATGACTTCTGGGAGATTCGATGGAGCAATGACCAGACACATTAATTCACGGGCAATATCAACCTTGGCTGGATCACCTGTGTCGAGCTTCTCAAATATGGTGCCTCCGTTGACAACAACGTTACTGAGGTTTATACATCCAAAGCTGATTAGGGGCCCTAAGACATGTATCATGCTGGGTCGATCGGTCATCTGGATGAATCGGTCCACCCAGGCAGCCATCAGGAGATCGAATTGTTGGGCATCGAACGTTCTCAATCGTGTGAAGAGTAATCCACAGCTCCTGTGCTGCTCTGGCGATTTAGTCCACGACTCTTCCAACCGCAGAGCGATCCTTTGAAAGAGTCGTTCCAAGGTTGCTTGGTCCATGCTGTTCCCGCTTGCCAGCACCTTTTCTATCTCATCGGTAAAGTCAGCCTCAGCGGTCTGCATCAATGCCATATGATCAGACACCGGTGAGCAAGCGTCTGCAGCAGTTTTCCTGTCACTGCGAGCAAGCTCTTGGGCGAGTTGCTGCGCAATGATGTTTTGCTCTGGTATCCTTGCCGCAAGATCTGACAACGCTACCAAGAAGACTCGTGGTATGGAATCAAGGTCATCACTCAAGGAGCGCAAGCGAGCCACGAGGATATCGAAAATACCTTTGAGAGCTCCGATAGCTGCGAAGGTGTTGAGGTGTAAGTCTAGGGTATCCGCACATGATGCAAGAACGTCCGGGTCGTTGGAGCTTGTGGCGATTTTCAGGACATCGGCGAGCATCGAATGATCCTCTGTCGTTTCCAAGAACTGTCGGACCGTATTGAAATCGGACGCGGTGATTGCTGATGTTCCTCCTTTCGTAGTAGAATTGTCCCATTCATCTATGGGAGGTATCGGAGGTTGGACCACCAGGAGTTGGACGGTCTGTCGCAGCCATAGACCGATTTCCGATTTGATTGAACGACTAAGTTGTGCGGGGAAGCCGTCAGGTGTTCTTTTATTATCAACGTCGATATCCAGGTCACCGCCCATATGTGCCTGCATCGCTGGTAGAGACTGATTCAGTAACACCATGCAGGAACTTATTCCATCTTCTTCTTGGTCGATGGAGAATCCAGCACGACCGAGCAAAGTCCTTCGTAGTGAAATCATGCTCTCACTAAGATTATGTGTTGGCAGCTCCACAAGGAGCCGTGTTGCACAAGGACCGTCTCGAGCGATTTCTGCAGCACTATAGATTCCACCTCGAGCAATCAGCCACTGAAGATAGCTAGCCACAGAGAAATGCTCCGAACGCACGAGCTCCGAGGCAAGGTGGTAGAATGCTGGTTTATCAAAACCCACGTCCGAGGATTTGGAATCCACAAACTTGAGTATCGCTTCACTGACATCAGCACCAGACCGGCTGAAGAATCTCAGAATGCGAGCTGCGACGAATGTCTTTGTGTTTCCAGGTCGATGAGAAGACGAGGACCAAGCTAAGATAGTCTGCATGATCATACTTATGTCGCCATCAATCTGCCAACATACTTTAGGCAAGTCCGTAGCAAGTGGCCTCTCAAGTGTGGCATCAAGCAGTTGAATGAGTCGCCGTCGAGAAGGGAGCTCCTGTCCGGAACCACGGCACGCGAATCGCGCATTTCGTTGATCGATCGAATTGAACAGTGCAGAGAAATGGGTACTATCCGCACCCAAGCTGCTCTGTATAATATCTTTATGTTTTGCCCATATACTTGGGTATAAGAAGCTCTCCGGATTAGACTCCATCATCCGCTTTATTAAGTCATGTAATCGATCAGATAGTGGAGCGAGAATATCGTGATCAGGGTGATTCACAGTCTGAAATAGTATTAGTTGGAAAGTATCTGTGAATGTTGTATTAGGAGCATACCTCAGCCAGTTGATTCATCAGAGCTGCAGAAAGTCGGCGTCCATACTTCCGGTACTTCAACAGATCCTTCCAATATATCTGAGTTAATAATAGCCACATAGGCAACTTTGGTTGCGGGCTGTTCTCTAGTAAAGAGACAAGCCAATCCATGTAGTGTTCGCGGTCAAGCAAATGTTCCGCATAAAAATGGGCTGCTAGTCGAATACTGTAGCAGATGTTACCTAAATGCCTCCAAGAATGTTCCTGTGGAATAACTTACGCATAATTAAGCCTGCTCCTGAAGTCTTGCTCCCCACATGTTGATACAATACTCTCCACAAATTGTTCTACACAGACGGTAAAGTCTCGAATCCACTTTGCTTCGCCTCCCATGGCAAAAGTCCCGGTGGCACCTTTCCTCCGGAATGACCTGAGCTCATTGGCACCAACGCACTTAGCCAACCAAATAGCGCGCTCAATAGGTATATTTTTGCTGAGTGATTGTTCTAACAGGATTTTCCCTCTGATACCGTGCGGTATAGAACGACTGAGCCGTCGCAGGGAAATTTCTGGATTCGCTAGGTCCTTTAACCACATCTCTCTCTTCGTATCTGTGACTGTGACTCGTGGGGGAGGTTTAAACGTAGAGGCCGAAGTAATCTGACCACGTCCTCGACGTTGCGCTAGGACATTTGCAAACAGAGAGGATAATGTTTGCAGTCCAGCTTTGTGTTTGAGAGCTGGAAATAAAGATGATTTCGCCGACCCCGTCTCATTCTGTGTCATTTGTGCTTTATCGAAGAAGCCTTGTCGAATGGCCGTTTCCGAAAACTGGTCTTCTGGATGGTTTCCTATCCATGGAAAAAAGTCCGCATGGCCTCCTAACGTCAGTATATAGGTTTCTATTGAGGAGGAATCCAACTGACCATTTGGGAGGTAATGAGGGGCCGCTGCCGGTACCTCCAAGGTATATGGTTTCGGACGAGCATCTTTCTTCGCATTATTTGCAGGGGCCGCCCGTGTCTTGTCAACAGCAGGCGGCGCATGTTGTCCTGGCCTCACTGGCAGAGGCATTGGTTTTATCGGCGTCGGAGTTTGGCCTCCTTGTGTCGCGCGCGGACTGCGGTTGCTGATACTGGGAACATCGAAGTGAAGCTGGGGTCTACCTCGCGGGGGAGCAGAAGGCCTCCATGTCGGAGTCGCATCCGAGGTTGGCGCTGGCGATTCAACCAGGCTCGGTGTCGAGTCTTTCGAGATCTCCAGCTTGAGGCGCGAACCTCCGTTTCTTGGGGTGTTCCCCCCTCTTCCGGCATCAGACCCATCTATCGTCAAGTCGCCAAAAGCCTCATGGTTCCTCCTCGCGGGCGAAGAGGGAAAGAACTGCTGAGAGGGTGTCCGCTGCGGCGGGGGCCTTTGTATGAGATTCGAACTCAACGATCTCTGGGGCGCTTGTCGAGACCCCAATGGTCGAGAGGTCATGATTGGGCCATTTCGCTCTGAATATAAATGCGGCTTCAATCAATGTAAGGTTGTAATGGATGCGAAATGGTTCTTGTAGTTCAGTACCGAGGGTTAGGTGAAGTGAGGTTCGAAGTGTGAGGCGAGGCTTGACGGTAGAGATGAGGTGAGGTGTGGAAGCAGGCATGCAGGTGTGGCCGATTCTCTGCAGGAAGGAAGGATGGCTAGATGGGTAGGTAGGGTAGGGACGATCCGCTGTGGTCAGGTTGTCCTTGTTCGGAGGCAGAGCCACATAGTACTGTACTGTAGCATAGAGTGTTGCAGATCCGGTTTGCAAGGGGGAGGGGGGTAGAGACTAGACTAGAGTACAGTACAGTACAGTACAGTACAGTGAGAGCAGGAGAGGTGGTTGAGTGGATGAATAAGTGGGATGCGATAGGATAGGATAGGATAGGATAGGGGGATGGGACGATATGGGATGATATGGGATGGGATGGAATACGGAACAGCGCATGGAGCGGGAGGGAACCAGGGCAGGGAGAAGAGGTGGTGGTGGTTGCCCAGCCCATTGTTCCACTTGTGTGTGCACTACTGGCCTGTGGGGAAGAGCAGTCCAGCACCATCCACCGGATAGGCGGCTTTGGTTGGCTAAGACCCCACGCATTGTCGGATAGGAGCGATTCTAACCTGATCAACACCCGACAATCGCTGGCGAGTAATGGGCAACCTTAGCTACCTACCTACCTACCTACCAAGGTAGTTTCCTACCAGGCACTGCATATCGCGGATGTTTGGAATTTTGGGGATTTTGGGCGAGTCTGGCGGGAAAGCTTGTGCAGTGTATGTGCCATCTTTGAGCTTGGGTCTCCTAATCTTCGGACAACCGACGGACGTACTCCCATCGCTCTATCAAATACTATGGACTATTCCCCACTTGGATGTGATATTGAAACTCAAATTCAAACATGCGCCAATGATGGTCGGTAGTATCATATGTTATTCTAATCGCTCAAACATTCCTAACGATTTCAGGGAATAGTGAGAAAGCATACACCAGAAATGGTTATATAACTTCAAGTGGATCCGACGGATTCGACCAGATTAGCCAATAAATATGACGCCCTTTTTCCGACCTCCAAAAATCTCTCCATCCAAATCACTGCAACTGGTGCAACGTTGTTAATCATCCGCTTCCCTCAACACCCACTCCTCGTCATGTAAGCCAAAATATCCTTCCCCATCCATGACAAAGGCTGAAAGAAGGTGTGGCTGATTAGGTAGGTTAACGTAAGACCTTGGATGAGGACACCCCTTACGAATCAGCATCACTAAACGTTCAGTCATGAGCCTCTTGACCACGTTGACCATGTGCTTCTTATTCTCATACTCCGACCATATCATCAGCCGACCAATAAGTGCTCAGATTCCCCTTCGGTCCCGATACTGCGGATACCTCTTCCAAACTTGGTTCGAGGTTGGAAATATGCAGAGCAGGCAATGAGCTCTCTGTATGAATGGGGCGAGGGCTTCGAGCCACCGATGAACCAATTTCTACTTCTTGATTGAAGATGGACACCATTCCAACGTATCTATGTGAAATGAAAACCCACCCTTTCGGTCAAATATCTCCCTTCTTCCATATGGAGCTGGCGTAGCGGAATTGCCCTTCAGGCTTTCCAAGACTTTTGAGCTTTTGCCTTCTCTTCATATCCTAATGGGGAACATGAGAAGAAGGACTGAGCATTACGTTCTGTGATCTAATATTATTTGCCAAAACCCTGTCGACTGAACAGTGGGTAAAAAGGCTATCTCAAGCCAGCACAAATAATTTGCGATAAGCTTACGCTCTTGAGACACTGTACTCAAGTTCAAGCAGGACTGGCGCAGCTAGATTCACCATAATGCCCTCTACCAAATCATAAAAGCTTAACAGAATCGCAAAAATTGTACGGAAGGCAAATCGTCAACCCAATAAATCAATTGAGAAGCTTGCAAGGTCCAGCGTCTCGAGACGCATCTCGCTTACTAAGCATCACCTTCCAGAACATTTCTAGTTCCAGAGCTTCATTTGACAGCGGGAGCTCTCGACAGCTCTTGCCAGCTCTTCAACATCACAGCAACCGCAAAGATGGCAACCAAGAAAGACATGCGCCGTGCGGACCTCGGTATGGTTCCCATAACATCCATCCTCCCAATGCCTAGCTGACCTTTTCCAGTCATCCCTTATCAAACCCCCGCCCGAAAGAAGCAGCCAGCGACATCAGTGGAACGCTGAGTAGCACGCTCCCCATGGCTGCCATGTTTACGCGGAACAAGTACATTGGATGGTACGATACTCTCCTCATGATTCGTCTCAATTCGAAGCGAGAGGTGGCAGATGCTTAGAGAAGGTCAGAGATGATGGCTAACGGGTCACAACAGGTCATCCGTGGTATTCGCAGTGCAGAACTGGCTGGGAGAGAGTCAAGATGCGAAGAAGACTAGCAGCCAGCCTGCTTATTTCTCCGTCGGGATGTCGAGTATGTCACTTCTTTCCTGAGCTACTTCAGAGAAATGCTAATCTGGATTCGCAGTAATGGCGCTCGCTATTACCTACCTTCCGATGTTTCTACCTCCTCCTACTGTTCCGGGACAGGCTAGCACGGGCACTGAGGCGCCGGCTCCTGCTGCTACGCCCAGTCTGTATTGATTTGGAAGGGTTGCGGGTGTGGGAGTGTATAATAGGAGGGAGATACCCTAGAGACGATGTGTCGTGGATAGGTCAGGAGTAATAGCTGAAATATTGAGTCACTTTTGGCTTCCAAGACTATACGTCGACTGTACGAGTGAGGCCCTCTTCCATGAAACAGAATAACCCTTATAGCGCTTCTTTGAATCCATGTATGAAAGTGGACAGTGGAACTGTACAATGCCAGAAGTTGGAAAGATCATTTCTGAGCTCGAGGTTCTCTGCTGTTGGTTTCAAGGCTGTAACTATTTGCGAGAGTGAGAAATCGCAATTGATAGTCTTTAGAGAATGATATGAGGACTGGACTTTGGCATTGGTACTGCAATGGTTAAATTACAAGATCCCAATTGCTTCAAACCTGGAGCGAGTCGGACCCACAAAGTCAAAGACTTCGAAGATTGTGAGTGGTTAGCAATCCAAGAATTGTCTTTGACTTTGATCTAAAACATGATTCTCAAAAAGCTCTCTCAAAGAGTTAAATTATTTTGAAAGGTTTCAACGATCAGGGTGTTGTAAACCAATTAATTACCCTGGTGAATAGTCTGCTTTTCCTCTGCTGCAGCTTTCAAGTCCCCTCTAAGGCTGCATCTTCAACCACACAACTTAATTCCACATGATATCTTACCATATTTGTCACACATTAAATTGACCATAATGGTCGAGTCAACTGTGGCCTGGAAAGATTCCTGAGAAAACTCTCGTTCAGGTGGCAACTCTCACAGCCGCATTCGTTGGCTTGCGTATCACGTAAATACTTATAGGCCAATCAAAACATCTCAAACTCCCGTGGAAGGCGGAAACGGCCATGGTTGCCTAAGGCGAAAAATCGCTTCACTCATTCCCCCGCTGTCTTCTTCCCCTCCACTCGACTACAATCACAATCAAATATCACCTTCATCCACCAACAGCCACCTCGTTCTACAACTCTCCACTCTTCAAACGCACATTTACAACTTCTACTACAGCGACTCATTTCTCGCAACTACTCTCTTGACACCAAACACCTAAACCACAACCCAAAGAGACCCAGGAACACTCGAGTTTATGTCAATCGAA
Organism: Hyphodiscus hymeniophilus; assembly: GCA_016508695.1. Classification (NCBI taxonomy): domain Eukaryota; kingdom Fungi; phylum Ascomycota; class Leotiomycetes; order Helotiales; family Hyphodiscaceae; genus Hyphodiscus; species Hyphodiscus hymeniophilus. The sequence continues at coordinate 1,253,999 of VNKQ01000006.1, read as the reverse complement.
AATCTCAAGACCTTCGGTGAGTCTTCACACTGTTTCGATTCTTCGAGGTCGTATTTGAGGTCGTCAAACGAAGTAGCACATCAGGTTTTCGGAGTGTCCATCTTCGCAGACCGTGCGACGATGCTCCCTTGACGAACAGATTCGGTCTTATCTTCAAGCTCAGCTGCTAATATTTCTCGTCACATAGACCCCTTCGCCGAAGCCGACGAAGACACAGGAGAGACCAAACAGTCGCAGAATTACATACACATACGTATTCAGCGTAAGTGCTATCGCAAGCTTTTCGCACATAGTCTTGTGTAACGCCAGGAGTGGAGACATAGAGATAAGCGTGCTGACCTGGTTGAAACAACAGAGCGCAATGGTCGTAAAACTTTGACGACTGTTCAAGGTCTGCCCAAGAAATTTGACCAGAAGAAGATCCTGAAGGTCATCAAAAAGAAGTTCGGTAAGTTCACTGTTCTAGACCTTTTGTGGCACGGCCATCGTTCAACCGCTAAATAAGACTACAGCTTGCAATGGCACCATCGTCGTCGACACTGAGATGGGAGAGGTGATTCAACTCCAAGGAGATCAGCGCAAGGATGTCCAGGAGTTTCTTACCGACAAGAAAGAAGGTCTTGAACTTGATGCCAAGACCATAAAGGTAGTTCCTCCTATGCTTATACAAAATCCTACACCGTTGACAATCATCTTTCATAGGTCCATGGTTTCTAACCCCATCGTATCTCGTCCCACCAGTCATACCTACGAGTGAGCTTCGATAGAAGTCTGTTTGCCCTTCCAATATTTCTTCCAGCTTCTTGCCTCGCCTCACTCGATGGCTGGGTCGATCAGCTCGTTCTATCACGGCTTGGGTTCGATATGGGGCGTTATTCTATGATACCCGCATTCTCTCAAAGATTGCATAATGGCATTGGCATGGATGGACTGTCGTGGAAAGGATTATACACTGTCCACTTGCTTTGCGATGGTTTTCGGAATCTGCGACCATTTGCTCCTGAGAAATACATTTGTATTAGCAGGGAATACTGCTCGCCTGGGCGTTCCTTGACGGACTGGAGGCGTAGCATTCATTCTGGCAATGAGAAATATACATTGAATGACTCTTTCGTCCAGCGAACCCTGCAAGGCGGTGCGCCAACACGTAGTTGTGCTCGTCATTTTATTGTCCGTCCATAAAGCTCGACTTGAAGCTCAAATATGTGCTTTGCCTCGCCCGGCTTAATTACATGACTGAGTGATGAATCTTTTTAAAAGCCGGCCCATGTGAGCCCTTTTGAGTAAACAAAGCTTTGGAAATATGTCGCTCTCATTTCCTGGGTGTTTCTGATCACATGAAAAGCGACAAAATGGCAATCTCGAATTGCTTCATGGGATTTGAAATTGGTATCATGAGAACCCTAAGTCCCACCCAGTGGCTTGATCTTTGTGGGAAATCACATCCAGAATATCTCAACTTCAATCCAACCCGATCCGATCCCAGCTCGCACCGTTCCTGCGCCTATTCAGCCCACGTCAACACCCTCCCTCCTTTCCACAATGCCCACGCCAGCTCCATAGGGACCCCACTCCCATACTCTCTTCCCAAAAAGAAACAGCGGCACAGGCGGATCATTCTCCCTTGTTAAATGCAGTTGCAGGAGTAAGCTTACCATGCTGATGAAGGAGGCTATGCTGAAGACGGAGATGGAGAGACTTGTTTCCTTCAGGATTGCGAGGCGGGGATGTGTTAGGTGGTAGAGGAATGTTAGTGTCTAGGAGGGCCTTAGAGAGGTGTTTGAATATGGGAGGGAGTGGATTGGGGAATTGAGGAGTGAGAGGCCTCCGGAAGACAAACGCTGGCTATGCTTATCCACGCTGGGAGGAGTTGTCGGGGGTCTTCGGAGCCGCCTGAGAGGTACAGAACCCAGGATGTTATGTAGGCGTTCATGGAGTTTATTGTTAGGAGGCGGACGAGAGTCGCTGGGCGCTTCGTTAGAAGTCTGGCTGATGATGTTGGGAGGAGGGGTACCTTGGGGTGTATAGTTTAGGAGCCTATACAATTAGTCGTTTGGTATATGCAACATAGGCCAGGTGGAAAAGGGACTAACCAGCGCGACATAAGACAATCCGTGAAATAGAACGAAAGATACGCTGAAGCGCAACACTTCCACCAGTTCCAAATCAGCCAACATTCACTCCAGAGATTTGTATCACAACCCCGCGGAACCTTCTTCCAAGCGCAAACCCTCAAATTCCCATCGTCAATCTTCTTCTCCATTTGACATCCAGCATCCGCCTCAAATAGCAAAAGAGAAAGAATCCCAGAACATACCCAAAGCACAGCCAAAAACACCTCCGTAACCCTAAACCTCCTCTCCACACTCCACGGCGCCCCAACTGCACCGACCAGGACCCCATCAAGAGCAGCTTCCAGACCCTCCTCCATAAGCAACTCTCCCATGAACGTCAACGCACATCGTAGACCCCACCATACCGCGGGCGCCGTGCTCAGCGCTCTGCAGAACAGCAGCGGGAAATGCCAGTGTTTCTCGACGCCGAGAAGCACGGCAACACGCGGGTGTAAGACGGAGGCTTTGGTATCGGGATCGGCGGGGTGGAGATCGCCAGGCGTGTAGGATGGAGGGTGGGATGGTGGTACGTTCATGGAGGCATTGGGAGGGTTCAGTGCTAAAGGTGTCGCGTGCGTGAGGCGGGGATTGAGACGGCGTTGGGAAGCCAGGTCGAGGGGCTACGGCATGTGCTGCCGCATTGCACGCGAGAAAGTGAGAGGGAACTCGAGGGGAGGGAGAAATTAGAGGAGGTGGTGAGGAAGATTTGTCGTTGTATGTGAGGGGAAAAGGGGTCGTTGCTCTCTGAGCTCTAGCGATGGCTTACCCCGGATTTTCTGCAAGTGGGTAGGACAAGCCAGGACGATAGCGGAACTCCGATTTGAACAGGATATGGAAGTAATCATGAACCTAAAATTATAAACTAATGAAACTTTTAGTGAAATGAGATAAAGTGAATCGATCAAACGTATACAATTGATTCCAAACATGTTACTTAAGTTTACAAAGTTTGGCCGTAGGCTCCGAAATCTGGACCTTACAAACTATATTTACCTCCTCTTGACTTGCATTTGCTATCACATCTTTATTATACTACCCACATTATTTCAACCATTCTGACAATATACTCACTAACCAAGACTATTTTGAAGGGTTTTAAGTTCTTTCAGGTGGCTTCCGAGTGAGAGCTCCTGCAAGTGCTGAAGCAGTGAAGCACTGCCAATCTTTATGTAGATAAAACAGAGTCCTTACCAGTACCTGTTTGAGCCACTTAAGAGTATATATTGTGCTTGTTGTTGTCTAAGAAACCTTGTAATCGGACTTTAATTAATAACACTCATTGAATTTATAATAATATCTTACTTCTACCAAAGCTTAATCCAGTGCATCACATCCACGCAGCGCTCAAAGACCGAGCACGCGACACATTGAAGTGCTTCCAAAAGTCTACTTCCCATACTTAATGCAATACACTCTGAGCAGACTGAAAATGACCAGATTGCCTCTTATTGAGACCATTTGGCGGCTTCCAATGACAGAGCAGGTGTGATACACACGGTATATAGGGACCACTACCGATGTTTCAACCCATACCACTGCCGGAAGTGACAAAATGTAAGCCGCCGCTGATGCGTCCTATGACTGTCCTATCGGTTCCAAATCCCGTTGCGCCGCCGAGCAAGAAGCTACATTCATAGAAAATGAGCCGAATACAAAGCTTGGAGAACTGAAGACGCACATTTCATGGGTAGGATTCCATGAGCTACTACTTCAAGCGCCAACGGATCGAGAGGTGTATCGACTTACGAGGCACACCGGTGATAGGCTGAGCATTGGTAGCTGATTGCATTAAAAACTGAGTAGACTAACATCATACACAGCCAAGTATCAAGCCCAGCCAAGTTGAATTGTAAAGAACTTGAAGTGGCATCAATCTCGAAGCGTAACCAGAATACAATGACTTTAATTCTTAAACAGCACTGATCAGAATCAATCCAAACATTTAGTGAATGGGTAGGTATATGGCCAAGCCGCAGGAGATCTGCCAGCCCTGGAAGGAACCTGAGCAAAAGCAAAAGTGTTCTGAAAACACTTACCGTGAACTGCTCCATCTGATGGCCACTTGCCTTCGGGGAACGATATCACACCGGTCTCTCCAAAAGTGGGAACCTGTATGCCCTGCCTGTGGATATAGTATCTATTAATCAGCGATATGGGCAGCAATCATTTGTTCCATGACGAACTGCCAAAATCGTAGCCAAGCACCTCGTTCAAGGCGCTCTGCAGGAAAGCGTCATCCTGACTCCGCTCAAAGAATCCACCTACAGTAAGAAGTAATGGCAGGTCCCCAACTGGAACCTCTCCTCTCTGGCTCGGTCCATGATTTACATAGCCCCAAATCAATCCTGATACTTATATACGCCAATAGCACAGAATCAGGCTTATGATGCTATGATCAAATGCATGTTCTTGGTTGTAACCTGTCGTGTCGAGCTGAAAGGACAAATGAAGCTCAAAAGTTGCATAATTCTGAAATGCTGCGAGCTGAACGAAGCTGTTTAAACCTAATAAATGTGGTCTCTAATCTCGGAATCGAAAAAGTCTATGCAGGAGATTTGATCATAGAGTGGAAAGGTTGCTTGCTCTTTTCCTGGACAGCTCTGAAGATGTCGACTCCGTGGCGCCACTCGAAAAATTTGGAGGACTCAAGGTTACTAACCAGTCACGCATCCAGCAAATTAGGGTTGATAGAGAAATAAATCAAGAAAGGGAAGGGAAGAGGAAGAGAATGTTGTGCAGATGCCGCTGGATATTTTGGGTCGAAAGTGCAAGGTCCACCCATCGGCGCTTCCATCAACTTTCGCCGACAAAAAAGTCCCGCCCAAGACTTCAACACCTTCGTTGAACCTCCCCTCACCATGGCGCAATCACTACGACGGCCGGTCTTTCAATCCCTTGGCCTCTCCTCGTCTCTCTCCCGTCGTCAGTTCTCCCAAATAGCACCACGATGGGCCGGTCCACTGCAACCGCAAGGGGTACGGCCCAAACAAAGGCAAGAGAAGAGCATAAGAGTGCTACAGAAAGAAGCGATGGCTACAGGAGAAATGCCTTCTGACATGGGGTTACTAGATCGTAAGCTCCATGCTTCCCGTTACTCCCTCGCTGCAGTACAATTGGACGGGGACAGGACAAATGGCTGACAGACGGCTCCAAAAGAGACTTTCGTTCCCCAGATAATGAAACTATCCTCCCTATTCACGAGCCCGCGAAGATATGTTAAATTCCAATACACCAAAACCCGCTCCAGACTCACGAACCTCGGCTCCCTCCTAATGGTCAAATGGAGCTCCCCAAAGGCTGGAAAACGTTGGTACAACAGATCATACACCATCTCCCGCCGCTCCATGCGTCCTATAGCTATGGGACTTCACACCGAGATGTACAGTGCGTTTGCGAGAGGCAACGTTAACGCCCTGAAAGCAAAATGTACCGAGGGGATCTTCGAGAGCTTCCGGGCGAGGATAGCGGGGCGTAAGAAAGGCGAGGTCTTGAAGTGGGAGTTGTTGAAGTACAATGGAAGTCCGAAGGTGGTTGCTGATCGCGGGGCACTGATTCCGGGAATGGACGGTATGGCGATTCGACAGGCTGTTGTGAGGATTGCGAGTAAGCAGAGATTGACGAAAGAGGTTGGGGGAAAGGTGGTGGAGGGGTCAGAGAAGAGTAAGGATGTGTTGGAATATGTGGTTGTGCAGCAGAAAGTCCATAGGTGGCAGGTTGAGGGATGGAAGCTTTGGGGGACTACGAAAGAATCGACCTTGGAAGATGTGGAGGAATGGAAGAGGAGAGCGTTGAGTGGTAAGAAATAGATGAGAGGATTAGAGTGTTTTAAAAATATTTGTAAAAGAATGTAGATTATGTGTACTGGTTATAAAATATCCAAAGGACATATGACTCCTCTTCGAAGTCCTGACATCCTCACCATTGACGCAATTTGACCGATTTGATTCTCTGACAGGACTCCACCGTCACCGTCCTTGACTTCACTCATACTGTTAATAACACCTGTCTCCAATCCCAAATCCCCCACAACCCTCAACTCTACCTTTGATCAGCTAGGAATTTCAGAAGAATTTCCCTTTGTGGTCGACAACAACCAAGCCTTCTCTAGGCTCTTCGTGGATCTCATCACTATCCGCGTACTCTCCTTGGCCGTCCACATGCCTGTTCAAATAAGCAGGCCTATCCAATGCTTCAAATCTCGTACCCGTATACTTAGCATACCCCCACTGCCAAGTCAACCTACAAGCCAACGCACCACAGCCCCAGAGCAGTCCCCCAACAGGCGCAGCAACGAATGCTCCGAACGCACTCCAATCGTTACCATAAAGACCCTGCTCCAGCAGAATCAACTGGCCACCTTGAAGCGCACTCCCAAAGTAGATAGTCCCGAAAATAAATACCGTGAGTATCCCCCCTAAACCACCGACGACGACTTCGAAACCTCGCCACCAATAGAAGCGATCGTTGAGGCCAAGGATGAGAACGGGAATGGTAGAGGCGGAGACGAGATCAGAAATAAGGTAGATTTGCAGAATTGAAGGCGCTTTTAGGGCGAGTACAACGACGGGGAAGATAATCAATACCACGGCGATGCGGACATACCAGATGTTGAGTTTGTTGCGGAAGAGGTCGTTCGAGGCAGTTGATACCATTGCAGATTGGAAGGAATCAAAAGCGGCTGTGCTCAAACTGACTACCATGACGAGGACGATCCCTACAGTCCAGGCAGGTAGTTGCTCCAAGAGGTAAAAGAAAGCGATAGAGCCATCCTGATCTGGGTTGTTTGGGTCGAAGGCTCCAGACCATGCTGCAATAAGCCCTGTGGAACCGACCAACGTGAGGATTATGAGCGTGACGACTGCGGCTATGGAGACGCCGATCCAGAGATCCCTGTCGGTCTTTGAGGCGAAAGTTCGGATCCAGAAGTTGGAGAGGAAGAAGTCATTTGTCAGAACGGCAACGGGAAGAATATAGAGCAGTTGCCAGCCAAGAAGGCTGGCGTCCGTCAGGCCGGATGGACCGATGAGGGACTTGTCGATTTTAGTCTCGACGCCGACCGTTATGGTTGCGATGATGACTACGGGGTATTAATAAAAAATGTTTGGAGTAAATATGATTCGAGGAAAAGCCAAAGGGAAGGAGACGTACTGAGCGCTATCACCATTGCTCCTTGAATGTTATCCGTTATGAAGGAGATCTTAAATCCTCCTAGAGCTTGAAAAACATTAGCTATGGAGATTGCATGGATGTTTCTGGATGACTTACAGGTATAGATAGTTGTCACAGCACACTCTACTATCACCATCGGCAAGCCATCCATGCCAGTCAAGGCCGTCATGATCTGCTGTAGGGCAGAAAGTTCAGCTACCATGTAGAGAAACATAGTAACTAGCGTCAGGAAGCTCAAATATAGTGCCGTAACCAAGCCATATCTCTGTCTAGCCCATTCAGTCAGAACGAAGCCCTCGGGACACTTCTTCCTGATGATGGGTCCAAGGTAGGCAAATATCATGAGAGGAGCTGCCGAGGTGACTGCATAGATGACCACGCCTTGCACACCAGTGATGGTAGCGAGTTGAGGGTATGAGAAAAGTATCCCAGATCCAAGAGCTGTGGGAGGAGGCGGTTAGTCATGTGTTGGATTGGGGGAAGGGGAATCATCAAAGCGGCAGACACTTTCCCACGCAAGCATTAACTTGATCGAGTATTACGGTGCAATCTCAGCTTCATCTCCGCAGATCAAAATCTCTCTGTATACCAGAGTTGGATCTTTCATGTGCATCGAGTCCGCGCCCGTAGTGAAGCCGCGCTGACCTCCTCGATCTCTTCTCTTTCTGATCTGTGAAAGAATAGAGGAGAAGAAACCAAGCAGGCCAGCGGTATATTTCTGAATACGAACCTCTTCACAACTCATTCTCTCTCAAGTATTCCCACGTCTTGTGTGTAGGCTGGGTTGACGATTCTTGCTGCCGCGAGTATGATTCGGACTTGGTCTTGTACTAACCAGACGCAATGAAGTTCAAAGCCAATGGAAATGCTGCCTTCAATTAGCATATATCCAGTCAGAGATTTATGGAGAGGTGAGAATCGATCCCTCAAAGCTCAGCGATGCGCTTTGGAGCAGGGACATTGTTTGCTTGCGCAGAGATTGCCTAACCAGTCTGAGTCCTGTTTCCAGAGAGGTATTCTCCCTGTTACTTGTAAGCCATTGCTTCTGATTCGAGGGAGTGAGCCTCCAGTATTGCAGTCTGTACCTTCGTCTGATGTCTCAATCGCCATGCTATGTAGCACCCAAATACCCTGCAAAGTCTATCAGCTCCACAACCTGACGAATATATCTGCTTTCGGCCCAGCAGAATCACAGCTAGTACGCACAGGAATGCTCCATAGGTGAGGTAGATGATGGCATTCGAAGCCTGGAAAATCTGTCAGCGCATGTCCTCTATCGCTATTTGCCTAGGAGGAGAAGCCTTTCTAAGGTCTTCGCAACCCAGAACGTCGTCCAAAAAGCATTCGGGGCGGGGAACTTACCTGCGTTGAAGGTTGTCCCATTCTGTCAATCGAGTTCTCGTCAATGGACCCTCTTGCCTGTAGTCTTGAGAAATATTCTCGAAAGCTGTGATGAAAGGGAAAACAGAATAAGATCTTGGTGGGGAGTAAGTGAAAAGCAAAACGAATGGGACGTCGGGCAGATTTTAGCAATTCGATTGCAGCATCGAAATTGCCCCACCACCCACACAAGTGACAAGTGCCTCGGAGAAAGCGACCTGATTGGCGGAAAAGACACGACCGGGCTCAGTAGGGTTTTTGAATGGACCCTCCAAGGCATCGCCGAGAAACACCAAAAACTAATTATTTGCATTCTCGAGATGGGAATTCGGTCAATAGCTGCTCATTTGCAAGTAGCATGTGGTAAATATATCTCAAAAGTCACAGGACGCAGAAGATATTTCCATGTAAGGCATTAGCGTTGATTAATTGACAATCTCTCCATCATCAATAGTACAAATCACGATTGTTTTCACATAATCTCACTCGGCCTCGTTATTTCTAGACATGAATCCTTTCTTCTCAAACGAAATCGTTATTCAATGGAAGTCAGATACGGAATACAAACGTTAGGGAACTTGCTCTATCAGCCTATCCTACATCTGCGTCAGCGTCGAAAAGCTTTCACTTGTCAGCCTTCTCCTCAACAGCTTTATTCTCCTCGGCAGGGTTTTTCTCCTTGGCAAGTTCCTTGGCCTCAGCAGGTTCCTTGTCTTCAGCAGTTGTCTTCTCTTCAGCAGTTATCTCCTCCTCAACAGCTTCCTCCCCCTTCTCACCAAAAGTATTGATCTTGACCCACAAGCAGGTAACGCAATGTCCCGATGGACTGGCTGGAAATTCGACTCCGTGCATGTTGAAGCAGGGACCGTGGCTGCACTCGCAGATTCGGCAGGTGTGGTTTGGACGACGCATTTCTGTTGTCGTTTTGTATAGTTCAAATCAGGTGGTTGCTTTGGTGGGAAGTTTGATGTATGACTTTGTATTGTGCAACAAGGACGGTGAGAGCGCAAGTTTTATACTTAAAACCGAATGGAAACAGATTTGTTCCCCGAATTTGAGTCAACGGCCGCAATTCTCTTTGTTCGAGGTGTTCGAGGGATTTAATGCGAACAATCACTTGTTAAGGGATCTTTCTTGCGTTGGCAGCGTTGCTGAGACGGACAAGGAAGGGCCTTTGTGCCTTTGAGCCTTCTTTCAAGAGATTGCAGTGCCATCAATGACCCGGCTTTTAAAGATGGGGGAAACTGCCGTCAACAAAGAGCAGCGGAAAGTTCGAGAGCTTCCGCTGTGATAGACAAGATTATGTTGACGACTTTGGGTAGTACCTCGATTGACGAGGCAGGTTTGACGTTGTTGCATGCACGGAAACTTGAGTTACTCAGAGGGGTGTAGGTTGACACTGCACAATGAAAATCCTGGGAGTGTTTGAGTGCCGAGCGGGTTCAATCCCCGAACCTTAAGTTGGGAGGAACGTATGACTGGTGGTGATTGGGATGGTATCTTGCCGCCATCCTGACTGGTCGGCTTCTCCAAGGAGGATGTAGTTCATACGAAAGGGGAACAATCCATTAGAATGCCAGAGATAGTGAGTTCAACTTCGGATCAAGCGTCCCGTACAGAGCTCGGGGAAGTACTCGTTGCGAGTTATATAACAAATGATTCTTCAAATAAGTGGAGGAGATAATGGGTTTGATAGACTGGCAATCAAATATAAGAAGGAAAGAGTGTAATTTGTGAGCCTGGGAATGAGGGAGGCCAAGATTATGAATAATTCGGGCCTGCAAAACATGGAATTTGGGTTCACGTCGACAAAGCCTCGTAAATTTGGAAAAGACAGCAGCCCAAGTCTCGTCTTATACCGACGACATTCTAAAGTCAAACAGGATTAAGTCTCAGCACAAGGGCCTAGGACCTAAGTTCTACAGATAATGGTAACAAACAACTTTACCACTTTCTCGAAGGTCCAAATCCTCGTTGAGCAAGCGCTCAACGTTCTCTTGACAATGCGTTATATCACATCCATTGTAGTCTTCACAACCGCTGTGAATACTCCAATGACTGACTTGTATCCCGTAACATCCCACTCCTCCGATGTTTTAATTCAGATTGTTTGCCGGTCAGGAATTCCCTCCACTTTCACGTCCTTGATGGCAGCTCCTCACGACAAAGGAGTGGCATATCTTGGCTACTTGAGATGAACCCAAGACCTATGGTCCCTTGGTAGACTAGTTGTTTGATCTTCCCGAACCATTCCTGTCGATGAAGTGAGTCTCCACTTCGTGGGTAGAAAATTCGCCGTACCTTTGCTGGACATCTCGGTCGTTCGAAATACGAAATAAATGGAGCTTTATCCCCACCACAACTGTATTGATTCTGTTGAGAGTCTCTTTTATCCCTAGCACATCAAATAGTCATGCCGCTTAGCTGCCTTTCCTGGTACCTGCTTCGGTTCCGTCTCGCTCGAGTAGTTCAGAGCATTTGACATCGACGGAAGCTCAACAGAGCTCAACAATCAATTGCTCATTAACTTCAAGGGCAATCAAGTGGCGCTTGCTCTTACTTGATGCATTCCAGTCAAGGTAGTTCTTGAGCAATGCCGTGGCCAATGCTGACTCGAGAAAATCACGAGCACTCAATGTGTCACATTCAAAGGGATTTCTTTTGAGAACTAATGTTCAATTTTTTTGGTTTAAGACCATTCGCAACTGGTTAGGTACAGTTTGAGTGATGGTACAGAGGTAGCAAGTTTGTTTTTGGTCCCTATCCTACCACAAGCTTGTCCAAATGGAGCAAGAAGAGCAGGGAAACGGGCAATGTAACTGTCCTGGCAAGATGATTAAGCCAATGACAGAAACTTGGAAAATATGTACAGAGAATTAAAATCGGTAAGCAATGTCCGATACAGGGTCTCGAATCCGAGAGTAGCTGATCAGACGTGGTGTAGAGGTAACTGAGGGAACATCAAGAAAGAAACCGTGACATCATGAGCACATGAAATAATCGTCCAGCAAATGCGTCTAAGAAGGACCAGGTCAACTTCAAAGATTGTTGAGTATTTGTCGTCTAATGAGACACCAAAATGTCCTCAGCGATGACAGCATCATGACCAACAGGAGTTGGAGTAGCTGAGCGATCATCGGCAACAGTGCTGGAAGCAACTGGAGGAGAATAGGCGGAATAGACGGGTGGGTATGCGGCGGGCGAAGCATATGGTTGAGCGGCGGCAGTTGGACCAGAGGCACCCCAGTAAGGTTGAGGAGAGTATGGGTAAGCCGGATAGCTAGGATAAGCGCCATAGTAAGACTGAGTAGCGGCAGGACTGTCACCGGCGTGAGCAGTGGTGGGTGCGGTGGTGTTGTAGGCCGGGCTGCCAGGGTAGGCTTGAGCTGTGGTGGGCGAGGTGGTGTTGTAGGCCGGGCTGGCAGGGTAGGAATAGTAAGCGGGGTAGGACGGAGGCTGAAAAAAGTGCTGACCATCAGAGTAGACGTTGCCAGGGTAGTAATTGCAAGGACTACCGTATGGTGCCCAAGCGTATGGAGAAGCACCGTAAGCCGGAGGAGCCATGGACATGGGAGAGGCAGCAGAGCCATGAGCAGGAGGTGAATGGGTAGCTGAAGCTGGCGACGGATAAGCGTAGGAGCTTGAACCAGATTGAGTTGCGAGGCTGCTACGAGTAGTGCGTTTTGGGCCACCATTCTCAGAATCTTTCTGAGAGATGCGAAGAGATCTGCCCTCGAGGACAAATCCAGTCTGAGAATGATCAGTAAAAGCAGCTTGTCTTGGATGACAAATACACACCTTGACGGCGAGAATGCTGGAGACAGCCATGACAGACTCGAATTGGATGAATGCGAAGTAAACGCGATCAAAAGCTGTGTTCAAAGTTAGAAGACGTTCTCCATGGGGGAAGAGTTGAACTTACGCTCAAACTTGGAGGAAGTCTCACGAAGAAGAATCTCCTCAATACTGCCATACGGCTCGAAGAGCTTCTTGATGCTGTCTTCGGTTACGCCAGCAGGAAGATTGCCAACGAAGATTGAACGTCTGTCGGTCTCGTATCGAGACAAGTAGGCACGGGCAGTATCGGTAGCAATCAGATTGCGAACGTTGATGGCACCACGGGCCGAAGAGTTCATACCAGCAATGGCAACCAACTTCCACATATCGTGGTTGCGGAACGCCTGTGAAGTATCAGCTTGATCGTGAGAAGAACCAAAAGGAAAGAATTTACAGATTGAGCATTCTGACCATCGTCATACAGCTTGAATTGAAGAATAACACCCTCGTTGAGGTTGAGAGCAGTACGCTCAACGTGGGAAGCGGTGTAGCAGAATTCAATCTCGCCATATGTATCAAGAAGGTGGCGAACCTCCGTGGGAGTGGGGACAGGACCAAACTTGCGTTCAACGAAGAAGAGACCTGGAGAAGGTTAGTCATCTGACAAACGTGGGGAAGGGGAAACTCACGATGAGCCTTGGCTTTCTCACAGCGGCATGGACGACCCTTGATCAAACGACCACGACCCTCCTTGATAGCTCGATCAGCGTGCTCAGATGTCTAAGACTCCGGTCAGCAAAGTTCTGAACAGAGATCAGAGTACTCACAGTGTACTGGCAGAAAGCGAATGGCATCTGCTTAGCATCGCGACGAATCTTAACGAAGACCGGACCGAATTCACGGAAGACTTGAGTAACGGCCATCTGAAGAGTTTCCTCACCCTCAGTTTGAAGAAGGCTTTGAAAATTAGCAAATGCCGACCAATGGTGTAGAAGGACTTACTTGGCAACGAAAACGCAGCAAGATGGTGGGTAAACTCCCTGAGCTTCATCGGCACGAACGACCATCGGGGTATTGCCGCCGAATGAAAGTCTGCGAGCAGTGCCACGGTTGAGAGCTGGTGAGAAACCAACAGACTCGTCATCACTATCGCTGCTGGAACCAGAGCGCCAGTTCTTGCTGCGTTTGATGATCTCTCGGCGATCGTTGCTTCCTCCGGATGGAGTTGCAGAAAAGGCCGAACGACGAGATGGGGTGGTGGCCTGGTAGACATCATCCTGGAAGACATCGTCATTTTCGACACGACCAGCGAAAGGACGGTTGAAAGGAGGTGTGTAACTGAGCACAGATTAGAAAAAGAGTTGTGAGATTGATCGGATCACTTTACCGCTCAGTGGATGGAGTGTAGCCTGTCTTCGAAACAGTGGCGACGCTGGCATAGGTACCAGAAGCGCCAGTAGTGACGTTGATGGCCTGCTCATCACCGTTCAACGAAAGTTGACCAACAATGTTGGCAAGGACGGCATCTGAGAATGAAGATATCAGCAAATGACGAGATAAGAGGAAGACAATGATCGCAGAATTGGGATGAAGATGTGAAAGGGTAATTGGCCAAGTGCCAGAGTAGATTGCAAAGGTACTGAAGCTATTCAGACCTTGATGAGATTAGAGAATTGTCGAAGTCAGCAACGGATGAAATGCAGACTCAGTGATCCTTCAAGATAAACCTTGACCATGAAGAAGGATGAGTATCAGCCAAAGATATATGTGCGGACAAAAGGGTTTAAAGTAAGACATAGTAGAAGAGTAACGATGCAAGATGGCGACTGAACATTTGTAAGGATGTAGGTCAAATGTGAAGGCGACGACCCAACTGAGGTTCGATCAAGTGATGATGATGTGATGGATTGAAGGAGACGAGGCTGATGAAGGTAGAGGTGACGAACGCAAGAAATGCCGACAAGGATGATGATGATGACGATGATGATGAAGTCCATTGCAGTGAACATTGATGAAGGAAAGAAATGATGACTTGATGTATTGAAGATGAAGGTCCATCTTAGTGACACTGATCCATGATGAAGACAGAGCAAAGACAAGTCCAAGGTAACTACCTCGAAGACGCGTGGTGAGGATGATGAAACCCATGACGAAAGCGAAACAGATGCAGGCCGCGCGAGGAAGATGAAGCAGAACATGGAAGACAACGCGATACAACGTGAACGAAATGAAGAAGCGACAAACAGAAGGCAAAGTACAGCAAAGCAGGCAGTTAGCATGGGGGAGGGACTTACCACCAGGGGTTTGAGGCTCGCTGGCGGCATTAATGCTGGCAGGCGACTGCTCGATGTGGTTGGCAGATGATGGGGAAGACATGTTGAAGGAATGTTTGAGTTGGATGAGTGTATGTAGAGAGTGTATGATTGATTGAAGTGCTGTTGAGCTGTGTGCTGGAAAGAGCGTGAACTTGGGAGTTCGAGAGATTGGGAAACGAAAGTGTTGTTGTATGAGAGGGAAGGGAAAAAGAGAAGGAATGAGGGTGGAAAGGAAGGGTTCTCTTATAGAAATGCTCGAGGAAACCGATGGCGGGGTTTGGCACTAGTAAACCGCAGAGGGAGAAGTGCGGAGGGGGAGGATTTGATGAGGGGAGCTCTTCAACGATGCGAGAGATCGTGGGGCGGATATCGCGGACGCTCAGTCCGTGCTACATCCAACTCCAAGTATTCGCAATTGTATCCTGGCAAACCGGGCTTACACGCAGCGAATGTGTACCCAGAAATTGGTATATGATCAGGATATATACTCTAATATAATTTGTGCACTTGAGATCCATGAATTCCGTCCGTTATTGTTGTATATACTGCGCATTCCATTCTGATCTCATTCATCGACATGGAGCAGAGCTACATGCCCGACTACATCCGCCAGACATCGCCATGGAGCAGCCTTGAGCGCCCTTCTCGTCGCCTCGGAGATGTGTCACCAGCCAGATCCGTGTGGGTCCGCCTTAGCGCAGGATACGGCAGCAACACAGCCTTGCGAGCTTCATCAATGAATATCCAGACAACTTGACCGTAGAATTTTTCCAAACTTGCACGCTCTCGAAGCCCTCGACGGTGCCACCGAGAGGGTCTTGCCGTGGTAAATTTTGGATTTCGTTGAGCATTAATGCGGCCCGTTGAAGGTCTTTGGGAACACCCTCCTCGACATGAGCACCCCGGTCAAAAGGGACTAGACCACAGCTGCTAGCTTACAGCCATTGTTTACGGCTGTGAAGGGCATCTTTATTTTTTGCAGACAGAGCAAACAGGGCAAACAGCGCAAACATCTTGGAGGGAGAGGAGTTTGAGATGTAGAGGAAGAGGAGGAGGACTTGAACTGTACTTTGTATCAACCAGAAGATAGATTCTTGATTACTCATGCTCTTTACAATGGCTCCCGCTCCCCTCTTGATTCAAAGAAAACAGTACGACAATTTGATTCATCGTCTTCCTTGAAGTGTTGGCATTGGTAGCAGGCACAGTGTTCAAGAGGTGAGAGGCATAGCAAAGCTGCCTGCCCCAACCTCGCTGTCTAAGATGATCGACTGGCTGACTATAGGAGCATTTAGATGCAGTCTTGATTCAGTGTGGTTTATCACAAGCAGTCACATCCACAACAGGACTATGGAACGGAGGAAAGGGTCCAAAACAATTGTGGCCACTCAGAACTGTTCGTCCAAGCCATCGGGGAGCACTTTCCCAGGTCTTCTATCGAGACACAGCTTTTCCCAGACAAATAATGACTTCCAAGAAATACATATTCGACCCGTCTTTGCGCCAGGCTCCCCTTCAGACTCCAGTCTCCCTGGTTTGCGTCGCGAGCTCGAGAGACTGGTGATGTCTTCATGACTTGCAATGGGCAGGTCACATCATGCCGCAACTCAGAACAGGAACTGGAAATCGATAAGACTATATCCCAGTCACGACAAACGTTTCACGAGAAACAAATAATCGCGATAAAACGCAGCAGCGCAAGCAGAAACAATAGGAAGGGTCCTGCCTAACTAAGCAATCGGCAGCTTTGCCAACAGCTCCATCAGACCTCCAGCAAGCCTCCATACGGCGCGACCATTGTTGTCAACAAAGACTTGACAGGAATTGTGAGAGTTCATCGACTGGGATTATTGCATACAGAGACATAGCTGGCAACTGTCTCTGCCGATCTAGCAGAGGGATTCACTGTCCTGGCAGCTTCCTTTCTTTCTCATTGATCGTCCCCAACTACATAAACACAAAAGGCTTTCGCTCCTTCCTCGAACGACGTTGCCAGGACCTGTTAGCGTAAGGCTACTCCCGCCGCTATCCCCAAGCTGGATGATGGTGATCCGAGCGTCTTTGCCTTCAGCCTCCTCCGCCGCCTCGAGTTCTGGAGGACGTCTTCACAGCCAATCACAATCACATTTACAATGAGAGTCACGCCGAACCTACTGTCAAAGGGCTTCTTTGGCCGGAGTCTGGATGAATTCAAGCGACTTTCAAATATAGGTACCTCCTCCATCCCTCTGAGCTCCTCCCTCAAGCAATACAATATCTAACTTCTCTCCTTCAGCATTAAAAGCAGAAGGCACACGCTCCGCAACAACACCCTATATCCTGACGACCTTCCACGATCCCTCCTCCCCTCAAACATGCAAGCTCATGTCCGATGCCAACGTGGGCGGCTTCTCACGCGCTTCCCTCGACTTCATCCCTCCGAACCCTTCCTCCCCTCCTTCTCCGACCTCAAACCCCGCCGGACATATCAGATTCCACGGCAGCATCTCCATCGAGCTTCCAGCCAACAAGCCACAAGTCCAGCGCACAGGTTACGCCGCTTTCCGCACACATGATCGTCCGCCAACTGTCTTTGGAAAATCCCTCTGGGATATAGACCCGTACGCTTTCCTGGCCTTGCGTATAAAGAGTGATGGCAGGAAATACTTTGTAAATGTCCAGACGGAAAGTATAGTGCCTACAGATCTACATCAACATAGACTCTATGCGAGACGGCCGGGCGAGTGGGAGACGGTGTTAATCAAGTGGAATGAGTTTGTGCGGACGAATCATGGGGTTGTGATTGAACCGCAGACGGAGTTGCTGAGACAGAAGGTTAGAACGGTGGGTGTGGGGTTGATTGACAGGGTCCCGGGCCCCTTTGAGTTGTGCGTTGAGAGGATTTGGGCTTGTAACGGATTGAGTCAGGAGGAGATCGAAGAGGATGGGAGGGCTGAGGAGGGACTGCTCAAGAGTAGGCATGGGGAGCGGATTAGGTGGGGAGAAGAGAAAGGACAAGATGGTGTGTAGCATAAAGATCATACATAATTGAAAATTTGCTCATGGGTTGGCGATGTGCAAGGTCTCGGCTCGTCTTGATATTCGGCTGCGGACTGGAGCGATGATATTTGCTGTCCGACTCGAAGCGTTGGCTACGTGGCATCCCAGGCTGCTGATAAAGAGTTACGATGGTGAAGCGAGGCTCCAGTGTCAAGCTGCTTGGATCTCCTTGGCAGGTAGCTTGGAAAATGGCAACCAAGATGTCAGGCAGAGGAGGAAGAGACTGAGAGATTTGACCATGTCATCTAGAGCTCGTTATTGTTTACTCACGGAGCGATCATGTCACTGTGTTCGGACAGCCAAAGGCGATGTCAACATGCTCGAGCATAAGAAAAAGTTGGACGAAGAGCCGGAACGCGGCAATTGTCACGAAATATGCCCTCAAAGCTCAAGGTTGATATTTGCTACACGCATTCGAGCGGACCAGAAGTCGGAAGTGTTCCTGGAATCATTTGCGTTGGTAAGCTGTGACGGCCCAGTTCGGACGGACCATGGGCTGATGAGTTGAAGTGGAGGTGATGGAGTGACCTTTGGGCATTCAAGTGTGCCTTCCAGTTATGCGTGACTTGGCAATCATGCGGACTTAAGGCCGTGGGAAAGACGGAGACGAAGGCTATTTACGTCCTTCCGGTGTGTGGCCAAGTCATCTCGAAAGATTGGAGGCAGTCCGAAAAAAGTACTTGTCACCTCTGGTGCTTCGCCAGTATGCAAGTTGGAAGGAGAGTGTGAGGCTCCTTCCGCGCTTGCTGCTTCAACACTGTTTTGCAAGTATATTTCCACAACGAATATCTTCTCAACGTTAACCACGATCGCATTTTGGAAGCTGGCATTGATACCCAAAAGAATCGGTCCTGCCACATAATATTACACAACATTAAACCCAAAAATGGATAAATCATTCAATACCGCCCAGTGGAGGCCTACTTCTATCACCAAAATAGAAGTATTCAAACCACAGGTGAGGAGCACAAGACGGCCAAATTCGGAAATGCGCCACTGACCATTCTAGATTCTTGAGCAACTTAGCCTTCTCCTTGCAGCTCTTACACAACGTATTAGACGCTTAGCATACGACCTAACGACGTGGAAGAATCGAAGTGTTGTGCTTCGTGCTTTAGGATATCCAGAGTAAGCCTCTTCAGATGCTTACAAGGCTCTTCTGCTATGCTATGGTGCACTAGGCGGTTATAAACGCCCTCATGACCCGTGGATGTACTGGGCACTTGGGGTTTGGCAGAGTAGAAGGGTCAAAAAACGACCCTAACAAGATCACGAATCCTGCATTCAAGATGTGGCTGAGTGGAGAGGTTGCCAGAGACTCGGAAGGGTTCCACAGGCAAGCAACGGCTACTTTCTGTGAACTCAGGAAAGCTTCGTACGTATTGTGGAGTATCGAAATTACCATCTCCTCATCTGACGTGACATAGCTATTTTGCTCTGCTGGCTGCTCTGCATGATCTCGACGCCCCAAAGGACGGGATCGAAATTTGCAAGCAGGCATTAGGGGATTATCCCGAGGACAAGACTTCTCGATCCTCAAACTTGCCTGCGAGTCCCAATGCAATGGGAAACTTGGAACTACGATATCATCGCCACGAGAGAGAGTCGGCGGAATAATCACCACAACGGATGCTATGGGAAAGCTCGAAATGCAGCGATACCCATGGCTTTCCCAAAACATGATCGAGAGAAGCGGTACGTACTGCTTTTATGCCCGTTTACTTTTATCTGAGAGTAGGGCTCGGGAGCTGATGCGCACCCCTTTTGCTCTGGCACAGCTCCAAAACGCTACAATTCCAGTTTACTTATAACACCAGTATGCAGGCTAACTTTCTGATAGAAGATGTCATCGCGGCATGTAACAAACTCCTGAAAGAACGTTCGCCTGTCCTTGAAGTAAGAAAATCCAATATCGGTGGCTATGGAATGTTTGCGAAAATCCACTTTCCAAAAGGAACCGTCTTACTCGATCTGAAAACCCAATCAGTATATCTACTGAGCAGCTGGGTACGCCTTTCGCCGATCTGACAGGGGAGTGCTTCAACTGCTCTACCAACCTTCTAACCATCGACGGTCCTGTGGCCCTGAAGTGCTGCCCGAAGGTCTTTTACTGCAGCACCGCTTGTCAGAGCCAAGGTTACGTGCATTACCACCAGGCTTTACATGGCAAGGACTTCAGTCAGTTGTACAAAGCGGCACACGTCGGTGGTATCCACGGTGACTCTTCCGAGTTCACAAAACTGGTGTTCCTTCGCATGCTGGCTATCTGCGTTCAAGGTAGTGTGCATCCCTTGGAAAACCCCATCTTCGCAGGGTTTTTATCGCCCAGTGAAATTGACTTCAAGCGTCTTGTTCCTTGGGGTCTCGAAGGTCATGTCACTGGCCCCATCGATATTCTCCAATATCTCGGTATTGATGTCTTTGCAAACTCCGACTACGATGCTTGCGTTCTTGAACAGCTTTGGTAGGCGTCATCCCTACAGACGGGAACCACACGCTGACTCGCAGTCTAACAGATTCCGGAAAGTGACCAATGGTATCCACAGCAAAGATCCCACCAACATCTTTTCCTTCATCCTGGACCCAATTCGCTCGTTCTTCAACCACAGTTGCGAAGCTGACTGCCAGATCTCAGTCGATTATTTCGAAGGACGCCAACAAAAGTATCTGGCTTCGATGGACATCAAGAGTGGGCAGGAGGTGTTTATCAACTACCTTACTGAGCCCAATTTGGCAGATATGGGCAAGGCTCAGAGGCAGGAATTGCTAAGGATTTCGGTAGGTGAGCAATGTATGTGCACAAGGTGTCAATCAGAGTTATGAAGCTTGAAGTTTTCGGTCTTGGAAGTTGAAATTACTAAAGATGGACGGGAGTTGATGCGGGAAAGTCTCTGCCAAGGGATATGGATAACTTTTTGCGCATGCAGTATGAGCAACAGGATAGGTTATTAATTGGAACCATTTGAAACCCAAGCAACGTCATGGTGCCGATGTCTTACTAAGTAGCCCCGCGACAGATATCCTATGTCCGAGTCAGTGGCCTCACCACTGTTCTTATGGGTACCAAAGAGAGCAGTGTCTTCACTTGTAACTAAAGTGAAAGGCTACTGTGAGGTACGTAATCATTAAGAAAACTATCTGCAATCTCAGACTGCAGCCAAGTGCTCGTCGTGCTCATCGCTCTTCGCCTTGCTCCTTCCTATCATACAAGAATTCCATCAATGCTATAATAAAAATATCACGACACAGATCCAATGTTTGCCCAAGTCCATGCCCCAATCAGCCTTCAAACCAGTCCCAAGTCGACCTTCAGTCATCGTCAAAGATCTGATATGTATTATTTAAGATCGTATCAATAACTCTGACCTGCCAACCCGCATCTTGGATGTTGGGGCCAGTATTAGCACCCATAAGTGTAGGGCCAAATACGATGGCGAGATTGGAGGCGTTCATTCTGTTAGAGGAAGAAGCTTCTTGGACGCGGTTCAAGTGTAGTGTGAGGGCTCGGAGGGTGGCGTAGTTAGGATCAGGAAGCGCGTTGATGATGGCGTGGAGGGAGTCACGGCGGACAATATCATCTTCGTGCTCTAATAAACCGTTAGTATACTGCAATTGCAAGTTGGAAAGAGTGGACAAACTAGCTGCCTCAATGAATCCACTGTAATGCTCGACTGTCAACAGGGGATCGGGTAGTTCACGAAAGAACTGCTTAAGTAATCCGGCGACACTATTTACGTCGTGGTAAAAGCTCTCCGGATTGCGGAAATCAACCTTTGTGGAATCTATACTAATTAGCTCGAACTAGGTGAGAGATGAGCGACAGGACCTACCGTTATCGAACATAGCTTTGAGTCTGGTCACATGTGATGCAGTGCCAGACAATCTGTAGATACCCTCAACTTCTAGGCCAAAGAGGTCCACAGCTTGGATACATTGATAGACAACCATGGGCACTGCTGAACCATCTCTCTCAAAAAGCTGCTCTAAGCCGAGACCAAAAACAGGTTTCAAAGGAGGCAGTTGACTAGCAGGAGATTGTGTGGCGACTGGTGACTGAGTATACATTGGCTGGGTTGGCTGATGTTGCGGTAGCAGGGGCGGAGGTGTCTGCGAAGTCTGAAATGGAAGTGTTGAGAGCTGTGGGGGGCCAGCAGAGCTGATAGAACCGGAATTGTATGACCCATGACCTGGTGGAGGTCCTCTCTGGTTTGCACCCATTGATCCTCCTGTTGCTGCGCCTCCCATTGCTCCAATGGAGCCCATGGAGCCGCTACGTCCATTGTTGAATTGCTGTGGTGGACCTTGACCGAAGCTCGATGGGCCCTGACTGAAACTTCTCTCATGTGTTTGCACAGCAGGAGGGCCTTGATTGCTGAATGGCTGGATAGGGCTCTGCGTAAGGCCAGACGCATAGCCTGAGGGAGGGTTTTGGTTAGGGCCTTGAGAAGCACCTTGACTAAAACCCGCCGGAGGACCTTGGCGAGAAGCATATGATGCTGCTGGATCCGATTGACGTTGAGGAGCAGGAGCTGCCGGTTGCTGCGTGGCGTTGAGAACCTAAAACTAGAATCAGATATGGTTCAATGACAGTTGTCCATAAAACTCACAGCGTGACGCTCGTACTTGATCTCTGAAGATCGAGGTGGGACTTTGCTCCCGAAGCTGCTTATATAGTTGCTAAAATCCTTGTCATTGTCAATGGCAAACACAGCTTCTCGGAGACTGCGAGGGGTTTTGAGGTTCTCGTTTCCTTTGATAGGACTGATGTTCAGGCCATTGCTTAGCAGAAGTTTCTCATTGAAAGATGCTTGATGCCAATTAGCAAACTTCTTCCTCGTTTGACAGCCAGCTTACCAAACTTCTGCATTTGTAATGTCAAAGCGGAATCGCATTCCCTGATCAGATCCTCCACTGACTTCACGGCGTCTGGCCTCAGCTTGGACAGGAGTTCTGATCGTTCCCTTAGAGCAATTTGAACCTTCTGCGAATAGTCCGCGTCTGCTGCTTGCACCTTTTTGAGAAGGTCTTCCTCGTGCTGTGCAGCAGATTTGGGGCCTTTGAGACCAAACTTCTTGCCCGCTTGTTTGTCCCCCGTCCTAGCTCTATCGTAGTCATCCGCAAGCGAGTCATATTTTGCCTTTGATTTCCTCATAGCATTTTCAGCATCCTGCACATGCTGCTCAGCTGCCAATCCAGTTGCTTTCCAATGCTTTCGATTTCTCTCTATTTGGCCGACCAAATCTAGCAAGTCTTCATGCATTTGATGCAACGAGAGGGCGAATTGTGTCCCATTTTCTGCCATCCGCTCGTGTATCATTGTGACCTCTTCGTAGGATTGTAGGAATGTACCATGCCGATTCTCTGGTTTTCGAATACCCTCGGCGGTGATTCTGCACAGCTTTTTGAGCCCACTCGAATGTTCCTCCTCCAGAGTCGATCGTTTCTTGAGGAATAGCGCAAACTCCTGAGTTCGTTGTCAGTCACGAATTCGTTTGTATGGATTCACAGATATTACATACTTTTGCAGACGCTATGCTTTGCTTGAGGCGATTGAGGAGGGTTTGGACACCAATCTGAGGACTATTGTTAGCTGCCTTATTCTTGTGGTCCTTCGACAGGCGCTCACCTCTGAATTTATCACATCATGGACAACTCTTGCATTCGGATCAACCTGAGCTGGTGGAGGCGCTATGGTCGAAGCAGCAGCAGAGTCACCATTGATCGGGGAAACCTCATCACCATTGGGGTTCGCAGCTGCGCCCAGCGACATGCTTCCAGTTCTCTCGTGTTGTGTGCTCGGGAAATCAGCGTGCCCCGAGAGTGGTCTGTCGAAATTATTATCCTCGTCCATCTTGCGTGCTATTTATTGATAGCGCTTCAGTCTTCTCTGCTTTGATAATTGAGGAGGTTTGATCGTCTGGTCCCTCGGTATGTAGGGGTTCAGCCCAGTCTGTGTTGGGTGATGCGAAGCTGGGATGACGATCGGGAAGGCAAGGAGTTAAAAGACGAAACTCGAGTTTTATGCGACAATGTCGGCGATGTTCTCTCCCATCTCGATTGCCTCGCAAGTCATAAGAACAGAAGAAGAGATTGTGAAGTCGTCGCGACGGCAATTCCTGTAGGCCTGTACTCGTATGTCGATACGTAGCGATCTGCAGTGGAGCTAGCTTGGATTTTTGACTGCGCCATCCTACATGCTCCAGCCACGCGCTGTAGCCCAAAAAATATACATGTGTGAGGAACAGAAGATATCATATTTAGAGATCAAGAAGCGCAAGAAGTGCAGGTGCTTTCTGATCGACTTCACGAAATGATTAGATTAGGAAGAAGAAGGACATCCGGGGTGTTATATCATCTTCTTTTATCCTTCACTTCCGAGTTTCTGACAATAATGTATGGCAAAGTTTCAAAGTTTGATCACGCCGAGCCTTCAATTCAGGCCTCCGGCTACAGTGTAGCATGGCACAGACGAAGGAAAGTTCCGTGATGCCATTCATGCTGTGATCCAGAGCTGCTGCGGCGGCTATTTTGGTTGTACACTGTGTCTTGAAACGCGGAAGGACGAGGCGCGAGTGTCGCCAGATGTCCATTTTCTGATAGCTCCAGAGAGGACTTAGGTTCGGTAAGGAATGTTGAAGTACGATAGGCACCAAATTTACTGCTTGTTAGACCCTTGGCATCGGGGCATTTCTTCCCAACCTGTTGCGAACTATCCAAGAATGTTGGACAGAAGTGTTTAAATCTACCCAGTATTAGCTGAGGTCCTTAACGTGACACGAAACGAGTCTCATTTAGCCTGATGTGGATTTGACTATAAGTCGAAGTCTGTGGACTTGACCTTGAATACTCTCCATAGTGTCAATGTGCTCGAGAAGTCTCTGAACACCTACAGGCTCAAATAAATTAGCGGTAATTTGGTACTCCAGTTGGACCCCAGCGTAAGCAAATATCTCCAGCGAGTATGAGGGGTTAGGACCTCGATCGAATTTTCTACAGCATACAAGAATACTTGTACTCATAGTTCAGTTTCCTGAGAGGCTGAAAAGGATTGGGCAAGTACCCTCATCTCGAGGTCGTCTTTGACGAAGAGTCTGTGAAGGTATTGTGCGGCCGGAATTTACTAGCGACGAAAGGGAAATCGTTGTGTAAAGATTACGGCAAAGGCCTTAAGGATTGTACGAAGAGCAAGTTGAAACTCATGATCGGGTGTTCTCGTGAAACCTATTGTTTGGGGCTCCAATGGCTGTGGAAATGGCTGATTTCTTGTCCACAGCGCATTGTCTTCATTATGTCTTGTCCGCCTTTCTTGCCAGGCATTGGTTTGCATAAGGAATCTGGCCATACATGCAGGCCATCCTAGACGCAGATCCAAACAGACAATGTCAATCTGGCAGGAAAGAGCGACGTGCACTAAATATGATGGCATGTTGAGAGTGGATTGAGATCATTTCTTTTATCCTGTTGAGCGCCTCTTCAGAGGGATGATCGCAGCCTCGTTGAAAATCTTCTTGCCTCGTTGTTATTGTAATTGATCGCTTCTGATGACGCTCCTCTCATGGGAAGAAATGGTAGTGAAGAGCCACGTTAGAACTTGTCGTTGGTCTTGAAGTCCCCGAGTAGCCCAGTCGCTAGGAATTAGTTCTCATTTTGATCTTGCTTCCTCGTACACCCGCAGGATTATACTGTTACACTTCTGGAACCTGTTCAGATGTACCTCTATTTTCCACAAATCCTCGAAACTCCACGGTAAGTACGAAATCTTTTGGTCTGCTGGAAGGCAGTCGATACCGCGTAGCCTGTTGGGGCTGAGTCATCGAGGACAAACTTAGTGTTGGAGCAAATGCCTCAAGATTTTCGATCGCCATTTGACATGCAAACAACCATTCCTTGGTCCTTCAGAGTCAAATGCAAAACAACAATTGCCCCTGTATTCCTGAATCCAACTAGTAGATCAGTCGAATACAGCCGTTCACGCAGCCGCTTTTTACGGGGAATACCAGCCACTATGGGTCCTATTCGGTACGAGATACTTCAGGAGTGTAAGCTACTCTGGTCATTGGGTGTTAAATGACCTAGTAATTTGCTAAATCATGGAATCACAGGGAAACAGCAAGTCAACAATCTCGATGACCGTTTTATAGCTGGAATACCCAAAGTGGAGCTTCACATCCACATTGAAGGAACTCTTACTCCAGAGCTCCGATTCAGACTTGGACAACGCAACAGCATCCCTCTGCACTCTAAGAGACTGAACAAAACTTTCACCTCATTGGAAGAGCTGAAAGAAATGTACAATCTTCTCCAGCCTCGCAGCATCAAAGGAGCAAATCAGGTCTCTGCATTTTTCGATGCATACTATGGCGGCATGGAAGTTTTGAGAATGGAAGATGATTTTTATGAGTTAGCAATGGATTACTTCGATAAAGCGGCAAAAATGAATGTCAGATATTGCGAACCATTCTTTGACCCACAGGCTCACACCCGGAGAGGAGTTCATTTCGGAACCTTCATGGAAGGGTTCAAAAGAGCACAGCTTGATGCAGAGCGCGATCTCAACGTTCGTCACCGCCGTTCGAGACTTTGGCAATGCTGACAAGAAAAGGTCAAATCGCAATGGATCATGTGTATGTTGCGCGACATGCCACCCGAATCAGCAATGGAGCACTACGAAGCCGCATTGCTCTACAAAGAGATGATCGTAGGTATTGGTCTCGACTCAAATGAATACGATCGCCCTCCCTCACTCTTCGAACCCCTCTACCTCCGTGCCCGGGGAGATGGGTTCAAACTCACGTGCCATTGCGACGTCACCCAGAAAGACACTCACGAGCATATCCGCCAAGTGGCCGAATCTGTAGGTGGTACAGGAGCGGATCGTCTTGATCATGGGCTTGATGCTGCTGAGCGACCGGAATTGGTTGCTTTGATTAAAAATAATGGAATAGGAGTTACACTCTGCCCTTGGGCATATGTCAGACACCATAAAGAGGAGGATCTTTTTGGACATGTGAGAACAATCTTCGATGCTGGGATTAAGGTCAATGTCAGCTCGGACAGCCCTGCGTATGTTGAGAGTAATTGGATCACGCAGAATCTGGGATTATTGAGGGTCAAGGCCGGCTTCACAGATGCAGAGATTGCCAGAGTAGAGAGAGACTCCGTTGACATGTGCTGGGCTGCCGAAGAGGTAAAGCGCGAGATTCTGGACGAGATTGAGAGGTTTCATTCCAGCATCGCTCGAATTACGTAGCAGGCTGGTCCTGGGACTCAATTGAATAATGGCTTGTTCCAAGTTTGTTACGGCAAGGGTTCGCAAGTACGCTCTATATATATGATTGTACGTCCATGTTTCATGTGATTGATGATGTTAGACGTTTTCATTGAGTTGTGTCTGTGTCCCCTGCTCACAACCATTGAGTGTGTGATTGGCCATCCATAGACCCTCAGTGCAAAGAGACTTCACAATAGTTCAAACCAAGGATTATCTTTACAATAACCATTCGCGTAATTTTTAGTTGTGATCCAAGATACAGGGTCAGTTGGATTACCGTGTACTCTATTTTAGCCTACTCCCGAAATACGGCAAATCTTAGTCGGCGCACATTCGGCCCATGAGCATCGAATCTTTCCTTAATCTCCTTCATTTCAGTTTCGACTCTCCACTTCGTTCCTGTTGCCTCCCCTACCTCATCCCACATATTTTTGAAGCTCTCGTTGTTGTGCCTTATTCTCAGATCAGCATCGCTGGTTCCGGCAAGCAAGGGGGCATCAAAAAAGTCTGTGGCTCACCTGAAGACAGTTCTGGCCGTGTTCGTATCACGGACTATATTTCCAGCATCAAGATTACCGACTTGTCGACCTAACAACAACGAACCCTTCGTATCCTTCAAAAGTTTCACAATCTGCTTGCAGACCTCGACTTGCTTTGCATACTCAAACAAATGAAGAAAGGAGCCAGCATAGATGATATCAACTTTCCCATACAAGCTACTCAGAGCAGACGATGAGTCGAATATGTCCACCGCGAGAAATTTGCTTTTCAGAGTCTCTTTGTCTCTGAACAGTTTGTAGCCCAAGTCAAAGAACTCAGGCCTCAAATCACAACCGTAAAGACTTTCAGTGGGAGCTCCATCGAAGGCAACCCTTCTCAGCCTAGATTTTGTATCAGCAAATTTATGGTATGAGAGGAGAGTCTAGTTGCGGATTCTTGTCCCGCTCATAACACCTAGTGTAGTACCATAATGAAATGGGACACCGTCTCGGAATACATACTCTTGACCGAAACAACAACCCAGGTCGAGAAACGTCTCATTCCCTGTCTTCAACCGCTCAATGATGGCTGGGTACTCTGGAGTAGTCGCAATGGCTCTATGGTGGGTGTATCAGTCAGGTCAATAAAGCACTGTCTTCCGTGGCTCAAGGAAGTGGAACAAAGTCAAAACACTCACAAATCCAAGAATCGAAAGCCGCCTATGCATGGATATGGGAAGATGTCCCAAGCCTCGTCCCGCTGTTGACATTTTGGTCAATCGGACTTGGTGATCTCAGGCATGGTACTTACTATATTCTTGACATGGCTTTCTACCTCCTCAGGAGAGACTTTGCTATAATCTTCGAGCAATTCACGGGCAAGTGCGCCGAGTTTCTCTCCAGGCTCCTGTCTGTATGAAGACACATCCTTAGATCGACCGAATGCTTGAGGATCTGAACTTGGAATACTTGTAGTTGCCATCTTGACTGCTAAGAATTCGCTTACTTTAAGAGACTTTTCCTGGAAGTTCATATGGTCGTGAAGGTTCCCCCCCTTAAGTTGTCTACAAGTACGACATTTTGGCGGATATTTCCCTAAAGTCCGTCCGACCCAATCCCTGAACCGTAGCCGTACAAGAGCCACTTAAAGCGGGCACCATGGGGGTGGGAACATGCTTCCGATTTGTTATATTTCTCCTTCACAGCACCTGCAGGGTATTATCGTCGTATCATCCGTTTAATGCCTTCTTGATTTTACAGTATTCAAAGCAGACTTGAAATGTCCAATCATTGCCAGAAAGGAATGCTGTTCGCGAGAGCCTGCATAGTTAGTGTGCAGGTGGAATTGTCAAGTCAGCAGCGACTGCCTCCGTGACCTACAACGTTGCCTGGACTGTGATATCCGTCAATGGAGATGTGCCACGGCTCGAGCCCCTGACGGCCCGACGAGGTTTAGAATGATGCTGAGGCGCATATTTACTGCCCATAAGATGGACGCGTAGGAACTTCACTTGAGCAAGTGAACTCCTAGATGAGGTGAGATATGTGTTGGATTTCGGGCATACATGAGTTGCAAAATATATACTTGTATCACGAAGTACAGCATTTAAATGTAAAACCGTACAAACCTGTACCATGAGAATACCCTCACGAATAGATGCTTTGACGCCCAACAATGTCGACTCACAAGTCATCTGAATGTGCGCTGTGACTATTCGATTTGAGAATAGATATTTGGTAGTGATCAGGAATTGAGAGCGTCAAGCAGAAATGAATAGAAGGGCAAAGTTTTGAGAGAAGATATTTGTGTCCTTGCACGATTTTGACGAAATTATGGGAGTGAGATGCTGAGAAGCCATGCTGCATCTGTCCTGAGCGTCGGAATCCGTTTACACTTAGCCAGAGATCTCCGCGGAGCACCATCATCCAGCAACTTATCGACCAAGTCCAGGATCGTCTCGTTTTCCCTGTCCATCTTTCATACTACCCTCCTTGCCACCATCTCTGCGAGTCTTGGCACCCTCCTTCAATTTCTCCCATCTCTCCCGATACCTGGCAACAACACTCTTCAATTTCTCATTCTCCCTTCCCAGTCTTTCGATTTCCCTGCCTCCGAGTGCAACATGTTCCTCCAACTCTGCCACTCTTTTCCTCAGCACACCATCTCCGCTCATAGCCTCCGGCGCAGGTGACATCGGTCGCATCAAACGCATGCTCTCCTGGAGCGCCATACTACTGTTCTGGGCAGCCATCTCAAAGGCATGAAGCCTCTTGCTCAACTTATCCACGACTTCCTTCAGACTCTTGTTCTCTAGATCTAGCTCCTCGACTTTGACCTCCAATTGCTTACCGCCGAGCCTCTTATTGCCCGCCATAAATCGTTTTGACGAGGTGGGTGACGGAGGTCCGGGCAATTCTTTGGCGTCGAAAAAGTCATCTTCGTCGGGATCAGCGAATAAGTCAGGGTTCTCGCTATGCATCGAGGCTGCTAGCCGACGCTTCTCTTTCTCAGCAAAGGACAATATGTGTGCGTATGAGACGGTGTGACCACTCGGAGGAACGACGTAGAATGAATCGTTGCCAGAGGTACCTGCGACCGTGGCTCGAAGTGCGGACCGGGAGAAGTACTTTGTGAGATCGGGGTCAGAGGGACTTCTTTCCTTCTGGCCTCTGATCTTTTTGGCGTTGGGAGAAGATACGTCGGGAGTCGGAGAAGGATTTTCTTCACTCGTCAAAGGCAGACCAGCAAATGCTAGTGGGGCAGACAACTTGGACAATATATTTTCAAAAGTGTTGTAGAAACGTGAGAATCCATCATCGTTTGTGGTAGAAGCTGCTGGCTCTGCTACGGCAGATGTTATAGAAGTTCCTGTCTGAGGTTCTGCCTTGCGGGATTGTGACTGTGTAGGTGGAAGCCAGCTGGGTTGAGAATGTTCGGGAATGCTTTGGGGTACATTTGATAGCTTGCGCCTATGCGTCTCAAGATTTCCGTGTGCTTGCTGCGAAGAAAGGCTTGGAGAAGATGGCTGCCTGATGTAGTTTGACCTGATTCCTCTCGCCGAAGCAAGATTGCTCGCAATAGAGGAACTCAGATCGCGCGGAGGAAGACGTCGGGGATGTTGGAGGCCAGGTGGGTTTCGGAGAGGTGAGGATGAGCGAGGTCCAATGTCTGACTTTGAAGCTCGTAACTCTGCAACTGCAGCAGATGTCGAAATAGGCTTCTCTGTGGTGCTTTGTACCTCTGTTTCGCCGGGGGAACTTGTGACGGGATTCTCGGAGGGGTATCGAAGCAACTCAGAGAGTTTGTGGTGATGCTGCTCAAGCAGTCGCAATGTTCTCAAAGCCTCGGCGCTTCCTGTCCCAGATGCCGCCTTTGCAAATTCTCCTGCAGCGAGAGCATGTTCATTTATGGCAACTGTGGTGTCGGAGCTCTGTGTTGCTATGGAAGCAGCTCGAGCATGGTCGTGAGCCTACGTCGACTGTTAGACACCTCATCTCCTAATCGCCCAGTTTTTGGCGTGTACTGACTATAATGAGGGGTGAGGACTCCATGGTAAAAAGGCGTGAGGGTATGTCGCAGAATCATGTGTTCATCATGCAAGTTGAAGATAAGTTTATTGGCAGAATGGTTTGATGGTTTAGACAAGGCTGAGGTGTGGTGGTGGGCGAATGACTTGACTGTCCAGCCGCATTTGGGCCGGAGTTGAGCCGACGGGAGCTGGCTAGAAGGCAAAGAGTGAGGAGGCAGATCTGGGTGAACCACGACCAAGTTTTTACACTCTCATACTGTACATCTTCGTCCTATTCTACGCAATCCCAGCAGAGGCGGGATCTTCACCAGGATTGCAAGTCCTCTCCGACATCATGCTCTCGAATCTCTAGGCGCGATTACCAGTCGCAATTCAGCCGTGCTGGATCAACCCACTCCAGGAACCCGAACTTGCGACCACGATACGGGCCTATCTGTTCGACTACTTTCTGTTTATTAGACTCTACATTTGTGGTATAACCTTAGGAACCCCGCATTCCAGCTAGAACCCAAAATCTCTTGCGCTGAATCGCTCATGATGGCTGAGAGGTCCGAGTCGCCTTCGAGGAATGGACTCTCTCATATCTGGTCAAAGACACGCAAGGACAAAAAGAAACAGGACTCTGGCTCAAACTCACTCAAAAGCACTGACAGCGAAAACCGCCTCAGTGTTCGTGAATCTCTGGAAAGTGCAATTGATAAGATAAAGGGCGATGACGAGGATGGCGACTCCAATGGACTCAAAAAGCTTATGCCAAAGGGCCTTGGATCCAAACGACGGCGCAAGAAGCAAGAGAAAGAAGAAGAGCAGCTCGCCAGCGAAGAGGCAGCTCGAGGACGGAGTGTTGCAGAGCGTGGCACTTTGGAGAATGATGCCAAGAGCCTCGATGAGCGCAACCGATCCAGAGATGGCAGCAGTTTAACCACATTGGATTCGGATACAGAATCGTAAGTCGACATTCTCCTTCATACTCTGCGAGCGACCTACCATCACGGTTGTGATGGAGTTGTGTCAAACTTGGAACTGGAGGATCAGCTGCTCGTACAGCTTGCATCTGCAGTAACTCAAGCGAAGATTCGGCCCATCAGGCTGCATCGTATTTCGTCAACACTGCCAGATTCTCACAGCAAGCTCTTTATTTACCCATGCTTGTTTTGCGCACCAATCGTTTCTTACACCCACTGGCCATTTCATACGACAGATGCACCTCGCATTAATCGCGAGAACTTTCGTCCGCGCTCTTGACTTTTGGTTGCGTTTGTTCTAATTCGAGAGTCGTGTGCAGACCCCTTGACACTCCGCCTCCATTGACAACTCGTCAATCGCATATTGGATATCTCACCACCTCCTCTCCCCTCGTCCAATCCACAACTCTGCCAGAAGCTGTGCATCCCGAGGCCCAAATCCACGGGTCACCCACGCCTCGAGCAGCAACTTTCCACGCAATTACCAGCAATCTGGCTGCCTCAGAGTCAGCACCCACACTCGCTACCAATACGTTAAGAGCTCCTCCTGACATATCTTCGAAACGATCGCCATCTCCAGTGGGACGTTTAAAGAACGTCTTGACCCGACGGAGTTCGAGCCCTAATACGAGTCCTGAGCGAAAAGTCGGAGGTGAGCTGAGTCCGATAACACAGGAGAGGAAATCAACAGCGGACAACAGACGTGGTAGTGTAGCTTCGAGGATTGGCTCTATATTCCCAGACCGGCAGGTTTCTACGCCAGACTCGACAACATCTTCTCCCGACCGTCCTCAAACTGCAAAAGTCCAGCCGATCAACACAAGTCCAACTCCCATAACGCCCCCACAAGCGGAAATTGCACCCATCATCGTCAACACTCCTCCAACACCCACAGACGCTAGTATCCCTCGCTTTCCCAATAATCGAGATAGGGGCTCATCGGACCCCCCTGCGGCAAATCCCAATGTTGTAACTTCTGCTTCGGGTAACATGATATCGCATCGGAGAGTACGATCAGGAACAGCAACGTTAGGGCCCAGCAAGCTCTCGAACATCACATCTGCGCCTCTAACACCGACCTTAGAAAAAGGTTCTACAACTCCGATTGCAGGTGGAAGCGGTTTCTTTTCGAGTGTCTTCTCCGCCGCACAGAATGCTGCGAACACATTGAGTAACAGCATTGCCAGCACTTCAGTCGCCCCAGGTGGAACACGGAATAACAAGTCCGGCGTACAGGAGGTTCAAGAACCTGAGAGCCCGGAGGTCGAGACGTCAGAAGAGAAGACCGATCCAGAAAATCAGTTGGAACAGAAGGAGCCTGCAGTAAAGACTCTTGGGATGGGTGACCTCAGCCTGAGCCAACTCGGCATATCTGAAAATAGCAGTGGCACCAATACGCCTACAGCTTCAAAGTTCGCTGAGGAAGCCCGGGGACGATCTGAATCCATGAATGATGACTCTTACACAACGAGCACAACTGCTATTGGAGAGAATGCGGACTTTCAACCAACAACAGAGGTTGATGATGTCCGACACCGATCGGTTTACGAGCCTGCAAGAGGTGGCGAACAGACCCCCCCAAATGGAAGCGTCTTTGAGGGGAAGGCCGGTATACAAAGAAGTGGAAGCATAAGAAGTGCTATAGGCAAACGCAGGAACAGGGGCAGCTCTGCAGCAACAACCGCGACCACTATTGGAGCCGCAATTGCTGCCGCAAATGCCTCTGTGGCTCATCCCACTAACCAAGGGAATGCGCCCAAGATTACAGGATTTGCTGTCGCAAGTAAAAAGCGAAATCGCGATTTCCATCAACTCTTTAGGAGTGTGCCAGACGATGACTATCTAATTGAAGACTACAGTTGTGCTTTGCAGAGAGAGATTCTTGCACATGGCCGACTCTATGTTTCTGAAGGCCACCTCTGCTTCAGTAGCAACATCTTTGGCTGGGTTACTACTTTGGTCATGAGCTTCGACGAAATCGTCTCTGTTGAGAAGCGCAGCACTGCCTTGTTATTCAAGAATGGGCTCATGATTTCAACGCTACATGCGAAGAATGTTTTTGCTAGCTTTACTAGTCGAGACTCGACCTATGATCTTATTGTCGGCATTTGGAAACTTGGCCACCCTAGCCTACGAAGCTCTCTGAACGGAGTGAGGATTGAAGAGACTGGTGGAGGCGATAAGACCGAGAAAGATGACGGAGACTCTGTCGCTGGCAGCCAAAGCGGGTCAGAATCCGAAAGCGACGGCGAAGAAGGCGATGAGATTTATGACGAGGACGAAGATGTTGAGGACGGAATGAGCTTTGCGCAAGCTGACGGCAGCGTTGTTGGCAGTGAAGACGGAGAGAAAATTGTGAGCCGAAAGCCCTCGGCTGCAGTTGTTATGCTTGGCAGTCAACCAGAGAAGAGCAAGGACGACGGTCCAGGCACTCCGTCAGGCGAATTTCCTGGACCTACACTTCATCCTCCCACGGATTGTTCTGACCTGGAAACTCACTTCAGCAAGATTCTCGCAGATGAAATTATCTCAGCACCTTTGGGCAAAGTTTACAGCCTCATTTTCGGTCCAGCATCGGTGGCATGGATGCGTAATTGGCTTAGTGGTGAACAAAAGTGTCTAGACTTCACTATGGAGGATAAGAAGGGGTTGTCGCAGGACAATAAGACACGATCATACTCCTACATCAAACCTCTAAATGGATCCATCGGCCCGAAACAGACGAAGTGTATTTCAATTGAGGTTCTTGATTCATTGGACCTTGAGAAGGCAGTTTCTGTTACCATCACAACGAAAACCCCTGACGTCCCCAGCGGCAATGTCTTTAGTGTCAAGACGAAGTACTGTCTAACCTGGGCGGAAGGCAGTGCGACAAGAATACAGATGAATTGTACTATCGAGTGGACGGGCAAGAGCTGGCTCAAGGGTATGTGCGGCTGCTAAAAACCGTGATCTGGTACTAATACTTCACAGGTCCGATCGAAAAGGGTGCCAATGATGGCCAAGTGCAATATGCCAGAGATATCATCTCGGCTTTGAAGGCCGCTGTTTCGTCACGCCGTGGTACCGCCGTTGTTGTGGTTTCGGGCAAAGGCAAGAAGAAGGGACGGAAAGGACGAGAATCAAAGAGCATTAATAGGGTCACTGACGGTGCTTCCGACTCAAAACCCCAGGTGGAAGACTGGGGCTTATTCGAGCCGTTTCGTGGCGTTCTTGGTCCGGTCGTTGATATTCTTAAACCTGTCCTCACTGGTAATATTCTATATGGATTGCTTGTTGGATTGCTGGTGGCAAGTTGGTTCCGCTTTGGCTTTTCAGGCAAAGGTGGCAATCACAGAGACGTGGGTTTCTTTGGCACGCCAGAGCGTGTCGCGGCGTACGAGGAGATCTGGAGAAGAGAAGAGAGTGAGCTTTGGGATTGGCTTGAGGAGCGGGTCGGGATGGAACGACTTAGGGAAGCAAGTAGAAATACGGGGGAGAGGAGGAATGTAGAGGATAAGCTAAAGGATGAGAAAATGGAGGAAAGGGAGTTGGATGCTGCTATCCGCGTTACGGAGGAGAAGCTTAAGGTTTTGAAGGGTGTAGTGGAGAAGAAGAAAGGCCATGTAAAGACGAGTCCTGCTTCCGAATGAGCAGGCGCATGATTGTATGAGTTATGGATGAGTTCGTCCATCACTGCGTCGTAGGGGGGCAGGGAGTCTGGGGCCTTCATGTGCCATAGCGATAACAATACCATTGGTTTTCGGTGGCAATGTCATATCTCGCATACAAATTATACTGAGATGTCGTTTCCATACCGACTGCAAGTGTGCTTGGCCCAATCTTCTGAATACTGCTGTTCAATTCTACACATAGTATACACTGATATCCCGCATCCAACGCTTCTAACAAGCTGGTGATCCAGACACGGCAATAGCAAACTCAAACAAAATACTGCCAATACCCAAGTACTCGCTCAGTCCTGGGGAGTCTCAACCATAAGATCACCACCCTCTTCTTGAGCACTCTCATAACTCTCCATTTCTTCAGCAACAATTTCCCGTTCTTCATCCTCCACTATAAGCTTAGTTCTCTTAGCCTGTCTGTCATCGTCTTCCGCTGTACGGCGTTTTGCAGCAGCCTCACGACGCTCTCCAGCTCTAGCCCTTTTCTCCTCTCGAATCTGATTCCTTCTTGCTCTAGCCTCCTCGTCCAAGGCAATCAGTTTTGGGGCAAGTGTCTTCTTCGTCTCTGCGGCCTTTGCTCTGCTGTTGATTTTTATCTGTGGACCTCTAGCTGCGGCATATCGTCTGAGTGCTGCTGCAGATAGGATGGAGTAGTCGATCCGATCGGGCGTGAGAGGCTCGGGGCTTGATAAGAAGTCTTCTTCCTTGCCATCATCATCCTCTGGATCCTCCTGATCCTCATCACTCTCCTCGCTCTCCTCATCCTCTTGGTTCTCATGATACTCATGATCCTCCTGATAATTTCTGCCTTCTCCTTCTGGGTACTCAGGGTATTCTTCTTCCTCCTCGAACTCAGAATCCAGGTCTGAAGTTTTCGGGTTTGGAGTATTGACAGAGTTGAATCCGCCGCCAGCCCCATCCCCTGTTCCGACGCCCTTCTCGGCCTGCTCCTTCGACTCTGTAGCTTTCTGTCTTTCTCTATAGAATCTTCTTCGCCACTTTCTGTACTTCGCAATATCCGTCTCGCGATCTCCAGTGACGACGAGATTTACTCTAAGCAAGAGTTGTATCAGGTGCTTTTCATCAAGCTCATGGTACTGAACTCCATCTCGAGGGACGGGATTCGCTTCCTTTCGAGCAGGAACCCAACTAGCTGGAACACTTGTCATGATTCGTGTGACAGTCTTAGTGGTGATCTGCCTCAACACGTTCCCATTCCTTTCCTCACTTTCAACAGTCACCGGAGTGATGATAGACGAAATGACGGCTCTCAGCCCATGCGAAAAATCTAGAATATCTGAGGCACTTACTCCCTTATTTCGCTCTTCCAAATCAGCAGCCTCAAGGTATGGAGCATAGAGTTTCTTCCGCTTCAGGGCATCTCCTTCCTGAAGGACTTTGGCAGGGATGATGATCTTCCGATCCGTAATCATTTTCTCAAGATCTGCGATCTTGAATAGGGCGTATCTCTTGATAACGGGAGTACCGGGGACTGGATTGAGCTCTGCTTGAGTTGGCTTCTCGATGTTTCGTGTAGGAGGACTGAGTGAGATGTTGATGTTTTCATTGTGAGGGTAAGTACTAATTGGAAGCTCTTGTGGAGGAGGGGTCGAGGCAAAGGTCGTAAATGTTGTATTGGGAGAACCAGAGGGCCATGGAGCCGAAGGACTAGAATCGACTCTGGAGCTGGGTGAACTTGACGGGTTCTCGATTCTGGCGCCTGTCGCATTTGTATTGCGCCCACCATCTTGGTCTATGGGGGTCTGAAAACCTAGTGGTTGAGTGCTGTTTGGAGTCTGGGGTTGTAGAAGTGGCAGGTTCAGTTTCTCAGGACCTTCAAAATCCACCCAAAGGATTCTCGACAGATACTCATCCACATTCTTCAAGACTAAGGTCGTGATTGGCGTCGGACGCACTTCGGGCATCGGGAGTTGAACATCAGAGTATGGCCTTCGAGTGGCAGTGTCTAGCCAATCTGGATCAATATATTCCACTGGTTGCAGATATGGTTGATAGTGTCGGTTGTCTGTATAGAGCAGGAATCGATTTGGCAAAAGGGGCTCTCCTCTTCTTTGAATGCCATCGAACATTGTAGATACAGAATTTGCAGCATTGCCACTGTGATAGTGAAGTACGGTGAGATAGATGCCGTACAGATCTGCTGTGACCTGCTGAAGGAGACTGAGTAGTCAATCAGCATTAGTGTGTAAATGTATGGACATGTACAGGTACACTTACCTATGATCAACCCAACAATCGGCATAACCTAGCCGTTCCTGCAGAGTGAAATAGTTCGATCCCGACATTTCCTTGCTGAATCGCTTGTACAGATTATAGCGAACATGAGTTTGTACACCGCTAATGACTTCTTCGAAGTATTGCAGATGTTGTATCCGAACCCAAAACCAATATTTAGCATCGCCATACACTAAAAGAGCCACTATGCGAGTATCAGTGCGACTAAACCCCTGAAAATATTGGGTGATTTACCTGCGCCAAAATATGAGTTTGATCCCTTCTCACTGTTGAAAACGACTCGAGCCCCATGCATCATCTTTGGTGCCAGAGCATCATAAGAGACACCATCGCGAATTGACTTCCAGCTTGGTCGTGCAGGCAGTTTAGGAAGGATTTCTCGACGTACAACTGGTCTGGGCCAGCGACGAATGCTTTTCATGTATTCCACAAAGTTGAAATTGTGACGGTGGGGAATGTTGTCGCCAGCCATAGGGTCCATGTTGACGGTCATGCCCAGATACTGGTACAATATTTCATAGAATCAACAATTCTGATATGAACTGTCAAGAAGAAGACAAAGAGAGTCGTTGATCGAAATTCCGAATGCAGTTGCCGTTCGGTGCAAATTCAAAGGCGAAAAGAAGAGTCCCACACCTGTCTCTTTGATAACTTACACAAAGAGAAATGCAAATTATTTACAGGTTCTATCGGTGACGCACGTCGACGCCACGAGGCAGAGTGAATAGGTGAAAAGGAGAAAACGTGAAATGAATTGTACCGTGAACCATTTATCAGGCTGATAAGCTTGTGAGAAGGAGGTTATTTAACCAGGCGCAAGCGCTGTTCGAATCGGACAAATCTGATCCGTAAGACATGTCGTAGATGAAGTGAAGCACTGATGAAATATGATTACGATTGGCTTTGAATTGCAACCCGGTATCAAGCAGTAAAGAATACTCATCTTTCACAGAAGTCTCTCACTGATTGTATTGCTCCCACAATGTCCGCCACTATTCGCGCTTCCTATGTCGATATATATAACAGCGATAGTAACTCAACCACATCTGCGATTTCAAGATGGATTGAATCCACAGCCTACAGCTACGCAGCAAGTGCTGATAATTCGAGCCTTGATTTGAGCCTCTAGAGTTGGAGACATTATCAGCTGCCCAAAACAAGGCAATTTACGCACCTCACATCTATTGCGACTGGTTGACAACGCGACCTTTCCCCAAACACTGTTAAGCTGGGCAAGCACTTACATCGTTCACAGCAGCCTTTCATACTCAATGTGAACTTTTTATGAACGCTCTGCTGGTTTTTGGTATACTCTTACATTCCCCATCTCCACATAAGGCATGACTGGCCCTCTCTGTTCCCTTTCAACACAAAAACAATGGAATGTCTCCATGTATACCACCACTGGCAATAGCAGCCCTAAGTTGGTCCCATCTTAGTGTCTGCATCTGCACCATGAATCAGATGCAACAGCTCTGCAAAATCGCTCTTGATATCGCTGTCGTTCGATGCTGGGTCTAGCAGTCCTTCGCTTTCGCTTCCGCTGCCTCTGCCGACCCCTCTGATAATTCGCCATGCTCGTCGGAACTCATCTCTGATGGACACAATGCCATTGTGAGTTACCTAGGAAGGGAGGTCAGCACAACGTTCACGATAAAGAAAAGAGTTGACTTACTGTGCGAGCAACGTTGTGATCCAACTCGAATGGATCTTCTATGGCAAAGAGGTAACGGTGGCGGATCTCCTTTGTCTCTTCAATGGTCTTCGGTGGCAGCTTAGTCGCCTTGCCTTTGACTTCTCCATCAACAACAGCTTCAGGGTCCTTCGTGCTATCAGTTTCCATGGCAGGAGTAGAGACCGTTGGTGGCGCAGCGACAGTGGTCTTCTCAAAGACCGTCTTAGCACCAGTCCATCCTTTCTCTTGCTTCGTTAAGATGCCACCCAAAGTCCTCAGACTCAGTACCTCTCTACCCCAATCAAAGCCGCGGCGCTGAATGGTAGACATCTGCGTAGTCTGCGCAAAATACTCGAAGAAGCCTCTGAGAAGAAAACCGACAGAGTCTTTGTTTTGGTTCAAGAGTCCTCTACTGGCAAGGTCTTTGATTTCGACCTCGTTCCTCCAGAAGCGCACATCTCGGCCTTCGCAAGTTGTTTGAGCTTCGATTTCGGCTGGAGGGAGGTAGGATGGTGGATCTTTGCGGAGTTCTTGAAGGTTGGGACAGACAAAGGGGTAGGCGATATTGACAAGGTAGTGTAGGACCATCAATACATAGCCATAGCTGCTCAGAGTCCCTCGGTATGGGGTATTGATTGCTCGAACTTTGGCCCAATTTTTGATAAAAAGGATCAAGAGTCGGACTCGTGAATCGCTGTGCGAGTAACAGCGGAGGAGGAGGGTGTTATGGAGTGCCAATTGAGCCGAGAAGTTGATATCGCATTGAATACCGATGTCTGTCTTGGGAAACTCAAGGTGGTCTTTGTATCGGTCCCGAGGATTGTTTTGCGACACCTTGGTAGGATCTGGGAGTCGACGAATGGCTGCCAGTAAGCCGATATCAATGCTTTGTGATTCCGAGCCAGCCTTACGACTTCGCAGGAAGTTAACATATTGATTGACGTATGACCGATCTTCGACGGCGTAGAGATCTATCTTTAGGGCGTGCTCGAAGTCAACTGCAAGCTGCAGAGCTCGATGCTGAAGAACGACGTCTTCAAAGTTGTTAGCATCTAAGGTTAACCTTTGCAGATCTTCCCGAATTTGAGGGTTTCTAACTCCAGAGACATAACGAGCGATGATGATAGAGGTGAGTGTATTTGTATCTACCAAGACGCGTTGTCTAAGATCATCCATAAGGCGGTGAGCTCTTGCCGCATAGTAGCTTACTTGTTCATGCTGGAGTTCTTCGAGGAACACAAGCGCCAAAGAGCTCATATTCTTCAACCTCTCGAAAGCCATGTAAAGCTTTCGATTGTAGACCAGTGGGTCATCCGTGAGCTCGAACTGATCCTGAAGTTGCCGCCATGCTTCGACTAGCCCGAAACATTGAGCTTCACGTTTTTCGTCTGCTTCTGTCAATGAGCGACTTTCATACGCCATTGCCAATCGCTCTCCTTCAATCTGTGTCAAAATACCACTGAGTGATCTTTGTATGATCGTTGGTGGTTCACTGAAGAGGGGCGAGATGGATTTGTACCTGCGTAATCTCATAGATAGGGGCTCAGATGATAGGCCAGAGATAAAAGCTCTGCAGACGCTATTGAGAATTCTCGATTGATGAAGATCGTGGTGAGGTGAGCTGACCGTCAAGTCGAAGACCCCCATCTTCCGGAGGACGCGCTTTGCAGTATTGTAATAGTCTGCCAAAGGCTGGGTTTCTTTCTGCCCGAGTTGTGCTAGGTCGTCATGATCTCTGTGAGAGACCGCCTGCTTGGGAGTGTCTGTAGGAGTGGACCTTTGATTTGTCACCGGCTTCACATCAGCAAGTCCCTCATCATCGGCTAGAGCGTCAACCTCAGGGGTGTCCGTGACTCCTCCACCGCCCTCGGCAAAGCCAATTTCCCATTTCGTACGCTCTTCAATCAAATCAGCTCTCAATTTTTCAGTCGGCTTTTCACAGAGCTTGATGATGGGAACTCTAGTTCTGGTAAGAAGTCGAGCACCGTAGCCAGCACCTAGCAACTTCTTCTCCAATATCCGAGGGATGCAAGATTCTGGAGAATCGGGAGGAGGCTTAGAATGTGGCGCAAGAAGTGCCAGATCCATATCCGAGGATTTGATAGCAAAGCCAGAACTCATACTCCCGAAACACTTGAGCTCCACAGACAACGGATCGAACTTCGAATTTGCGAGTTCATGTCGTTCGTACTCTGTGATTGCGTCTCGACAAGCCTTTTCCACGACAATTCTGAATGCTTCCTTTTCGGCTTCTTCTTTCGTTTCAATCCCAGCTTTCGGAACATGTTCCCGACACAAGATTTCTAGATAATTGCTTTGGGCAGCAAAATCGTTGGGATCACGAATTAGAGGAGCGTTGCGTCCATGACCAATGGCACCAGGCTGATAAAGGTGTCGATCTTGAGATTGTGGATGATCGTATCCACCAGAAGGGTTGAAAGCTGCAGGTTGACGTTGTTGGGGATACTGCTGACCTTGGCGAGAGTGAAAGTGCGTATTGCCTTGCTGATAGCGACCTCTATGTGATGGCTGTGGACCCTGATGGTACATGTCGTGAGAAGTATAGGGAGAGCCAGACTGCTGGGAATGAGGCAATTGCTGTGAGAACCTTTGGTGGTGTTGAGGCTGAAGGTTATTGTTGTACCGAGGCGACCAAGATTGTTGCGCATTGCCATATCCTCGACCAGGTTGAATCGGTTGTTGGGGTCTCGTATCAATAGGAATTGACAGCTGAGAATTCATTTGACGTCTCTGAGCTTGATTGAGTTTCTTCCGGCCCGTTGGTTGTTGCTGTCCGCGAAGAGGGTCTTGAGGAGGCTCCAATTGTGGAGTAGCTACGGGTCTGGCTAGGTACGCTTGCTGATCTTCCAGGGTTGCCATCATAAGGTGAGGAGGCAGACTTTGCTTTGCTGGAGCTGGTGCAGAGCTACTAGGGGGTATATTTGAAGCCGTGTTATTGAGTATAAGACCTCGAAGTCTATCCTCGAGGTTTCCTTCAGGCGAGGCAGCCGGCCTGCCTTCAGTAACTTGCGATGGTAACATCGTAAATGACTCGTAGCGTAATTCAGATGAGGTGGAGGGAACAATGAATCAGAAATCAACGTTTCGCCTTGACGGAAGAAATGGTGATGTGGAAGAAGGCTTCTGGGCCCAATTCAGATAACATTGGTGACCCTTGAGAAAATATCACGTGGTTCGAATGTTGCCAGCCTTGCCAGGCTTTCAAGAATTGGAGAAGACGTGACGACCCCACCATGGAGATAGATGGTTATATCTCCTTGTTTAGCCCGCGTGCGAGTAGCTCAATTCGAAAATGGATTTGTACGACGGACCTGTGTTGTCCATAGTCTGGTGATCATGGAGGATCAGGAATTGGCAAACCCTTCATGCAAACGAAGAGAAAAATGACCGAAAGAGCCGAAAGGAGGGAATAAATTTCTGTAGGAGCAGAAGTGCTCAGCCCAAGCGATGTGATTTTGACAATTCACCTCATTACCTTTCATGTGTTCACCCGCAAAAACGTATATTTGAATCCCCTGCATCAAAATGTGAGGTTGGCTCCGCTAGGCTTGGCTGGGTTAGTTCACCCGCCTCAATGGCCGGGGTGATTCCTCTGACGCCTCACAAGAAAGCTGTCAACCCCAGGAAACAACAAAGAGCTATCCCTCCAACAACACTCTATGCTGATAACCACGATTCCTCATCCGAAAACTTCCTGCGATCTTCGAGCATCTATCGCGAGACGATAAATGGCACCCTGGCTCATCTCCTCCCCTCCATCACTCATTTCTCCATGAACACCAAGTAGGCAGATAGGCCACCGCTGGTGAATGCGCCGTACTGCGCAGTTCACCTTTTCACAACAAAGACGTCCACTTTGATACCCTCACGACCTCTTGACCTTTCTACCTTTCAAACAGCATGAGCGCCTCTCCTTCTGGTCTGTCAAATGGACAGACCCCTACTCCCAATGGTGGACCCCCCCAGTTCGTCCGCAAAGCCAAACCAGTCGATCCCTTACGCCCGCGTAAGAAGCCTGTCCGACGAACAAACATGCCTTCCGGTGCGTCAGGTGCGAAACCAAATGGATTCATGCCAAACGCTGGTCCCTCAAGCCAGGCTCCTCAGAACGGTAGCTTCGGAGGTCCTCCACGTCCGTTACCCTCAAATGGCGCAAATCAGTCATATGGTGATTGGTCGCGACCTCCGTTGGGAGAGTATCACGATTACCCCCTCTTCACAACAAAACGAGCGCTGCGCGAAGGTCTGAGATATCACATTGCCAAATTCAATGGTAAAAAGGACGTAGACCCCTCGAACGCAGATGAATTCACGCGACCCGTGCTTCTGTCTAGGAGAGATC
Source organism: Hyphodiscus hymeniophilus (assembly GCA_016508695.1). NCBI lineage: Eukaryota > Fungi > Ascomycota > Leotiomycetes > Helotiales > Hyphodiscaceae > Hyphodiscus > Hyphodiscus hymeniophilus. The sequence continues at coordinate 1,210,001 of VNKQ01000006.1, read as the reverse complement.
CTCGAGCACCTTCTATCAGAGATGGCAAGGAAGAGGAAGCGAATGCCGATGAGGTGATGGATTCAAGAGAACGAGAGAAGGCCGAAATTGCAAAGGCAGAAAAGGACGCTCGACGAGCCGCAGACCTGGCCCAGATTGCGCCGACGGGCAACAACGCAGCGGCTGCAGCAAAGAAGGGGCACCTCACTAGACAACCCAAGACAACGCAAGTTTGGAAGACCGATAAGACTGCGGAGGACAAGAAGAAGTCCGACTTGAGATACGAAGAGTCACTGCCATGGCACGTCGAAGATGCGGATGGAAAGAATGCTTGGGTCGGGACCTATGAAGCAGCTCTATCTGACGTCAACGTGGTATTCGTCGTCGAGGGGAGCTCCTTCAAGATGATTCCAGTGGATAAATGGTACAAATTCACTCAGAAGGCTCAATTCAAGACACTCACGATCGAAGAGGTCGAGGCACAGCTTGCTAAGGGTGCGAAGGAAACCAGATGGGCAATGAAAACGCATGAAAAGGTAAAAGCAGAGCGAGCAGACGCAGTAAATCGAAATGCCATGTACGGTAGTTTGTTCCAGGCCAAACGCGAGAGTACAACTTTCAAGAACTCGAGCAAACGCGAGACCGAGGACGCGGATGATCTAGACTTTGACGCCGATGATCTGTTTCAGGATGACGATGAGCAGGCTACCATGGAACTCGATCAAGATCAAGATGCTAAGGAAGCTCAGGACAGAATCAAAAGAGAACAGCTTGGTGCTAATATCTTTGATAAGGCGGTGGAGGCTGAAGTCGATCAGGAGCTTGCAAAGGAGCAGAAAGAAGAGGAGAAGAGAAAACTTTTAGGCAAGGGGGTGACGAAAGCGCTCAAAAAGCGAGAAAAGAACTACATATACGACAGTGATGGCTCAAGCAATCCCTACGAGTCTTCGTCGGTATGTTATAGTCTGTATCCGAGGCAATTGCGATGCTAATGAAGTTCAGAGCGATGATGATACTTCTGATGAAGAGAAGCAAATGGCAATTGACAAACGAAAGGACGAGGAAGCCAAGGCAAAAGCCAAGATGGAATCTTCAAAGCTACCCTCTGGCGCATCATCAAAAGGGACCAACACACCTTCTGGTCGACCTAAGCATTCCGATCCGCTCAAGAAGCACAAGAATCTTAAGCGTTCAGGGTCGCCTGGTCTCTCCGAGTCAAGTGGTAACGAGTCTTCTCGGAAAAAGCTCAAGAAGAGACACGCATCATCCCAACCAACTGGTACGTCAACGCCAATTCCTGGATCACGACCTATGTCGCCCGTCCCCTCCGCATCCCAACCTTTACCAGATACAGGTAATCGCAAGAGATCGATTGTGAAGCTAACCGTGGCATCATCCAAACTCTCAGAGATATCATCTGCACCCCCGAATCCAAGTCCGGTTCAAGGAAATGCTATGTCCGATGGAGAGGCTACCGCAGGCGAGATGTCAGATGCCAATAGACCGAAGAAGATCAAGATCAAGTTCGGAACACCCTCAGGATCTCGCGCTGGTAGCCCAGCGCCAACAAGAGCTGGCCATATTGGAGCTGGTGGAAGTCGTGCTGGGAGCCCCGCTGCACAGGGTATATATCCTTCTCCCGAATCCCCAATCTACAATAACTAATAATATTACCAGCAGGCGCGGCCCGTTCACAATCTCCTCAATCTAGTGGTCTGATTCAAGCGCACGAAATTTCTGCGGCACTTCCGCCAGAGGGCATCACCATTGGCAATTTGTTCAAGAAATTTGAAAGTAGAATCGGAGACGCACCTGGTCAAACGACGAGGAAAGTCTTTTTTAACTTGATCAAAGTCAATTCTTTCTATGATCAAAAGGACGTGAAGAAGTTACTGAAACCACTGCCACCCAAATGAGTGGTGTGATGGCACAGCTTGGTAGGTGGCTTCAGCGGCACCGAATCTGCGATGGAGAATATTGCGAGGCTTGGAGAAAACTACCAACAGTGCTCTGTTTATAACGATGTGAAGAGTTCTTATGGAACATGCGAACACATTGAGCAGATTTGCACAATCACGTTAGACAAAATGCTTCGACTTTCTTCAACTTGTGATTCTAAGTATCCATCTGCCAAGTATACTCGAGGTCTTTATTTCTCGAAGTCCTGTTCAAAGCCTTGAACCTCTCAGCCTCCCAGCCATTCCCTCTGTCAACACCATCCCACTTGTGTCCTGGCCGAATCCCGTACCTATTCGGCGCCGCCGCACCCTTATACAATGGCTTTCCACTCTTACTTTTCCCCTCCTTCCTCCCCGTCAAAAACTGCGCAGCTGGATCATTCCACCGCTCCGCCTCCCTCATCTCCGCATTCATATCGATGTCATCCACCGTTCTGGCCAATGGCATAAATCTTGCCTCATCAAGCTCCTCTCTCCTCTTCTCCTTCTCCGCCCTCTGCACATCTCCTTTTTGTATTTCTTTCTCTTCCCTCTCCTTCTTCGCCTTCTCCTCAATTTCCTTCTTGGCCTCCGCTCGCCTCATACTGATATCAATCCTCCGCCCCGTGGCATCTCGATAAACAGTCTCCTCGGTACCTTTCCCTCGTTTGCTCTGCTCACGCTCCCAGGCTTCTTTCTCTTCCTTTTTCCGTTTCTCGAACTGTGCTTTCACGGCCGCTGCACTTTGAAGTCCTGCATGTGACCCATCGCTCATCTTGACCACCCCACTCTCATCTTGCCCACGCCCTTCAATCACAGGTCCCTCGTCCTCCATATCCAATCTACTATCCTCCGCAGCCTGACTTATAATGCGATCCGCGGCATCCTGCTCAGCATCTTTCGGGGCTGGCACACCGACCGTCTTCCAAGTATTTGCCTTTGCTTTTCTGAATTCTGCTGAGCCGGTTCCTAGTGTGAGAGGGCGGCCGTCTTCTTCTTCTTCGTTAGCTTGTGTGTTCCAGCCCAGCGCATCGTCGTCAGCGATTATGAGGCCTGAGGAAGTGCCTTTGGGCGCCTTGCGTTTCCGTTTCTTGGTGGGGCCGCTGGCTGTAAGATACTTCTGAGCAAGATAATCTGCGAGTGGCATTTTCGTATGTTTGTAGTGTGAGCGGCTGTGGTTGGTTGAACACGAAATTTGAAGTGAAGGCAACTTTCTTGGGAAGGCTGAGAATACACGTGATGTCTTCAAGCTGGCCTGAACTCAATCTCACCCTCAACCAATGAGATCGCAGAGAGCTCTCAACCCCTTTCTAGACCAGATCCCTCCTCTCCACACATCCAAAAGGAGGCTCTGCATTGGCACAGAACTCAATGCTTGAAACGCCTGCATCATATCTTCTCCTCCACTCGAAGCTCATGACACCGAGGGCCAACGGTCAGTGGCCAGCTCCTTGCGGTCAATCTCTCCATTCATCCATGCAACAGACCAATCTGGAGGAACAACCCGTCTGTCACGATGTTTACTGCTGCCCTCCCGGCATTGCCGTATCACGAGCTGATGCTGTTCTCGTTTTCTCTCCAATGCGTGTCGTCTTTCCATACTTCCACTTTGACGAGTTGAAGGAATCCTCTTGTGCTAGTTTCAAACATTTAAGAACCACTTACTTCGGTTTCCGGCCAAGAACCGAAATAAGCAGTTATTTCCTGCCTAAGCACTGCACCAGTCATGATGTGTGCCAGTAGTGGCAACAATCTTATGAAAGTATGTCAAAGGCAATCTTCGCCACCACTTGTTCGTGCCACCAGTTGAAGCAACGCAGGTAGTCAGTTAGCTTCTTCACAAAAAGGCTGCCATGCCCCGGTATACTTCCTCTGCCACCTCACTTCGAACCCACAGTCTTTACGTTCATTTTACAAGCAGTCTCTCACTCATTTGATTCTTTTGTTGTAACTACGTCAATCTCTAATACTTAATTTGTACATCACATTCTTTTGGTCTCAATATGGTTTCGCCAGTCCTCAAGTATGGCCTCTTTGGCGCATTAGCCGCCCAGGCAATGGCCGGCCCTGTCGCTGTCCGCTCCAGCGATGTCGAGATTCTCTCATCCCTACACGAAAGAACTCCTTCGATCACGCTTGGAAGTTACAGCCTCTCCACTACAAACGAGAATGATGTCCTGTTCAATCTGTGAGTAGCCGCCCCACGAAGTAAGCCGTGCTAATTTTTTCAGCGGCTATGGTACAACATCAGCCAACGTTGGAGACGCTGTCCATCTCGAAGTCGAGTGTGTAGACTGTCGAACATGGGGAACTGCCACGGTGACAACCAGTGGTGTTTCCAAGGACGAGTCAATCATTGGCGACATCATCTCCTTCTTCGAGAACCCTGTCGATACAATTATCAGCGCCTTCGACCTTGATTTGAAGATCGAGTTCGAAGATTGTGGTGGCCACTTTGAATTCGATATTATCGCTGCTGATACTGTTTCTTATTCTTTCCCAATCTATGAGTCAGAGACCCCAGTTGGCGTGGCTTGTAGTGAGGAAGTCACTGTCGGCTTGATCTTGGCTATTGATTTGGTGTTCTCTTTGACCGCCGAGATTGATCTTGAGGCTGGGTTTGAATTTACGTTTCCCGAAGGGGCGTATATAACTGTTGATCCTCTTGGTGGTGATATCGTGGATCAGGGCTTGTAAGTCTTCAGCGCTAACATTTATGACCTCAGCTGACCTTGACAGCACTGGTGGGCAAATCGGACATCTTCCGATCACCTGCACATCTGGTTCAGCAACATTCAAAGCAGCCCTTAGGGTTCGCATCCAGGCTGGAACAACTGTTGAAGTGTTCGGGACTGGATTCGAATTTGAACTCGGAGTCTACGCTGACCTTATTGAATATGACGCAACAATTGGAACTTCGGAAGCATGCGAGCTCTACATTACCGAAAGTGTGGACGTTAATATCGGAGCGTTCGCGCGTGCTGTTCTCGAGATCGATTACAAGACCTTCGGGGCTAGCCCAGCAGTCGTCACTACGCTCTTGTACGATTCACTGCCCAGCCTCTGCCTCACACGCCCTGCGGATTCTGGGCTACCATCATTTCCGACAGCAACGGCTACCCCTATTCCGTCTCCAATCGCTGAAAGCTCTAATACCTATCCCTCGGGCTCTTACCCAACAGCGTCGGCCGCAACTTCTACTGGCCATGGATCAAGCTTCTATACTATTTCTACAGCACCATCAGGATCTGTCTCATATACTCTTTCCGGTTCTGGATCAGCCGCGTCTTCGACTGCCACTCCGTATGCATATGGAAATGGCACTGTTACCTCTGCCCCAGTAATGACGACATCTACCGTTTACACAACAGATTTCATCACAATCACCAGTTGCGCAGCGACAGTCCTCCACTGTCCAGCAGAATCAACCACCGAGATAATCATCACAAGCACAGCAATATTATACACGACCGTTTGTCCTGTCGGTCAGTCACAACCTACTAGCAAACCTGCACTTTCGTCTTCCTCCTTGTCCTCCATCGAATCGCACCCAGTCAACACTGCTTCAATAATCGTCTCACCGGTCCCACTTACACCCTGCCCAACACCAATTGTATCAACAATATACACCCCCACATTCGTAAACCCGACGTACACCATGCCTACAGCCACTTCTTTCACAGTTCCGAATCCCAAATGGAACGCCACTTCTTCTACCAACGGCCTAGCTGCACCAACTGCATACAGCGGAAATGCGGCCACTACGAGCACCATCTTCGTTGTGCCCACTCCAGTATCCGGTGGAAAGGAAGAAGCTGTGAGCGCAATTACTCTTGCGCCTATTTATTCGCCATCTTCGGGGTCTGGCAAATATGGTCCCAGTGGGAATAGCACCGTACTAGCGGTTGCGACCGGTTCAGTCAAATTGCAACCTTCTGCCCCTGCGACTTTTACTGGCGACGCGGTGCAGCTTTTGGGGGGAAGTATCTTTGGAACCTTTGTTGCCTTGGGGTCCAGCATCTTTGTAATGCTATGATTATATGCTTGGAGAAGATATCGGCAGCTTTCTCGTGTGAATATGTTCTTGTAATTAATTCCAAGCTTATATTCAAAAATCAAGATCTCAGGCAATGAATCCAATCCACACCAGATGGGTATCTTTAATGGTTGCTTATGAATATCTAGTTGTGTGTCTATCAGACACGAAGGAAAGTCGTCTCCTTCTATCTCATCTATCAGCGGAAGTCCCCGATTAGGCACCACCAACCCCGCATGCCTCCCAGTTCGTCAAAATTCAGCGAGCGGGGCATTGCCCAAATGCAGCGATCTTTTAGGCAGCTACAGCCTCATAAATCTTAGAGTAATTAACCATATAAGTCAGACTCGGTCTGTGCTCGTGGAACTCAAATCCTCAATTGCTTCACAACTTCTCACTCATTATGGAGGCCACGCCTCAACTGAAAACATACCGAGGCAACTGCCACTGCGGGAACTTCAAATGCTCGATCAAGGTTCCTGAAGTCAAGAAATTGAACGTTTGCAGTTGTTCCATCTGTACTCGAGTAAGCCTACCTTTGGGCTCGAAAAGAATCGGCTTACTCTTTTAGAATGGGTTGCTGTGGATATACCTCGTCGCCAATGAGAATATGGTGGTTGAGTCGGGTAAGGGAACTTTGACGAAGTACGAGTTTGGGGAAAAAACCACAACTCATTCCGTATGTGATTGCAAGCATGAATCAAAAGCAAAGAGACAATGGCTTAGTTGGATCTAGTTCTGTCTAAAGTGCGGATCTTCAGTCAGTGCTCATCCCAAGGATCCCAAGAAGAAGATAGTGGCCATCAACGTGAGTCCGCTAACCACCTTTCCCCATTCATACATTGACTCACCAGAACCACAGGCTCGCATCTTAAAGGATCTCGATCTCGATACCATCGAACTTCAGCCATTCAAAGGAGGTTCCGAGATGGGAGCGCCATACCAACTACCCTCATTTCCCGACTGGAACGGCGAGGTTGAGGACGGTCTGAAAATTTACAAAGGCAACTGCCACTGTGGCGCTGTCACATATGCCGTCAAGACGAAGCCTTTAGAGGAGCTCAAAATCATGCATTGTAACTGTAGCTCTTGTTCCAGAGTAAGTCCCCTGCGTCTTCGCACACTCAACCGCTGACGATTTCATGTAGAACTCCGATCTCTGGATCTACCCCTCCAAGAAGGCGGTGCAACTTCACGGTGCTGAGAAGTTGACGAATTACGTGTTCCTCGATGAGAACTCGCTGCATTCATTTTGCAGCACGTGCGGGACTTCGGTTTTGGTGAAGGTCACAGACCCGGCTGAGGATATCGTGCCTTTGAATGTGAGGACTATTGAGGGTATTGATTTGGAGAGCTTGAAGTATCAGAAGTATGACGGGAAGAGCAATGATCCGCAGTATTCGATTTAGAAGAGGGATTTGGGAGGCTTAGGAGGTCAAATAGCTGGCAGAAAGGGAGAGCTTCGCAGAATTCTTTTCGATGTGAAACTGCGGTTCTGCTAAGAACACATTTTGGCCACTACATTTCAAATATTGGCCTTCATGTTCCCTCTTAATTCCAAAAATACCAGCCAGGTTAGATCCCAAGTTCCTTACTAGCCAAAGCTACACCCTGGACCCTGTTCGCAATCTTCTGAAACGCAATATCCCTGGCAAAATCAGGGCTTCCGTGGTTTGGTTTGAGGTCAAATGAGAACGGCGAGAATCCACAATCATCTGTAGCACCCAACTGGTCTTTCGAGATGTACTTGCTGGCAGTGATCAAAGCATCTCTGATTTCCTCTGGAGTCTCGACTCTAGGATCTAGTGGGTTCACCACGCCAATGAAAGCAACTTGCTTGACGCCCTCGGCATCCTTCCGGATCGTCGCTCCGATCTCCTTGTAGACTTTCTCCTTGTCTTTCTCGGAAGAGAGCTGGATAAGGAAGTACCCCGCATTGATCTGGAACATGCTGGGCAGCAGTTCGTGATAGTCGACATCGTGAGAATGCACGCTATCGCAGTCTCCGCCGGGGCAAGTATGGAGCCCGATATCCTTCCTCTCCTCCGCGGAGAAATGAGAGAGGACTTGATTGTTAAGATCAACGAACGTCTTCAGAAGTTGTGCGCCCGTCCAGGGATTCCTGGGATCATTCTTCGCTGCCAATCGACCCTCGGTGAAATCAATGCTCACTCTCTTCGCGCCTGCTTCGAAACAGCCGCGGATGTCTTTCACGCACTCAGATACTAGATCTTTAACGAACTCGCTCTTGGGATACCCTTCTACTTCTTTGGTGAGTGGGTAAGTGAGATACCTGGAGATCAGGCCGTCAGTTATTGCCTAGTTGCGAGTATCTCCTGAGCAAAAGGAGTTGTTGCCTGGGAAATGCCGAAGTTGGAAGATAAATTGATTTTAAGTACGGCATAACCATAATTAGAATTGAAAGGTCTGAATAAAGAGACTTGATCATCACCTACATCATAGACGGTGCAATGACGGCTTGCTTCATAGATTTGGTTGCGTATGGCTTGGAAAGCTTGAAGTTGTCAAAGGCAAAGGTCTTGTATCTGAAGGGGCCTTTGATGAGACGAGGGAGTTGGCGATGGTGACCATCATCGAAATACGCAAAGTATTGGCCATCAGCTACCATGTTAGGTACAAGTCCTGTTCCTCCCAAAGTGCTAGTGGTAATCAGTCACGTGATATTTACAAAAAGCGCATGTGATGAGAACCTACTCTGTGATAGGGTAGGTTGCGAAGCTGCTGGCCCTTTGCTCGCCATCTGTGACTAGCTCTTGGCCGGTGGCTTCCATTCGTTTGATGCTGTCTTCAGCAGCGGCGTCTTGAGCCTTGACGAGCTCGGCGACCGTGATTTTCCCAGCATCGTAGTCTGCAAAGGCTTGCTGGAGGTCTACAATATCGTATCAGCTACATCGAACCCAAGGTGGCAGAGTCATGAGGAATCGTAAATGCTCACGAAGAGGCCGAGGAAGAGATCCTGCCGGAAAGTCAGCAATATACTGGAAAAGAGGCATGGGAAGAATCCTACCCACGCACTCAGTTGGGATAGGCATTATCAAATGAAGTAGTGGGGGTTTTTCGAGCCACTTCTGAAGAGAACCAGTATATAGAAGATACAACGAGACTACAATGAAGAGTTTAAACGCACAATCTTTGAGATGCTATAATAACCTAGAACTATGTGTCTTCTTACCCCTCCTTTCGGAGTTTTTGTTTCGGAGTAAACCGTACTTGTCCTCCGTCATTGGTTAGTTACAATGTCATGCAACCAAAATCCTTCAAGTTATAGATCGCCAAATTTTGTCTAAGCGAAATCTTCTACCGTAACATCGACTCGGTGGGTAGCCTATTTGATCTGAAGAATACTTTACTACGCAAAATACTGGCGTATGCACCATGCTGACGGACATCAAGGCCCCAGCGAGCAGCCCAACGGTGACTATCTTCCCCTTGCATAGCCTACCATCTATCTCCATTCCGGAGTAGCACAAGTTACTGCTCGACGAGCGCGACGATTAACTGCGCACTGAACCTGAACAAGTATCGTCACCCCCACGGCGGCTCAATCGAGCGTCCCTGTCTGAACATGAAGGCAGCTGGCGGAAGTCAATGGACCATTGCAAGCGATCATCGCAGAGCTTTCCTACACGTATGGAAGAAAGCGCAGCACCACTATGCATCCGACTGGTCCTCGATCGTCTACTCGACGGTCGGAAACGCAATTGTATCTGAGTCATTGCACAGCTCAGAGCTCGACACAAACATCGTTGATGAGGCCTGTACACCGGTCGTTGTATCAATCGACAATGGAATCGACATCGACAACGAAATCGACACGTGGAAGGTTCACTTACCAGATAGGTCCTCATTGCACCATATATTCTTCATCCAGTCTGGCATCATGGTGTTATCTCTTGATGAGAAGACATGTCAGATGATGGTGTGATATATATCGACAGTTCAAATAACTTTGCATCTTCCATCTTTACGTCCCCATTCGTCTTGAAAACTATGTACTCTTTCATAATACGACGCTATTACAGGTACCT